>JAWNLW010000267.1:4262500-4862500 GCA_035042075.1 Drosophila macrospina | reverse complement strand
AATAAGCAAAATAGCTAAAATTTATGTATGCATTAGCTAGCACACACACACACACACAACACACACACACACTCACTTTAAATGCGAAATGGTGACCATCGATATACATATTTACCTACATACTTACATACATGATATACATATATACAGTATATAGAATGTGCAATGTATGCATGTTTTCAGCATAGACATACATGAACACATGCGTAAACACATACTTATATATATATATATATATATATACATACATATATAGACAGAGTTCTTCAAGAAATGCAAACAAAAAATATTAAAAAATGATTAAACCAATTAAACTATATCAGTTTCAAAAAGAAATAAGATTATGGAAAATAAAACAAATATTTGGTGAAATAAATGTATAAACGGAATTTCAAACAAACAAAAACAAAAACTTGAGAATTACGTCTATAATTATTTAGTGGTGGTTGCTATTTACCAATCTAAACTATTTGAATCTGTTAAGAATTCCACTTTCATAGAAATTATGCATATTTTCCTTGGAGATTCTGTGAATTTGTTAGGAAAGTGGAATTCAGAACGTTTCGGATGGTAACTTCTTGCTTTTCAATTCTCTAGATATTCGTTCTGATTCTGTACTTACGCAGACCTCAAGTCGCTGGCCGTACCCAAACCAAACGTATCCCATGAAAGTCCCAATGGAAGACGTTCCTTGCAACGCCTGTGGCAACTATGGCGTGGCATGCCGCAGTCTAAAACAACCGCAGTGGATGAGAGACTGCACGGTACAATCCAATCGGTGCACATTTCCAAGCGCAGCAATGGTGAGATGATGGGATGTGCCTACGTCAGGTTTGAGTGTAATGAGACTATGGCCAGGGCCATGATACAGGAGAACGATAATCGTTTGCTCGGCTGTGACGTCACTGTCGACTGGCAGATGCCCAAGAAACGTGGCAACACACATTGGCGTTGCTGGTTTTGAAAACGTATTTATCATTATATTCGTATTAGGAAACATATGCAATTATAATTTATTTGATTTTCGTTTGCATTTATTTTTAGTAAAATTCTCTTATACAATATTTAAAATCAGTTTAACAGTTTACAATTTATTTATTTAATTTCCGTTTTCTTTCGGTTTTCATTTGTGTTTTACTAATTAATTTGGTGAATTTTGTAATTAGTTAATCATGTTTGTTAGTTATTTATTTAAATATGCACAACTTAAGGCGTACAGTATGAAAATTGCAAACACTTTTCTGTTTTCTATTTGCACATATCAATTTAAAGTGGTTTCTTTTTCTTTTATTGTTATGCTCTGAAGCAAAATCTATGAGCTGTCGTTCTTTATATAAAGTTCCTATGTCAAACATTTTCCAATTTCACAGATCGTGCACAATGCTTAATTTATAATTTATATAGAAAACGCGCTCATTAGTAACACAGCTCTGATTATTTTTATTCAAATTGTTTTTCAAATTTTTAATGTTTTTCAATATTTAATTTTTATTTTATGAAATGACAATTTACCAGAAATTCTACAATGAAATTTCTTGCATCTGTTTATTGTCTTTCTGTTAAATAAATTGAATTAAAGTTTGTTAATTAACTAAACAGGATTAGTTGTTAGCTTCTTCACAACTGAACGATCGCATATGGACCAAGATTAGTTCTGATTTAAGGTGCATATATATTTTGAAGGCAATTTCTTGGAATCGAATCTCTAATAATTATCGAATATCAAATAATTATTTTATACTAAGCGCATTATCGGACAAATTAAGTGGGCTTTACATATACATTTACTAGATGGGCTTTTACATAAGGGGTGCAAACTGGTTCGGCTCTTTTACTAAATCTGTGACCTTGTCAATACTTCAAATGTGAACTCAAACTGGAGCGTTCTATTTTAATTTTAGTGAGTAAGAAGTTCGCGAACTGAATCAAGCGACACCACTGCAAAATAAACTACTTCAAAGGGTTGTTGGTTTGCTGTTTAGGTTGTGTGTCTATTTGAACTGGGTTAGTTCATTTGTTTATCGAATTCTGCAGTTCAATTGCTCGATTGCTCGATTAAACGATCTTATCATACAGTCAAAAGTCCCGCTTCTTCGTACCTATACAAATATTTACTTGTGAAATCTTTTCAGACTCAACTTTTCTATTCTCATCTCGTTTTATACCTTTTCACATTGGTTGTGGCTCGTAAATGTTTACAAAAATAATTTATAAATTACATAACTCTTGCTAAATACGTTAGCTATGCATAGTTACATACATATGTATGTATGCATATGAATGTAAGTACTATTAGTTGGCTTATATAAATATGTTTTCTATTTAGGTTTAGTTATCGACTCTTTGCGGCTTTTAACTAGTTTTAGTTTACTTTTTACACTGTCCGAATGTAATTAGTTTACGTTTAATTTAAGTACGACTAAAATTGAACTAAACGCGCCTAAGTACCGTTAGCAACACAGTTATAATAATATATATCTTTATATATATATATATATATATATATGCATCGATTACATTAAAAATTTGTCTAAACTAAAAACGAACCACTCATTGACAATTAACTTAATCTGAACTTTGGCTACATTGTTAATTATTACACAATTGTTATCTGGAACACATTAGCATTAACTATATAAATATACAATAAATATATAAGTTAACAAATTGCCAGCAGCAATAAAAATAAAACAAGGCTGGAAGTTAGTTTTGAAACATTCCCAATTTCAATTTCCAATCGAAAAATATGCTTTACTTTTGCGCGAAATTGATAGGAAATTGAAATTCGGAATGGTATAAAAGCAAATTTTGGAGTTAGCAGGAAAAATGAAACGTTTCATGTTAATCGTACATTAATTGTTCTTATTATATACAATTTGTTATTGGTAGTGAATTGTAAAGCTTTTTGTTTTAAACCATTTTGAAAATATTTTTGCAGCTTTTTGTTCACAATTTTGTTGTTGTTGTTGTTGTTGTTGCTATTCATCGACTTTTTATATCGATTTAATATATGCATATGTGTATAAGTATATCGCCACACGTATAAGTGGTAATCGTAATCGTTGCTGACCTCAGTAAAACATTTCATATTGAAAAAGACTTCTACAACTTGGTGGAGCAACTGCATCCCCATCCTCGCTGCTTGACACTCAAATGATGCTCTCATCGTTGTTGCGGGTCAGACGAATGCTTGTTGTGGTTGTGGTTGTTGCTCCTCCACCACCAGACCCCGTTCGCCTGCCCAGCTCATGGAGGCGTGGCGTTGCGGGCGTTGTGAACGTGGTGACCACAATATTCTCATCATCGTACAAATCAAAGTCTTCCCCTTCATCATCATCATCGTCATCTGTATCGCTATCCGTGTCATGGTAGTCCAGCAATGCTGTTGTCACCTGATTCTTGCTACCGGGCACACCCACTGCTAATCCGCCCACTGCGCCGGCCTTCATGTGTCGGGCACGCGGCGTGGATGTTAAACGCGGCAGCAAGGGTTCTCGTCCGCTGTGCATTTGTCTATCGCTCTTTGTGCCGCCGGCACAGGCGGTGCTGGCCAACGGAACTCCGTCCCAATCATCAGTATCGGCGGGCTCACATAGCGACTTGGAGTGTCCGTGCTGATAGGTCGATTCCTCGGGGATTGTGTCACTGTGATTGTGTTGTTGTTGTGTGGTTGGATTGGTGGGGCAATGGATTTGAAGAGAAGGCGTAGAAAGTTAATGTCAATTGTGCGCTCAATTTTGATTAATGCAACGATCTATGAGATTATGGATTACAATGAGGGAAGAACTTCAGCTAGTTTTACTGGGGCCTTCAAGGCAGCAACTAACGGATTCTTACTTAGTAACAATTAATAATAATCGAAAAGGAATTACTTAACTAAGAAAACACTAGTTATAACTTGAAAATGTATATATACTACCCACTACAGAAGTAAAAGAAAAAACAACAAATGTAGCAGGAAAATGATTTAAAGATATACATTGGAAGAATTAAAGAAAGCGGAAAAACTATAGTTTACAATTTACAGTTAAAAGCAATAAATAAAGCGATAAAGTTTGGAATTAATTTACAATTAAAGTGCAGCAGTAAATAAGCATAAGCATTGAGAGAACCATTGTACTTGTATAACAGAAGCGTAGCACATAGAACAATAAATATAACACTAAAAAGCAGTTATACAACACATATCTTATATAGATTCCGTTCTATGCAATTTTCCAGTATTTTTAAGTTTCTGCATCTTCATTTTCTATTTATATTAATAATAATAAAAGCTACAAAAAATACTCTATTCAGTTCTACTATAAACAGTTTACTTTAGACAGCAATATTTCTCAACATTTAACTGTTATAATTCCTATTCTTTTGCGTACAGCAAAGCTAACAACATTTGAATATAATTTAAATAAGTTCATTAAGTTGGCAACACCTGATCTGAACTATTATGCGGCCTACTAGTTGGCAACACTCTGAAACTTCACCATGTTAATGAACTGCTTAAGACAATCAAATGTTAAAATGTAGATTAACATTAACATGAGTGTTAAAATATTAAAGGGGTTAGCATAGTCATATAACTGTTTAGTGTTCAGATAAAGCAAATGAAAATACTTACACATACTCGTATATATTTTAGCTAAATTATGTTCAAAAAGCCAACAAAATACATAATGTTTTCTGGTAAATTCTAGGCATTTATACAGTTCTATTAAAATTATTTGTATTTTAGGTAAGATTTACTGGAGGGGTGGGGGCTGTGGACTTTACAGCTATACGGAATCAAGCGAGACGGCGCTAAAAATATATTTAAAATAATAATATATTACCCATAAAAGCCATTGAGCAAATAATAATATTGATAAAATGGCAAATTGTTGGATTAATCTTGGGCAATTGCATTAGGAGTTTAGTAAAAACAAAAACATTAATTAAAATAAGTTAGTTGAATTCGAGCTGTGTTTAGTTCCTAACCTAAATGTATTTACAATTCGGTTTTAAGAATACAGAAATGATTGTGAGTCGAGATGAAGTATTTGCCAATTGCCAGAGAATTTCTCAATGGATTAGAAATATTTAATTGGTATTTGCAATCAGAGAAATGTGTTAACCAATTCAACTGAGGTGATGACTAGCTAAAATAATTATACTAATTATAATCTGATAGGAAATCTGAGTCTGACTACGAATGATATGCTTTGACTGGTCTTTGGTTATCAAGATATACATATATATGTATATATACATATATTATATAATATATACATATATATATATATGTATATATATATACATACAATATGTACAATTTCTTGTTAACGTTATTAATTTATAATATGCTTTAAGTATTTTCTTTTCAAGTTGAACTTTGTTGAAATTCGACATTGGCCGGCTTTAGTTGCGTTTCTGCCCTTGTATTATTACTTAGGCACTCGGATTACTTGGAATAGTAGGTAGCTCCGCTACTCTCAGATGTTGGGGAGCTGTAGTTCGTTGTTGATGAGTTGCTCGGGGAGTTATTAGCTGTTGTTGCTATTGCTGCTGTTGTTGTTGTTGGAGTTATAGGAGTTGAAACTATTGTTGTTGATGTTGTTGTTGTTGGAGTAATTGTTATTATATTTGCAGTTGAATTGGTATTTTTGGTATTGCTTGTTCTTTTAGTTGTTGTTGTTGGTACTGCTGTTGTTGTTGTTGTTGTGTTCTCTAGCAAATTATGAGCTCCTGGACTACAGAGCAAAATTCTACTCGGTCTGCGCCCAGTTGCAATAAGTCTGCAAAGTTTAACCATCACAGTAAGACGATTCGAGAGTTCAGGATTTTGGGTTCGGGATTGAGTTTGGATTGAGAAACACACACAGATAATAAACAATTAAAATACATTTATAATTTATCCCAAATATATATTGAAAATATACACATTACAAATGCGAAAATAATCATTAAGTTTGCTCAGATTAGGCGTGGTTGTCTCTGGCAACAAAGCTAAACTAAAAAATGTAACTAAAAGTATTGAAAATAAACAGCAGATCAGCAATTTATACAAGTGTATCAGTTGAATATCAATCATTTTTGTTTGCACATTTAATTATTAATAATTGAGTTTTATTTACAAGTATTTTATTAAGTTTCGAGAAAGTTTTCCATGCCAAGATTTTATAGATATTTTTGGAGAAAAGGTTTACTTTTTTTGATGATAAATTTAAACATAAAATAGTATTAAATTTATTTATTTAAAAGAAAGAAATATTAGCTTTGAAGTGCCGAAGATTTAACACTCTTTTACATAATTAAAAAGATATTGAAGTTTGATCAATTCTTGTAAGCAAATATCATAAATTGATAAATTGCTTGAAAAATGTAAACTGAAATTCGTAGATTCAATTTGATAAAAACGACATTAATTTATTATTTCGAAAGAGAAATCTAGGTAGCAGATAAAACTAATCAATAAACGATCAATAATTTGTTGTATTTGCTTTTATTTTTCAATGCCTTACATATTAGCGATAAGACACAGACATAATATCGACTGCAAGAGTAGATAAAATTTAATAAAAATAGTTTGTAATGATTGAGGACTAAACTGGCATTGTGGTAAAGGAGATTGTGTAATTTATAGAGAGATTGGGCTTATATTGATTTGTAAATAAATAGTTCTCATTGCTGAAATAAACAATATATTCCTATTAATTATGGCATTTAAATATGTTTAATATGAATTTATTAAATGGCATAAACTATTCTAGTTCTATTACTAAAGCAACAATGCATAAATTAATTACAAAAGCAAGCGAACAAAAAACAAAAGAACATGCAACAGATATAAACACACACCTAAACACGCACACACACACACACACACAGATAGTTGTGTAGCTGTGTATGAGTGGGACAACAGAGACATGTGGCAAGTGTGGCATGTGCCGCAGTTGTGTACAACTTACCCACTTAGCTCCAACATGGAGCCGCGTCGCACATTGCGTCGATGACTTGCGGTGACCGGAAATGGTCCAGTATGACCATCGGGTCCAACCAAATGGCTGCCCAGGGTGGCCGACGAGATGGACTGCGAGCGATTGTCCAGACGCGGATTGTGCATGGACGTTGAGGGCGCCGTGCTGGGATTGATGGCAGTTGGAGGCACAACCATGGAATCCACGCTGGCGATGGCATCGACGGCGCCGCTGCTGCTGCCAATGCCAAGACTGCCAGCCTTTGAGCTGGAACTTTCACGTCGAAACAGACCTATGACGGACTTGGGCTGTTTAGGCTTGTTTATACCACCTTTGTGAGTGTTTTTTGTTGTTGTTGTGTTGTTGTTGCAAGTTGCAAGCACATAGATTGTGGTATTGTGTGTAGTTGTTGTTGTTTTATTTTTTATTTTTTTGGTTTGTGGTTGTGGGGCAACAGTTACCAAAGTATAAACAATGCGGCAAAGAGAAGAAAAAATAGTTGAGGAAAATTATCATAACAGAAACCGATAAAACACAGAAGAAAAACTTTACACGTGTATTGCAATTATTTTGAAATTTCAATTTCAATTGGAATTTTGCTTAAATTTGTGTGGTTTGGTGCACTTAAATAACACAATAGTAAAGTAAATACAAAATTTATAGCTACATATACATATATATTTATATATATTTGTTCCAGATATTTACAAAGGTTTCTTGTTCTTTAAGACAGTTTTGGCCAATTTACAAAGGTCAAATAGTAAATAGTTTGAAATCGAAACTCAAATAGAAATGGAAACGGTAACGGTAAATGTACATTCAGTGTTGTAAACTGGCGTTTTAGAACCCAGGTTTATACATTGATATTTATACCTAAAATATAATACTAATTTCGTCAAAGAAAATGTTTTTACTTTACCTAGAAACGTGGCGCTTGGCGAGTTATAGGCCAGATATTCCTTGTTGGATGCCCAGGCGGGAAACTCATTCTGTTGCACGGCATCGGTGCTTTCGTCCCCCTGACGCTTCCACGGCAATTGCGATTCGGTTGCGGTGGGCGTGGCTACACGCCTTTCGCCATCGGAGTCTCGTGAGAGATTGCGATCCTCCTCGGGTATGGGATGCTCGGCCACTGAACAGTTTGCAATGAGAGATAAAAGTGCATTGAAACATTAATGAATTTATAATGTTATTGGCGGTTGGCATGCAGCGCGCTCAGAGATCGCTTAAGCCCAGTTTGCTATTGGTAACTACGGTAAATTCGAGAGAGAAACAAAGAACAAGAACAAAGTGCGATCAACAAAAAGGCAACTAAATGTTCGACATACAAAAGAAAATACTGCAAAACGCAAAAAGGGAATCGAATCGAATGACTGTGAACCACTTGAACTAGAGCTGGCTTAGCTCGGAGCTGGAACCAGTGCAAGCGTCAAAACTGGCTCAAGCTTTAAGCACATACAGTTAACAGCCTTGGTAAGCATATTTAGGCATATTTAAACCATCTGAAATATGCTTGATTCAGTCGCATGTGTTCCTGAAATCTCTAAGAACTAACAATGTAAATGTTCAAATTAACAAATGTAATTTTTATTTAAATAATAAAACAAAATATAAACATTACAGTTGCAACTTAGGCTAATTAATACTTAAATTTGTAGTACTTTGTTTCGTTATAATTAAAATAGATTTTAATAAGGAGAATTCTCAATTCTGAATGAGATAAACACATGCGACATTTGATTCAATTCGATTCGATTCCATAAGTTATCTCCAGCCCTGGTTAAATACTAGTTTACAATTTTGACAGCAAATGCCAATGGAAATGCCCTAAAACTGTTGTAAACGCGACTTTCAACTTAAGATTTAATTAAATGACATTACTTTCAACCAAATGGGGCAACAACAAATAACTTTGTCATGCACAAAAATGCCATGCTGCTGTTTGCTGTTTGCTTCGCTTTCAATGCGTTTCAATATCAATTTCAATATCAAATGTGACTTTCAATTCGTTATGATACTATGAGAACTACGAGCTCTGCAAAATGGCTTGCCTCTAAAAAGCATTTGCAGCGATTTGTGTGTACATGGATATTGTTGTTTTTACAATCAATCAGTCAATCAATCAATCAATCAAGCTTGACAGACATATACATATGTATGTATTTATGCTAGATGTGAAATATCTAAGTAACATTGAATATTATTACAACTTTTGGTACTAAAATCTAATCATGTATGGAGTTGTGTTTGGGGAATGTAAAGAATAAATAAAAAGCAACAAACATAAATTGGATTGAACTTAATTAACGGCTTTAAATGCTTGGCATATATACGATTGTACAATAACTTCTCTAAGATTACGGCATTATACGATTATATGGCTTGCAATCTGATCAAAATACAGAGATTATGATGTTGTTTTTGTTTTTCCCGTGGTGTATGTGTCATGACAGATGAATGAATTGGATGAGAACTTGGAATACTTTAGACTAAGCTAGAGAGTAGAAGAGAGAAGCAGCGAGAGAAGCAGCGAGAGAAGCAAGTCACTTCAGATACGTTGTAAGACTTTACTTAACCCAAAAGATTGTCTTTGGTAAAGCTGTACGATAATAGGTAATTCTACTCAGTTTTAGTACGAGAGCAAAAACGAGAAGCAATTACAGAAGTTACGTTTTGATAAAAGAATTGGGAGAAGCACTAAAAGAAGCAAAGCTTTCTAATTGATGTTGATAGCAGGTAAGACGCTTTGATAAATATAAAAGTATACGCTTCAGCTATGTCAGAATAAAATGAAGAAGGCGAGAAGCAATTTGAGAAGTTACTTTAAATTCGAATTTATGGTTTCGAGAAAAGAATTGAGAGATGCAAAATTGTCTTATTGACTTTGATATTAGGTAAAGCTCTCAGATAAATTGAAAGGCTGCTTTAAACTGAGATGAAGAAAGCGAGAAGCAATCAGAGAAGTTACTTTATAATGCATTTTATTTCACGATGCTTATTTTCTTAAATTGAACTTTAATATCAGCCAAAGCGTTGCTTTGAGAAAAGAGCTGGGAGAAGCCATAAGAGAAGCAAAGCCGTGTACTTGATGTATTTCTTTAATCACTTGACTTCAATATCGGATAAAGTTCTTTGATAAATATAAAGGTATACCCCTCAGCTAAGTCAGACTAAAATGCACAGAGCGAGAAGCAATCAGAGAAGCTAATTATATTTGAAATCGTTACGCTCTTGCAATTGTTTCCACTCTCTCTGGCTCGATTCTAAATGAGAAGTGCGCTTAGTACTGTGAGTTTCTGCTGATAATGAACCAAATTAAACTAAATGTTATTTCCCAATTTTAATTGGGAGAAA
Organism: Drosophila macrospina; assembly: GCA_035042075.1. Classification (NCBI taxonomy): domain Eukaryota; kingdom Metazoa; phylum Arthropoda; class Insecta; order Diptera; family Drosophilidae; genus Drosophila; species Drosophila macrospina. Next base: position 4,852,196 of record JAWNLW010000267.1, on the reverse strand, counting down.
TGATCAATAGATGAGATCAATGATCGAATGAATCTGAAGTTTCTATATATATGTATGAGAGTGTGTGTGTGTGCATGTACAAAATTTCGTATAGCCGTATTGAATGCATTTTAGTAAAGTTTGTTTATTCTTGTAATTAAAAGTATTATTATTGTAATTGTTTGAGTTGTTTTTGTTGATATGGTTTACCAATGCTCTGGTATGAACGATCCCGTCGCCAGGGCAGAATCAATTCAGCCGCTGTGGGTCCAACTGGTGGATCCGGCGAGTCGAGTTCTTGCTGAGCACCGTTCTCTAGTTTGGGCGCATAATGATGAACGATGCGCGCCTTGGATGCATCAAAACCGGGCAGGTTTTGTATATGCGCTATCAATGAGTTATTATTGGCCCGATCCGAGTCAGCTAATCACATATCACGTATCACGTATCACATATTAGGTATTTTGTTTCGTTTATCGAACAACACGATTTATATGGAATTCAAATGCAAAATTGGATAGGCATAAAACGGGGAAAAAACAATATATATATAGAAATGTTGTCGTTATAGCATTTTATTTGCGCACAATTTTGCAACTGTACGCATTAAGGACTTTCACTCTATTAAATGCTCAGTTAAAAATTAAATAAAAATATATATATAAATCAAAAGAAATCATTGAAAAGTCTAGCAAAGATTTGATGGGTAGGGAGAGGGGATAAATAAAGCAGATTGTTCGCAGAATTAAAATAAATTAAAAATGTGGCAGAAGTTCTTAACTATTTTGCAGTCTTTAAACAAAGGAAACTTTGCTACTCGTTAACTAATTATTATAACAATTGACAATTATACAAAATGTGTTGAACATTTTGAGGATTTCCTTGCTTTAATTGATGTCAGACAGTGTACTATATATACTATATAGCATTCAATTAAAAGTTTACGAACCATTTGAAGTTCAAAATCAAATAAAACACTTTATGGCATTTTTGTGTAGTTAATTGTTATGATAAACACAAATCGGTTAACGCTATATAACTGCCGATTATGTTTATGTAAATTGATATATATAGCTATCTCTAAACGGATGTTATGACGCAGCATTATTCATAAATAAATCAATGTATGGGCCCAGCCAACAATAACCCAGAACCAATACCAATAATAAGAAGAGAATAACTAAGATTAAAAATAATAATAATAATAAACCGCTTAAATATAAATTAGTTAATATATAAGTTAGTTAAACATTTAGAAGCTGTTGAAACTTACGTGATGACTTGGCTGTAAATGTTAGGCCATCATCCCAATCTTCACTGGGGCCAATCACATTGATCTCATTTGGATTCTGTGAATTCTCGTCGGCTGTTTCATTAAGCACATCGTTAATATAGTCTTTATATGTTTCATATGTTGGTTAAACACAATATGTTTGTATGGAGCACAAGGCAAGAGGCGGTGGCAAATGCATTTTTATATTTATATTTATATATATATTTTTTTTAAATTTGTTTTTATCAATTCGTTTTGTTAAATATGCGAATTTTCAATCAACCAATTCAGGGACGTCGGGGTAAAGCACATGAAAATGTTGGGAAATATAAAGAAAAATAAGGATTTCTGAATTAGTAACCAATTGTTAAATTATTCAAATGATTTAAGAAATGTTGCATAAATTAGTTAATAACAAAATGGGAAATGTATATGTATATTATAGAAAAATGCTCGCAAATGAACTAAGAGTAAACTAATTATGAAATACAATAAAAGCTTAGTTAACATGCTTATAAAAATATAGAAAAATGATAAAAAAAAAATAGAAAATTGATAAGAATGTTGTTAAAAAGTTAAAAGAACACGCTACAGTAAAAATGCTCAGAATGTGTCAATTGTTTATAACAAATTGGATGCTGTCTAGCAAAATAAAAAAAAGGAGAAAATTTGATAACTAATAGAGAATCAAGAGGTATTTTATTGTAATTTGGAATTTGTCTGCTTTCTACTGATGCTACTTTCATTTGTAGATATTTTAATTGCTGTTTTTAGCGGCATTTACCTATGTCTAATCTACGATATTTGTTAAGTGAATTGTGAGTATGTCTTTTTCTGTAAGATTTTTTGCGTGAATGGTTTGAACTCGAATTCGTACCATTGGACAGCTGCTTGGTGGTGCCGTTCTGTTGGAAATCGTGGAAGGAGACATGATTCTGCTTGACATTCTCCTTGGCCTCCTAAAACGATGTGATAACAATTGCAGAGTATTTTGTTATATACATATAACTATATATATAATTAAATAAATTGCTACCTTATTGCTGGCACCACGTTTGCTTCTTTTGTGATGTTTGCGATCGTTGAACATGCGCCGGAAATTCATTTGCATTTTGTAATTGACCTGAAATGCACAATAGTTGCAATTTATAATTAATCAAAAATTGTTTCAATTGCTTAAAGTTGTTGCATTAAATCCACAAAAGCACAAATGAATGATTCTGTTATTTCTTTTTGTTTGTTTTTGTTTGATTTGGGTGCTTTCAGAGATTTGTCTTCTGTCTTTCGATTGCACTCACCTGTGTGGACAAATCTCTGTCATCTACTGCGTGTCGGCTATAACTAAGACGACGGTGCTGTAAGAATATTACGATGCGTTCTTAAGTGATATATTCGTATAACATTGATGTACTGTCTTATATCATAGTTGACAAAGATTACAAAGAGTAATGGTATTAAATTTGCTGAGAACTAGCATTAACAACAATTGATTAGGTGTAAAGACGATCTCATAACATTTATACAGCTTACAAATAGATATTACTATCTGCATATAATACGAGTATAGTATAAACAATTTGATTTCAAAGTGATGGAGTGCAATTTTTAAGGGGGAGGGCACAGCAAGCGACAGCTTGTTAGGGATGCCAACTTCGACATAGCCGAAGCTTTAATACTCTTGCCAAGTTAATGTAGTGTTTTGTTGTAAACTTTGGAAAGAGCAACAAATTAATAGATTATAGTTGGTAGGACAACATTTATGATAATATGCGGATGTTGCTAATCAGTGTGTGCTTTTAAGAATCTTGCAAAGTATATAGTTAAATAGTTAAAGAAATAAACAAGAAACAGTTTTATGTACGATTATTTAGTAGTTTAAAAAGTGTATTATAGAAATTAGTTAAAAAGCAGTCCAAGAAAATAAGTTGTAGATTGTTGTGATGTTGAAGAGTTCAAATGTGAGTTTAATTTTAATATCCTAACAATTTCTTATTCCTATTCAATTTGAAAGCAAACCAAATATGGGGGAAACTAAATAGAAATGATAAACTATCATTAATCAACCCAATTACGTACTGATCAATCATATTATAAGTTCTTTACCTAACCCTAAACTGTCATTAGTCTGATATATACATTAGTTACTATATCTTTAATAATACTACAATAAACTCTAAAAGACAATAAATATCTCTATAGTTATAAACAAAATAATCTATCGCTAGAACTAATTGGAAATTCTTGCCATAATATGAAATACTTTTGATAATAAACATATTTATAATCGCTTTACTAAACTAGCTAATAAAATTGTTGTTGTTGTGTGTTTTCTCGGATGTACAATGAATGTAGAATGTTTAAAACATATTAAGTTGTTTTGTTTTCGATTTGTTTAAGCAATAAAATTGAGAATTAGTTAATTATTAGACTGTTTTAGACACCAATTTGAAATACATTAAGATATTTACTAGAAATTGTTAAATTATTCATAATTTAGATTATCATTATTTTAGGCGATATTATTATAGGCATTACAATAGAACGTATTGCAGTCATGAGTATAGACACACAAGAAACGTGTAACATTTAATAATAATAATAATAAAGAAATGTTTCTTAGTTAATTGTTAAAATTGGAAAATAAACAACAACAAATGAAAAATGTTTTAATCAGATTAGCAAAATGAACCAATTTATTCGTACCATTTGTATGGAAGCCTTTTCATAACGAAATATATATATATTTTTTGTTTTTTAGATTTTTTGATAACATTTGTTTGTACAAATTCGCAATTTGTTTATACAACACGAAAATTTGAAGTAGTTTTATTTTATTTTATATTTTGTCGTTGGCGAGAGGTTGAAGTTAAAGTTGAAGTTCGATACAACGGGAAGAAATCAAATAAACGATTAATTACAAATATATCTATATAGATATAAGTAGTCAGTGTATGCATATATAAATATATATATATAAAGAGAGAGATAGAGAATTAGAGTGAAATTGAGAGACAGAGAGAGAGAGAGAGAGAGAGAGAGAGCGACCGTGTCTCAAAACGAAATGCCCAAAATAGTAAGTTAATGTGAAAGCAATAATACAAAAAAATCGATTATGACTACTAGGCGCAAATAATCTTCGGTGATATCGAGATTGTGGTGACAAATATCGAAACATTAATACTCAAGAACTTGGGCTGTGTGTGAATTATGCTTTTAAGTTATAGTATTTTAAAACTGGTACTGCTATATCATAGGAAACCAAACCAAAGTTGATTATTATGAGTGAAGAATTGCAATTTGCTTGAATGATACATACCCTTCGATAAGGCTTCAGTTCTTCGGCTAACAAATGATGTATCTTGGCATCAGTCAAATCCTTTTTGGATGGATTATAGTCCAGCTCAGCCATGTCCAGATTGTGCGAGCATGTATTGTCCAGATTTGTTAAACTGGGACTGATTTCATTCAATGGAAAGTAAACTCCAAAAGTTAGTTTCAATATAGTTTCAATAAATCAATTGCTACCACAGTTGAACTAAAGGTACAGATAAACGAATTTCAGATACAATTAAAAAAGTGAAAGAGCGAGCAGTACACAGATAGAGAGAGTCAGAGAGAGAGAGAGAGAGTGTTTCATTGGTCAGCCAATTGGTAGAGTATTCATTGTGCTGTGTTTTCATGCTAAAAAAGAGTTACTACAACATTTTAATTTCTTGCATACATGCATTGTACGGTTATTTGTTATCGTTATCGTTATCATTATCGTTATCGCTATCGATTCAATATCCAAAATTCGTTTACCAGGTGGTGTATATGGTTGGCGGTGCCCACCTGCCACCAATATAATTATTGGTATAATTCCTAAACAATGCACTCATCGACTCCGTCCCTGTCATTTGTCCAATGGTCGAGGGATTACGACGCATTACTTCCATGGCATCCCGCATCGTTAGCTTCGAGTATGTCTCAATAATCTTTGGTTCAGCGCCCTTTAAAATAAACTTAAGTTATTGCCATCCTCAATAGAATTCTTAAGGCTGATTCTACCTTTAGATCTCGGATCAGCAGGGGGCGAATGAAGCGATTGTCAAAGCGCTTAAACTTATCACGAACATTGTAGTTGCCTGTCTTGCCAACGATGTCCTCAATGCCGGCCATCAGATGATCCATAAACTGCAAGGATTACAAATAGTTATACAGTAGACTCACGCTAAAGAGAACCAGAGTTGCTAAATATAACCTTACCCGCTCATGAATACGTTCATTCATTGTGGGTTTGCGTTTGTTGGCTCGCTTCACATTGAGGATCTTGACGAGGGGCTTTATGGTGATGCCTTGCACAAACACAGTAAAATAGATCACAGCTATGGTTGTGGTCACAAACATATTCTTATGCTTCACCACATTCTCATCCACCAGCAGTACGAGGGCAAACGCAACAGCACCACGCAAACCACCATATGACATCACAAATTGATCCACTCTCGATAATTTATGCAATCGAAAACGATTTGCAAGCGCTGACAATAAAATGACACCTTCATGGAAGATAGAGTTATATATAGATGCATTTTTAGATAGGTGAATCAGTTAATACCCACCGATTACACGAAATACTGAACAGAAGGCAATGGTTAGCACCACAAACCACGTATTCCATACGTGCATATTGTTGACTGTCGCAACGCCTAGGAACATGAATATAATCGTTTCCGCTGAACTCGATAACATTTTCAATGCATATTTAACGGTTGTATGCGACTTCTGTGATATATTCGATTCCACATAGTTCTTCATCGTTATGCCACAGAATGTTATGCTAAATTATCAAAAGATATTTCGATTTTAATTTGTTATTATCTCAAATAGATTGATCCTACTCACGCGAGTATGCCGCTCATGTGAAAGATTTCCGCATTCAGATATGCCAGATAGGCCATCACAAATATAAATATCGGCTCTATGACACGCACATGATCCGTAAATCGTGTGACCAAGCCTGTTAGGAAACCCCATATGATGCCTAGGGAAAAGGGGTTATTAATATATTGTTATATTTTTATTTCGTATTATATATATTGTTATATTTTAATATAAGCAAATAAAAGTTAGATTGCAAATGGGGAAGACACTTCTAATGCCAACAAATGTTATCTTGTCAGTTTGAGACAGACACAGGGAATAAATTTACAGTAAAATGATAGAGATAAGAATGAAATAGTATTACACAAAGAATTCTAAGAATAAATACATCGGTGAATTTATAACGCCACCCAACGGTTGTTCTTTTTTTCCCTTCCTTGTTTTATATATCTGCTTAAGCGCAGCGAGTCGGTAACTGTTTGTCATTTCCCTTCATCGAAGTTGCGCAACCTGCTTGCCCGATTCGTTACTCTCTCACGAGCATCTTCGCTTGTGCCTATCATTCGTAACTCTACAAACCCTTTTCGCTCTCCTGTTCAACAAGCTGAGCGAATCTCTCCCTCTCGCACCCCACTCTCAGCATATACTATACAAAAGTCTTTAAAGTTAACTCACATCGTCTCCATGTTCCTTCTTGTTCCTTATTAGATTTATTTCTTTCTCTTGCCCAACATTGCACTGTTAAGCCACTGTAATGCTTAACATAACTTCAATTCGCATTATAAAATAACATTTTTCATTTCAAATAAATCTCTGACAAATATTTTAGAAAATACTTTTACTTCTGATAAAGAAAATAGGTATTTAGAAGTATAAGTATTTATAAGATAACAAATTTGATATATTAAAAAGGTTGCAAGCTAAAATCTTATTAAGCTACCAAATTGCATAGATTTCAAAGCAAAATAATATTTATTTGGCCAAAAATATCTGATATGCTATAAGTATGTTTAAGCAGGAATGTTCCCAGTAAAGTTGAACCTATTTTCTAGAGAATTTATTAAGAGAAAGCAAGGAATAAGCTGAGAGTGATCAGATCAGAACTCGACTAGCAGAAAATGTACAGTAAATTCATTTCTATCTATAAAAATGCAATTTATAACTCTACAATTATATTAAAAGTATTATTGTATCTTACCAATTGCTGTGCCTCCCAGAGCGACAACGAAGAAGGAACCAACACCGCTGGCAATGTCCTGCGCCATAATGTGAGGCAAGCCAATCTCATTATAGACTTCCATCATGTGATACATGACAACCTGAGAGCAGAGAACAAACACACTTTTATTACCAGTGCACAATTAAAGCACCCACAATCAGTAGTCATAGTGATTAAATGCAAGTTGCAAGCCGAGATGCTGCCACAAAGTGTGCTCTGCTTAATTGGCGTATAAAACTTGTATCTGAATTGCAGAGTACTTAACTTACCGTAACGGCATCGTTTAGCAGGGATTCGCCAAAGACAACAATGTAGAGAATCTCATTGACGTGTATCTCCTCGAAGACGGCCAACACAGCAACGGGATCCACGGCGGAAATTAGCGAGGCAAACAGAAAGATATCCAGCAGCTTTGGTGTCTCCTCCCCAAAGATGCCACAAACGCCACAGGCATAAAGGGAGCCACCTGCAAGTTGAGAATTCCTTGAATTATCCATCATCACACAACTTATGCATTGTCTGTGGCTTGAGGACCCATTGAAAGTTAATTAAGCCCAATCAAAGCACTAATTGCTTAGCATTTAATTGGCTTTAAATTTACAAAGTGCATATTTAGATATATTTTAATGAACAACCGTTTCTGCTGAAGTTGGAAAGTGAGGATAGCTTTCTAAACGGTCTGCAAGTATGGCAACGCTAAAAGGAAACTCTGCCAGCACTTTTAAAAGATTCTTCTCAGTTTAATCATTTATTTTGTTAATCAAATTGCTTTGAGCTTTTAATTTCTTTTTATAATTTAAAGTTTGTATTAAACGATGGACTAATTAGCCAAACATTTGCAGATATGGCAACGCTAAACTATAAAGCTGGTCTGTAAATCAAGTTTATTGTTTATTTTCTTGGCAACCTAAGCTTGTTTAAGCTTTTGACTATTGTAGTAAAATATAATATAATCATTTACAATATCTCTCATATATGTAATATTTAAATTTTTCTAGCACTTAACAACTTTCTTTTGCAAATTTAGTCGAGTTAAGCAAATATTATTTAATTAAAATATATTTATAAAAATATATACTTATTTATTTTATAAATTGTAACAATTTGTTAGCAAACTAAGTGATTTTTGTGCCTTTGCTTTACTCTTGTTGTTCACACATTCACATCACTCACTTGTTGTTTTATATTCGTGTAAATCACGTCTAAGTGGTCATCTACAACTGCCCCGCCCTGCACCGCCCCCTGTCACTGCCCCTGCGCACAACAATGTATGCTGTTCGCGTGCCACAAATTTGTGTGTTACAACCGAACAACTGCGTTGCCATCATTGTAATCAGTTCTAAGTAATGCTCCACATATTTTCTGTAATTTTGTTTACTTTGTCAGCGTGCGAAATTCACAAATGAAATGTTGATTGCCAACTGCAAATTGTTACTAAGAATTGTCCTTATTTTGTTGTGAATAAATACAAAATGAATATAAGCCAATTCTTGAGAAATTTGCATTCAATTGTTAGTTTGACAAACAAATTAAAAAAATGGAAGTAGAAGTTAAAATATAAGCTATTTTCTATGTATAATAAATAATTCTTTTACTTCTATTAGAGGCTTTAGTTTATATTGAAAAGAAATATAAATTCAGTTGTAAATAAATTTAATTGTAAATCTCTATATCAAAGTCGCAAAATGTTATTAGTTTATGTGTTACAAGGACTTCTTTCAGATACTTATAAGACTGCATAACCAAACAAAATATATTTACGCTGAGAAGTGTTTTAAATCTTAGGAATTTGTAAAGCTTATTTGGATGACATAATATGTACAGCTTTATATGGCTTTGCGGACTTAACAACATAAGTTCTAACTCTGCTTCTTAAGAACTTTTGCTTTGCACACAAATTGAACGTATTTATAGCCAAGAAAGTTTCATATGATACTATGTAAATTTGTGAGAGGGATTATCGACCTTCTAGCTTGATAAATATTTGCACTTGTTGGGAATTCCTGTGACCTCATTGACGTGGCTTGATGGATGAGTGTGAGCACATTTAGAAGCATTCAGTGAAGCAGTGACGTCTGAACAATCATATTACTTTATTTTTATTACATTTATTATAAGAACTCTGCTTGCTGACAATGGCAATGATATAATCAATTGAATGCTTACCAATTGTAGCCACATTGAAGATGGTGCCCACTACGGCCATCAGGAGGATTGTGCCCAGATTATCGAAGAACATGCGATTGGGCATAAAGTAACCCGCGTCCAGAATTATCGGCGGCAACATGTAGAAGAAGAATGTGTTGGGGGTCAGCGGAGAGACGGCAACATCTGTGCAGAAATAAAGCACAACGCCTATGACCACGCCCACAACAATCAGCAGACACGATTCCGGAAATATCAGATGCAATTTGGGCGTCATGTGGAAACCTGGAAGATACAATTTCACATTTAGTACCAAAAAAAAAGGAAAGTAAACCAAGCGTAAATCAACGAAAAGGTTTTCCACAAAATTTCCACACTCTCTCGTTTATGTATACACATATGTAAGTAGGCGTTTGGGAGAAGGGGTGTGGCGTCTGCCTCTTACTTTACAAAATAACCAAATACTTTTACTTTAATGTGCTTTTATTTTATTTTTTTGTGTGCGCCTATAAAAACTAACGAAACAACAACAAATCCCATTTCAACTGTGGCCCATTTACATGAAAATGTGACTTTTCCGAGTTTCCTCCTCTCCCGGCTAGACAGCCAACACAATCCCTGCAAATGGCACAGTGGAGCTATTATACGCATATTGCTGATGTTTGCATTTGGGTCAATTGCGGCATTGGATAATATGGAAATGTAGGTCTATAGAATGGTACGCAACATGGAACACATTATGGGCAAAAGTATGTGAGCATCAGGCGAAATATTAGTATGTTATCAACAAAGCAAACACCACAAATTGTTGTTATGAAATTAAATTGAGAATATTATTATTTATTTAAAATATTATTATAAATTAGCCAACATTTATTAGCAGCGAATGTTGCATTGATATGACCTTGTATTTCTAAATAAAAGTTTGCTTGCTTAATATAAGTATATGTTCAATTATGAAATACCCTGTAAACAACGCTAAATGCTTGCGCACATAAGCATTGCGACCAAGAACTCATTAAAGCGCCAAACAAGTAGCTAGCAAAATATGAGCGCTAGATGGCGCCAGCGCCGCTTTGTCGGTTTCACAATGGGGAAAAAAATACTTGATGGAGTAACTTAAGAGCTTCTTTTATGGGTAAATATTATTATTATATATATTATATATTAACTGCTTATGAGAAAAACTAAATTAAATTGTAAATGACTCAAGAAACTAATGCAAAGCGTAAGTTATTTTATTTATATATAAAAAAAAGTCTGTGAATTTAAACAGAATATAAAGAGCACTTGCTCTTTGGGCCAACACTGAACAGCGTACCAAAATTGCATTAAAATAATTAAATGAAAGGAACGCTTTAAATCAATTTGGGCCAGATACGCCAATATGTATCTGTTGAAAAAATGGCCCTGATAATAATTACATAAGTGGCCAGCGTCACTCGAGCCACTTGACTTATTCAATTGCAGATACGACAAACAGGAATACGTAGAAGAGGCTAAATGCCAGCTGGCCCCACATAGTGGTGGGCAGTGTTTGGCCAACTGGGCGGGAGGGGGGCACTGCGTGTGCTTTTCGGCCGTGTTTTGTGGCCCTGAAACAAATGGATTTTTGTTACAACAAGCCAAGGTAACCGTAAGTGTCCGAGCAGCAGGAGGAGGCGAGAAGATAACAAAGTCAACACCGGTTGCTGCGCGTTGCCAACTGCAAATGAGGCCCCGAGAGATGCCAGGAAACAGTCAAAATCATTGCAGCTGGGCCAAATGGTTTATGCAATCTGGCAATTGTTACTCAAGGGAGGGGGGAGTGGGGTTGGTTTGGAATTTTTCGGTTTAGGGGGCAGTGTCAAGGATTTTGCTTGCTCGCTTGTTGCGCACTTGGCTGACGCTTATGCAATGTCCTTCAGCTAAGACAGGCTGCACACCTACACATAGGACCTGCCCCACACACACACCCACACACACTGATGTGTAAGTTGACGTAAATCTGCATGTCAGTGACAGCGTCGAAGTCAAAGTTATATAAAATGTATTGATTTTGCCCGGCAACCATTCACAACACGCGCACATACCCACAGTCATGCCAAGACGCACACACACACACACACACACTGATACACCTACACTTCTTACACATACATCCTTAGACGGGAACTCACCGATTTTGGCTATGCTCGCCGATAATATCCATATGCCAATTATGAACGGCGTCTTCACCCGCGCGAAATCCACTTGGGACAATGGATAACGCTCTGTGTGATGGTGTTCCTCTTCGCTATCCATTTCCACATCGAAAGGATCTTTAGATTTAAGTGACTCAGCTTGTGGCGGAGATAGCGGCGGAGGAATCTCTGAGGATAAGGCGAATACGGATGTGGAAACAGACGGCGATGTTGTTTCTGGCAGCTAAAAACACAGAGATAGATAGATAGAGAAGATTGTTAGAAATAATAATAACAGCATATTACAAATTGCATTTAGATACCCTGTACTGAATAAAAATTAAAAGTAAGTAATTTGTTATCAATTCATTCAATGAAAAGTTACACAATAAAAGTAATTTTATGATTACAGGGTATTTATATATGTATATCAGACAGTGAGTAGGCTAAGAGTAGTGGGCTAAGTAAATGGCAATTGCTTAGCGAAATTCCTTTGTCTATCATGTCAGCTACATATTTTCTGAATGAAATTGAATGGCATAAATTAAGTCGACCCGCATTTTTTCTAGTCATTGTAGCTCGTCTGTTGATCTAGGTCAGTGCTTTGAAATAGGTGAATGGACACAGGTGGAAATAGTAGCAGTAGATTGAATAGGTGTATGTGTATGGTTAGGCAATATATTTGTTGCAGATTTAATTTAACTTAAATGAATAAAGTTATTTGACAACTTGCACTGAAGATATATTGAACTTTACAGAGACTTAACATTATTAGATTACTAGTGAACAGGGTAAAGCAAATGAAGAACTAGTTCTTCAAGGAAGGCTTCGAGTATCGTAAATGCTGAGAGCGAGCTTCGAGAGCGAGAGAGTCGCTCAGGCGACTGGCGCATTTGTTGTTGTTGAACGGGTAAGCGAAAAGGGAATTGTAGAGTTACGAAAGATAGGTACGAGCGGCGATGCTCGTGAGAGAGTAACGAATCGGGCAAGCAGGTTGCGCAACTTCGCTGAAGGGACAAGACAAACAGTTAATGACTCGCTGTGCTTAAAGCAGACATTTGAAAGAAGGATGAAAGAAAACTAACAACAGTTAAGTTCACTGTTATCTCTGACGTATTCATACCCAAACAATGCAACAACAATGCAATTGGCAGTTTAAACTGGCTTCTTAAGTAGTTTATATTAAAAGCTTAAAATAATACTATAAAAATTATCTCCAATGTTACCAACTGATCTGTCTTTTCTTATTATAATATAGATAAATTAGTATGTAGTTAGAAACGAAGCAGAAGTCTTAAGCTTATGGAATGCAGCTTTCATTCGATTGAGTTTCCAACATGGAGGCTACTCTATTTTATCTCAATTTATTTATACAATTAAGTAAATGACAATTCGGAATTGTAACATATTCCTTAGCTTAATCCAAGTTATCATTTCAATGTCATTGCAATGACTTGCAATTGTCTTAACTGCAATTAAACACAGCTGAATTTGAAGTTTATTTGATAAGCTGCTTATCACATGCTGCTAGTGTTTCTGTATCTGCTAGATATACGAAATGAACTGGCAAGGCATGACGTCAATTGTAACTTTGAGCAATTCATGACAATGCCTGACACTTGGCGTAGGCTAATTACTATAATTATAGTCAACTATTGCTGTGGGCGTTGAGAAAAGGACGAAAACTATAGACACATACATTTAAATGCCAGCAGGCAAGGTGAATCTGATTCTAAGACACACCTCAAGTGCAATCAGCCAAAGAGCTTGAGCCAAGTCTTGGTTGGCCAAGTAGCCATATCAATTAAGTTAAGACACTTACGTTTAACTGCGTGACTGCATCCGTGGTTTTAGCGCTGGAACTAGTGCTGGAACTGATACTGGAACTGGAACTGATACTGGAAGCCACGCCTGTGGCACTAACATTGGGACGTGCCTCAATGCTGGAGAGTGACATGCAAACGCCGCAAAGCAGCAGCAGCCACAACATTTGCCCTCTCATTGGACTCTGCTGCTGTCTCTGTCTGGGTTTGTGGTAGATATTTGTTGGTGGTTCCTCAATCGGTGGAAGGCTGGCGTCCCTTTGATATCGACTCATTGTATAAGCCAACTGGCAAGTTGTGACTTCGTTTAGTTGTATTTGAATTTGAATTTGTTTAGCACCATTTGATGGACTTGTTTGGGAATTGGATTTGGACGTTGGATGCGTCCAACAGGCGCGGCGGGCAAGGTTCATTTGTTGCTGCAACGCTGGCGTCGCACTGTCGTAATCCTTTTCCGTGCGGCTTCTCATTTCACAGCTGTAGCAGCAACTCCTTCCTCCCACTTGCTGCACCTCCTGCTACTTCAGCTACTTTGTCTCCCTTTTGATTTATGTTGTTTGCTTTGGCTTGTGCACGGACTCGAACTAAGTTATCGATTTCTGCGTGCATAATACACAGTGTGTGTGTGTGTGTGGTGTTTGTGTATAAGTGTGTGTATTTGTTGTTTGTTCTTTGCTGTACTGCTTTTTGCCGCTCCTTCAAGTGCAATTGTCGAGTGACTGCAAGTAAAAGATGGTTAAACAAAATGTTAATCAATTTCCGTTTAACAAACGCTTTATTATCGACCGACCTGCCGCAATAACCAACTGAAACTGGTTAAGTCTCGCCACTTTCAGTCAGCACGATACCTTCCACAAAGTCTTAGAAAGTCACGCTACCAATTGATAAAATGTGCTAAAATCAGACTCCAAATAATAATCTATGCCAAATAAAAAATCTATCACTCTAATCCAGACGATAATAATACATATCACATCTACAATTGAACATTTATCATTTGCAACTTTTTCTTAACAAAATTATTACAAATAATAGTACTTTATAGACATTAGTTGTATTTTATGAGATTTCCAAGGAAAGCTTTGATTTTAGTCGAAAATCCTAGTGAAGATTGAGTTAATTATTATTATTATTATTATTATTATTTTAATACATATGTAAAAAATATTTCAAATAAAAGTTGAGCTCTAACTCTAGGTGATGTTGGAAAATTACACATTTAAACTATCTTTTAAGATAAAAAAATCAACAATCTAAGCTACAACTTCAGTTTGAAGAATAAATCTCTTTCTACTTTCTACTTTTCTTTGCTTTAAAACCACTCTAGATAAATAATAATAACGCAATCATAAACTACATATTAGCATATTAAAAAGCTATTTTTCTTGACATTAAAAATGTATCTAAAATGGCCAGAAGTCTTTCACAACAAAAGCATAAAGAAAACAAAATTAAACTCTATATTTTGCATTTGTTTAAGAGTTTATTATTCGTCTATAATCTTTATGAATGATCTACAAACTTGTGCTAGTCCGAAAATGGCAACACATGTTGATATTTAGCAAATTAAAGTTAATTTCCAATGTTAATTGGCAATCACATTTATTGGTAATCAGTTTAGTTATTTATATTATCAACACTTAGTGGTATTTGCGAATTATTTGAAGACATTGTGTAAATATTTGATTGTACGATATTTGTACATTTAACTGGATAGATCCAGTGCACTTTAGCATGCTAATTAGAGTGATAAACAAATTGAGGTAAATACCAAACTGGCGGTATCAAAGCGAATGATAACAAACGGCAAAAGTAGCTGCCAAGTAGCCGCTGCTGTACATCAGAGGAAGTTCATTACGAGCAAATGGGTACCTCATTACAGAGAGCTTATCTATGCCCATAAAATGCACAAATGATTGTGCTCAACTGAACTGAACTGGAAGCAGATAATGCAACACTCGAGTAAGTTATAAAATGATTGTTTATTATAATTGATGTGGACATGTTGCAGTCAAGTGCAATGTCGAAAGACTCGCAATTCAATTGGCTGGCGATGCGAAAAAAAAGAAGCCTTTGCCCCCTTTCCCCTTTCCCGTTTCCCCTTTTCGTTTCCTTCCTTCCTTCCGTCCCTTCTTCAATTGACACTGTTCAATTACTCATTTTAAAGATTACCCCATCAATTGGCATATTACTTTGGCGACAGTCAACTGCCGTCGTTGCCTCGCATATTTCAAACATAACAATTACGAGCAGCTGCCACATTTACCATATCTCAATCAGGCAATTGGATTGCCATCCCTCCAGCACTTGGCCAAGGCAACTGCTGATTAGCTGAGCTATGGGAAACAGTTTCAAGTTCAGTGACTTTATTGCAAAAACGGTTAACCACTTAACCGGCATTAACTAGTAATCGAAAGCGTTAAGCAGATTAGAGTTTATTTTATGTGGGAAACGACGGCTACTTTGATTCATTTACCACTCCAGCGATAGCATTAATGAATGAATCAAATTGTTCATTGAAAAGTTAGAAAAGAGAAAGACATCAACCCCAAAGGCACATAAAACAAAAGTGTGCTTACTTAACAATATATATTAGCGAAATAATGGGAAAAGGACCTCACTAGACGGACAATTACAACAACTTTGCCGAGACTAAGCCAATTTGCTTAAGCTGCTGTCTTTAAAACTGGCAAAAGAAGATTATATACAAGTTATTTGTTAATTTTTAATTGAATTTTAATAAATTATTTGAAATATATAAACCGTAATTTCTGCACGATTTAATAATAAACAGCTGAGTTATGCAAGCAACTATTCTCTATGGTGTGGGGCTGGCGCCATCTAGCGCTCGTAGCTTGCAAGCTGACTGTTCTTTAATGTGTTGTATGCCACTATTAAGAGCTAAGCAGAATGTGTCTCTATGTCGATCAGATTTTCCCAGATTTTCAACAAACATTTAATGAAATGCATAAAACCAAAATTTAACTTAATAAATTTGCAGAATTAATTAACTCAAATTGAAGACTAGGAAAAGCATTTAGATTCAATGAGTTTTCTGCATTCTACTCAATATTGACAGCTGCGTGGAATAATTTATGAAATATTCACTCTACACGTCTGTCTGCGACTTTTCTATGTGACTTGTGAGGGGAAACCAAGAGTTAAACACAAATTGCATTGGCGCCTCTGTCCAGGCGTTAACTATTTACATTGGCAACAGACGGCAAAAGTGTTTGTGTTGATGTAAATGTGAATATTTGTGGTCCGTTTGCCGTTGGCGAAACGGCCCAGACTGCGTCAGTTGGATTCAAGTTCAAGTTTGAATGGGAAATTGAATTTTAAAGGTCAAATGATGATTTTAAATATTATTAAAAACGCCATTTGTTTATAGGCTGCGGATAATCGACTTATTTTCTTCTTTTTTTTGGACGTGTACCAAGAAAATGTTTTGCTTTTATAGATAGAAAAATATATATATTATATGAAAATAATAAATATATAATATTTTGTATATTTTGCAATATGATGTTACTGTACTAAACATATTGGGAAATAAGAAAACTTCGACCTTCGACCCTGTGTGTGTGGACGCAACACACGCAGACTGAATACCTTAATTAAGGAAATTTACAAAACAAATCAAAATCAATTGCAAAAACGTGGAAGTGCAAGCGAAAATTAAAAGATGCGCAGATGCAAATCGATTATAACCGGTAACGGGGCCAGATATTAACTAGTTCAATGCGGTTGTCCAGCCATGCAACTTGGTCAAAACGAAGCACTGCAGCTGCAGCTGCCAACAATGCCAACTATTTATTAATGGCCCAAAGCAATTTTAGCACAATTGCCATATGCTTCACTCTCTCTCCCTCTCCCTCTCTCTCTCTCTCTCTCTCTCTCTCTCTCTCGCTCTCACTCTCTCTATCTATGCATATCGTGCTTGTATTCATATGTGTCCAATTCATTTTCTATAGCTATGCAAAAACTTGAACAATGAACAATTCATAAATGCATTGCTAACTTCATTGTGTGTGTGTGTGTGTGTGAGCCATTTAGTGGCTTTGATTGTGGACCATAAATGTGTGTCAAGAGCAGTAGTCTAATTGACTCTGCCAAAGCAATTTCCATACATTTTATCCTTGCAATGAATAAGAAGGATAAATGAAAGTTTTGTATATTTAATTGATTGCCTATTTTACGACTTTGTCACGTGGCAAAATTAAAACAATAAACTCAAATAAATTGCATTACTAAAGTGTTAATAAAGTTTCGTTTAAATACTTAATATATATTAAATATTGTGAGAAATATAGTGAGAAAGTTCTAATTGAGTTTACTTTAGAAGACATTGTAGATGCATTCTAAAGCTGCAGTTTCAATTCTAAAATCAATCTTTATTTAAGTCATTTTTGAGAGATATATAAAAGAAACAGCGTTTTCATTTAACTAAAGCATACTTAACGATTTATTACTGTGCTTTTTAATATCAAATTATATATATTATTTGCATTATAATAATTATTAAATTAGCCCAGCAACTCAACAGCAAATTCACATGAATTTCGATGAGAAAATGTCATTCAAAAGTGACCAATGAAATCTTACATTAATTACGCTTTTTCAAGTTCAAAAAGACCGCAAAAACAACAACAACAAACACAAAAATGTATAGCAAATCACCGTTAAATCATTTTACGGGACTTTTGTGACAAATGCCAAGTGACTTTAAGGCGCTGACTACACAAATGGTTGAGTGACAGATTTGAGAGTGAAGAGTGAAGAGCGGAGACTGAGACCCAAAAGTTGTCGCAATGCCATTTGAATTTGTACCCCCCACCAACCCCCTTTGGCTACAAGGGCTGCTGTTAGTCATCGATAAGCGAAATTAGCTGGGCTTCAATTGAGGGTTTTTAAATTGAGGCTGCTGCAACCTTAGCGTTGTGAAATATTGTTTTTAACTTGGTATAAGTCATAGGAATCATTTATTTAATTTAAAGAACTGGATTTATTTAGAATATTTCGATTGAACTTGTATTTATTTAATCAATTAATGTTACTTAGCGCCCACATAAAACTGAAACTAAATTCACAATAATTTTACAACTTGATAAAAGAATTCAATAAACAAACGCAGTCAGTTATGAGGAGCTTTAAAAACAATTAGAATGTTGTTTTTTATACAAAAGTTTCTTGCATTTAGATTTGTTACAAAGATGTTGATAGAAACTAATAATCAATCAATTTATTGTCATGCGAAAAGATGTCGTAACTTACAAAATATAATTATCGTTTGTGATAACAGAAATGATGTCTGCAGCTTTTGTTATTAATTTTTGATATATTATTTACTATTGATAGCAATGTGGTCAGCATTTTACTACACAAATTGGTCAACAGCTACATTTTCCTGAATAGATAACAACCGGTAATTAAATAGATAAAATTACTTATTATATTTTATTTATTATTTATGGGAATTTTGGCGGCAACAAGCAAAGTAACTGGACTTAAAACCTTTGCAGATTTACGGGCTTATTAAGGGAATGTCATCACTTGCAAAGAGAATGACAGTTGAAGTAATTTTAACTCAAAGTGAACTCAACAGCTGCAGCTCTATTTTAATATATATATGTGTTGATATAGGGTCTTAGGGGCTCATGTGTAGGTAGAGTCTAAGCTGTTATCAGTGGTACAACAACAGCAATAATGTTGCAAAGAGGCAGACGCAAATGACCCGACAAAAAAGATTTTGGAATGCGAAACGAATTCACAGCACAAAAGTAGAACGGTGCGTCTGAAAGACCTAACAGCTGAACAGCTACAGTGACACAGTGATTGATAAAGAGAAAAGGTGAGGGAGAGAGAGATGGATGGGGAGAGAGCTGATGAGGGAGGGAAGGATGTAGACAGGGTAGTAGGTTGACTAAGCCGGTGACAGCGCACAAAAAAGACCAAAATAAACGTATAGTACACTTTTTTGGATGGAAAAATTGTTGTAGTTGGAAAACAAAATTATTAAAAACAGCTAAAAATATACAAAATGCGAGAGTGAGTGAGAGAGAGAGGGAGGGAGGATGGCACACATAGATACAGCGAGAGTAAGAGCGAGAATGAGAGCGCGCCATTTCACTTATAGCCAAAACAAAAAAATATTAAACAAAATTATTTTGTATATGTGTTCATACTATGAAACGCAAATTAGACGCACATTTTCACCGCTTTTCCGTGACAATAACAAAACAGCTGCTGTTCCAAATGCCTCTTTGGTCAGGCGTTTCGAATGTATTGCTTAACGATCGCGATGTCTCAATTTATTTATAATAAACAAATTTTGTACACGAAACATTTAAATATAAATAAAATTCCATAAACACAATTCATAATCTATCGATGGCGCACTAAAAACACGTGTAGCTAAATCACAGATAATATTTTGTCCGAATTACACAATTTGATATTTATATAAATAGTATACACACAATTTTTTGTTTATAATATTCAAAAATGTTTTTCATTTTTCAAAAAATTTTTCGTTCTGCGGACGATCGAAAAAAACAAACTGCAGTCCGCGCTCTGAAAATGAGAACTGAAATGGAACAACAAAACGCCAGCAGGGAAGCTCATTGCACAGAGAGCGAAAAGACCTCAGGGAGAGCGAGAGAGAGAGAGACAGTGAAAGAGAGCGTGGAAATCAGATTGTGAGAGGGGGAGGAGAGTGAGCAAAAACGCCGGCTGCCGCACAGTGGCACCTTTGGCAAAGTCAAAATGCAATTTGATTGATTTAAAAGATTAAAAAATACAATTCCTCTTAGTTTATATACGTGTAAACTAATAATATTTTATTTATTTACAATATTATTCAAATAAATAATATATGTGGCAATTTCAAACAATTTCTTACATATTCTATTGTATTGTATTCTATTTAATTTAGCAGCTAGGTCTAGCTAGTAGAACCACTGTACTTAACAGCATGCTTCTGCTTGTTAACAGTGCTTTAACAGTGAGCAACCATATCAATGATAGCAATTAATTTGTTCCCCTTTTTGTTTACATTTCTATTTAAAAAAAACAACTATAAACAAGGAATATAAACTATCTACAGTGTCGAAGAATAAACAAAATACAATGTTATGTTGGTTTGAGTGTGAAAATATTGAAATAAAAAAATATACTGCCGTTTATAATACAATTACTATTTTTCGATAGTTGCTATTTATAAGATAAGTCAGATCTCATTAAAACAATTTCAATTCATAAGAGAGAATTTTCTGGATAATAAATATTTCAGTTTGCACAAAAATATGCAAACGAAATGTACACAAAACTTCGATGCATTCACAATGATGACAATTCTCTTTCTGCTTCAGCACTTTGCATTGTTAATTGAAATTAATAATTAAGCACAGGCACGCGCTGGCAAACAACCACAAGAAACTGTCAGGATATGCAGTTAAAATTGATTTTCATTCAGTTTCCGTTGGTGTTGGTAGGTGAACAAGGATAACAACTGGTTTTGTAATGCGCCTGTAATTACAATGTACACAGTGCCTGCCAATGTATGCATCTGCATTTTGTCTAGCATTGAAAATATGCTCATACGAATACGAGTGTGTATCTAATGTATATGCGAATGTGTTGGTAGACATTTCAATATCAGGTTCGTGGCATTTGCATATCGATCGACTGCTTTGGTGTAAGGGACCAAACCAAAAATATGTAAAAAAAAAATAAAACTACAACAGCTTTGTCCACAGTCATGAGCAAGGGCGGGATGGGGCGATGACTGGCGCCTTGTGACTGCACAGATATGTGAACACTATACTACATGAGAGCGATATCTCACTGTAATACGTGTATGCATACAAAATTGTTTTGTGTACACATTATCCTTGTACTTGAAAAGCATGCACTAAGTGCACATAATTGAATCCAAAGGACCCAAGCCAGATTTGCAAAGACGCAATCCTGCCTTCATTGCACGTCTTAACGAGATTCTTTTACGAGTGCCAGTCGCTCATGGAGACTATACGACAGCTCGTTAAGACGGAATAGTGTCTACTCATCGATTTGAGAGCCCACAATGTGGGCTTAATCCCAATACCAGTAAACGAATATAAATATAATAAAAACACAAGACTTAAGACGTTGAGTAAGTCATTTAAATGCAATAAAGGAGATATTAAACTTATTGTTATAGTTAAAGAGAAATCTCTGTTTAATTAATAAAAAATATTTAAAATCAGTTTTATGTAGTCATTATAAATTGAGTTCATAATAAATATAAGCTTTTATAATAAACTTTTCTTCTTTTTATTATTATATCAAACCTAGGTTGAAGTCTGAAAAACATTTTGAGCCATAAGTACTATTAGCTAAAGTTTTACACAAAGCATAAACAACCACAGCAACATTATCAAGAAAACCGCTTTTATAGCTCAGAAAATAGAAAAGTTTTGTTTGAAGTGTTATATTTTAGGAGAAGGGCCGAGGACAACGAAGCTTTAGGTTCGATATACTTAACAGTTAAATGTGGAGCTCAAAGTTTTTGCTTAGATTGTTATGAGTATGATGAACAAAATATAATAATGCTCCCATGCTACGCAACATCTAGAAGGAAGCAAAGCGACGCGTCGCTGCGACGCATTATGTAAGCGTTTGGTGCTGCTCAAGGACATTGACAACAAGTCTAAAACCGAAAATAATAAGGCAACATCGAACAAATGAACAGATAGAAACAGCAAAATAACAGGATAATCAAGACGCAGAAGAAGAAGTGGCAGAGCAGAAATAGACAAGTTTATTACAGTTTTGCAATGACCATGCTTGAAGGACAAAAAACACGCAAAACTCATACAGTAAATCAGTGGCGTTGAGAAGCAAATAAAACCTCAACTGAATGGGGCGTGACAAACAGACAATAGTTATTGCAATGGCATAGCCCAAGGAAATAACTACAAAGAAAACCAAAAAATAAATAACTACACATATGTATACATACTACTTACAAATACATTACTATATTGAAGAGTGCTGAGTAAAGCTGTTACTATGCAAGCAGAATAGAAGATTCAAAAGGAATTCGATATGCATAAGCTTTATCGATATTTACATGATCTCAGTTGCAGTTATAAAGAAACTTTAAATTTATGAATAATCGAAATAATCGAAACCTACATCACTAAATGCTGAGCGTGTGTGTCTGTAAGTGTATGCATGTGTTTGGTCCACGTGCCATTGTCCGCAAGACAAAACAATATCATTTACCAAACGCCAGTAATAACAAACATGGCGCCTGCAGTGCTGCTGTCGTAACACATATACAAATAAATTGTAGCTAGCACACTTACACACTCACACACAAGACGAGAAAATGTAGCATGCTTTTAAACGCTGTATGCAGTTACTTATGTGTGCGCGTTGCCTTTGTTATTATTATTGCTTGAATTCCTCCTGAAAGCGTTGGCAGAGACAGCAATGTGACGTAAAAAAGGCTATGTCGGTGTCGCCGTTGTGACAACTTGTTTTTGTTTAGCGTAGGTACCGTTAGCGTGTGGGCGCATTTCACATGTGACATGCGCAATGGCCGCCGCCGCCGCCTGTAAAAACAGATGTTTGCAATTTATGGCGTGGGAGAGCGTGCAAAGAAGAGCGAGAGCGATAAAGAGAGAGAAAGCGCAAGTCAGGCATAGAGAGAACAAAAGCAAGCAAGGAATCAGCTTCATTTTTACTACACTGTCCATTGCAGGACGGTTTACAGATGCTTCAAATTGGCTCATTAGATTTATAACTTTGTAAATCCAAATAAAGACAGCGTCAGGCTTCCGTTAAAAGGTATAACTTTTGAGGCTCTGCAGTTTATTATGCAATTATTGTTTGCATTTAAAGCGAATGTAAAGCGCGTGCCTGGCGCTAATATACTACACATTGTCTTATGTAAGATAAAGATATATGCCCATATTTACATCAAGTACTATATTAAAGATATTCATATTAAAGGACTTACTGTTTGTTAGTTTTAGTTTTAATTGGGTAGCGACAGCGACCAATAAGCAGACACACCTAATGTTTTAGTATTTCTTTTATAAAGCATTGCCATTTTAACATTCTTTTCAATAAATATAGCAGAAATTCAAGCAGACTGTGTGGTTCATTTACACTTGTTTGGCTTAGCGAATACGCCGCAAATCGCTTAATAATTGATGTAATTCAAAAAACACTAACAACTTTTAGCACTCGCACACTCTTAGACCGAATGTTGTAAATGTATTGGTGGATCAAGGCGGCGGCAACGGTAGCGACAGCGATGGCGGCGATGTTCACCCTCCTCCACCACCTTCTCTACTTATAGCGAACGCTTGAGCACGTTAAAGTTTTGCATTAGATTTGCCGTTTTCATATAAACAGCAAACAATTTATTGTAGTTTTTATGAAAATTTGTGCATATACTAAAGTAGAACTGCCGCCGGGCCATTGCCATTGCCAATTTGATGGAACACGCACTGAAGACTGAATTTTCTTTTGCCTCTGAGCTTCACCTTCACGTGAGCCGACAGGACTTTTGCCTGCGATATATATCCTTAACACAAAAATGTACTAAATTTGCCGCAACGCCAAACGCGAATGAGGGTTGCAGTAACATCAACCGATATACAGATAATAGTTTATGCGATAATTTTTCATCGCTGAAACGCAGAACTATGACTGCAGATGCAGATGATCATTTATTTAACCCTCATTAAAGTTTGTATATTAAAAATAAGAAACGGTTTGTGGATATGTTTCAACTTTACAGTGGGTTTATTTTTGTTACTTTTTAAAATATGTACTAAGAAATTGTAAATTTTTCAAAATTAGTTTCACATTAAAATAGTAAATAAAATTGTATTCATTTTTTATTCTTAAATCAAATGCACTTCACATTACGGGAATACAGCAATCTGCATCGCTCAGTAGTTAATCCGCGAGGAGCGCGACGACTTCGAGATGCTGTATTGTCGATCATCACCACGCGAACTGCCGCCGCCGCGTTCCCGATCAAATTTGTCATGTGAGCGCTCGCGGGACGATTTCTCCTGCAGGCCAAAGATATATGTTACTCCGACCCATTGTATATATATCATAATAAATGGGAACTTACTCTATGGCGGTCCCGTTCACGCAAATCGTCATCGCCGTTTTGTGCTGAAAATCGATCATTCTTGAATGTCTTGAATAGAAGTTCGAGGGATCTTGTCTCACCTTCACGCCGCCGCTTGTGATCAGTGCTGCTAGACTCTTCATTGCGATCCCGCTTACGTCCCAGTTTACGGTCCTTGCGTGCATCTCGCTCCTCATCGGACAGCTTGTCTTTGTTGCGCTCTTTGGTTTTGAGGCCTCGTGCCTTCTTCACGCTATCTACGAGTTCCTCAACCTTCTGCAATGGCACAAGATTAATAGTAATAGGGCAAAAGAGCAATACATTTATAAAACTATCTCAAAATTGAAAACAAAAGAATAAAATGTAACATGGACCGATCCTAAAGCAATGCAAAATACTAACTATCGACCGCCCGTTCACATGCCCAGTTTTCCCCGCGATCCTATACCTGGTTCAATGCCCACCCACATTGCGACGATCACTTACCCGGTCTGCACACAATCAAGATCAACGAATTACAACTAAACTGCAGCCACTGTGCTGGATGGTAGTCGCAACAGAAGGTAGCGATGCTTATCGATTTGGTGTTGAAGAGTCGGGTCAGCAGGACAACGTTACACACACAACGTCCAGTAACAGGATGTTCCACATTTGGTAGTTTTTGATTAATAGAATACGATCTCTTCGTACGGAAGAAGTTGAATGATGATTTGACGGCGATATGCTGGGAATGCAGTCTGGATTCAATGTTGTTTCCTTAGCTAACTTTCTCTCACGTCCAGTTTTCAAGTTATACTTTTTCAGCCTGTTGTGGATAATTTTGAAATATCTCCTGATTGCAGAGATAGTTCACATCTCAGTTATAAATACGAAAGAGGCAGCAATCCGTTTTGAATAGAGTTTCTACAGTCATTGCTGAATACTTGGTTGACGGAATGTCTTGGGGAATGCTTGATGATTTTTCCAGTTGGGTTTAGTTTCTAGTGGACGTTTTACAGCTACTTCCAAACTGCTGATTTGATATGTTTGAGTTGCTTAGGCGTTTGAAGTTGCAGATGTGCCTTGTCTGTTTCTCTACTTCATTGGTCGTCTGAGTTGGTTGTCTGATGATTTCCTCATTGTTTACTGATTTGTATTTTGATTTTCTTTGACTTGGAATCCATAAATTTGTAGTATTATGCATAGGACATCGTTTATAACTTTAGCTTGGTCCATTTAAGTAAGTTTTAGTGTTCTATCCTTCGTTAGGTGATTGTTCTCGTTCGGTTAACTATTGTTGTGCTTGATTTTACAATTGGCATCTGTTGTTTTGAGTTTTCCGCATATTTAAAGAACTTCTTGTTGTACCATATTGAAAGTGACGGCAGTGAGTTTGTATTTAGAAAGTGACTGAAGTGAGGGTTTGCATTCATCTTCGCTTGTGGATTGTTGGTGTCTGTTGATGGTTTCATTGATATGTTGATATTTGTTTTTCTCTCGTTCATGCGTTGTTAATTTTTAGTTTTTCAATCCATTTTCACGGTAGACTTTGCGCACTGACTTCCGGGTTAATACTTGATTGTTCCGCATCGTCATTCGTCATTGTGTTGCCATCATCCTGACTAGGTTGTAGTTGTGGTCCATTTTGCAACTTACGAAACTAGCTTAACTTACACATATAAACTACATAACAATTTGTAAAATCATAAAATCCTAACATTCTATATAATGTTAAATAAAAAGAGTTTCAATCGAATTTGAAAACTAAATTAATCTCTATACAGTTCAACTGTTCGCTTATATCCTAATTAAACTTATATTAACTATGTGGAGTCCCCCAATATGTGCACATTTAGATACTTAGAGAATGAACTTTGTTAACTAGAACAAGGGACGAGATCCAATTGGGTCCAGAATATTGCTATGGTGGGTTGATTTGTTGTTACTTGACACTCTCATCAAACGGCATGTGTGTGTGTGTATGCCTGTTCTATAAGTCGCCTCTCACACCGCTCAGTGACACATATAATATAGTTTTTGCTTTGGCTTTTGAGATGTTAATTTTGAGTTGTCTTGTTTTTGTGTTGGATGAGAACGTTGTTTCGATTTAACGCTGCCCTTCGTTGTTGGTTGTGCGGTCGGTCGTTGTCTTAGCGAACTATGTATGCAACCATATGCTACTAACCTTTGAACTGCTCGACGAAGATTCCAATTTACGACGTTTTGAATCTGCATAAATGTTAAGAAGCAAATACAGTAAAAGATCATAAAGTTCATCTAATTGCGCACCTTTTTCGTATTCAATTGTTTCGTGGCTACGTCGATGCTGCAAGGAACCATTGCTTTCATTGGATACCGAACTGAGGTCCCGATCCCGTTGTCGTCCCTCGTATTCTTCGTAATGACGATGATCCTGGCTGCTGTTGGTGTTGCCTGCTACCAAATCGACAGTCTCAACGCCATCGTGTCGATGTTGACTACGCTCATCTCGTCGCGTTGGCTTCTCACGTTTCTGGGCCCGCTGCGCCGCTGCCTCGAGCTCCTCCAGACGCTGTGAACGCTCACGTGCCCGTTGCTGCAGTTCCGCCTCTGTGCGCTCCTTGTTGTTGCTGTTGCGATTGCTATCCCGCTGTGAGCTACGCGTGCTGCTCATGCTGTGACGCTCCTCACGTTCACGTTCACGTTCCCGCTCTCGATCCCTTTCACGGTCGCGTTCTCGTTCCAGCTCCCGACTGTGACGTTCAGTTTGGTTGCCATTGCTGCTGTTGGTGTTGTTGTTATTGTTGGCATTGCTAATGGACTGCAGTTCATCCTTGACATCCATGCTGCGACTGCTCGCAATCGTCGGCGGCGCATCCCGTTTGCTCTCGCGTTCGCTTGCTGACGGCGTCGTGGCGGACCTCGCAACGGAAACCGTCGTGGACGTACCTTCAACCTTGACAGGCTTCGCTTCACCACGCACAGGTTGACCTGTAAAAGAAGGAGAATACCACTTAAAGGAACAACTGCTTTAGAGTCATCTATAGTTAGATATACTTACCAGCCTTGGTGTCCTGCTCCTTGTTGTTAATCTTCTGATCATTGCCGTAGAAGGACGAAACGCTTGAGGGTTTCGCTATTGGAGCAGGCGTAACTGTGGTAGCCGACGCCGTTGCTTTATCGTTGGCCAACACCTTGACGGATGTGCCGGGCAGTGTGGGCGGTGTTTCCTTAACGGGTCGCTCGGCCACCTGATGGAAATCACTCTCCTTGAACATATGCGGAGTCTTCTGCTTCAACTGTCCAATGTAGCTCGAGGCAATGGCAAACAAATCCGGTCGCTTTGTTTTTTCCTCCTCCCGCACTTTGTCCACCTTACGCTCAATGATCTGGGCCAGCTTCGATAGCACCGGATAATGGGGAAGTATGCGCATCAATATGATAAGCGCATTGCGTATCTGCATGAAATCCTTGGAATCCAGACAGAATACAATCGCCTTGGTGATCTTATAGTGCCACTTGTGACACACATGACGATAATTCTCATAGCCCACATGATCGTTGGCCTCTGAGAATTGATTGCTGACACGAAACTTGGTCACAAAACCCGGATAATTGGCGCACTCCTTATTGAAGACCGCCTGATCCGCATGCCAGCGCATCACAGTCTCCAGCATGGCACACAAAAAGCGTCCATAACGCGTCGCCTCACCCTCCGTGCACGACGTAACCGAGTATGTAATGTCGCAAAAGAGCTAAGCAATAATAACAATCATTAGCAGACTGATAATGAATCGATGCACTGCAGCCGCGTCTTACCCGATCGTAGCATAACAACGTGGAGAAATTCGCTGTCTTTAGATTGTGTATGGTCTGGACGAACTTGGCGCAATAGAGCGCGTCCAGGGCAGTGAATGTGCAGCGCGGGAATAGGCACAACTGCAGGAACTGTGTAATTGTATCATTCTTCGCCGACTTTGCCGAGCGCAACAAAAACCAACCATCCTTCTGCTCCTGCAAACGTTGCAGTATTTTGTCCACATGCTCATGCTGTTTCTTGCGCTCATCGTTCAGCTTCTCCATGAGCGCAATGTAGCGTTCCTGTTCCTTCTTATTCTTGGATTGATTCTGCAAAATGTCAGCTTAATATTAATATATTTCAGATAAATCAAAGCTAAGACTTACTGAATCCTTGCCATCGGCTGCTTGCTGTGCAAGCTGCTTGAGCTTGCCAATCTCACGCTGATAAATCTCATTGGGCACATGCAAATCATACATGCTCAGGCTCCAGAACGTGACAAGGAACTGTGGACTGATGTCCTCCCAAACTTTGGCACTGTGCAATGGTCTCACCGACTCGACAATGGGGTTCATAATCAATTGCGTGGCATCCAGATACTTTTGCAGCTTTTGCGTTGTCGTCAGCTTCTTGGCATTGGGATCTGCCTTGCGCAATTGATCGTATTTTTGCTAAAGCCAAAACAAAACTGATGATCAATCAATCAGGAATGGATAAGCGTTACTTACATTGATCTGATGGGTGAACATGGGACGTGCCAGGAAGAATGCCACATCCGTGTTGATGTGATACTCTCGCAACATGGTGATAATCGATGGCAAGCGTTCCACGTACTCATCCACCGAGTAGGAGGAGCCCAGGAATGTCCCAAACTGCACCAAGGCATCCTGACACTGATCATACAAGCTGCCCACCAGCTTTAAATGACTATGTGCTGCCGTTTCCCGATAGATGACACAATGCTTCTGCTGGGCCATCAGCAGGCAAAGTGTGACGGCGAGATCGTTGTTAGCTAATGCCTCCTTCAATCGATTCGATGACTTTTTGGTGTTGCGCACCTGACTAAAGTAGCCCGCCTGTCAAAATGGTTTAGAATTATAATAATATTCGTAAATCAATTGCAAATCTTGTACAAACCTCGCCACGCAGCTGCTCGCCACCGCAGAGAGCCTGCAGCTGATCGTTGGTCATCTCCTCGCAGGACTCCACACCGGCCATTTTGTGTACAATCTCGCGAAGCACAAGCAGATCGAGACTCTTCTGTGACTTGAGCTGATTCGCGACGTACTGCAGCAAGCCGCTCATTTCAATGCTATACTTTTTGTAGATGGTCCCGCAGAAGGAGGCAAGACTCTGCAGCCAAAGGGACAACGAAGTGCCATCATCCTTAAACCGACCGCGACCTGTCATCGTTAGAGATTCGATGATGCAGTAGCCCAAGCAGTCAAACGATAAAGCTGTTAGATACTTGAGCAAATCGCAGACAGGTCCAATTAGATTATCATACATTTGAATCTGCACAAGAATCTATCGAAGTTGTAAGGAAAAATCAAGGATTAAGCAAAAGATTCAAACAGAGTTAAGCAGATACTTACATAATCAAAGAGCAGTCCCGGCGCACAGTGGCTATACTTGCCCACCACACGACCCAGAGGCTTCACATTCTCCTTGCTGACACGTTTCATTAGAGCCTTAATATCCCGCTGTCCAAGACCACAACGTCGTATCAAATTCGGATGCATCTGGTAGCTATCATTCTTCCAACGCGCATATAAGCTGTATCGCAAATGGTACGGAAAGAACTTAAGTACAGCCCAAATCTCCTCGGACATGGAACAATTGCTATCCAGATACAACAATGATGGCAGTATCGATGCATCCAGGCAGCTTATGATATCGTAATAATGTTGTTCCGCTTCCGTATTGGGTGGTGGGCCATTTAAACTATCCACGCCCATTTCCAGTAAAATTTTAACCATTATGCGCACCAGTTTATACATTAGAACCGTGTCACAATGCATCGACGGACCCAGTACATTGGCCATTGGCCATGTATATTTGCGCAGCTCATTGAAACTTCGCGCTTGCATCTTGGCCACGAGACTGGTGTCCTCATACAAGCGACTGCGACTTGGTTTACGGCCGGTGGGTGCCTTGAAGCATTTCTTGTAGTAGACCTGTTCGACTGACAGATGCACTAACTCGACAATGGCACGGGCAATGGGCTCCTGCACCACAACCGATTGATCCGGCAACTTTTGAATGATTTTGTGGGCATTCTCCCAGTCGCCAACCTTCAGCAACGCCTCACACAAACCAAACTTTTGATTGGTGCTGTACTTTTCCTTTGGGCGAAGTTATTGAAAGTTATTTTCTATAGAATTAAAGATTATTCCCAACTAACCTCATCGAATTTCTTAGTCGTTGGCGGCGGTGGTGGTTCCTTGTCGTCTTCCTTCTTGTTGGTGGAGATCACATGAAGTTTACGTACCATTTCTCTGGCATCAGCCAGTTCCTCCTCCCAGTCTGCACGTATGCTGCCATCATTAGGCGTTAGCCAGACATAAACATCGTTTAGCTCGATGACGCCATGCTTCAGCAGCAGAGCACACACATGGTACAAGGAGCGAGGAGTTCGCGTCGCCTTAAAGTGACAGAATTTGTAGCCAAGCACTTCGCAAATGATGGCACCGGTGGGCATATAACTACGGAGAAGTGGTATAAAGAGCTTCCAGCGATCGGGACGCGTCTCAAAAGACTCGATAATAATATCAAGCACGCGATTGGGATCCAAGTTAAAGCATCCTAAAAGAGTGAAAATAATCAATAAATGTTGCATTGACAAATGTATGAAACTTACCTATTAACGATTTTATTATGTCCATAATGGTTTCGGGTGTTGTATGCTCCTCAAAGTCCTGATTCATCTCTGTAATGAGCTTCGCAAAGCCTTCGCTTTCCTCACGGAATAGATTGAAGCGCCGCTGCTTGTAGCTACAAATACAAATGGACTTTAAAGTTGTCCAGCTCAATGTCACCTTGGCGCACTTACTATAGCTTAGTCTTGACTTTGATGAATTTCGTGTAGAAGCTTTTGTTTTTCACTATTCCCACCTCCTGCAGCGTGTCAATTTCCAGGCGCTCCTTTAACAAACTTTCTGGCAGCACTTTATCCAAATCCTTGACAATTTGCACAAATCCATGTCGCTCCTCCTGCAGGCCATCGGTCATCAGCGATGTCTCGCTGTCCAGTATGTTAACCACATCGAGTATGAGACTTGGAAACTCCTTATGAAGCGCCTGAAGGTTAATAAATTGAAGGTCAGTTTATGCTTGAGTTGAATTCGCCAGCGATAACTTGCCACAACATCGGTGAGCACGTGCAGCACAACATCCTTCTTGATCTTGTATCGTAATGCTTGCCAGAGCAGCTCATAAATGGCATTCGAGATGCCGTGCTTAAAGATGCCATTCCGATCAAATACTGGACTCTCCGGACTGTCCTGCAGTTGTTGTTTTAGATATTTTAAACTAAAACGAACGTGAAATTAGTTGATTGAACTAGCAGCAGTTGTTGAATGCTAGTTATGCATCTTTATGTGTACACGTACAATTCGCTTCGGCCGGATTTATCAAAATGCTTAAAGATATCTGCATTAAGTAAAGTCTCTTTTGGCGTATTCGTTGCGTTACTTCCTCCATTCGTCGTGTCTGTGACGGCCGCATCAGCCGCTGTGGTTGTTGCCGCTGGCGCCGCATCGTTTTCCCCAGTTCCCGTCACACTGTGACTTTTAGATAATTTCTTCAAGCGACGCATGCAAACAACTTATGTAAACGCGCGGGTAACACGTTATTTATTTTATTTTCTTAAATTCCTTTTGTTTATTGAAATATTTGACAAATTTTCACAGTTTTCTCCGCTTTTTTGAGTGTAAGAGATGTGTATGGAGAAAATGTATATCGATACTTATCTATCGAACCAGGGCTGCAGTGCGAGCGTTATGGTTGCGCAGGAAACGTTTTGAAAATGAAACACGTATTAAGGAATGGTATGTTGTTAGCATATGAATACAAAATATTATTTGATACGTTATTTATTTGCGTGTGTTTTGATTGCCAAGCCGCCAAATAAAATACTTCAACTTTAAACATACAGAATTTATTATAAATAACATTAATTGATTGAAAGTGCATTAATAGGTGAAAAAGATTTGCAAATTTACTTATTATAATACGACGTAGACCATCTCTGTGCGTTATTCAATTATTTATTAGTTTATAAGTCCTCTAGAAACGCGGCTTGAATGTAGCCGGATATTGATTGAAACGTGGACGCAAAGCAGCATTGGATTTCTCAAATTTCTCGCCAGTGTGACCCAATATAACACCATCCGCCAATTTGCCGCCATCCTTAGGATTGTTTCGATCTGCATTTACTTCTGCCACATCGATAATGCGGGGATTTTTGCGATATTTATACCACCAATACTCAAAAACGAGCGTTATGCAGGCCATACCGATGCCCACAAAGATGACAATAAAGACGCCGCCAATATTCTGAATAGAT
Organism: Drosophila macrospina; assembly: GCA_035042075.1. Taxonomy (NCBI): domain Eukaryota; kingdom Metazoa; phylum Arthropoda; class Insecta; order Diptera; family Drosophilidae; genus Drosophila; species Drosophila macrospina. The sequence continues at coordinate 4,819,268 of JAWNLW010000267.1, read as the reverse complement.
ATGCCATCCGATTGATCCTCCGGCTTCTCGCACTTGGCCTGAGCCTCGTCGTTTTTCCACCACTTCTCCTTAAGCTTTTCCAGTTGTCGCTTGTTCAGCAGTGTCAAGATGCTGGAACACAGAAAGTAGTATTCGTTTTACGACAAAGACCGTTAATCGGGATAACTTACGCATTATTGAACTGATCCTTCAGATGTGATCCCTGCTGCACCGCAATGGCATATGGCTTGCGAGAGAACTCCTCTCCAACCACTTGCAGGTCACAATTGGTCAACTGCAGGTAGCGTATGTCTGTCGCATCACCCAGAAAAGCAAATCCCGTCGCTGTGCTTGAGTTGCGCACCCGCTTCACAGCCTCATCCAATGTAGCGGGCAATCCTGCCTCCTGCATTGCCTGCCACATTTTCGTATACTTATCACTGACCGGATAATCCCAGACGGCCAACTTGGAGCGTTCGAGCGGAGTAAGTGAATCGTTGAGGGACAAATCCTTCCAGATTTCATAAAACATTTGCTCAATATTTGCCATGCGCTCAAAGTACGTCATTGCCGCAGAGCCATTCAATGGAGCATAGAGTATCTTATATTGCTTGGCCAGATCATCCAGCGATTCCACAGGTGTGTCCAAACGGGAGACGGTCAAAAAGGCAGCCAAGTTGGCGGTATACGAAGCAATAATAATGAAACTAGCAAACGAAGCAGAGATATTTCCACAATCCACAATTGATTAGGGATTTCCTACTTACCCAAAAAGCCACCAAGTTGCAGCGACTAGACGACCGGAAAGATTCTTAGGGGCTTCACCTCCTCCTTGTGGCGTCAGCGAAGTCATGCAGAACCAGAGGCACTCCTTCAAGTTGAACTCACGCTTCTCCTCGTCATCCTTGTACTTCTCCCGATTGTTTTGGTAGCTATACGGACTCCAACGATCAAAGATCCACATGAGAAAGCTGGTAAAGAAATAGGCAGCCAATATGCAAAGCCAGACATTCGTCTCCAGCACGGTAAGGAACTTGAAGAGCGAACTCGGCGAGGTGGGACGTTGCATCATTATGGTTATGCCCACAAGATCATAATATGGTACAGTGAAGTCAATAACAATTTCTCGCTCTGCCATGACGGACATGCTGCCAAGTCCAATGTCCGCTTGTTTGTCAATCAACTTCTTGACAATGCCATTCCATTCGCCCTTCTCATCCATGTTGCCAAACTTGCCATCCTCCACCTCCTGAATCTCGTAGTCAAAGTGCACAATTGCCGCAATCTCATCGATCAAATCGATGCAGTATCCTTTGTATCCCTTTGGAGCCGTCTCATCCCGCATGATAAATGGCGCTTGCTGTGCATAATTATTGCTTAATATAGTTAATTATATTAGTAGAGATTACATACCACCACAGTGTAGATGCGATAGACTGTATCGGCAGTTAGATTCTTCATTTGTTCCTCATCCTTGACGACTAGCGGGGAATCGAGTCCAGCCGTCCACGTGCCAATCGATTTACTATTGACCGAACTACCGCCTCGTATCTGGAGCACATTGATGTCCATTTCAAATTTCATATAACTGAAACCATTAAAGGGCTTCCTCGGTTGCGTGACCAGTTCAAAAGTGCCAAAGGATGTTGGTTCGCTAACCTGTGAATTCATGTAATAAACAACAATAAGTCATAGCTCCCCCAACTCGAGTCGAAGGGCTTGTCACACACCTGTGTAAAGTATTGCCTGAGATCAATATTGCGTACAGGTGTATTTCCGCCCTGAAAGTCGTCACAAGACAGATACTCCATGTCCTTTGGCCAGGCGCCCGATTGCAGCATTTCTCTGGAAAGACAAACACCGGAAGTTAGTTAAAAAATTACACAGACATAATTATGATAAACTATTTATTTGTGGCTGTTGTATTTCCTGTAATTAAATAGAATTTTATATGGGAACACAATTATCTATATTTATTATACTCAGACATTTCCCGGTATTCAATTGAAGTTTTTCTGCTCTTTTAATTGAAATATCTTTTAATATTTTAGGACTACTTAACAATTGTTCATATAGTCCTGTAAACAAGTCGGGGTTTTCTATTACTTTCATTAAATATTTATCTATAAATAGAATGACATCTCTTTAATTAATAATCACAGTAATTGACTAAGATTTTCTTTTGCTTTATTTAGCTATTTATGTAAGTAATGAATGACACTTTATTAATTGCTAATTATTGAATTTTATGGCACATTATTTCCCATCAATTTCTAATTCATCTAACCAAAATATGACACACTAATAACATGGATTTTCCTGTATTTCCTACCAATTTTCCTGCTCTTAAAGTGGAAATATATCTGTAAGTAATATGACATTCTATCAATTGCAAAGAGTTTCCTGTAATTTAATTAACTTTACTTACTTTCTTTTATATTTAAAACGTTTATATGCCACATGAGATATTTCCCCTTATTTCAAATGCTATATTATACCATACACTAAATTTCCATCTTTTCAATTGAAATACAATTCTCTACATAATGTGACAATCAATTGTTATGATTTCGCTGTAATTGAATGTGATTTTCTTTCGCTTTAATTACACATTATTATTACCTAATAGATCCCTGTAATTAAATGAGTTTTCCATTCTATTCAATGTACAATTTATTTATAAACAATATGACATGCTATAAATATGGAAAAGTCGCCTGCAATCGAATGAAATAATCTCATTCTCTTATCTTTCTTGTATAATAGAATACATACTTATAACACACAGATTTCCCTGTAATCACTTGAAGTTTTGCTGCTCTTGAAATTTATATATATCCCAACAATATATCCCTTTCCAACCCAACTTACTTGATGGCCAAGAAACTGCGCAACGCCAGATCAAAGTAAAAAGCCGACGACAGCTGCGGCTCCTCAATCAAATTGAACGTTGAATGCAATAAACCTAAACGATCGCGATATTGCGTATACGCCATGGGTTTGAGAAACATTATCGTTGCATTATCCCGCTGGCTGCTGACCTCTCCTTCGTGTTGGGTGATTGCATGCCAGGCGAAATTGCGCTCAAAGTAGGCCGGCTTCACAGACTCCAAGACCATGCGTATGGATTGCAGATTGCCAAGGATAAAGAAATTATTAATATCCAGATTGCGTAGCTTCTCAATCTGTTCCTCTCGCTCACGTTTGCCATCCTTGGCAATGGCCGTGATCACATGGCGTGTCTGAATGTTTTGCAACAGAGATTTGTACTTGTGATCCATCACAAAGGTATCATCATAGAGTATAGCAGCTGGAAATGGTATTACAGAAGCTAATATCGGATTGCAATCATTTCTATTTACCATTTGTAATGTTCAAGCGCTTGACAATGCTGCGCACAACTTCGGGTATTATGTCTGCTGGTGGCATCACTTGGAGCAGATACTTTTGCTTGGCTTCATCCAAATCTCGCCACTGACGTAGATCCCCCTCCTGGCCATAGGACGCACTGATGGTGGGCAATCCCAAAGCCTGGGTGAAACTCTTGACTGTCTCTGAGGCAACTCCAGATTTGGTTGTATCAAAAATTAAATGCGGCATTTGTTTCTTCTCAATGCTGTCTGCATATTTGTTGCAAACTGCAGTAGAAGATATGATGATATAGGAAATGAGGATCAACTGGGTTTAAGTGGATTACTTACTTGCTTCCAGCAGGATTTTGGCATCCGTTTTGTTAGCCTCAATGGACTCCACATGCACAGATAGGCCATAGCTGGGATTCTTCTTCAAGTAGGTTAACACCACCTCCACAGCCTTCACTGCTGGCTCATTGTCCACCTCATTGATGAAAACTATGAACGGATTACGTGGATCATTAATGCAAGGACACACGACTTTATTTGCCAAGTCACAACACCCAAACCACTCAACCACCCAACCACATTCAGCTTAATTAGTTTACATATATATAATATAGCAAGAATCGATTTGCCAACTTACACACATTAATATTCTGACTCGTTTGTGCGGCAACTTCTAAATGAATTCCAATTTCCTGTAATATCCACAACAACCACAAATACTTAAATGTTTTATACCACTTGTCAATCATTGTTCACTTTGAACATTAGCTGCACCACACAGCCCGAACTTCAATTGAGAACTGACTAAAGTCCATTTGTGGACTCATAACGATTGCGATGTGTGGACATATGTGTATCCTTGGTGATAATCAATTGACCCCGCCCCCTAAGCATGCCCATGCCCATGACCACACATTCAATTGTTCGTGCCAACACTCAAGCGCTAATTGGCAACACCCCAATCACCGGATACGGCACAACAATTGGACTACCAAAGAGGTGGTATGTGTGGGAAAAGTCCTTTTAATATTATAGAAAATATATATTATAGAGAAGCTGATCACGAAAATAGCCCATATGCAAGCATGCTAACTGCAAAGAGCTTGCCTTCTCGATCACACATCCACACACAAACACACACAGAAATACCAAAGTGCTTAATGCAGCAGGCTTGCTCACGCTATTAACGAAAGGCAAACTAATAGAATAACACAGCAACAACTTTCCGCAGTCCTTTATCTTACCCATTCAATCGGCTGTTAGTACAGAGCTACCTTCCTAATTCAATCGACATTGGCTCACAGGGTAAAAACATCATTGATTTTACATTGTCAGAAATATAGTCAGCAATTTACTCTCACTTATGCAATTAATATATTTAAGAAGCAGATTGCCATACGATTTATAAATAAAACTCGTGCACTTGACGAAAATACAAAAAAAACCTTTATTACACTTTGTATGCCCGCCCGTGAGGGTAATAATTGTCGCAGGGGCGCTGCTATAATCTCCAAATAAAACACTATCAATTATCCATTAATTGGGCGTCGAAATACACATAGTCTTACATAGAAACATTAGATAAGTAGAGCTACTAGTTGTGGACAGCGTGGGTCGCCTGCCGACCACGCTCGCTAGGCATTGTCATTATTAATTATAATTATTATTATTATGCGTAGACCTTAAATAAGTTTTAACATACACAGTTCGTTGCAGTACACAAAGATATATACATAATAGTCTATGATAGCATTATTATTGGTAAGTCTGTCTGTATATGCATTAAAATCTCACAAGTTCCAGTCGTCGGGGCCCGTCTCCTGGCGCACAACAATTGGAGCACGCGGCGCTCCAGGCACAGGCGTTGGCACCAACGGGGCATTACTACGCATTGTAGCGCCGCCAAAGTAGGGCGGTGGTCTGTAGCTGGTGGGCGTAGCCGCATTAGAGCTGTGTGTAGATGACGCCGAGGAGTCCCGCACCCGCGACGCATCGAACACTGGCGGTTGTGCATAACGATATTGTCGCTGGCCAGGCTGTGTTGCATTCTGTGGTGTCTGGGAACGCGAATGATCACGCCTCGCGTGCAGATCGTGATCCCGTTGCTGTTGCAACAGATATTGCTGTTGCTTTTGCTTGAGCAACGATTCCTCACGCTGCAATAGCAGTCGCTGTCGTTGCACCTGCTCCAATTCTTTGCGTTTCTGGGCCAAGAGACGATTGGTCTTGCTCCAGGGATTGCCACCGAAGCACATGTTTGATATGAAAACCACCGGCGAGAACAGTCTCAGCGAGAACTCACTGAAAAGAAATAAAAGCGTTAGCAAAACTGATTGTTTACTTATTTAAAAACTTACGTGGTGTCCACAATTGGCTTTGCCTCATTGCCGCTGAGTATGAAGAGCGGAAAGAATATAGAAAATATGCAACTGCTAACAATCACCGAGCTGGTCATATTTGTTAGCAATGTCAGCGGTATGCCAAAGCCAAAGAAATATGGCCAATTCTTTTCAATGTACGTGAGACGTCGATGCAGTTCCCAGCCCATGTTGAACCACTTGTATTCAAAGGAGTACAGAGAATACAGCAGGCATAAATGTACAAAGCATAGCGAGGAACCAACATATTTTACTGGCACCAAATTGACCAGCATGCTCTGGACCAGGAAGAGCATTTGCACTACCATGCTGAAGAGGAAATCGGCAACAAGCTTGCTTATGCTTGGTATCAACTGAGGTCTTCCTTTGCGCACACGATAGGCTGCATTGGCAATGTCTGCGAACCACAGCGAGCTGACAATTTTGGATAACATAAAGATGGGCAGCACCCACATCATGCCAAACAATAGCGACAGTATCGGTTGTAGCCAACTCCATACGAAGGGCAGTGTATCTGACTGTGTGCCATAAAATATTGTCAAACAGAATTTAAGCGTGGGCAGGAGCACAGACTCAAAGAGCACAATGCTTAGCCAAGTGAAGCCGCCATTTAGTAGACAGCATTTGAACAGTTTTTTTGCGATTTTCTTTTCGCTGCAAATGCGTAATAAATTGAATTAGTCATGAGGCTATTGTTGGGAAAACGCCATAAACTGATTATTCTGTGTAAAGTCCACACACACATAAATCAAGTTTTTGTTGATGTTCAAATGACATGCACAACAAACAGCAACAGCTGCTTGTTATCGATAACTTTTTGTATGTTTTGCGCAGCATAATCAGTTCATGGAGTACCCATTGTATTAGTTTGTATGCTTACGCCTGTGGCTGGGGCTTCTCCGCAGGCTTCTTTTTCATAACTTTCTCTAGCGTTCGTTCATCAGAGTTGGCCTCCGCACGCCTGGCATAGTCCTCACGTATCATAGCTGCCGCTGAGCTGGGTACTGGTGAGGGAGATCGCTGGGATTCTCTGTAGTGTTCTCTGTCCATTCGACGCAATTGTCGCATTGCCTCTATCTCTGCATTCTGGCGGGCCACCTCATTGTCTATGTGCAGTACTAACGTCATGCCTCTTATGCTGTCCCACAGGCCATACGCAATGCCCAACGCGATGTTCTATAAAATACACACATACAAGCATATGCACATGTATGTAAATTTACAACGCACTAAAAAGGTAAGCAAAATATTAGCAAGTACCTTTATCGCAGCCATCTCCTGTCTGCTGTATGTTTACACGTTACAACAGGTCTAGCCAACACTAAGTACAATTATTACGCCTGTTGCGAGCATTACAAAAATAGATGCGTGTTTGTATTATAGTTTTGCAGTGATGTTTGAAACGTTTTGTTTCCGTATAAATTTGCGCTGTGGTGATGACATTATTAAAAGTAACAAAATTTGTGTTTACACGACAAATAGTACGGCGTTCGTCTTGATAGCAAACTATGGGAATGACAGCTAATTTATTGTCATTAACCTACTTGTTGCTTTGCAGTGTGCTCTTTATTGTCTAACCTTTTCTGTACTTCACTACATTTGAACTTTGTGTCGCATTAAAATATATTTGTGTACTATGTGTTTGATCGTACCAATAGTCGTGAACTTGCGGCAGTTTGATAGCAAGATGCAGAGTTGCATGCACTAATGTAGCGATAGCTTAAGTACCGATATAACATTATCGATTAGTTTAACTAATGGCTGGTCGAACTGGTTCTCATAGCCTGGGTTAAGTTAAAAGAAAATAATTCAGTTCGGTTTTTCCGCTTGCGGAAAACAGGTAGGAAACGCACCAACTTAACAGATGGAATTGTCCTTTGAACAGTTCCTGACTTGTTGAATATTTTACATTTACATACTGTGCATACCTTTGTGAATCGATTGTGTTTGTTTTGAAATGGAACAATAACAATGATAATCTTTGTTATCAGTAGGTTTTAGCAGTGCTTTTGAATCATGTGGCGCGCGCGCCTAATTATAATTTCAAAACAAACGCAATCAAGCACATTTAAAGACGCTGATTAATTATTGTGTGACGTGCGTAGTTGGCGTTGATAAAAGGCATTTAGTTTTCGGTGTCACTTTGTATATATGTATGTACATGTTTACATAGCATGTATCTACATATATATATATATGTGTATATTAACCTGGTTTGCAATACGTAAATAACCGAGGAGCTCACTGAAATTTTAAACCAGGTGTCTATCATTTAATGCTTCACTAAAGCCGCGCACAATGCATGCACTTAATTGATTAGCAGCGCATTTACCGTTAGTCCAACAAACTGACAAGATCCTTCTTGTTTGCCTAATGGACTTGGATGGGTTGTAATAGCGTGACCTATGCAAGCTTATAAACGTTTCTAAACACATTTTACATGGTATTTAATTGCAGATTAACAACTCAACCTCGTTTCAATTCAATCACTCAACCGCTCCCGCCCCTTCAACCCAACAGCTTGACGACGACAGGGCGCCTGCACTTGCAGTGAAATAATCAATAAAGCAACAACAACAACAATACATTGAAACGATGTGGGCCAGTGATAAGCAACAACAATAGAAAGGCAGCCGCTGGCTGCGAAAAGAGGCGGAAAGTCAACCCCAACCCCTAAGTTTGAACTCAACCAACCCAATCCAAGGGAAGCAAACACATTCACATCCTCATCCTTTCGTCATCCCATCTCAATCGTTTCAAGAAAGGGCAAGAGTCGAAACAGCTTCTGATTTCTGCACTGTTGCTGCAATAATAAGTGAAAATGTCACGCGAAGAACGTCTGCCCATTGTGGATTGTTCAAGCAGCAGTGGAGATGACGATGTGAAGCCTGTGGTGCGTAGGCGTAGCACACGGGACACGGTGTTGGCAGTTCCAAAAGACCCGGGCTGCTGCGATCCGGACAGCACCCCACATCGATTTCTGGCCCTGGTCTTCATGTGCTTGTTGGGTTTCGGTAAGTAATTAGTTGACCTTACTACGAATGATAGTTAATTGTGACCTTTAACAACAGGTTCATACTTTTGCTATGATAATCCTGGTGCACTGCAGGATGTGTTTCAGAAGGAGCTCAACTTGAATGCCACCGAGTTTACATTAATCTATTCCATCTACTCTTGGCCAAATATTGTGCTTTGCTTCGTGGGCGGCTTTCTAATCGATCGCGTCTTTGGCATACGCATGGGCACAATTATTTATATGCTAATTGTGCTATTGGGACAATTGATATTCTCCACTGGTGGCCTAATGGGTCAGTTTTGGTTGATGATTGTAGGTCGCTTTATATTCGGCATTGGTGCCGAATCCTTGGCCGTGGCCCAGAACAGCTATGCGGTATTGTGGTTCAAGGGCAAGGAACTGAACATGGTCTTTGGTCTGCAATTGTCTGTGGCGCGTTTTGGCAGCACCGTCAATTTTTGGATAATGCGCCCACTGTACGGTTATGTGTCCAAGTTCTACGCTGGCTATACAGGATTGGGCGTGGCACTCTTTATTGCATCGACCACCTGCGTCATGTCACTGATATGCACTCTAATATTGGGTATGGTTGCTAGTGTAGACATTTCCTTATTCAAATATCTTTAAATTAATTCATATTATTCTCAGGTTGGATGGACAAACGTGCCGAGCGTATACTTAAACGGAATAACAATCCCGGAGGTGAGATTGCCAAGCTAAGCGACATTGTCTCATTCAAAATGGACTTCTGGATGGTCTCGGTGGTCTGTGTGGCCTACTATGTGGCTATATTTCCATTTGTTGCACTGGGCCAAGCGTTCTTCATATCCAATTTCCAAATGACACCTGAACAGGCCAACAATGTTAACTCAATTGTCTACTTGATCTCGGCAATTGCATCGCCGCTATTTGGCTTTATCATCGATAAGGTTGGACGCAATGTTACCTGGGTATTTGTGGCAACCATATCAACCCTTGTGGCGCACATGTTGCTCACATTTAGCCATTTAAATCCGTACATTAGCATGTGTGTTATGGGTCTATCTTACTCGATGCTAGCCGCCAGTTTATGGCCCTTAGTTGCCTTGATTGTGCCCGAGTATCAGCTGGGAACTGCTTACGGATTGTAAGTTAAACGATTGTATACATTTAACTTAAATTATATATTATAATGTTAACATTGCAGCTGCCAATCAGTGCAAAACTTGGGATTGGCTGTGGTCACCATTGTCGCTGGCATGATTGTTGACAGCAGCGGAGGAAGTCATTTCTGGTTGCAGCTCTTCTTTATGCTATTCCTCTTGAGTAAGTAATTGTAGTTGATAATAGGTAAAATAAAAAATAAATACTCTTTCTGTTTGTATAGTTTCCCTGATAGCAACGTGTGCCATTTGGGCCTACGATCGCAGGCATCAGGGCAATTTGAATATGTCGCCGTCGCAGCGTGCCACATATCATACATCAATGTACGTGAATATTGAGTCTAGTTGATCGTGAACAATGCTATTGATGTTGTAATTGCTGTAATGATTGATTGTGTGTGTATTACTTATATTATTGTTCATGCAGATCCATCATTTAACTAACTTGAATCATTCTTTTCTCTAAATGCCCACAACTCCTGATTTCTCTTTGTTGAAAAGCTCAAACCAACGTGGAACTACGGATCGACGGCCTTTATTGGGCAACTAAAAACTATACATATATATTAATATATCATATATAATATGCATACATATATATTGTACGATAACCAATGTGATGTTGTTTGCCATCTCCTTAGCTCTATTTTTGTCTCCTGTTGTGTAACTTTGGCACACACCGTGTATCCTGAATAATCGCGCAAAGTTTCCTGTTTTGTATTATTTATTTTAAGCTTCAATATTTACAAGTAATTGATCCTTTACATATCAAGATTGAAACTATTGTTATTGTGATTGTGTACTTATTGTTGTTTATATTCTGTGCCAAAGATAAATGTTAAATAAAATAAATAAATAAACGTATGTAGCACAAAACAAGTGTAATTCCCTGTGTCAGTCTCTATTAGAACATAAACATATGCATATGTGGAATGTAAAGAATATTTGAATGAGTGTTGTATATACATACATACGTACATACAATGCCATTCACTATTTTGTTATTGTGAACATTGTGTACATATGTATGTGCAACATGCAGCGTATTTATTACATTGCACATACATATATATATACAATTTTAAATACAGATCAGAAGGCAACCTCTCTGCAGTTAGCATCCGTACATATGCGGGTGCTTGTGTGAGCAGCTGAGCGACTGAGCTGGCGTACTGCAATGTCTAGATATGCGTGTGATCAATTAGGCAAGTTCACTGCAGTGAGCATACCTAAATGTGTGATGTGGGCAGCTCGCGGAACTTAGCATCCACAGCGAGCGATGTAAACCAAATAGTGTCCACATCGCAAGGCGTGCAAATATAGCTAGCAGCAGGATTCCATTGCGTTTGTTGTGCAGTGTGGAGTTCGAGTGGAGCGTAAATTTAATTTGATGAAATGGATTAAATAATAAATTTGAAATAAAACAAATCCGTTGATCTTTATTCAATTTATTTGTGTTTTGCATATGTGAACGGTTTCCTTTCTTTTTAGATAATATATAATTTATAATAAATTAAATAAATTAGCTAAAACATAAACAGAAATTCCAAAATTTTGGCATTGTTAAATGTAGAAAAAACAAAAGTTTCCATAACTCATTGGACTAGAGAAAATACAATTATAAATCTTTGAACTGATATTCATTGCACAAAAGAATATATCAAGTTAAAGTTCCAAATTAAAATACAAAAGTAATTAGAAAAGTTAAATACAGTTTTCATTTCTTCTTTTCTTTTTTGTTTGTTTGAGAATTTTGTTACATGGAAAATAAAAATAAAATGAATTTGAGAGACTAATGAAATGTGCTGAGAAAATAGAAGAATTCGTTTACTATTGAATAAAAATGCATTTCCATTCATTTTGGCCGTTAATGTTCGAAAAGCTTATCGCAATTTTGAGTAAGATTTCGAGCGATCCATCAATTAGCTGCATTTTGTTATTTGTTATTTTATAGTAAGTATATGTTTTAGTAAAATATATTCATCGTTTTCTATACTTAACTAAGAGCATCGTTTAAACAGTGTTATAGTGAAAGAGGATTTCTTTACGATTTTCCATATAAATCTTCGTAGTATTTAAAATTGATTTTAATTGATTTAAAGTTTTTTTTCCTCCTTTTTTGGTCGTTTTAAATCATAAGAAATGTACGTTACATGCTAATTCTAAAAAGCACAGTACAAAAAAACAGAAAGATAGTTCGATAGTTGTTGAAATATATAGTCTGATGTATTGGGGATTGCAACTGCCCCTCCTCGCCACAAAAAAGAACCTGCCATTGAGTTGACTCTCAGACACGCGCCTTTTACACATAAACATTAGCTATTTGTCAATTATTCAATTATTGTTCGTCGTCTTCTTCCTCCCTTCCTATATCGTTCATTAGTATTTAATGTTATGCGTTTCTTTCATTGTTATTCATCCACATTTTCAGTTTCGTCGGCGGCCACAATATTTCGTTTGGTGGCACTCTGAATGCTAGCTAGATATTTCTCACCATCGAACCGCTGGCTGTCATCCTGTAGATCCTGTATAAACAAAATTATAATTTAGGTAAACATAAAATAATAATTTACCTTGATTAAGGCAACAGATTGGTGTGTATGTGTGTGAATTTGTAAGCGTGCAGTTGTGTTTGTATTTTTTGGGATTAATATGGAAGTGTATGCCAAATATACAATTAGATAAAGCCCAAGCATTTTGACTTTGCAAGTCTTTTTGTTTTTTATTATTTTACATATGTATGTATGTATGCATGTATATAAATTTGATGGGTATGTTGAAAAAACGCTTATAACTTAATTTGTCACATTTAATTCTAGATATTTGAATGTAACTGTTATTAGTCTTGTTAAACATTAATTACAGTGTGTGTGTGAGGATGTAATATGTGTCTGTGTGTGTGTGAGGAGTGTATGAATTATGGATTAACGTCGGGTTGACCGGCAACTTTAAAATAACTCTAGCGAACACTAAATCTGTTTCACAGCCAAAACACAGATTTCATTAAAGTTACAAGTTAATTTCTTTGCTTTCTTTTATGTTTGTATATGCAAACATTAATAATAATTTATATGTATATATTATTAGCCTATGACTACCAAATTGTTATTTGAATAAGTTATTTCTTTGGTTTTTGTTTGTTTTTGTTAATTTAAGAATACTGAGCATAACTTTTATGATTTGTTATTCGATCTGTTAAATGACTAGTTTTTGGTTTTGTTTTTAAATGTGTTTTTTTTTTTTTTGAGTTTAAATGTACTTAATGAGATTTTTATTGAAAATTGTTTAGATAAGAGCACGATTATTGTTGAACTCCTCAATGGAGTATGCATCACACATGGCCAAAGAGAACTCATCATCCTCGCTATAGCGCTGGAATACAGTCTTGATCTGTGACTGCTGCTGATGCTGCTGGCTGCGGCATTTACTTGCTGAGGCAGATGCCTCCATTGTATTCGTTATAATTTGTAATTGCTTGTTATAGAGTTTACGATCAGACTCGGAAGAGGGCTTACGATAATAATTATGACTGTTATCAGCTCTATCGCGTTCATATGAGATAACCTTGCGTTCGGTTGTGCTATCGAGCGTTACAGTAATGATCTTCGATTGCATTTGTGATTGCTTGTTAGTTACAGGGTTTTGATTGCTACTGTTTTGATTAATGGGGGCACAATCGTATTGGTTATTTGGGACTTGCAGTATTCGCTCAGGATCTTCTGTAATCGTTGTGGATGTTCTTGTTGTTAATGATGAATTATGTGCAAGAGTGATATCACCGCTGGGCGAAGCAATAAAGTGCGCATCAGCTGGTTGAATTACCTTATTGCGTAGAATCGACGGCACAGTTTCCAACATTTTCATCCACTCGATTGGCAGCGCCCAGGCGTGCGGACTCTTTGAGTAGTACATTAAATGATCAATATCATACGAGACGCGTGCTGCAATGAACAATATTTTTAGATTTATACCAACAATAAATAACAACAACATTGTTTCCTTTTTTATGTAGTTTCGAATCTGGGATAGTAAACAATCAGTCCGCACTAGTCTTTGTTTGAAACACTTACAGGTATTCGTCTTAAGAGGATTGACAGCTCGTTCTTCTTCGAACTTTTCACGTGCTGCCTTTGTTTCCGGTGTGGACTCCTTGCGAGAAAAATGACTGCGGCGCGAGCGCGCCAAGCCATTCTGATTAGTACCCCCATTGGCAGCAGCTGCTGGTTCAGCAAACACTTCGTCATCACCATCACCGTTGTTGTTTCCTTGTCCGGCAACATAATTGAGACCGATGCCGCTGTCAGCCAATGGCAGAGGATTGCCCATCATAAATTGAGGTGGTCCTGATCCGGGAAGAGGTGTGGAAGGTGTTGTAACCGGACTGACCAGCGAAGTGCCATCAAAGGCAGCGCCCGCCTCCATGGAAGCCAAGAACTCTGAGCTGCTGAAATAGTCGTCTAACACGAGCTTAGCCACCTGCCACCACAAAATATTATTACGATTAGCTAAATTTAACAAGGGATCTTTATCGGGTGTACTTACGCGCACTAGCTCGCAGCAGTCACCGGTGATCTTGATGAGATGCTGGCCCACGTTCACCGTGAATTTGTATTCACCTACGGAAGCATCATTTGTGGAATATGAATGCATAAGCAGCTGCTGATTGGCACGCAAAACTTTACCGGCAGCAGCTGTTGCCGCCGCAGCAGCATTGGCAACCTGCTGCTGATGGTGGTGATGCTGTTGCTGCTGCTGCTGTTGATGGTGTTGCGTCATTTGCTGCACCGCTGCGCTGGCAGTCATGAAGTTCTGTGCCGAATTAAAGCTCAAACGATTTGCTAAGCTGCTGTTGGCACCAGGCGTGCGCGTCTGCACTCCAACTGCATCATCCGAGTTCGAAGAGTTCAGCGATGAGCAGGAACCACCGGCACCTCCGGCAGATGGAGCTGGCTCTAGACGCACTGGGGAAGCGTTGCGACGTATGGTATCCTCCATCAGCTGCTTAGCATAACTGCAGATTTCGAAAAGGTTTGGATTTTAGTTTTTTAATCGATTTTAATATAAAAAACAGTTATTTCATAGTATGACTTAGTTTTTAATAACATGGCAACGCCAAAATAGCTTTAAGCAGAGTATGCACCTCAATGAAGCAACTCACTTGATTTTGTCCTCGGCTGGTCCGGTAATCTGCACCAAACGTTCCTTAGCGCCAGGGTTGACTGCATTGGAAGTTTATTATAATGACAATATCAGTAAATTTATAATTTTATTATTTTACATGTGTGTATTATATACAATTTTATTTAAATGATTAATTATATAAAAACGAACCATGATCCAATTAGTGAATAACAAAATGTGAAAAGTTGGACATTCGAAAATGAGTTGAGCGTGCAAGTGTGTGTGTACGTGGGTGTTTATAAGGTGTGTTGATGCAATTTGCAGACATTTTGATATTAAAATGTGTTAACCCAGTGTTAAAGAAATATAATTAAAATGAATAAAAATGTGGCAAAGAAATGCTTATGACATTGTTGCTGTCGTTAAGTTAAACAAGCCGCATTTTACCTCTTTGAAACGATATTATTGTTTCGCTAAGTTCCTCAATCATGTGCACGCGTCGCCCCTTAATGCCCATAACTTTGGGGACGATAGGCATACATTAGATAAGATATAAGAATATAGGATTTGCCTTTGTATATGTCTGTAGAAGGCATTAAAACTAATACATACCCTTTCCAGAATCTGCATTACGTATGACCACCTCATCCTTGCAGTATGTCTTGCCCGGAATTTTGGTGGGCTTTGGAAACTTGCCGGAGTTGCGTATGACTTCACCAGGTGGCAACAGCAGATGCTGCTGATTGGGTGAGCCGACCGCTGCAATGGCAGCTGCCTGTGCGGCAGCTGCAGCCGTTGCGGCATTGAAAGCAGCCGCAGCAGCTGCAGCGCCGCCGCCGACAATTGCACCCATGCCGCCGCCGACGCTAACACCAAATGTGGGGGAGGTGCTGAGAAAGGCTTGATGGTTGCCTACGACGCCGGCAGCATCGTGTTGATATTGTTCAGCGGGTAACTATAAATATCAATTAAAATATTTAATATAAGATAAGCACGTTGGGAATGTAATTGCCCACCTCAACATTGGACACTTGCTGCTTGGACTTGTAGTAGGCAATTGTGTCTTTGTCTTCCCAGCTATTGGCACGCAATTCGATCAGTTCGAGCAGCTTGAGTCGTGTCATTATGTTCAGACGTTCGTCCTGCGAAGCATTGCGAAACACAACGAATGCACGATCCAGCGTATCCTTGGACACGGCCTCCAGCTGCGGCCCGTGGACGCGTAAGTTATGCAACAGCAGCGTTATCGATTCCGTTGTCGTGTTGCATGACTGCAGTCCAACAGTCACATTATCAATCAGCTGTATTAGCTCCTCAATTACCATGTAGCTGTTCTTCAGCGACGAACGTGACTGTGTCTTGAGCGGACGCGGTGCCTCGATGTTTTTGACCGCCCTGCCCAGATGTGTGTGTGCCATTCTGCCTCTGTTTCTGCCTGTGACTCTCTCCTTCGTTCGATTTGTCTGGTTTCTTTTTTAGAAGTTCTGTTTTGTTATCTCTCTCCGGTTTTTGTTCGTTCGTTTGCTTATGTGTTGAATGTTGCGAAAATTGTGTATGAAAGAAGTCGTAGAAGCGATTCCGCACCTCCCCCTGTAATAGAAATATGCACAATAAGTATAACGGAATTGGAAACCCTACGTTTAGTCCAAATTGGGTCACACTTCTCTACAAATAGCAGTTACACCTGGTTAATATTATTTTTCAATCAGTAGGAACCGATATGAGAAACAATGTTTGAAAATTGATCAGCTTCAAGTTGCAGGTTAACGATAATAAATCGAACAGCTTCTGTAGTTATCGATACCAGTTACAAGTTGTTGTAAATAGCGGTATTAAATTTAAATTGCGCCGTAGCTACAATGTACACATACACTATACATTCATGTACATATGTATATAATGTATGCATTGTGAATATAATTTGCACCTCTGATAAGAGCAATTAGGTAAAAACTGATAAAAATGAGATTTATTATTGTTTGGTGCTGCTTAGGGTTCTGTTAATCAAAAAATATTAACGTATATTTAGCATAACCTATTTCGAAAGCGCAGTGATTCATTGTAAAATCTGAATAATAATTGCGTACATTCCAAAACCGTTTGCATAAAATGGGCACAATGGAAGTTTGTTAAATGATTGTATGTACAGTGCACACATGTCTCTCTGTCTATTAGTCCGTGCGGTATTTAAGTTCCATTAACAAAAATGAAGCATCGCACGCATTTGACGCTGTTGCTTGCTTCGTTTAATTGCTGCTGTCTTTTGATTCTATGCTGCGGCGTGATGTAAACATACACAGATACTGATTTTAAATAGCATTTACACACAAATATTACAAAAAACCATCAGCGCGAGCCGCAGCGGCAGCAACAGCGATCATGTCCACTTATTGAATCATATGTCGAGAATAGCAACAACAAATATGACTGTGACTGAATGTGACGTTGGCGCAGGCAGCGCTGTTAGCGTCGCCTTGGGCGTAGGGCAAGGCAAGTGCGACTCTAAATATACTCGTACTTCCACAAATCGCAAAAATTTACAATAACTTACAACTAATTTGTATTGTTTGTCGACTTGTTAGTTCTTAAAATTTGTGTGCCACTGCTTTTGCTATAAAATTGAATAATAAAATGTATGTGCTAGCGCCAGTCGATAGAAGAAACTACGCGTTGGCTGCGCAGCAGCGCTCCACTTGCTGTTGTAAATTTTTATCCACTTTGCGTGGACGGCCACGCGAAAAACGCAAAAATTATTGTTGCCGACAAAGAATTCCGTATTTAAATTACTTTATGCACTGCATTTTAGACTTGAAATTAACCAATTAAACTCTAAATTCATCTACTTGATAGGAAAGCTTACCAAAAATCTCTGCGACTGCTAGATCTGGAAAATAGTCATAGGTGATATCGATAGCAACAGCTTTAACGATATATCGATATGTCTATTTAAATAATACGTTTATGTTAACAATTTCCTTATTTATTGTTTACTGCAATTTTTGAGTCCATTTAATTTAATTCCCCAGTTGTTATTGTGATTTTTACTTTGAATAGCTCAATTTAAATATATATCCCTTGACCCTAGCTTACCCACTTGAATTAATGATATGAACATATTTGTCAATCATTGTGTTCATAGCGGCCTGTCTTAAAATTAGTAATATTAATTTTTAACAGAAACTGTGTTTATAAAAAGTCAGGTTTGTAACTCTTGGGCTGCTATTAGTTCGAAATAGTTATTTAGGGGCAATGTAAAATTAGAACTGTATCGTAGCCCTGGTCTATCAGGCATCCACAAATATTTATCGCCCTATTCCACAGATTTTCACGAAAGCAACCCTCCTAACATTCAATAATAATTTATTTTTGCGTAAAAAACGTGTAAAATGGCTGAGAATTCCGTCACCGAAGGTGACCCGCCTACTGAAGAGGTAAACGAAAAGAAAGTCTTGAACGTTGTGGGATCCAAGCCGCTACAAATGTCTTTTGCTGATTGGAAAAAGAGTAAAGAAACATCTAATGAGGCAGAATATGAACCAGCAATACGCAACGGACGCCAGTCGCATAAATATGACAACAAACAGCAGAATGGCAATAAAAACAACCACAATATTAATAACAATAATGTAAGCAGCAATAACAACATCAACAATAACAATAACAACTCGTATTCACCACTGAGTCGACCGCCGCCACTGCCTTTCCCACTGATGCCAATGGGATTTGGCAACTATGGACCTGGTCCCGGTCCATGTGGGCCGCCTCCAATGATGTCGCCTGTACATAATATGGGAAATATGGGCTCAGGAGCTGGTCCACGCAACCATCGGCCATTACAACCGCCGCCGTTTTGGCAGGATATGATGTCGCCACAACATCGATCGCCACCTATTCAGCCGCCTATGCCAAAGTGTCCCAGCTTATGGAACCTTGTACCCAAAGATAAAGGAAACCAGCAGCAAAACAAGAAGCAACAAAATCAACCTAATAAAAAATACAAGACCAGTAATAGTGCTAATAATAATTCAAATCAAACAACGACAGACTCTACTCTGATGCCGCCACCACCAGCACCTGGAGGCATCAACTGTAGCAGCAGCTCCAGTGCTAGCACAGTTGGCAGTAGTAATCCGCAAGCTCCAGCCAATGGAGTTGTTAAGAAGAAGAAAGGGGGCACATTTGTACAAATTGATGGAAAATGGATACAAAGACCAGAAGCGCCACCGCCATTGGAAGAGGCACCACCAGGCACAAAGGAAGATCGGCAGCGCCAGTGGAGAGAATACCGTCAGGCTATGAAACCCTTCAAGAATCGTGAATTTCATAATTGGAAGCGCACCGTTCAGCGCCTGAGCAAGTTGCCGCGTAATCAGCTTGATGAAAGGCAGCTGGAACGATTGCAAAAGGCTGAGGAATACATTGGTGCACATAAGGCAATGTTGACGATGAAACATGCTGAGCACTGGGTGGTCCAGAATAATCAAAAGCCAGAGAGCTCAGGCATTGTACAGGGTCAAGTTTACATTCGCAAGCAAGCGATCGGCACTTGGAACAGAAAAGATAACCAGAATACATTTCAACAAGGTCCTGTTGCAGGTCGAAATCCAACCTATGCTACTGGGCGTGCTATTAAGGGAGGCGTTGTTAACGATCTTAATACCATGCCTTCGATACCAACTAGCGCACCACCTCCGCCGATCGGACAGTTTCCTGACATGTCATGTCCGCCGATGACCGGAGGTTATTTTGGCCAGACCCAGGGGTACAATAGCAATATGTACGGACAGGAAGGAGCATCCAACAATAGCAGTCCGTTCTACACCAACTATAACTCAAATTTCGTTAAGGGAGGTTCTCTACTGCCGCCCTAGAACTCATTATCGGCGCCAGCATGGAGCGAAAGTTATACCTAGTTTTAAGATGAGACATTTCATCACTTTAGCCTGATAAATAAATAAATGTAATAACTTATTCCAAAGCGTAACTGTCTTTTTCCTATTCTCTTTCAATAATTGCAAAATAATTTGTTAATTATTTATCCGCTTAATGCTGTTTATTTTAAAATAGTATAGCTTAGTTTTGGTTGCTTTTGGTTGAACGACTACGGCCGCCCTTAAACTGCAGCTCTTCCAATGGGGGCAAGCCAAGAAGCTCACGTCGCTTTCGCTTGCCTCGCAAGATAGCCTCCTTGAATAGATTGCAGTAAAGCTCCACGGCGGCGGGCGAGTCATCATTACCGGGTACTGGATACGTTATAAGATTGGGATTACAGTTACTGTCCACAACTCCAATAGTGGGTATGGCCATTTTAGCTGCATCTCGAACTGCCGTGTGCTGCGAGAGCACATTGTTTTGTGTGTTGAAGAAAATACACAGATCTGGCAGACGTGTCACAGCATCGAATTGCACATTGGCATTGGTGAAGATGCCTCCACGCCAGAAGCGAGTGTGGGAGAACTCGCCGGCTTCCATGGCCTTTTGCTCCACGAGATGTGCATTGAGGGCGTTCCGATTAAAAAACAAAATGATGCCGTCCCGAAAAGCAATGTGTGCCGTAAAGTTGAGTGCGTCACGCAAATGCGCTGCTGTCTTATCCAGATCGAAGATTAAGTGACCGAGGCGACTGCCATAAAGGTATGGCCGCATGCGGTCGTCAAGGGAACCTTCCTTGTGCCCATAATGCACACGCGCATTAAACAAATCCCGCACCGTAAACAGGTTGTGCACTTGGAAGTAGTCCGCATGTTTTAAAATGCGTTCCTCTATAACTGCAATATCCTCTGGCTCATTATCCCTAGGGACGGGTGCTGGAGCTTCCGCCACTTGTGTACTTTGAAGGCGGCCCTGCAGAGCTCCCAGCTGACCAAAACGGGGCCCTGAAAGCGACGCACATTGTCATTACGCTCAATTTTATGTCATTAACTCACAGTTTCTGTAAATTTTCCTCAACATGTTCTCGTGTTGCAGCTGCGGTTACACCACACTCGGTACTTTGGTGGCAAAACTAGTACCTTGTTTGTTTTATATATTCGACAATTTTAAGAGAAACACGGTCACATTGGTGTTGTTCGCTCGCTTTTAAATTAATTTTTTTTTATTTCGCTGTTTTTTGAAAAAAAAAATACCATTCGCCATCTATAATATTTTTTTTACAGTTCAAATAAACACTTCAAAATGAACAAGATCTAACAAAATCTCTGGAGAGGATATTCGGTCATTTTCATACCAAATTTGGTACATCTAGCTCTTCTAATTCCAAAATACTCACGAGAACCGTGTTTTTATAATATGAAACAGTGTGACCGAATATGGAAAATTAAAAAACAGAGAAGATTTCAGTAGTTTGATGGTCTTCATGAGAAGCAGACATATCGGGAGTGAATCGATACGATAATCGATTGATGGCCAACTAAGTTCGCGATTGCTGTCCGATTGTATACGCGATAATGTTTATGTTAAATTTTTGCGAAATTAATACATAATGGATGTAGAACAGACGCCCCCAAATGCCGCCACATCAGATTCAAATTCGACATGTGAGTACATGGATGCCGAGGGAGAAGCCGAACCCGAATCGGAACTCAGTGCTGGCGATCTCTACCAGGAGGCGGATTTGGCAGAAGCAGAGCAACAGGGTCATAGTATTATCTCGGAGTTGCGTGATGAGCTGAGCATGCGACCCCGTTCCGCGCTCAGCCCAGACTCAGACACAGCTGCGGGACAATCAAGAGACTTAGCCGCTTCCGTAGAATCGCTGGCGCTGAGCACATCCACGAGCGCCAAAACTGAGGACAGCGGCAGTACCAATGCCTTAGACGAAGATTTGTATGATTATCAGCATGACAGCGTGTGGCGAGGGCAGAAAAAACACATATTTATTCTTAGCGAGGCTGGGAAGCCCATTTACTCGCTGCACGGCAACGAAGACAAGCTAGCAACATTATTTGGCGTTATCCAGGCACTGGTTAGCTTTGTCCAGCTCGGTCAGGATGCCATTACTTCCATACATGCGGGCAGCATTAAGTTTGCCTTCATGCAGCGCAACTCTCTCATACTGGTGGCCGCATCCCGAACCAATATGAGCGTTCAACAACTTCAGCTGCAACTAAGGTGAGTAACAATTGCGGTGAGTAATGAAAGCTTATTATTGTTATTATTATTTTTATCCTCCAGCGATGTCTACTATCAAATACTCTCCACGCTAACCTACTCCCACATGTCCAAAATATTCGAAAAGCGCAAAAACTTTGATTTAAGGCGATTATTGTCGGGAAGCGAGCGCCTGATTTTCAATTTGCTGGCCAATGATAGCAGCAATGCCAGGGGTATGTATATAATCCAATTACATGAATTTAGACAACTATAATATATGTTTCTTTGCCGTCAGTTTCCAACAACATTTTCACGTTTCTGACCAACTCTATACGAGTCTTTCCGCTACCGACTACTGTTCGCTCAACCATCGTTAGCGCCATACAGAGCAATTGCTCGAAGATTAAAAAACTTGTATTTGCAGTGCTGATAGCCAACAACAAGTTGATTGCATTAGTCCGCATGAAGAACTACTCAATACATCCGGCTGATTTACGCTTGATTTTCAATCTTATTGAATGTTCCGAGTCGTTCAAAAACTCTGAGAACTGGACACCTATTTGCCTACCCAAATTTGATATGAATGGATATTTACATGCGCATGTCTCGTATCTGACCGATGATTGCCCGGCATGTTTGTTGTTGATGTCAGTGGACCGTGATGCATTCCACACATTATCGGAGGCAAAAGAGCGCATCACGGAGAAGCTACGAAGAAGTCTTTGCTTGCAAGCCATCAACGAAGAGCTGCAGCAACCTTACAACGCTAAGCTGTATCAGCAGGTAGTGAACATACCAGATCTGCGACACTTTCTGTACAAACCAAAGGCTGCGGCACAACTGTTATGTCCTATGTTACGGCATCCGTATAAATCTCTCCTTGAATTTGAGCGCCTTGAGGCCATCTATTGCAATATGTTGCATCGCATTCACAACAATTCACGGCCGCTAAAACTTATCTATGAGGTAAAGGAACGTGAAGTTGTGCTCGCTTGGGTGACAGCCACGTATGAACTGTATGCGGTGTTCGAGTCTATTGTGGATAAGGCAACAGTCATTAAGTACGTGGACAAGCTAATCAAATGGATTGAAAAGGAATATGATGTGTACTTTATACGCAACCATGCGACATTCTAATTATTTTTACCTGCCCGCTGTTAATAATATGAAAAGCCCGCATTTGTATAGTTGTAGGCGATTTATGACACATGAAATTTTTTCGTATAAATATTTGTACATGCGGGATGCTCGCTTTATTGTTTAACAAACGAAGATGTTGTTCTGTTGCAGTTGTAACAGCGTCTATTATGCTACTATAACTGATTTTTATATATAAGTGCATATGTACGCCATTTAATAAGCATGTAAATTTGTAATTTAAAGTATTAAGTAAACTGAAAAACAACGACACATTTTTTTCTAAAAAATTAAAATCTAAAAAACTATACATAATTCTGAAAAAGGAACGTTATTTGAATAGAACAACAGTTGTGGAACTGTGGTGCAATGTTAATTGTACGTTAAGTTGGCTGTGCGCAAATGTTGTCTCACTTGAAGTTGGCTGCGCGGCGTGCAAGCTTTAGCGATTTCGTTTTCGTCTCCGCTATCCTGCTCACTTGACATAAAAAAGGCTTCCTCAGTTGAGTACAGGATATAAGCGTGTGCGGTACAAAAACGCGCCAGTAAATCGAAGTTCGGAAAAATTTAACACACACACAAATGCAAGTAAAAAAGGAAAAAGTTAACTAGTGCTAATAATATAAGGAATATATAAATTCAATTTCAATAAATAAGTGATATTTGCATGGCGAAAACGTTAGGAGAATGCAGCTGAACCTACAGCCTTTTAGCTGCTGCTGCTGTCACCGCCTGCTAACTCCCTTTTTAACATGCGCCACGCAATTTTGGGTGTTAAATGCTCGTGTATCTGTCGGTTTTTGCGCGCTAAGCTACGTCGGGCAGCGGCAGCGGCGGCATTAATACACGTCGTCTACTCCACCCACACCCACGCATACATTCGCACTCGCACATACACAGCAGCGGCGCCCACTGTGCACGAAAATAGGCAGAAATCAAGCAACGAATATACTACTATTTATGTATTTATGTTCATGTCCTTTTGCTCTGTGTGTGTTTTATGCTGTCACTGCTCGCTGCTCTGCTGCTGCCGCGCCGCTTCGTTAGTTTTGCGCGCGTGTTAGTTATGCGTATGTGTGTGCGTGTGTGTGTGTTGGGGTTAGTGTGCAAATCATTTAATTTATTACTAAATGTATTTTTATACACATTTCTCGTGCACTTTCCGTTTCGCGTTCATTCCGTTTGCTCAACCATTCGTCGTTAATTTGCCGTTCGCTTTTTAAGCCAAATTCGTACTCTCATGATTATATCAACAGCCAGTCAGTCAGCAAAAACAACAAGAACAACAACAACTACGACGACGACGACGACAATGGCAACAACAAGTCGTCCTGGCAGCCAAAGTTTCACCTTTGTGCTTAGCAGACGCAAACGCACACACACACTCACAGGCACACGCACGCACACCAATACCAACAGCAACAGAAACACGGACACAGCGTGTCTTTTTGTGTATCCTAGAGTTATTTTTTGAAAGCAGCAGCAGCAGCAGCGCAGCAGAAGCAGCAGCAGAAAAAGCAGCAAACTGGCGAAACGCGCGCGTGTTTTGCTGCCTGGCAGAGCCAAACGATGGCAGAGAAACGGTTTTTCTTAAAAGAGAGAAAACAGAAGTGTAGGAATCTATTTTTGCGGCTAAAGTTTTGTGCCGTCTTTTGGCTTTTATGGCTTCGCGTTCGCGTTCTCGCTCGTCTTGGTGTGTGCGTGTGTGTATGCGTGTGAATGTGAATGTGTGTGTATTTTGTGCAGTAAACTTTTTAAGTGCAGTAATATTCTTGAATTTTTTAATAATTGGAAAAAATTCTGCAAAGAGTGCGCGATACGAATGAGTTATTTTAATAAAAAATTATTTATCTACAAGACATAAAAACTGCAATAGACGAACGCTTTCGTTTATTATTATTCTTATTTTATTTTATTTTTATTTACATATTTACAGTTTATTCCACTGCTAACTTGTAGGAAGCTTAATCTAATCGGAATTTGGGTAATATAGCTTTTTAGAGCTATGGAAAAAACGAACATAGGATACATAGTTTAGAGGAGGCGAGAATTATAAAGGCTTTGGGTATATATGACAATCTTTATGATAAGGCCCCGTCCAACAGGTCTTGAGGTCCTTTTACTACAGTGCAAGAGCTAGAAGACCTCTAGGCTGTGATATCGGGACTCCTGGCCAGGCTGTTCGGTTAAGAATCCAGGCTCTCATAGTATTTTGAAAATAGTGTGTACTGCCAACAAGCAAGATATAATAGAAAGCCGTTCTATTACAATATCTATTACAATCCAATCTAATTTATTTCACCATTTAATTGAAAACAAACTAAATGCAAACAGCAGAAAAATAACAACAGGCAACAAAATGTCGTTTATAATTTAATTAAAAAACAACATCAAAAGCTAAATACTATCAACTGCTGCCACAACTAAAAGCCCCTAACAAAAATACAAATAAAAATAGCAAATAGCTAAAAAAAAAAGAAAAATCCAATCTCCCTTAACAACTGCAACAATCTACAACAATAAGGGCAACAACTACAATAGCAACAACAACTACAACTGCGACTATCACCGAAAAATACAAACGGCAATTTCGTATTAATTTTATTTGCGCATACATTTTGCCGCGTGCTTATAAAAATTTACATAGAAACCAACACCAAAGCAAGCAACAACGATAGCAACAAACACAACAGCAACAACAACAAGAGCAACAACAGCAGCAACAACAACAACTGGATGGCAACACGGAGTACAAGAAGAGGGTCCTGGTTAACTGCTGACCCAGCCAGCCTACGACTTTAGGTTAGTATGTCTTCCTCGTTTCGACTTATTGCAAAGCGAGAAACCAACTCGAAAGAGCTTGCCTCTAGCGCGCCAGACTCTGAGATACCCTGCAACTCATTTTTGACTGTCGAGTCTATTTGCATAGATTTTAAAAGCAGTTACTGGTTTTTTTTGTTTTGAGAGAGATCAACAACTGAATTAACTATACACCTAAGTTGTTGTAGAAGCGTCTAGCTGTCTATGACAGACATTCGCTAAATGTTGTTAGACCCACTTTTTGCTCCGACTTGCTTATAGGGTACTGAAAATGTCCCTTTTTTCCTTTTGCATTCGTTTAACGTTATAGCGCGTATGCTGCTGCTTCTTCACATCTTCGTTTTCTTTTACTTTTTCTTCTTGTTGTTGTTTTTTTGTTTTCGTTTGTTTTGTGTTGTTCTGCGCTTCATTTTGCTTATCCTTTTGCCCGGCTGCTGATCAAATAGGCATCATTTGCCTGGCAGGCAACACAAAAAGGTCGGCAGCAATTTCAAACGACAGTCAGTTGATGACTGTGTTGACATGAATTGAAGACTAGAGCGGGAGAGACGCAGATAGGGCGAGAGAGACAGAAGGCAAGTCAAGCCGTAACAGCATCTATATATATATATATATATATATATATAAATATATATACTTATATATATATGTGTGTGAGTTTTTGCTATATTAACCCTATTTTTGACGTCAATTAATGACTCGGCACTCGGCAGACATTTCGAATGAAATTTAATTTAATTTTTTTTATTTCGCCATATTTCTTGGGGTCGACAGCGACTTCCGGTCACTTTCCGTTGCCTATTTTTAGGCGCTATGTAAGAAATTGAAAAAAAACGAACGTAAATTAAGCGTATATATGCGACTGTGCGTGTGTGCGTCTGTGTGTGTGTGTGTGTGTGTGTGTGCGTGTGCATGTGTGCATGTTGTGAAAATGAAAGCGTCATGGCAAAATCGTGTCTGTGTCGCTGCCAGCTCGTTTAACCCCACGTGCAGAGCTCTTCACTCTGCTGGCTGAGTTGCTCGTTTTATCATGCACACACACGCACACCCAACCACCCACACACAAACACACACACACACACACACACACATATATACACCGGAGCAACATTACGAGCATTGTGCGGAATTTATTGAATTTTTATTGGATTTCTCTTGCGTAGCAGCAGCATTTCTAGCGCCATGCTGGCTGCTGTGTTGTCTCGTTAGGCGTGGCATAATTCATTATGTTGACTCACCCACCCATTCAGCCATCCAACCACCCAGCCACCCAACCACTCACCCACCCACGCATCGCCCACTTTGACAGCAGCAGCGCAACCGGCTGGCGTGCTTTGCATATTAATATGCATTCCTGTGGGCTCAATTTATGATTTAAGGATCTGCCAAACTCCAACTCCAACTCCAACTTCAGCTCCATCTCCATTTTCAGCTACAACTTTAGTTAGTTAGTCAGCCTGTTGCCTAATCACTACAAACTTTTCGTTTTGTACTCGTGATTAGTCACGTGATTCGAGCGAAAACGAAAATAAAGAAATTATTACGCTGAAAAGATCAAAACCGTACGCTTTAGGCTAGAAACTGAAGCGCTGTCCATGACCCACAACCTAAAAGTTTACCTTTCTTATTTTTTATTTGGCCAATTGCCATAAGACGAGGGATATTCCATCGACTGGTTGCTGCTGTTGGCCCACAAATCGTTTGTCAGCCATATGATTGTGGCAAAGGCTTTAAAACTTCTAGACGCATGTATTTTTTTGACAGGCCACAAGAAAGCATCATCAAGTTAAAAGAACTTCTTTGACAGCTGTTTTCCGGCAATTTCTGATATAATATTTCAAGACATTTTGCAACGGAAATGTCAAGACTTTGCTGACTTCGTAGTGTATTAAACACTTGGGCATCTGCTTCTATTCAACTTTATTAACAGTTTATGGTGTATAAAATACTTAAGTTTAAAGTTCTTTTAAGTGTTTTTCATTGATTTAAATTGAAAACTTGTGAATGAAATCAAAATTCTACAATTGAGACTACACTATAAATGGCAAATAATTCAAATAATTTTCAAGCTACAAATATTGCAATATTAATTTGTATAATCAACACTATGCTACACAATAGAGGTGTAGTCCGGCTATGAGGATATATGCATGCTTCATAGACATTTAGCTGTAGCTTTCGTAGCTTAAAGTTGGCCAACAAAAGTTTTCAATATCGTTGCGTTATGTTATGTTATGCTTGCGTAAGGGATGCTATCGACTGACCCCTGACTCTTGTTCCCTGTACTACCCCCGCTAGCTGCTGTGGGCCAAAGCAAACGTTTAATATTCACGCTTGAGCGCACTTTCAGCGAAAGAAGTGTGGTGCAAATTGTAGGGGAAGACACAGAGCAGCAATGGGGGAGGCGGAGGAGAACTCGGAACTCGGAACTCGGAAACTGACAGGCCCAGTAAAATGTGTGAACTGTTTGACGCTTATCTATGCTGCTGCTTTTGACCAAATTTTATTGCCTCTTTCCAGGCCAAGTGTTTCATTCCGTTACTTTACCCACACATACCCTCCAATTCTCTCCTCAATCCATTTCTTTTGCTGCCAAGCAGAAATATATATATGTATATGTATAATCAGAGAGATATATAACAGCTGTTTCTTATGCAACTCAACGAGTTCTGTGTGGCATTGTGGCATTGGCAATTAGCCGTGCTGGCTGTTCATTACTTGCAACTGTAATTATATTAATCATACGCCATGTTGTGCGCACAACTTGCCGCTAATGAAGAAAAGGGGAAGAACTTTGATGACGTCCAGCTAAATGCAAAAGCATTTGAAGCACTTTAAATGCAATTTGAAATGACGCTTGTTTACATAGCCGAGCATGTCCTGACTGTCGACTGTCGACTGACGCCTGACGACGGCCGACTGACGACTGTCGACTGACGACTGAGGCAGAGTCCTGCCTCAATGCAATGGCCAACAACGATTGCAAAAGTGTCTTTTCTTATTTTCCTTGTTGCTGACGTTGTCCGGGTTCGTGATTTCAGCTGCCGGCGCTTGCAACTATCATTCAACTTTTATGTGAGCCACTCTATGTGTGTGTGTTGTGTGTGGGTTGTGTATGGGTTTGTGTGTGTGTGTGTGTGTGTGTGTGGTTGTATGTGTACGAAAGGCAGGCACAAAACAAGCCATACCATGGTAATAGTCTGTTGAGCTAGTCAGTTCTAGTCAGGCCATCAACGGAAGTGCTCGTCGCCATTTTTAGTGCACTTCTTGAAAGTGCGCACATTTCCGTTTGGCATCAATGATTCGCCCGCTGCCCCCTAGTCCCACAACACGCCCACCAACGCCCACTAGCTAAAGCATTGCTTCCTTCTTTTACCTACGCTTCAATCCCTCACTCTCTCTCTCTCTTTCTCTTTCTATCTTCTTTTCGTTCTTTTTTTATGTTGCGTTGCCATTGCCGCTGGCTGTTGGCTTTTTACTTTTGCTGATTTTAATTTTGGTAAAAGTTGTCACATTTGATTTTTAGCAATTGTTTGGTTTTATGTATTCGCCTCGTTCGCAGTTGTTGTCTTAACTTACTTCGCTTTTGATTCCTATTCTGTTTCTGCTTCTGCGTCTGCTTCTGCTTCCGCTTCATTCTCTAGCTTTTCTTTTTATTGCCTGCCTCTTTTTATGCGCTGGCAGGGCATCCCTAATGGCTTTCAACTGGCACTAGTCCAGATTGGCTTTAATCGAGGGTCTTTGCCTGTTGCTTATGACTGCAAAATTGCGGTTGAAAATGTGATGTAAGCGGAACAACTTCGACTAGATTAAAGTGTGTGCTTGTCTCTCTGTGTGTATGTGTGTGTGTGTTGAAAAGTATAAAAAACGTAGACAAGTAATTTCCAAAGATATATGAAAAGAGTCTGCTGATGAAAAGCAATTACAATCTCACAGTTACGAACGTATATAGGAAATGAATAGGAAAAGCAATTACACTGTCCTACAGCAATTTCAAGTGTTCTTTTGCTGCTCCTGCGTTGCTGCTGCTGCTGCTTATCAATGCCATGACAATTCCTCAAAACTGATGCTATCTCTGGCCACAATTCCGTTGCCCAAGTTAGTTAAGTCAATAAGAAACATGCAACTATGTCAAGGTCTATGTGAAAGCAACAAATCTCAGTTTGTTACAAAAAGCAATGTAAATGTTTCGAAAACATTCACAGCACAGATAAATAACTGGATTACACTATAAACTGTCCTACTTAGGACTGCTTATCGAGCTAACGCTTTTCAATACGCTAGAGAATATAGTTAGCTGGTTTTGTATAGCTGAACGTTGAGCAAATTGAGTTGAGAAATAAATAGAAATATATCAATATATATATGAGATATATTTATATATATATATATATAGAGCTTTTATCACACATTTAGTTACATTTCTATCTCCACTTCTCAGTTTCCAAACGACAGCTTCTCATTAAATATTCAGCTACCAGAGCTAAAAAAAAGCTCAGACAAAAAACTAAGAAAATATGTTTAAAACTTTACTTGTAAATAGTTTTCATAGCTTTCGTCACAGACTTACTAACAAATTCTGCACATATTCTGCATTTATGCTCAACTAATGCATATTAATTATTTAATTTAATTAATAACAAAAGCATTTAATTAAACATGTTCAATTGCATGAGCTAATTTATAAATAATTAATTTATTGTGCGTCTGCTTATCGAAGCATATTTAATTGAGTTGAATTTATAGTTCTCTGTTCATTTAAATTTAGTTAAATGCAATTCAGCTCGTTGCATTTGGCCCCAAGCGGCTTTTAACTAAGCCAACTTAATAAATTATGCATTGTTGGTAATTTCTTATGAGCTTCAGTTGAATGCAAAAGCGAGTACTTAAAGTGATTGTGCGGCCGTCCAGACGGACAGAGATAGACACAACTGACTCGCTCTCTCTCTCTCTCACACACACTCTCTCTTTCGTTCTCTCTCTCTCTTTCGTACACTCTTTATTATACAACCAAAATGTTTTCTACTTTGTCACTTTCTATGCCTGCTTCTGTCCCTATCTCCATCTCTATCACTATCTCCATCTCCATCTCTTTCCTTGGGTGACATTGCCGCCTGGCTGCATTTTGTACATGTACACGAGATGCATGTTACACAGCTACGCCCAGACCCAGACTCAGACTCAGACTCAGGCCCAGGCCCAGGCTCAGGCTGACACTGAGAGCGCACATGCTGTGACAGCAGCGCCAAAAAAGGGAAAACATCTACAATGTGAATAATATGCGCGACTTTCAGATACCCTGCAGATAGGTAATTAAGTAGCTTTATTCCATGTTTCTCTTTTCATTCTGCAGTAACTTTTAATATTTTAAAGGATTATTATAAATTATTACAATTAAATAAATTGCATAGTTCAATTTCAAATAGATTCTTTAGACCTAATCTTTATATACAAATATTTATTTAAACAAATATGTTAAACCATTTATATTTTAAAATGCACTTGACATTATAGGACTTTCGATTTGGTGTGGAATATATTTTCTATACATAATTAAATTAATTTTAAACATTTAAAATTAATAGTTAAGTTTAAAAGTGAAACTTAAAAAGTTTTCTTTAACTTGATAGAAAGAGTTAAATACAAAGAAATTGAATATAAAGTAAATAAACTTTTAATACATAGAATGTTCAACAAACTTTTATATATGTAGATAAAGTATATTGCCTATATTATGTTAACTCATTTGCAGGGTATTGAATGAAAGGGAAATTCGAACTTTGTTAAAAGCGAAAAACGCAACAAATTTTTTGTCAGCATAGAATTTGGAGCGACATTTTTACGCTCTTTCAAGCGAAATAAACATGAAAATGTTTGCGACTATTTTATGCGATATATTTATGCCGAGCTACGTATGTGTGTGAGTGTGCGTGTGTGTGTGTGTGTGTGTGTGTGTGTGTGCTGTGGACCCACAACAAAGCCAATAAAATGCTGTAACCTCGAGAAGTTCAATTTTTGTATACATTAACATTGAGAAGTGCTTGACAATTTTTCACTTCAAGCAACAAATTATGCCGTAGCACAACATTGAGCGTACACACACATACACAAGCACACACACGCAAGCTCCGTTGGGCTTTCAAGGATGCCCGCCCCGCGCCCTTCTCTTGCCCTTGCCGTTGGCCCGCTCATGTCCGCTTTGACTGTAATGCGTGCTGTGCCGCCTCGCCAGCGACTTTTATCTAAAAGCGCACTTAGCCCAAGTAGGCCAAGTAGATTACGGCCAACGAGCTGCTGGCTCCTGCTTACACACACAGTCACACATCCACGCATGCATGAGATTTGTATTTAGCAGCAATAATTTGCTTTAATAATGTATTAATTTACAATTTACTATGCAGACAGACTTTACTTCGCTAGATAGATAGATCTGAGATATAGGATCAAATGTGTAGCTTACAATATGATAAATATGGCGAATACAATATCAAATGAGAGATATCTGTAATAAGAGACTAGATACTTGCCTCTATTAGAATGTATCTTGTTTATTGTAGTTTGTATCTTGCTTGCCAAGGATGCAAGTAACAGTTTGCCTTCTTCTTTTACCAATATGTATCTTATAGCCAAGTAGTTTATGCTTTGTTCTACATAAGAGATAAAAGTTGCAGAATGCAAGCGAAAAGATACTTAATCCAAGTACTAACAGAAAAGCTACAAAATAAAGTAAATGAAGTTATTGTATATATTAGGAGGTATACTATTTATAGATATATTCATCAGGCACATAAGATTCCTGGTATTCGTCGAAACTGCTTCAGAATTGAGCTTAAGCTTTGAACACATGACATACATAGATCCATTCGCCATCGTAACTTGGCTGATGAATTGATAAGCCGTTAGCGGCATCTTTATGTTGTTATATTGTTAAAAGATATTCAAGTTCATAAGCTATGGCCCCCATTATCCATGGTGCTTATTTACCCAACGGCTGCCATCAAGTTGTGCTTATGTTTTCTTGGAAAACTTTATAGACAATGCATCCTGCGATGTTTTAATGATATAAACAGCAAACACTTGAGCAAATTGCGCATGTAAACAGCCCAAGGAAGCGCTGCCAAGTGGGTTAAGCAACAACAGCAACAGCAACAACAACAACAATAAACAGTATACCGGGTGCTAGACCCTGAAAAGTGATTAAAAAAAAAGAAGAAAGAAGAAACTTGTTGTACAACAACGGGAACACAGCATCGGCAACGGAAGCGGTGTTGACAGCGTTTCTGGTAATGTCCTTGGGAAAGGTTTTAAGCGCACCGAGCCAAGTCGAGTCCTGTCGCGTCGCGTCGCTTCGCATCGCCTCGCGTTGTGTCGAGTTGAGTTGAGTTGAGTTGAGTTGAGTCGAACCGAACCGAACCGAAAAAAGCCTTTTGGCGCAATAACGGCACAACCGTTACAGTTTTTCATTA
This sequence comes from Drosophila macrospina, assembly GCA_035042075.1. Taxonomy (NCBI): domain Eukaryota; kingdom Metazoa; phylum Arthropoda; class Insecta; order Diptera; family Drosophilidae; genus Drosophila; species Drosophila macrospina. Next base: position 4,785,755 of record JAWNLW010000267.1, on the reverse strand, counting down.
TAGAAAACCCTAATTGGAAAAGTGTTTTGGGCTGCCACTCGAAGCTTTTAGCTCAAATGTCAGACAATGGAAGATATGGAGGGGCGATGGTCGATGGTCGATGGAACTGGATAAGGATACGAGGCGATGTTGTCCGATTTGTTGGCTTTTGAGGGTCGTCTATAGGGGGGCTTAGATCTAAAGAGGGGTAGGTAAAGGGTGTTGGCATTAGGTTTTTTGCTCTTGTCTGTGCGCTGAAGCGCAGCTGCTTGAGCTTATTTAAGCAGACAGAGTGAGCGTGTGTGTGTAGAGAGAGAGAGTGAGAGGGAGAGAGGGCGAGAGAGAGTACTGGTCACAAAGGATACGCCACAGAGGGACAACAAAGCGTCGAGAGTTTGAGAAACGGCAGCCGGCGTACAATTTGTCCTCAACGTTGCAATCGCTTTGCTTGTTGCTTGCCATTGTCTAATTGTTAACCATTTTTAGTAGCCTTTATATAAATGAGTGTGTGTGTGCGTGTGTGTATGTGTGTATATATATTTTGTTGCATTGTTTGATTGTCACACGCTACAGCATTTACAGCATTGTGCAACAATGTCTACATATGAGCACAAAATAACATTTGTCTAATGAAAGGCGCCATTGCACTATCTCACTCTAACCACAGCCCTCTCTTTCTCTCTCTCTGTCTGTCTGTCTCTTTCATTGTCTCCGCATCATGCTTGTCTATTTTTAGCATATTACCTATTATTTTATTATTATTATTATTGTTGCTGAGACAGCTCAGAGGCATAACATGACCTGAACTACGCATCCATCAAAATGTTTGCAGGGCACCAAAAACAAAAGAAATACAATAATTGAGATGACTGATGCCAGAATAAAACCAATTATTATAAGCGGAAGCTTAAACAAATGCACACAGTCAGTGCTCTATTTAAATTGCCATGAAAAGTTTCAGTTCTATTTAAGCGAATGCCAGCAATAAAATACAATTAAAAGCAGAATATGTTATCCGTTCTACGAAATTCCGACCAAATGAATACATTTTCCACAAACATTCAGACTATAAACAAAAAGTGTAGCATACTTTCAAGTGCCTCTTGGAATGGACATATGTCAAACTTTTGAATGGCCGCTCAAAAGTATGCTACACAGAATTCATTGGGATTTCAACGAATTCACGAATACATTTCTGAACGTAACATTTGCATTAAGTAATCTATTTGTAGCGAGTATTTTAATTTTATCAAATTCGATAAATATATTATATTTAAGAACAGAAGCTATTATTATTTTCACCAAATAAAATCAACAGTCAACATAATAAGGTGTAGCATACTTTCAAGCGTCTGATTTAATTGCCACTTGCCATAAATTTATATGGACACTCAAATTCAATGGAATTCACAGATACTTTGGTAATTTAATATATTTGTTATTTGTATTTATGGCTAATAATTTATACATGAATACTTGCTAATTCCATTTAATTGCACAATAACGCAGACGTCCGTCCCTTTTGAGCATGCTTTTATGTGAGTTGAAACCTAAAATACTTGAGTATGTCAACCAGTTATTAAATTGATGATACTTGCAAGTTGCAGCAGAAGTCTGTTGATGCTTGCAACTGTACGTGTCGTCTGGCTTGTGGTCAATTACAACATGGTAGACAAGTCAGCATGAGCTCGAAATTCTAATCAACAACTGCAGGTTTGATGTAGTTCCAAACAAATTGTGATTTGCTCGTTAAACAAGCCACAAAAATTGCAATTACTTGTGTGAGTATGTGTGCATCTCTGTGAGGGAGTTGGATGTTCAATCTGTGCAACAGACACGCACAAACAGGCAGACATACCGATATATGGACAGACAGATATGCTGTTTCCAAATCGAAACGTTGCGAACCGATGAGGCAAGCAATGCAGAAAACTATGCTACAATAATTTCGCAATACAACAACAAGCGCGTTGTTAATTGAAAACTGTGTGTGCATACAATGTGTGTGTTTGTGTATGTCTGCTTGTGTGCGTGTGTCTGTGTGTGTGTGTGTGGATGTGTGTTCAATGGTTTTACTGCTTCAAGCTGAAACAGATTCAACCATACAACCATATATACACAGATATGTACACTCGCCGTAGCCCAGCCGCATTAGCTGCAGTTGAGCGAGTGTCAAGGTGAGGCCAGGTATGCTCACCCAGGCAGAAAACAGGCAACAACTTGTCAACAACAGCAACAGCAACAACAACAACAATTGCAAAATATCTGCTGCACTCTTTAGCCATATCTAGCGCTGGCATCTGGCCAAATCACGTAATCATTAACTTGTTTATAGCGCATGTGCCAACTGGGAATGGGCCTACATTCAGCGCACTGTGTAAAAAAATATAAAATTAATTTCAATTATCATCAATTTGCTTAACACCTGTTTAAGCCATTACAAATTGGCAGTGCTGGCATTAACTGTTTATTTATGCTGTGGCTTCACATTCGAAAATAATTCATAAATCACAATTTTAATACAATTAAATTTGATTTTATTGCCAATTGCCAACCAATTCTTTTCACTTTGGCAAATGCAAAAATTATAGCACACAACCAGGCGCCACTTAAAAAATCATTTCCCACACCCCACACACCCGCATACCCGCACACCCACGCCCCATTTGCGCTTCGCCTCGCTACGTCTGCGTCCATTGGGACTTCTTACATTGTGCGCGTATATTATTTGCATTTGTTTGTTTGCTTTGCTCAACTGCATTTGCCTTTTTTTACGATATCTGGTTGCCCATTACGTGCTTCGTTGACGTTGACACTCGCTTTGGGGGCGTGGCAGTCCCCAGTGATGACAGCCGCTGGCATTGGCAATTTGAGAAATATTTCTAATTAACATATGACTTTAATAGACTAGAGTTGACGCTGCATATTCTTTTCCCCAGAGTTATATCATCTCATTGCTTTTCCTGTCAAGTCTACTCTTAACATTTTGAATTGGTTTTATTGTGCGTTTATCCGCATAGAAAACGCATTCAATGATCGTACAATTGAAGCGTTGCCATCTTGTCGAATGCTATGTTAGCAGCAAGCCATTCATTGCGTCTGCGAGTGGCCAGCTCGCTTAATTAGGCTTGCCAACTCATCGGCAAATTGTTGCCAACTATTCGTTTGACTATTAGGACACAGTTGCCAACTATTCGTTTGACTATTAGGATACAGGTGCCAACTGCTGTATAAATTTTGATTATTTCTGAAAATTGTTAACGAATTATTTAAACGTATTATTCTTTCTTAATATATTTGCTTTAACGTCGAATTTGTATGCCAAAACTTAAACGAATATTTATTGATTCATATTTCTCAATTTTGTGGGCAATTTTAGAATGATTGAAAAAGTGAATAAAATTTTACTTTAAGTACAAATAGGGAGAGATGTAGAATAAGACATACTTTGCTGCTTTAACGCAACATGCTACAATAAAATATCGCATGCTACTTATCACATTTGTTAAGAATATCAATTTAAATGTCTACTCATGAGTAGATGTGAATAAATGCGCTTTAATGTAGAGTATAACGTATCTCTTGGTTGCACTTATATAATTTAATTCTAAACAGTTCTCCCAGCTGAACTTTTGTTTATGGTGCATTTTTATGACTCGAGGAGCACTTTCCATTAAAATGCAATTTGTGTTGATATAAAACTGCAATTGCCGTAATGCGTAATTGCGTGTGTATGTGTAGAGTGTGTGTTTGAGTGTCTATTGAATCTATTGGATGTCGCTTTGAGCTATTTTTACACTCAGCACACAACTAGTTACCAATATAGGGTATTCTGCATTGCTATCATTGTATGTCAGAAACGGATGAAGTAATTTGAAACTTCACAAAGAGTTCAGATCAGTTTGTTTTGCCACAGGGTATTTTATGTTCGTTGAACTGCGACTGCTGTGGCTTTACATGTTTTAAATGCACTCAAATGGCAACTGCACATGAAATGGTATTCAGTAAAATGTGCACGATAAAATGCGTTAAAGTTAATTGGATGTAAAAGCTGTGGCGGTGACAGCAGCCCATAGGTAATTACCTGCAAATAAGTAAGTAATTATCAACGTAGATATGCATATAAAATCAGATAAAATTTGTGCATTCACAATTGCTGCACCACAATGTGTCATAAAAATTAATCAACGTTTAAAATTGCGGTAATTTACAGTGAACTCTGAAGATTAATTCATTTAAAAATGCATTAAAACCAATCTGATTCTTAATCGTTATCCGAGAAGTATTAGCTGAAATGTTAAATGACTTTTGGTTATTTGTTGCCCAATATATCTAACTAATTCTTGAATATACATAATATTGCAACTTTTCAATATAAGCTGCAGGGAATACTGAAATGATAACTACAATTATTATAAGCAAAAGTTATGAAACTTTGAATGGCTTAAACGTTTAGCAAAGTTCTCTATGCATTTTCTCACTTTGCACGTCGTTCCGTAGATTTTCCGTAATGTAATTTTACTGAAAAGCTGAGGACAAAAAACTTTGTCTGCCTTCTGTGTGTCGACTGGTCGTGTAGTTGTTGTATTATTAATAATATTCATAAATCAACTAAGCACATGGAAATGTTGCAGTTTGACAAAGGTTTTACAACAAAACTGTAACTGAATTTAAATATTTAAAAATTTGCAAATTCAATTTCAAGTGCTTGAGTTAAACTCTAAAGTCTCATATGTGTTTAAACTGAATTGGAAAAACTTTTCTCATTTTCAGATGTGCTCGTTGTGTTGCACGTTAACAACTGAAGAAGAGTACGCCACGCCCACAACGAGAACGGAGAGTGCTGCAACTGAAACACATTTTTATACAACAAAGGCGAAAACTAAATGAACAACAAAAGCAGCAGCGACAGCAACAGCAACAAGAGCAACAGCAACAGCAACAAGAACAACAACAACAAAAAGAATAACTTTAGTGATATGGAACTGTGCATAGCAATAAAGTCAAAAGCTCAAAGTTCAATGCATCAAAGCAACTATCAAAAATGCCACCAAAATCAAATGAATCAAGTGAATACTCAAGTAAGCAGCCACAAAAGCCACAGAGATCGAGACCACCTGAAAAACCAACAACAAAACCAACGAGCAACAGCACAAATTAGCAAAAACAACAACATCAACATCAACAACAACAATAACATTAGCAACAATTGCTTTACACAATGCCACAGACTTCATTTGCTTCTGCTGCTGATCTTGCTGATACTGCAACATTCGGCGGCGTCTCCAGCCAGCGGCAGCAGTCGACGCGATGCTCTGCTTGCCTATTACAAGCGTGCTCAGCTGCGTCAGAGCGATTCATATGGCATCCAGGAGTACCATCTGCACGATGGTGCCGCCCTCGACTTTGACGATCTGTCGCCCACGGGCAGCATTGTGTCTGCCCTCAGCAATGCAGAGCGTCTGCGCAAACGTAGCGCTACCTCAACCACAGCTCAGACAGCACCGCCAGCCACAACACCAGTGCCAGCAGCAATAACAACAACAACAACAGCAGCAACAGCCACTGAGACAGCATCAGGGCGCAGCAAAACACAAGAGAAATGTGAGCCCAAAGTGCTGGAAGCGCTGCCCGATGAACCGGTAAGCCTAAAGTATTTTCAATCTATATTCTTTTATTAATCTTGTGCATAAAATTGAAAGCAGCTAAATTAAATTTAATATAAATGTAGACTTTAGTTTTGAATTGACATAACCAGAGATGTTTTAAGCTTCACTGTGAGTTCTAGTTATTTTAAAATTCATCTTAACTCAGAATGTTATAACAGAACCAGAAGTTAAGTTTCCACAGTTTGCAGATATTCTTTTTAGTAAAATTGCTTAACCAATAAATATATAAATATAAAACTTTATTAGTTTCGCATTCATTTAATTGCTACTAATACAACTTTAATGCGAAGCACATAACAAAGCTGTTATACCGTTATGCTGTTAAGTATCACTTAACAGAGCTAGTTTATGTAAACGCATCAATGTTAATTGCATGTTTTTAGCTACAATAAAAGAAATATACTACGAATTGTAGCAGAATGTACAAATCTACTCAGTTATTATCTGGGTCAACTAAATAAATACTTAAATATTAAAGAGATTTTCCTTGCAATGCAGTAAGCTAACCTATAAATGGCACCTGACCCGTTGGCCTTTGGCTATAAAAAAGAAAAACCCCAACAAAGCCCACCTATGTTGCGGAAACCTTGTTGACAACTCACCTAACTATCGAGGTCGACATTTAAAAATAAAAGTATTACTCAAATTGATAGATAATCAACTGGCCTGTTACGGATAATAATAGCAACAAAATGAGCTACAAGCAAGTGAGATTGATTTATTTGGATTACCGACTAGAAGATACCCGATAAACCATTTAAATATGTATGTATTAAAGGAGTGCAGAGTATAATTGCTGTATATATTTAGGCGCTTGCAATGTTGATCACAGCTTTAAGTTGATATAACAAAAGTTACAACGAATACAAGATACCCTGGTATTCTGCGCTTGGGTAACTCGACAGCAATGTTAACGATTGTTATGGATAAATGTGTGAAAAAGTGCAGCTTGCAATCGACCCAATGGCGGACAATTAGCATGAATATTTAAAATTGCTAACTTGACAGTTGATAAAGTGCTTCACGGTCGCTGAAAAATGCTGAGGGCCGAAAAAAAAGAACAACAACAACAACAACACGAGAAGGGCGGATTTTCCATGTCTAATCAATAAAGTTGCTGAGGCAGCAGCAGCAGCAGCAGCACCGTGACCCTCCCCTCCACCAAAAGATTTCCCATCCCCTCCCTTACACTCATAAGTTGATGCAGACTTCAGACTTTCGTGCTGACAAAAATCTTTTTTGCGGAAATCTGCGCGCATGAAATTGCTGAGGAAAAACCCCCGTAGCCGCGCCCGTTTCCGTTCCCCTTCCCGTTCCTGTTCCCTGCAATGTTGTTGACGGTCGTAAAAAATATTACGCATACGCCATGTCTGACGTACATACGCATACACACATAGCACACGTATACTATCTAAAGGTGGCAGTGGAGGGGGGAGGGTGAGGGGTATAGGAGAAGTGTTGCAAGGTATTACATAGGATTTGCAAGCAAGTTGCGGCGGCTGTTTGACGGCATGTCACGCGTTTTGCTCCTGCAAGTTAATTAAAAGATACTAAAGAAGTCAGTCACAGACTGAGGCTGTGGCTGTGGCTTTGACTCTGACTCTGACTCGACTCAGACACTGGCTCTGACTCTGTCACCTAGCTCTGTCTCTGGTTACGTATCTGCGTGGAAGCCATCAACGATATTTTAATTGAATTTGCATGACAATTCCAGCGAGGACTTGAAATTTAAAGATAGCGCCACTCTTAACCACAAGCTCATCAGAAAGTCAGTCAGTCAGTTAGTCAGTTAGTCAGTTAGCCAGTTAGTCAGTCAGTTTGTCAGTTGTTGCTGGTTTTGCAGCTATTTTTAGACAACTGCGCGATTTGTACAAATGCTCAATAAGTTGGTGTGTAAACAATGTGCTGCCTTCTCGCTTTGCCATACACTATTGGCCATGACGTCGACGTCGACGTGGGCACGACGATCGATGGCGTTAGCCGTTTTCTTGACGCAAGTCCCAAGCAGCTGGAGAGTCGTAATTAAAAGATACAATTTCAATGGCAAGCAAATTTGTAAATTGCCATTAGAGCGATTTGGATCTCACTTCACTTAAGTGTGCGCTCCTTAGACACGTAGCACACAGATACGAGTATATGTATGTGTGTGTATATACGTGTATGCGTGTGTGTGTGTATTCAAAAATGTTGTATAAAATAATAAATAAAGTGGCGCACATGGAACAACAGCTGGGACAGCAGGACAGCTGGACAAATCCAATACCCATGACAATGCCTACCCCAAGTTGGCTTTTTTCTTCTTCTCCCTCTCTCGCTCCCTCTTTCGCTCCCTCTCTCTCTCTCTCTCCCTCCCTCTCACTCTCTGTGGTCAACAGCGGATGCGTTGTCGAATGCCTGTCAAGCATTATTGTTGCTTGTTGTTCTTATTGTTATTGTTATTGTTACTGCTGATGCTGGTGCTGATGCTCGTACTTGTTCGCTGTTGGCTGCTGTTGGCCACGTTGCTCGTTTTGGCAGTGTCTGCTGGCTGCTTTTGTTGCGCTTCAACAACAGTCAAGCAAAAATTTGTATGCCTGCTGCCCATTTGTATGCTTTTGTTTCAACAACAACAACAACTACTACAACAACAGCAACAACATGCTCCACGTCAACACAAACCACAACAGCTACGTAACACACAATGCAACGCCAAAAAAAATATTTAAGTAATTACACCCCAATGATTCAGCTAACATTGAACATAGAAACGCTTTTTGTCAAGTGAAATATATGTGTTTTTAGTGGTATTTTGGCCGTAGAAAAATTACAAACTGTCTACTGTGTATTGAAAATTGCATTCAATTTAAGACTGTCAAAGAAATTGCTATCAGATCGATATACACATTAAAAAGTTCTTTTGTTATTGCTATTATCAAGATACACTTAACAGAGCAGCGGTCTTTCAGGTTGAACTGCTGTTAATATCTAGAGCTAACAGAGCAGTTGTATGTTAACATGTGAAGTGCTGTTAGCATTCAAAAGAGCAGATGCCTGTTAGAACTCGATGTGCTGTTATCATCTGTTATAACAGATCAATGTAGCTAACACTGTTATATGACTTTAATAGAGATTTATCATTTAAAGATAGGTGTGACAAATGGTGAAAAAGAGAACAAAATTATAGAAATTTGTAATTGAGCAATATAAATTACATTTGAATATTTCACACAATCTAGTTTCAATTGTAAATGTTAAAGAACTATAATTAATAACACTAAAATGACAAAAATAAAGTGCGAAATTTTCTTCAACTTCAACTTTAATTAATTTACTTCACTAAATAGTTATATCTGCTTAGTTAACTGCCTTTCTTTGGGCAACGGACAAGCTCTGCCCCTTCTCTCTCTCTCTCTCTCTCTCTCTCTCTCTCTCTGCTCAAGGCACTCGCTGCTTTGCATTTACCCAAAAAAAAAGTGTTGCATAAGTGCTAGGCGCTAACCGGAGAAGCCTGCCAGAGGCGTTTTGTTGAATTCAGAACATTTCAGTAGTTGATGAATTATTTTGTAAGTTTTATGAAATTTACTAAAATACAACTGCATTAACATTTGGAGTACAAAAAAAAGGAAAGAGAATATGAATGATAGAAGAAGAAGAGCGGAAGTAAGAATGCTTTGCATAATGAAAGATGTGTAAAGATGTGAAGTACATACTTGCGAGCTGCCCAGATGAGATTTGCAAGTGTCAACAACAACAACAACAACAGCAACAGTTACAGCAGTAGCAACAACAACAACAACAACAAACGTAACAGAAAAGCAACAAAGCAGCTGACATATTTTATTCATTAAGCACAAAGCGAATAACACGACGCCAAACATGCAAATGACAACAGCAACAACGACAACAACTAAATGCCATATGGGCATGTAAATATTTTTATGGTCATAAGTAAGAATTTTGTATATATGTATGTATGTACATACTTACATCTATATGTGTATGTGGCAAATGCCGGCATATCCGAGTGCGCGACGAGATGTCGAGCATGAGACATTAAAAAGCCAGTAAAACGCGCTTTACGGATTTCATTTCAACTGCTTGGGATCTGTGTGTGTGTGTGTGCGTGTGTGTTGGTGTGTGTGCAACAGCACTTGGCATAGTTGCTAGCTCAACTTATGCGTGAGTGAGTGTGTGTGTGTGTGTGTGTGTGTGCTTGCTTGCTTGCAAATGTATGCATGTTTTATTGCACAGTCGCTTCTGTTTGTGGTTTTTCCTATTTACAAGTGTTTCACATTTTTTTGTTGTTGTTTCTTTCTTTGCCGGAGACCGCAACACGCCTGAATGATTCTACCCCTCAATGTGTATGTCTCTCCGTTATGTGTGTGTGTGTGTGTGTAAGTTATTTGTGTACAAATATGTTTGTTTCTTGTTAATAATTCATTTGGCTTTTCATCTGGCACATAACGTATACGCAATGTGGTCGCCTCAACGTTGAGCATTGCTAATGGGAAATATTTGTTGGAAAAGCCAAAGGTGACTCACCCACACACACACAAGCACACACACACACACCCACAGAGAGAAAGACACACTACCACACTGACGACTGCGGTTACCTTTTGTTTCCAAAAGCCATAATGATGTCATCAGAGTTTTGCTGACTGCCACAGCGTATCCTGTGCGTATCCTGTGCTCATTGTAACGTGTTAATTTTATACAAACATTTCACCAGACTAAGAGAGTGAGACAAAGAGAGAAACAGAGAGCGAGAGAGCGAGAGAGAGAGAGAGAGAGAGCACGCCTCTGGTATATACAGTCTGAGAGGGATTAAAAACATTTTGCAACCCAGCTTGGACATTAAATCGTATTATTTGCAACAACAAACTCCTTTTTATACCTGACCAAAAAGGTGTCGGACCATGCAAAACGTGCGCCATGTGAATAATTAATAGCCACATAGTCCAAGTCCACGGCCATTCCTAGCCCCTCGCGAGCCACTGGCATCTTATTCACGTATCCTTAATTTTCTTCGCGTTCACACCAATTATGAGCTCTCTCACTTTACCGAATGGCACTCGTCTCGGGTCCGAATATTCGTTGGGTTACAATTTATATTGGGGCTTAGCTCTCTGCTCAAGTGTACAAATACCTTTGATGGCCAGAATACGGCCAAGCCTCTCTCACTCTCTCTCTCTCTGCGAGTGTGTGTGTGTAACGAATGAAATATGTTTATTCTAGGACAGATAAGCATTATAAGCCTCTTTAGACTCCGCTCCTCTTGTGTGTTTAGTTTATTATAATGCAATCAAATTTTGTTAGAGCCAAACTCATGTTGCTTGCTAAACTAATTCGTTAAAGAGAAAATTCTGTTCTGTTTTATAGACAAATATATATTTAATATAGAGAGAAATTCATTAAAGTTACTCGTACATTACGTTTGAAGTAGTAAACTTATTAAACTTATTCCTACAATTGATTACAATCGGAATAAACATTTTTTTTAACTGATTTACATGAGAGTAAAGTCGCTAAAGTTTATAAAGAAGAAAGAATAATGTAGATTGATGTAAGGTAAAGCTGTGTTGTTTATAGAGAAAACTGTAAAGGTTATATAGAAAATAAAATAATGTAGGGAAACTCTTTAGACTTCGCTCAGTGGAGAGAAAACTCTGTGAAGTTTAGATGCCAATAATGTAGCAATAGATTTCTTTTAAGAATATGTTTCTACAAAGAACTGAGGCGAAAGATTCAATCGAATTGTGTTTTAAATAGAAATTAAATTTAAAATACAGATAAAGTTTAGATATAGTGATGTAGTTAAAGACTTATTAAATATAGATACTTTATAGAGATTACAGACTCTATTGTAATTTATAGATTGCATGCGAATAAGCTAAACCTTGAGGTGATTATGCCTGCACTCGGAATAAAGCTTTTCTCTCGAGAGAATTCACATAATTCTCACAACTAACAAAAGCAATCCTTGCATTCTTCAATAACAATTGTTCAATTGATGCTAATTAATCTGCTGTTTGTTACAATCTTACAGTTTTACGACTTCACCCAAATAGCTGAGGGCGCAGCACGCCAATTTACTGAATTCCTATCAAATAAATTTCCAAATGCCAATACGCCCATTGCCATTGATGAGCTAACCCGGTCGGAGGTTAGCCGACGAGCCAATGCCATTGCCAGCTATGCCCTCAACGACGATGACAATCTGCTTGCCTTTGCAATTGCAGCGCCCAGCATACACACAGTTGTTGTCAAATTCAGGGACAATGTGACGGTCAGTTAACAACAATTGCAGCAACTTAATCGAATTGTATGCAATGCTATTACTGTTTTATATTTTTTTCAGATACCACCGAATCAGGTGCATAATAAGGCATATTTGGGTTCCTATTGGCGTGAGCTGGGGTAAGTGGCGTCAATGTGAATGCTCTGCAATTCCATGTGCTTGCGTCTAAATCAATCAACACTGATATTGACCATGTGTTGAGGGTTCATATAAAGGCATTGGCATGTTTGGGGTTCGCGTGCTTGTGGCAGGCAGCTAATTGATTTGATCCCATCAAAAATGATTATAGATCCGCCTGGAATAGCACCGATGGCACCCAGGAATGGGGAGCACCATTTCGTGACTGCAACCTGTTGACGGGTCGCTGGTTATGGCCATTTCGCATATCATTCACCGAACACCGAATCAAGTAAGACGACAGCAACGTTTGTGGCACTCAAGTTTTCTAAATATTTTCGCATTTCGCTTGCAGAATTGTTGCAGCTGCCTTTGTGGCCGCCGATGAGGATGTGTGCAACGATGGTCTAGAGGAAGTCTTTGGACGACGTCATGGGTAAGTTTGCCCAGCTAAATGGAGACGATTCTCGTCTTATATCGTTTTGATCTTTACAGCTGCGATCGTAATACCACATTTTGCCTGCTGACTGAAAATAAACCGATGGCCACTCGTGATGTTTACACATGTTTGTGCCGCGAATCCTTTTACCTGCCAAATTCCACAATTCAAGGATTTCGCGGTGATCTGGTCGAACTGAGCGAGGGCTACGATAACTTCTCGTGTGTGCCCTGTCCGGGTGGCTGCACACATTGCGATCTGCATGGTGTTTGCCTCACCTTTCAGGAGGAGGATGCCCTCAACATTGATGCCTGTCTGCGCCTGCTTGTGGCCATTGTCTTGGGCGCATGTATTCTCTGCTGTATCGTGTTGAGTGTCATTGTATTTCGACAACGCAAATGCAAGGTAAAACGAGAAATCAAACTACGATTGTCCAGTTATACTCACGCTATACATTTTCCAGGCCATTGCCTCGGGAATGTGGACCGTACTGGAGACTATATTGCTCGGCATTGTATTACTTTATGCCTCGGTAAGTTGTGAGAGTTAAAGATTTATATATGAAGTGTTCTAATCGCATTCATTTGCAGGTTGCCGTCCATTTCTTTCCCGCATCCACCGAACGTTGTCTGCTGGAGCCTTGGCTGCGTGAGATCGGCTTCATTACCTGCTATGGCGCCATTATATTGAAGCTATATCGCCATCTGGTTGACTTTCGCACACGCAAGGCACATCGCTGGGTGCTGCGCGATGTGGATCTGCTCAAGTATTTGTGCACCATGGTCTTTGCTGTCATCTGCTATATGGCGGCATTTACCGCCTCATCGCTGGATCTGTTGGAGAGCGCACAGCTGGAGAGTTTACGGGAGGCTAGCACCAACACTTGTCATCCCCTCAAATGGGAGCTGGTAACGCAGACCAGCGAGATGCTCATACTGTGCTTTGGCCTCCATTTGGCTATTGCCAGTCGCAATGCCAATACACAGTTTCGGGTGAGATTTTTGTATTTTAATTTATTTATTATTCATTTAATACAGAGAAGTTCAACTGATTGCCAGCGCACCGTTACGATAATTTAAATAATGCGTCATCTAGTTATTTTAAAGCATACTTTGTTGCATACTTTGCGGCATGACATTAATCTAGTTCAGTTCTTTCACACTAGATGGCGATCAGACCCAAATGTGCTAATAATTTTAAACAGTGAAATAATTACAAGGGAAACAATTTAAATTATGCTTACGAATATTAGCGTATTACAATTAATATTAATTTTAAATTATATATACTATGTACTTATTACAATTTCTAAATTTTTCTCTTATTGACAGGAGCGACAATTTCTGGTTACAACGCTGACGCTGGAGTTTCTTGTCTCGTCCAGTTTCTATTTTCTGCGCTTCGTCTACCTGCCGGAAATGAGTCCCAGTGCCATTTTGTTGGCACTATTTGTGCGCTCGCAGCTAACGAATAGCTTTGCGTTGGGTTTGATATTTGTGCCAAAATTGTGGTATCAGCACAAGCAGGTAACAACAACAGTTAACAGTTTGCCATTGTGTTCAGTTCAATTATAATTTTCAATTAACTTTTATGTTAACCATTAAGATTTATTTCTTGCTAACAAAGTGCGTCCAAAGTTTGTTCGAATACCATAATACGATACGTATATACATACAATAAATAACTATATCTATAGAAAGTTGAGATAATCGTAATATAGGTGCAAATTTGTGCTCATTTGTCCGCAGTCATCGTCGTCGTTCTCGTTCTCGTTCTCGTTCTCGTTCTAGTTCTCGTCTTCGTCTTGGTTCACGTAAACTGTACTCGTATTTGTATTTGGTATTGACATTTGGTTGAGGAAACGATTTTTGTAAACAACAAAAATAAAAAAAAGAAATCAGTTAAAAAAAAAACGAAAAAAAAAGATTAACAATTTAAATTAAATAAAAAAAAGATCGCAGAAGAAAGCTTGTTGCTAAAATTGATTTCATTTGTTACGTATTTCGTTTGTAAAGTTGTTTTTTGTTTTGTTTGTTTATTTTTGGTTTTGGAGGAATCCACATTTAGTATTAAGCTAACATGAATTTCATGAATTTTAGTCAAGCTATGAAGTTGCTGCAAGTGTCATTATTGTAACAGAATGTGTTTTCTGTACTGTACTATATTGTAATTTGATTTGATTTCATGTTTCATTCCATTGAATTCCATTCCATTTCAACCCATTGTGTTTGCTAACTGCACCCAACTTTAAGTTGCACAACTGTACACGTTAATCAACACTGATCGCATGCGTGTAACCCTTTCGTTTTGTTATTTGCATGCGCATTTTTGCCTAATCATTTCACAACAGCTAACATGACAATATGATGACAAAAATCGGTTTCCTTTAAAATACCCAACATGCATACCAAAACTAAAGAGTATTTCTTTTTGCCAACACAATAATATGTAGCTGTACCAATTCTTTATGTCACTTCCTACCTCTCTGCCTACCCGTGTACTCTGAAACTAAACTCTGTCTAGTCTCTGTCTCTGTCTCTGTATCTGTCTCTGTCTCTCTATATTTCTAACTCTATAACTAAGTAGTTATTCTAGCTAAAGTCCAACAACGTTTGGCCGTCGTTACTTATGCTTAGACATTGACCTATGTTTATCTCATTTACAGCACAACACGAGACACAACCACGCCCAATAAACATTAACATACAGACAAAAGAAAAGAAAAAAAAAACAAAGAAAAGAAATCTCTAAACTCATACAATCCAAATTCCATACACAAATGACACGATGCGCACAGAACTACTTTAACTTTGAATTCTCTTATCCTTGACTCACTCTCTTGATTTGGCTCTGAGTTCGATTTCCGTATCCGTTTCCTTTTTCTGTTTCTGTTTCTCTTTCGGATTTGGTTTCGGTTTCCGTTGGCTTTTGTGTTACTTCCTGAGTGTGGTTTGCGGTGTTTGTTGCATCTTCATAGCTTGCAGGTTCGTTCACTTGCGTACGATCTATCAATGCGTTTACCTGTGGATGCTTTCAAGGGTACGTCACATGACGCCGGTCAGCGCTTGGGCGGCGGCTATGCGGGTCTTTGTCTGGGCGATCCCGATATCGGTGAGCTGACCATATCCGAAATGAGTCCCGAGGATATACGTGCCGAACTCAAAAGGTTTGTTCGCATCTTCGCATCGCACTTCCAATTTTACAATTTCACAATTTGCAGACTGTACACACAACTGGAGATACTGAAGAACAAGACCCTGCGTCAGGATAATCCGCATATAAGTAAAAGGCGCGGCGGTCGCAAGGCGGGCCACCGTCGCTTCTCATTGCAAGTAAGTGACTGAGGACTGACTGAGAGTATAGTCATAGTTCTCGCTGTACAATACATGTTCATCATGGGCCAGAATAGCCAGTGAAGAGATGGTCTTACTTCCAAAGCAAGCCTAGTTAATTCAATGTCTCAAATGGAGCTTGAACTTCAACCTTGTGCCCCAAAAAACAAAGAAAGCCTAAGCTCTCTCTCTCTTTCTCACTCTCTCTCTCTCCAATTTCCACTTATTTGTTTTTTTTTTCTTTCTTAAACTCTTTCCACTTGTTAAATCTTTCTGTGTGAACATATAATTATTAATATGAAATATATCTATATAAATATATACATATATCATTGTTCTTGTCATGACTTGTACTATATGAAACAAACAAACAAAAAAAAAAAACTCAAACCCACCAACAAAAACCAATATCTAAATGTAGAAAAAGGGCAGCAAAGATAAGGTAAGAATTGTCAGTCTCTCACTGTAACATACTCGTAAAAAATAATAATAATAATAACAACAAAAAATACCTAAACAATTCCTAACTATGTGTTGTGCCTAACCAATCGAAATGCGCACGTTTGTCTATAGCGCCTAACTCTACGTAACATATCAATAGGTCTATTAACATACTTAGCATGCGGGCCTTAGCTTTCCAAGTCCAACCAAAGCAACAAATAATAAACAATTAA
This sequence comes from Drosophila macrospina, assembly GCA_035042075.1. NCBI lineage: Eukaryota > Metazoa > Arthropoda > Insecta > Diptera > Drosophilidae > Drosophila > Drosophila macrospina. The sequence continues at coordinate 4,769,265 of JAWNLW010000267.1, read as the reverse complement.
AACGAATTACATAGCTTATTGTACTGTCTCCTTTGTATGTCCTCTCGAGTCTGTTCAATGCGTCCCTAGTAAATGCATGTCCTCAATAGCACTGTCATCTGCCTACAATCTCAACTAAGACTATTTGAAACTTTAAAACTTACAACAAAACTAATCTAAACTAAACAAAACTAAACAAATCTATGCACTTAAATTGCAAATTAAATGAAATCGAGTTAAATTAAATGCAATTCAATAATATGCAAACAACTTTCACAGGCTTTAAGTGCCAAACATCGCAGCAATAAGCATCATCAGGATATTGAAATAACCGAGGCAGAGCCATCACGTACGCCCGAGGATTCAGTCTGCAGTGGGGAGGGGCCGACAGATACCTATGCTGAAATATCGGGCATATCGCATTCAATGCTATCCCATTCCATGGTCTCTCATTCCGTTGTCTCGCATTCAAAGTAAATCCATATGATATGTGGCTATTCCATAACAACAAATGTATATATAACTTTGTGAAAACTACATTAAATAAATGCAAAATAGATGAAAAAGAAAACACACACGATATGATATATACTATTATATAAATGAATGTATGTAACTGAGAATTAGGTGCAGCATTATAACAAATAGCGCAACAACAACACAAACAATAAAAGAATTACTTTAATTTTTGCAATGATAGATGAAAATGGCAAATGTTAAGAGCAAATGAAAGATGAGCAAAATATACAAACAATAAAAAACATTACTTTATTTTAACAAATGGAATAGAGAGTGTTGAGTACTTAAATAAAATGTGCTTGAAAGCAAACATTTTTTGTACAATTTTGATAAATTTTTAGAGCTGTTTTTTGTGCGTGTGGTCTAAGTTTTGTTTTTGACAAAAATAAAAAGAAAATATTATAAATAAAAATATAAAAACATAGAGCAAACGAGTTGTGTGACAAGAGCAAGAAAAAAATAAAAACAAACAAAGTAAATGAAAATGAAAATGAAAAATACAGAGCCCACCTGTGTAGGTAAAGTTAAACTGTATAAACAAATAAGACACCTATCACTTATTTGTTTATTTGTTGTTGTTTTGTTTTATTTGTATGGTTCGTTTTTTTTCTATATATATATAATTATCAGTTAATGCCAACTAAGTTCCTTGAAAGTAACTACAAACAGGCGTATTCCCAATTCCATTCCCAAAACGCAAATTGTTTAGGCTCAAAAGTAATTGGCTGCCCGAAAAAGTATGCTATGTTTATTTTGGTGCAATCAAAATGGAAATTTGCGAATAGGCCTGACAATAAGTTGCCCTTAATTTAGTATGCATCAAGTCAAGAAACACAAAGAGAATTCCTAACGGTCGATTAATGACTAGCTAAATCATTTAATCAGCGATTAATCAGTTGTAAATTTGAGCTTATAGGCATTAAACATACTAGAGAATTCCCCCAAAAAAACCAAAAAAAAAAAAACAAACAAACAACATAACTACACAATCGACGCCTAGACTTTAACTATGTATGTACTTTAATAACTTTAATAATTGTATTGAACAAATCACACCAACTATTATTTGTATATAAACTCTCTATCTCTCTCTATATATACATATATATATTAATGATATATACAGACAGATTTGCATATCTGAAGTATGCGCATAATATACACTCGTACATTGTGAGAGCAAAGCCACAAAATACCAAAGAGAGGCACTTGTTAACTTTGTGACAGAGTGAAAACAAAGCAAAAACAAAAACAAAACGCAAATGAAAAACCAAAAATTGTTGTATAATTTTACAAAAGAATAGAAAAACAGAATTGAAAATAAATAAAAAAATATGTAAACAGTGTAAGGATCGTTCAGAATGTTAGCATGTAGTTAATAGTTATGAATAATATTTAGTCAAGTAGCTGAAAAATTTGTCCAAAAACATTTTTCACATTCCAATTCCGACAAAACAAATTGAGCGCATGTTTAACAGTTTTTGTGTAGGTTATTTTTGAAAATTCTAGTAATTTACCTATAAACGATATACATTTGAAATGTAAATATCGCTAACTACTCGTATGCAAATCAATTTGGAATTCCGCTTGTGAATGAAATGCATACAGAAACATTGAGAGAATCGAGGCCAAGAAGAAGCTATTTCTGAAGCTGCTGTTGTTTCGCGGAATTCAGAAGCGATATGTTTATATAGATATATATATATATATATATATATATATATATATATATACTATATTTAAGTAAGACGTTTTTGACACTCGTTAAAAATGATGGAAAGCGTAATATTCTGAATATAAAAGTCCAGACAGACATAAGCGCCATATAAACGTACAGTACATGGGCATTTTTATGTGGTATATACACACATATACATACGAGTATTTAACACACACACACACACACAGACATACAAACACACACAATATGCATGCAACAAGTTGAGCATTTAAAAAAAAAATGAAAAATGAAAAAACAAAGACAACTTTTTGATTGCGTTTGATCAAAAAGGTTTGTGTAAAAAAATAAATATATATATAGTTATATATATTGACAAATTGATGAAATATTAAAAAGCAAAAGCAGATGGCATATACAAGTACATATAAATATACATATATTATAACTAATTATATTATACATAATTATATGTATGTATCAGCATTACAATAAACAATAAACAAACAAGTTGATGAAGATGATGAAGGGCCATACTAAAATTAGTTGCTCATTGCAAATGAAAATGAAAATGATATGAAAATGATTTCCAGAAACCAAAACAAACATTTTGCAAATGTGTGATAGTGTTCATAATATTCGTTCATTGTAATTAAAGTAATAATAATAATAATAACTAAACTAATGAGATGATAATGCAAATGTGTCATAGCAATTAAAATGCATTAAGCGTTGCGTTGTCTATATATACATATATATACATACATGTGTATTCCCGATTAGGGTAAGGGATTGGGGGTGGGGGGTTTAAGACCTGCGATTAACTATAAATAATGCAAAAGCAAATGCAAATTGTAACGCAAATACTTTCAAAATGAATTACAAAAGAAAAACAAACAAAAAAAAAGAAGAGCGAAAACAAAACAAAAGAAGAAAACAAAACAAAACAAAAAAAATGGTACTAATAAATATAAATAATGATTAAATCAAATATATTTATGGTGGTATTTCATTTATGAAATTTCAGTTGAACTTGTGGATATTTCAGCTTCCAAAAAGGCACAAGAAGGTAACTGCCAACAATGATTACTCAGAGTCGCATTCCTATGAGTTTTCTTTTCACACACCTACCTTAATGCCTGGAAAATTAAAGAATATTGCATGCGCAGCAGAACTTTAAAGCAAAGCCTTAAGAGAAGTATTAAATGTTTTAGCTAAACTGAAATTTGCAACATGTTTAAGAAATAAACATAGAAGTTGTGCAATTTCTTACGCAGGATCTAGCAGAGAACTCTCCCTGTCTCTCTCTCTTCCTTTCACACAACTGCAACGCTCTGCAGTCTAAATTATAATATTCTGCTAATTATAATATTACTACAAGTCGGACCTTTATTCGTGTCTATGTTGTATATATAAACTATATATCTCTTGGTTTTTTTTTTAAATATAATTGAAATATATATTGCTCGAATATTAGAAATCATCATTTTTGTTTATCGTTTTTCGTTAGATTGCAATTAGATTCAATTACATACACAATTATTAATTTGATTTTAATTACATTTACATTTACAATTAGAGTTACAGTTACAGTTAGAGTTATAGTTATAGTTACAGTTACAGTTACAGTTACAGTTATAGTTACAGTTTAATCACTATTTACTCACTTTGCTTGCTTTGTTCGCCATCGTGTTCGTAGTTTAGTTAGTTTGTATTAGTTAGTAAGGATCTAGCATTTAGTACGTATCGTTTTACTTTTCAACAAGTTTCGTTTCGTTTCGTTTCAGTTTTTAATCGCTCTGCTTGTTGTTGCTTAATTTGAATTAATTCATTTAGTTGCGGTTAGAGAGAAGCGAGTTTTGCAATTAGATTTTCGTTTTGCTTTATTATTTTGTTTATTTTTTTTTTTGGTTGCTTTTTGATCGTCAACTTGGTTTATTAAAACTTAAAAAAAGTTACAATAATTAGTATTAATTACTTAGAATTTATTTTGGTTTTACATGCGCTGCGCATTTTGTTGCTGTGCTATGTGCCATTTTAGGTAGACAATTTGTTTGAGTGTATTATGCATTAAATATTAGTTGTAAATTATACATTATACATTTATATAACACTAAGTATATTTGTTGTTTGTTTTTCTTTTTTCTGTTTCCTTTCGTTTCGTTTCTGCTTCTCGCAATTTCTTGTTGTAAAAATGTACAATCTAATTGTTTTGGTATTGCTACAGTTAAAGTTTTTAGTACATACAACTTGCAAGTAAATTAATTGATTAAAAATTGTTTAAATGTTTCTTATTAAAGTATCAATTATTATATTACAAAAACAATTATAGTTATTATAATTAATATTAATATTATTATGCATAAGCTTGTTACGTTACGACTGTTTTCTTCTTGTTCTTTTTGTTTTGTTTTTCTTTTTTAAAAAGCTTAGTTTATAAAAAGTTGTTAATTATTTATATATTTGTATATTATATATGTTTGTTGTTTTTTAAACTAGTTTGGCGCGTAAAGCTGTGTTGCGTTTTCATTTTTCAATTTCAATTTGCTCTTAAATACTTTTTGTCTTGCGTTCAAATGCGCTTAAGAAACTTAAATAATTTAAAAACAATGGTTAACATTTAGAATGTAAGAACCGTTAAAACCGATTAAACAAAATATAATAAAACAAATTAAAATCAAAAGCACTAATGTAATTAGTAAATAAACAATTTTTGTTTTTGTTTTCTTTAAATTAACGTAAATAATTTTAAAGCCAAAACAAACGAGATCCTGCTCGGATGCAAATTAAGCAAAGCGTTTCTTTCTTTTTCTTTTTTTGTTTTTGTTTAAAGTTTGAGTAAAATTTTGAAAAACTTACACATTTTTCAATGCTGAGAATAAATAAACTAACTTGTTCTGTTTCGAATAAGTGTGTGCGTGTTTTATGTTAATTTGTTTTCATCTTTCATTTCTATAAATTAATTTAAGTTTTGCGCGTAGAGTTTTCTGTTTTTTACCTTGAAACAATTTTACGAAATAATATTTCCACAACAGTAATAAAAAATATTTCACTTTATATATGTATAAATAATATAGATGTATGTGTGTGTGTGTTCGTGTGTGAGACGGCGCATGTGTGAGTGTGCGCTTTTAAGGTCGCTATAAAAAATAGAACGGTTATCCGTTCAAAAATATTAATAATATGCAATAAAATCTCTGGGAATAACAAACAAATAATTATGACAAAATCGAAAAAATCATCAAAATAATAATAATAATAATCATAATCATAAAAATTAATTAGATTGCAACATTTACATAACCAAATCAAAAAATCGATTGCATTAACTTATAAACAAATAAATGGTACGCCATTTCAGTAGTACAATTTGTTACTATTTATATATCTTTAGTTAGCAAAAATTCTAATTTAGAGTCTAGCAGCACTTTGAAGATTTGCCAGTCGTTGGTTGCTTGCTTGTTTGGGGCATGTTTCAGGCCATGTTTCGCATTGCTTCGTCCCAATTCAGTTTCGTCTTTGAAAACGTCTTTCATTTACTTATTTGATGCTCCTCCTCCATCCTCCATTCTCCATCCTCCGTCCACATCTCGCTCCGATCCGATCCATGATACTCAATCCAATTCGTTATGTTTAAGCCATGTCGCTTGGTTTCTTTGGGTCAACTATTGAGCGCCCCCCGCTGGGCCTATCCTAGAGTGGATGCAGCTTTGTCGTGTGCACGGTGAGTGCGCTGCGTTGCGTGAATCGTTTGTCACAATACGGACAGGTGTACGGCTTTTCGCCGGTGTGTGTGCGTATGTGTTTCGTGAGATAGTCCTTCACGCTAAAGGACTTCTCACAGTAGCCACAATGAAACGGTTTTTCACCTGCAAAACGAATGAAATGCAAAAAAAAAAATATTGCCAACATTAACATTAACATTACGCCTGCACCGCCTGCAATTTCTGGATGCCGTGCAGTACCACAAAACTTGGTTTGATATAATAGGTACAGTATTTATCAGATTTGCACGTATAAATCAAACTAATTTTATAATATAAATATATATATGTATATATATGTGTGTACATAATATTTGGTTGTTTGTTTGTGTGTTAAAATGCGTACGAGACATATTATTACGTAATGAGATGAGGCGGGCGATACGTTTAAGGTTTTTCATTTTTATTATTTCATTATAATATGCTTTACACTTGCAGTAGATTTATTTTTGCATTTGTAGTTAACATTAAATTTTTAATTAAGCAAGACTTTAAGATACTTTTAATAGTTTTATCAGTAAAATTATAGCAAATAAACTTCAAATATAATATAATAATACATTATTATTATATAATTAAATAAATATTCGTGTATTACAACAAGTATCTGAGGTTTACACAAAATATATAATCAGTTTTTAAGTGAAAAATTACTTGTCAGTTTACGCTAAAAATTATTATCTTTTTGTGTTGTTCTAAAAATAATTGAATTTAAAACTTTTTTATATATTTTTACTGTAGATTAGATTGTCTCCAATTATTTGTAAAGTATCTTGCGAAGAAACGCACATAACAAGTTCTACTGCAAGTTAGCAAAGCTTTAATATTATTTAGTTTTCATATTTGAATTTTGTATTCAATATCAGTTTTGGCGCTGAACTAGCTCAAATAAGGAAGACTATGGCAAATAAAATAACAAGATTAAATCGAGTTGTGAAGTGGAGATTTTGAAAGGCGTGAAATTTCGTAAGCATGCGACCCCCAACGCAAAACGCAAAACGCAAACCGATCAAAACTGTACATTTTTAGATCATATGCTCTCTGTGTCTTTTGTGGGGGTGCTCTCTTATTCTCTCTCTTTGCCATGTTCTTCAGCGTGTGCGATGGGCGCTGCAGCTGAGCGAGCGAGCGAGCGAGCGAGTTTTGAGTAATTTGAGTATGACAAATGAGTATGGAAGGCATTTTGCATTAAACGAAATTATTTGATCATTTTTTTTCTTTCGTTTTGTTTTTTTTTCTTACAATCATTTTTGGTGTGTGTGTTTTTTTTTATTTGCACTTGAACGAGTTGAGTTGATTGATCGATTGATTGATTGGTTGATTGACTGAGTTGATTTGAGAGTTGATAGTTGATTGACTGACTGAATTGATTTGATTTGAAAATATATTGCTTCTCACCCGTGTGAGTCGTTAAATGTTTGTTCAGGTAATCCTTAACAGTGAACGCCCTGCCACAATAGCCACATCTAAATGGTTTCTCACCTGTATGTATGCGAGTGTGCTGTTTTAGTGTATTCGATTGAGTGAAGGACTTGCCGCAGTAGGAGCACGTGTAGGGGCGTTCTTTGGGCGTGGCGCTGTTTTTTTTTAAGGTTTGTTTTATATTATTATTTTTTTTTTGGTTGTGGCGGAGTAAATAGAATTATTGTTGCAGTGCGGGGTAAAAAAAAAGAAGAGAGAAAGAGAGAAGAGAGAGAGAGAAGAAAAGATGAGAATCATATAATTAGTAACATTCATAATTAATTAATACGTTTTGCACACTTAATGAGAACACAACATTATGGAACGCATGGGCCACGCCCCATGGCACATTGAGGACGCGCCCATGCGTTCAGCCTCAGGACTGATCTTAAGGAAAACAAACAAAAATATAATATATAATAATAATAATAATTGGTTAAGGTAAAATTGGTAAAAACAGTTATTCAACAATGACGCTACGAACACTTCTCCATCAGTTAACCAAAACCCGAACAAACACAAAGAATTCTCTCAGAGATTTGTCAGACTTTAGCTACTCTACGATTGAAAGGCGTAGCGTCTGGAGTGTGTCTGTCTGTCTGTGTGTGCATGTGTATCTGTGGGTGTGTATGTGTACTAGTGTCTTTTCTGGATAGGATAGCATATAAAAATGGATTTACTCTGCTTCGCCCGTGTGTATCTTGCGGTGCATGGCCAACGTGCCGGGTGTCTTGAACGTTTTGGGGCAATCGGGGCATTTGTGTCGTATCTTATGCGCCAAATCCGCTGGCACCGTTTGTGTGCTAACCAGCACACTTGTTGTGGCACCAGGTGTTCCCGGTTGCACGCCAGGATTCGCTTGTATGGCATAGACGGGCACTGCGTTCACAACATCGCCGCTATCGCTCAAACTGAGCGGCTCCTCCTTGATGATCACCTGGGAAATACAATCCTTGATATCATAACGACTCTATGCTGTTATACAGATCACACTTTTGGTAAGTTTTTTAGAATTCTACCTGGGGATGTGTTACTGTGGCACCATTGCCGTTCTTCAACAGTTTCACTGTAAGCGGCGGCACCTTCAGCGTTCCGGGATCACTTAAATCGTCTTGGTGCTGTTGCTCTTGTAGTTCACGTTGTCGTTGTTGCTCCTGTTGTTGCTGTTGATCAAGCTGCTGGTGATGGTGTTCCTGTTGTTGTTGTTGCTGCTGCTGTTGCTGCTGCTGCTGTTGTTGCTGCTGCAATTGTTGCTCCTGTTGCAGCTGCTGCTGCTGTTGTTGCTGCTGCTGTTGTTGTTGTTGCTGCTGCTGGTGTTGCTGCTCTTCTGGCGTCAGTCTCATATCACGCGGCGCAATGGCGGGCAGATCATCTGGTGTCACCGGCGCCTCCTGGTGTTCCATAAACGGTTGCTGGCCAGCAGCCAACATAGCCGCCGTACAGACAGCACCACAATTCGAGCATTTGTATTCGTTGGGATTCTGCGTTACAGAATTGACGCCATAAATGCTGCAGACAATGCAACGCGCCAAAAATGCCGTTGCCTGGTGCGCCAACCGATGGTGCTCATCCACCTCCTGAGCGCTACCAAACTTATCATCACAGTTAGCACACGCATAGCTTAGCGGTTTCAAATGTTGTTGCTGTTGCTGCTGCTGCTGCTCGAGGGTTGTAATCGTTCCATGGGCATTCAATGTGATGCCATGACAGAGATGCATATGATCAGCCGCATGCTGGGCACGCTCGAATTGCTGATGGCACATGGGACAGTAATGCGTACTGATGACATTCGGATCCATGCTGAGATTGGGCAGAAAAGCTGTCTTAAGCGTATCCATGTTGATGCTGTGGCTGGGCGTTGCTGCAGCTCCTGCTGCTGTTGCAGACGTTGTAATGTTGTGGGCTATCACGGCGGCAACCTGATGCGTTGGATGCTCCTGCTGTTGTGGCTGTTGGTGTTCCTCTGGGCGTGGCAGACGCAATTCCTGTGTGTTTGTGGTAGACTTTAACATTTCTCTCTTCGGCTAGCGGGCTAGCTAGGGCAGGCAGGCAGTCAGTCAGGCAGTCAGGCTGGCAGGCTTTAAGCGCTTTCGATACACTTTACTTTATTAATGTAAATAAGCGTTTTTAGTAGCTCCTACTGGCGTGTTAGTACTCTATTTATGTATCCAGCAGTATCAACAAAAGATGGCCCTCTGTAATGAGCAATACCACAGTATTTGATTTTGTGATTAAATTGTAAAGCAAAAACTACATGAAAGGCGTACAACTCATTAAGAAAACAATACTAATACCAATCAAAAGGTTCCCTCGCTTTTTTTGCATGCTATTAATGATTCATTTTATAAAAAAAGTAACATCTTAGAAATTTCCTTTATTTGAATTTAATTGGCAAGGATTTGAGCAATGTAATCGAATCATTAGTCATATAAAATGAAACTATATCAGATGACAGTCGTAATCTGATACCTAGTATATGAGATGAGGAAACAAATCCTTCAGTAAGCCGCTTCAACATGGAACTTTACAAATGCTTAGCACTCCCGCATACGTTTGTTTGTAGCAAGGAATTTGAGGTCTGAGAATCTATGTACGTGCGAAATCAGATTTGTATTGCGGTGCAGTGCGGTGCGGTGTGATGTGATGAGATGCGGACATGTTTGTAGAAAAGAAAAGGGAATGAAGAAAGTCGCAGTGAGATTCTACCAGCTAGCGGCTCTGCGGCGAGATAACAATAAAATAAAGCTTTGGCTGTGTTTGTTGCTGCTGCTGCTGCTTCTGCTGCAGCGTCTGGCGGCAGAGGCGGCGAGTTGGAAGATGAAAATGAAAAAAAGCGCGCTTGTCCTTTTGTTGCAAGTGTAAAAGAAGAACAATAATTACGGTACAAAATATGCTGAACTGAGCAAGAGCAATCAGCAAAAGGCGGCGCAAATTAAGCGTAAATTAGCACAGAAAATCTGAAATTTTATGAGCCCAGCGGCGGTGGCGGCTCTCGCCTCGCGCGCAAAACGAAACGAAATTGGAAATCAGTTGGCACTGTCGCTGCTGTTGCTGCTGCTTCTACCGATCTCTGTTTCTGTGTTTCTCTACTTCTGTGTTCCCCCAAGTTTGACCCCCAAGTCTCCCCCCACACATGGGACAGGCAATGCGTTCGAATCGAAAATTTTTCGGTCCGTCACTGTCATATTCTAAATTCGGAATTCTATTTTGATTTTTTGTGGTGCGTTTGCTCTGCGTTTTGTCAGGCCCTTACCAGCGTTTCCACGTATTGCACTTGTGTTTTATTACGGCCTTTTTTATGGCGAAATTGCCAATCAATCCAACAACATTTTCTTTGTATTTGTACAACAAAAATACATTAACTTTTCACTTTTATTATTATTTTTGGCGAAAAATGTACAAGTACAACAAAAAGTATCGACGACATCGATACTTTTGCCTATTTCACTTTATATTAATATTCTACTATCGATAGCAGAGCTTTGGCGTTGCCATATCGGCAATTTGCTACCTAACAAATTTATTTCCCAACTTAACAGAGTTGATTGGTGCTACAGGTGTCGAATACATTAAACATTTGTAGCTTTTATACAATATTAGATATATATATAAATATTTAATATATATTATTGCAAAATGTAAAAATACCCTGATATGAAATCAGCAGACTTGATGCCAACCTCTTTAATTGCTCGCACTATGCTCCTCGCCTAACAGACTCACTCCACCTGTTAACTGTCGAATGTGCTTTTTTGCTATTTCACAACAAACATTAATGAAGTTTTGGCCGGAACAAGAGAAATAGAAAAAGACGTATTTCGTTACAGTTGGCAATTGTTGATATCGTATATTACACGGCCAAGTAGCCAACTTGATCAGATTTTCAGATATTATAGAACCAGGCAACACAATAAATCCAGATTTAGCTAACGAAAACTAATAAAAAGTTTGTGTATTTAAAATTAATGTGATTGCTGTGAACTAAAAGTGTTTTTGTTTTGCAGACATGTCGTCACCATGGTCTAAGGTCAGCAATGAGCCTGTGCAGACGGCCAGTTTAGCTGATATTATGTCGGAGCAATATGCACATCGACTGCATGACAAGGAGCTCAAACTACAACAACAGAAACAAATCAAACAAACACAAACACAGCCAGTGCCACATTCGTTGTGGGACAGTGACGCTACCACTCTTGCCTCCCCCAGCTACTCAGACGTCGCGGGCACATCACAAAATACAGTGTCACCTGCCAAGATTCAAGCCAGCATCGATGCTGAAGAGTGGGAGGATTACTCGATGCTATTAAGCGATATGCAGGAATCCGATAAAATATCTCCAGAAGTGTTAAAGTTGCTTGACGATGAAGCCGAATCGGATGCAGTTATTGCCCAGATGCTGCAGTCACAGTTCGATCACGAATACAACGAGGAACTGCGTCGCATCGAGCGCCAACAGAATAAGCAATCAAAGGTCACCGTCACACTCAACAAGTTCCTGCGCGACGGCGATGCGGAATTTCTGCACGACACCGAAGCGGATGATGACTACGACGAGGATGAACTGGAACGTCATAAAAGGGACTGGGATCGCTTTGAGACAAATGAAAAGAGGCTCGATGCCATACCAAAGTGTGGCTTCAAAGTGGACAAGGAGGGCGAGATGATAACCAAGCACGATCCTCAGCTCTGTGGTGTACGCAATGCCCAGCGCGTGATGTCATTTCCTCCAGACTTTCCCACCGGCGATGGTGCCTGCTTTGACATGAAGCTATCCAATAAGGTGCGTTAACAATCCGCAACTGATTTAATATCCCCTATACATGTTAACTTTTGCAATAGGTGTTCAATCAATTGAAAGCATACTCGAGACGTGGACGGGCCGATCGCAAGGAGAAAGTAGCCACAGCTGAAATGGGTGTAGACGCTGCCACACGACTGCTGCTCTACAAACTGATTAACAATCAAATCCTGGAACAGATCAACGGCATCATCTCAACTGGCAAAGAGGCGGTCATTCTGCATGCCAACTCGGATTCCAGCTATACCGGCACTAATGAGCATGGCCATGGCAACGGAGTGCTGATGGCAGCAGATCTACTGCCCAAGGAATGCGCTATAAAGATATTCAAGACGACGCTAAATGAGTTCAAGCAGCGGGATCGCTATATCAAGGACGATTATCGATTCAAGGATCGCTTCAGCAAACAGAATCACCGCGTTATTATCAATATGTGGGCAGAGAAGGAAATGCATAATCTGATGCGCATGCAGAGCATTGGCCTCAATGTTCCCGATGTTGTTGTACTGAAAAAGCATGTGCTGGTCATGCGTTTCATTGGCGACAATCACAATGCGGCGCCCAAGCTCAGGGATGCCCGCCTCAGTGTCGCAGAGCTGAGTTGCGCATACGAGGAGATTGTGGCCGCCATGCACAAGCTGTACAACGAGGCCAAGTTGGTTCACGCCGATCTCAGTGAATACAATATACTCTGGTTCGAGGGCAAGTGCTGGTTTATTGATGTGGCACAGAGTGTGGAGCCGGAGCATCCCAGCGCCTTGGAGTTCCTTATGCGCGATTGCGGCAACATTGTGAACTTCTTTAAGAAGCGCGGCCTCTCCAATATCTACACCAAGGAAGAGCTCTTTGAGTTTATAACCGCACTCAATGCGGAAACACATAATGCAGCAATGTTGGAGCGCATACATACGAAAGGCGCCTCCATCAATCAGGCTACGGTGCCGAATCAGCAGGAGTGCCCGGATGAACTGAAGCCGCTGGAGTATCCGTTTGAATTGGCCTGGGAGAAGTCACAGCAGGATCGAGAGGCGGCTGCAGCAATGGAGCAATTGAAACTCAAAGAGAATAAAGTTAAGAGCGATGATGAGGAACTGAAGGACACGCAAAGCAATAAGGACAACGACAGCGACAACGACAACAACACTGCCAAGTGTGCTCAATGACAATCTTAAGATGTTAGTTAGTTATAACCAATATATATATATATACTATATATATATAGATATTTGGCAAATTGGCAATGCAAGTCAGTCTCGATAATTGTAATTTGAATTTGTAAAATTCCTTATTAAAGAATTTACAAACTTAATAGCTTTGAACTTGAATATCAATAAGAATTGTTATTAATCAATTAATGCAAATAACAAATAACAATAATAACAAATAACAAATAGGGGCAACTGTAGCACGCGCCACGCCTTTGTCCGGGTTTGCGATGAGCCACGCCCCAATTGTGTGTAAACCAACAATTGAACTCATTTGAGCTGCGCATTTGTTATTAATTGAGAGATTTCAGTGTTGGTCAAATCATTCAATTGATTAAATCATTCCCATGCGCATTTGAATTGCACTCGATTGGATGATCATCATCATCAGCAGCAGCAGCATCAGGTTGCGGCATGAGGCAAGCGATCAGCAGTTTTAATTTTGTTGTTGCTTTCGATTTATGTTTATTCCCAGCCAAATGCGACAATAAGGCAAACTACGTCGGAGTGTCCATCAGCTGGACTTTAGCAAACAAGTAGATCGATTTGTACGTCAGCAACGATTCAACGAGTGTACTCACACTCACTAAATAAACAAATATGAGTAGTGAGTGCACGACACACGCAACTGTCGGACTTTTGACTTCATAATATCAAGTGAAATCCGTTTCTATTTACTCTATTTACACGTAATTCTCAACTTGCATCTTACCAAAGTTTATTCCGGCTTTTACATATAAATTCTAATCTCAACGCTTGAATTTACTATCTCTATGCAATTTTCTAATTTACATTTATTTATTGCTATTTAATTAGCTTACATAATTAATTGCAGCAATAACAATAATAATGGAAGTTTACAAAGTAGACCAAAGCTTGGGGAAAATAAACTGTTTTTAGGATCAGCAAGTATTTAAATGAGTTTGCATTTAATATTATAAGAAAATAATTAAAATTTGTAGAATAAAAACAATTATTAAATGATTTCAGATATTCACAGGCGAATTTTATAATTTAGGCAAAAGAAACTGTTGTATTCATATATTTTTTAATGATTTATTAACAGATTTATAGATTATTACAAATAGGTTTTTAAATAAGAAACACTTTGCATATTATTATGCAAAAATTAATGTAATTAACTTATTGTTCCATTTTGATATTCGTATAATAAGTATATCATTATTTTATATTTTATTTATATTTATAATATTCAAAAGCGTATTTTCTAACAAATAAAATCAACAACAATACTTAAAAATATATAATAAAAATTTGTTTCTAAATATTAAACACTATGCAAATCAATTTATTATGCAATTCATCATCATTCATCTTATTGACTCATTTCAGTTTGAAAATAATACATATTTCTTTTTATTTATTTTTAATATATTCCAGGGTATTTGATAATCAACTAGTATGCACATATTTGTACTGACAGACTTGTTAATTTTTATATTATTTATTTTGTAACAAGCCATCAATCACAATTGAACTCTCAACAATCAGCAGACGCTGAACTGCACAAAGTATTATTATGAATTTTATATGACTTGTGTTGGCATTATTTGTACAATTTTGCTGTTAAGATGGGGCGACTCACAAGCACATTACTTATTCGTATTATTATTTATTTATTTTTACTTTTGACGTTGCATTTGATGTTGCCAACAGGCAGCAGCAATAACTACAACAACAGCAGCACCAGCAGCAGCATCTATCGGCGTGTGTTGAATTCACTCACACATGTACATTTGTGACTGCTTGCTTGCGAGTGTGTGTGCGTATTTATATACATATGTATGTGGGTCTCAGCATTAGGGGGCCTGGCTGCTGAACGCGTCGCTGTTGACGCAAAGAAACGACGAAAAAAATAATGGAAATCAAAATAAGAGAACTGAGAATGTGGCGTTCGTCTCGGGTGTACGCATTTGAGTATGTATATCAGCTGAAAATAGACAAACAGCGGCAAAAGAATGAAATACGTATATTGTGTGTCTAACAAAGTAATACGTATTTGAAAATTAACCATAAAATTGTGTATAAAATGTAAGTTTTATAGCGAATATTAAATGACGATAAAAGATAATAATACCTAATTCAATTGTGACTGACTGAGAAAGCAGTCGTGGGTCCGTTGTATTAAATGCACTGCTTGCATTTATCTCCCTTAACTCCAAGCAGTGCTTACTCTTGTATGAAACTGTTCATTTGTGATATTGTAAATATCATAATGATACACAAAAATAAATGATTCATTTCATATTAATGACAAAAATGTATTAAATAAATGTATTTCACAATTGCTCTTTGAGTAATTTAAATATGTACTTAACAATTGTTGAACTGTTTTTAAAAGCCGCAAATAAGTAAAAAAAAATTAAATATATAATGACCAGTGCTATTGTCTGGCAGAAAACCATTTCAATAATAACAACAAATAGCCACTTAATCAAAGAAAAACAAATTAAGAAAAATAAAAGCTCAAATTGCTGTCGCGACCACGATAAGGTCAATTCGATGAGACAATCATTGGACATTCTTCGTTGCGAAATTTGAATATTTGGGAAGAGATGAGTCAAGGCAATGGCGTTATATATACTAAATATACAGAAATTATGCTTGTATTGTTGTAGATCTTCTTTTGGAATTAAATTGTCAAAACCTTTCATTATTAGCAAACTATCCTCTGTACAGTAATAGAAATTCCATAATACTCTTTGGTTTGCCATTTCACTAAGGACGTCAACAGTTAAAGCGCGAGAGCTGATAAACCAGCATTAATTACGCATAACAACCCGAGGGCAATAATCATAAAGACAGCAGCAGCAACATGGCCCAAAAGAATTGCAGCAGAAGCAGCGGTTGTAAAAAGCAACATTACAGTCATTGCGTTTGTCTCATCAATTAAAATGTCTGCAAGCATGTAATCAAAGCAACAGCTCGATGAGATCGTCTTATTTCCCCCTCTTACTCACGCTCTCTCGCTACCATTTGAAGTCTCTCTTTTGGAGCTACAAGTAAAACTAAGCTAGGCAAATGCTAAAAACTCTGCACATTTTTTTCCAGTGTAACAAAAGAGACAACAAGAAACATACATACTTCACTCATACATGCAGAGACTCACAAGCACACAAAATCACGCACACACACACACATGCAACCATGCACACATGGCTGGCCACTTGACAGCAAAGCGAAGGAGGCTCGTCGCATGAAGATGCTGCGCTGCGACTGCGCAGTCAACTTTATGCTGACCAAACAATGTGAAATCGTGACCGAAATGGCCTCCTCAAGTGGCTGCCGCTGTTGCTGTTGACGTCGCTGCTGCTGTTGCTGCTGCTGTTGACTTCGCTGTTGCTGCTGCTGCTGCTGCTGTCAATCGTTGAGCATACTCTTACACATACAGACAAAGAAATGCACACAAGCATACAGTTTTATTGGAATTTGCGCGTTTAGCGTTAAAAATTTATTTGCATTTTTAATTTTCATGTTCCTGTGTGTGTATGTGTATGTAAGTGTAAGAGTTGGTCAAGCTGCGTGGCATGCGTACAGATTCAGATTCAGATTCAGATGCAACGTGTGTCCACATGGCTTCTATTTTAGGTCTAACTTGTTGCATGGCCAGTTGACTTGGCCAGCCTGTCCGGCGAGCTGCTCGTCTGGCCGCATCGTTGTAATTCAAGTTAGCTACAAAAATAGAACCTTAATTTATTGTTGCTGCCGCCTGCTGCCCTTACATGGCCATATCATTTTCATTTTTCATGGTGGCGTCGTCGTGGTTGCTCTTCTTCTGCAGCTATTGCCCATGTACAACCAAGTATCAAAACGCTTACAAGCGTTTTGCAAACGAAAGTGAAATGTGTGCTCTTGCGGCATTCTAGTGTAGTTAATTGATAGTTAACCACAGTAAACACTCAGTAAGGCGGCAGTGAGTGTAGATTAAAATTTACTTAACTATATTTACATTTACTTCTTATACTACATTCTCACGGATTTCTGTTCAAATAATACTGTTATACTACTGTTATACTTGTCTCTTTCATGAAAGTAAGAAATGCAGTAAATATATGCAAATTTTATACTTATTACTTCAAATTTGTATTATAATTATGTAGTTTTTCAATCTTTTCATCTGAATAGTTCATCACATCGAGTGCTGACTGTTTGGCAGCTTGCACTATATTTAGAAACTGTAGTTATGTGCCATAATTGTTAACTGCTTGGGGTTAGCTTGGGGGCCTGCAGCTACTAGGAGGCTGCTGTTAATTATGGAGTCGGCACAGTCGAGACTCTGTAGCCGTCTGCTGTTAGTTTGGTATGCAGCATGATCCATGTAATTTATAAGGCAAGCTGATAATGATATACATATGTGTGAGTGTGTGTGTGTGTGTTGTGTAGTACAGTGCAACCCCCAAAGAAACGCTCCAAGTCTACGCACGCAATGTTGTAATTGCTTAGTTCCGAATTGGAATTTCGCAATTCAAAATGTGTTAAATTCAATTTTATAAATTAAAAGTAGTTTCCAATATGAATTATTGATATATTTCAGGCGAAACAGTTGCACAAACAATTTACAATCGCATGTTAATTGGGATACAACAACAACAATAACGATAATGTTAACATTCATTCAACTAAAGTCGTTTATCAGACTTTGCTTCAATGCAAACAAAAAGGAAATAAATAAATAATATGTAAATAAACGACGTCGAGCCATTAAAACGTGTTTTTGCAAAAAAATAAAAATAACCCCCGTAAGCTGAACGTCACGTGTGACAGGCGAGAGGGGAAAGGGGGGAGACCACATTTGATATTGATTCTGGTTGTTATTGTGGTGACTCAACAAGGCATTTGGCCCACAGCGATCTTAACTGAAAATAAATAACAATAACTCAACAGGCCGCATTTGCCCTTGACCATGTTTACGAGCAGCGCAGATACCGTTAAGAGCCGTACTGCCAAACTGTAAGCAATTCAAACTATCGTCTCACACTACCTGGCTAATAGCTCACTTTGTTTTCTTTTCTTTTTATTTTTAAAGATATTTTTTTCGGCAAAAACCAATCTTGATCGACAGTGTCGCAAATGAGCAGATGTTTCAGTATCAGACCTCATGTTGAGGCTTAGACAGGGGAATACGGCCTGACTGAGCTGGCTTGGACTAGCTACCTATGCATTTACCTGATGCCGTTTGCCAGTTTCAGGCAGTTTTTGTGTTGTTTACGAAACAGCGCACAAAGCATAATTGCGATTAGAATATGAAATCCGAGAAAGATCAATCACAATCCTCGCTGATCTCCAGCAGTAGCCAAGTATAACGAGTATATATATATAGTATTAATAGATAGATAGATATATATGTATATACATACAGTAGGCATTAGTTAATTGCGTCAGTTACAAACATTGACACAAGACGGTTTTAATTTTCTTTAAATCTGTTATTTTTAGTAACAGCGAAATTTTGTGGTATTCTTAATATAATCAACTATCATATTTATATATATATATATATATCTATATATATGATCATATCATGCCATATCTATATGGCATTGCGGATACCAAGTTTCTGGTCAATAAGCACATCAACACAAAGAAGATCAATAGCAACAATTTCCCAGCAATCAAATTTCATCGCAATCATGTTATACCCGAAGGCATTAAGTTCGATCATAATGAATGGCCCATCCAGTTTCGCATCAGTCCAGCGACACTTGTCGAGCTGTGCGTTAATGCTGTGGACAAACTGTCCATACCATCGGTGTATGAATGGAGCGATATGGATATAAGGCGTTGGATCAGTCGCTATGGTTATCCACAGTATATGGTGAGTTGGATAATAAGTGAAAGAATATGTATGGAAATCTATAGTTTATCTGTTAAAGAGTTGATTCTTCTAGATTTCACGTTTTCTTTAATTTCTGTAAATTTCATAATGTTTGATTAGCAACCACAGAAGTTATTTCGTCTACGTCATGTTGTGACTGTTGTTACGCTATTTATGATTTCATTTCATAAATAGTTAATTTATATTATATTTATACTCTTGTGTGTTGTCTTTATATTCTGCGGGTTTCAGAATGAGCGTTTAGTTAAACTGGAAGTTATTCCTCTACAATTTCAATTTCTAACTCTTCTGTATCTTATTGTAGAGCTATAGATTTTATTTTTGGTATATGTCTACCTCTTTATGTCTACTTAATATTCTGTAATTTTCAGAATGATCGCTTAATAAGTTTTTAAGTTATTCCTCTGTCTCTTATTCCCCTCCCTACTATTGCAGAGCTATAGCTCTGATTTATATTATATTTATACTCTTGTGTGTTTTCTTTATATTCTGCGAGTTTCACAACGATCTGCTAGTAAAATCGTAAGTTATTCCTCTACTTCGTATTACACTATTTCTAACTCTTCTATAGAGCTATAGATTTTATTTTTGGTATATGCCTACCTCTTTATGTCTACTTAATATTCTGTAATTTTCAGAATGATCGCTTAATAAGTTCTTAAGTTCTTTCTCTGTCTCTTATTACCCCACCTCCTTTAGTAGAGCCATAGCATTGATTTTCAGTATAGTTCTACTCTTTTATGTCTTCTTTATTTACATATATTACTTGCTATGCTTTATAAGAACACCTTAAGCTTATAAATGTCGTTATGCCTAGAACACCTTTCGGGTAAACATGATCTGGGGTCGGAAGTTGCTGTTATTGGACGCTGATGCTTTGACGGCAATGAATATCAAGGATTTCGATCACATTAGGCATATTACTTATGGCATTCGAATGTTGTTCCACTTTGAGTTGACGAAATTCTCGCGTTCAGTTTCGCTGCCGGATGAGAAGCCGAATGAGCTATATTTGCTGTGGCACACGCAAACAGGTGTCGGTCATGATGCAGTGCGTCGCACGGATTTGTATAGACGCATGCAACTGATACGCGAGCGTGCTCTCAATCTGGACCATTGGGATGTCCTCGATATGTGGCTGCGACGCGAACGTGAACGCAAATATACGGAGCTGATTGCACTCGTGCCGCGATTCAACATGTACAAATGCCACGAGAAGAATGTACTTGAGGAGCATACGATATCAGAAGGTCTCTCCGAACGCATGTGCGATGTGTGCATACCGCCCTGTGAATGCTACTGGACATCCAGGGATGTATCGCTACCCTGGCGTCTCAGCTGCCTGACACCGGGCCTCGCCCCCTCCCACAGCCGTTGGAGGGCCAATGAGCGCAGGTGTGACATTTGTATACCACCATGCGAGTGCCGCTGGCCATCCCGTTACTATCTAACCGGTACGGTGATCAAGTGCCTGCAGCGCACTTTTCCGGAAAAGTTTTCACCCATTTTCGATGAACGCATCGCGACCGTGGTGCGTCCCAGTTTGGTGGAACGTTGGACTCGTTTCTCCATTTAGATTGCTGTAAAGAAAGTCTTACATTTGATTTCAGTTGATGATTTGGTACTGTCAAAAATATAACAAGTAAAAACCAATAAACAAATTCATATTTTATAATTCGTAGCTCCAATTGTAATTGTATCAATTTAATCTGGATAATTGGATTGCAGCCGCAAATCGAATTGATATATGATATGATATTTGTTGTCGTAGGCGGCAATATGTGGCGAAAATTCAAGACAAACGCTTCCGAGAACTATGCTATGTGACTTTGAAATACCCTGTAAAAGTGTATATAATATAATTGTATATATATAAATATATAATAGTTCTCGCATGCTAGTGATAATAAAAGATACACTATAATTCACCAACTTTACTTAGTTTAATTTAAATATCGTTCTCTGTCAAGTAATAATTTCTATTTCAATTTCATTTTTATTTATTTTTTAGTGTGCATTTGTCATTATAGATCGCGTTAAATATAATTTGCTACAGCTAAAGTAATTTTAGAAACAATTAAACGCTTGCATTATCTAGGCGGCATATTACAATTACAAAACCCATCATACCCTTTTTGTAACTGTGTAATCGGGGCATCAGAAGATACAGTACAAAAATAAAGCAAACGGCAGAGAAACAAAATTTGAATTTTGCATCCCACGACGAAGACGACGACGACGACGTTGACGTTAACGACGACGTTGTCGACGCGTCGCTGGCGGCAGCGATGACTACAGCAATGACTACAGCATGCATGCACGATCCTTTGTAAAAACGGCTTTATTGAACCGAACGCCAGCCGATGCTCTCAACGCTAGCGTCGGCGTGCGAGTCAACGTTAAAGCAAACGTCTGCGTCTGCGTCGACATCGGCAGCGGCACCGGCAGCGGCGTCAGCGTCGACGTCAACATAGCTGGCGCGTCGCTCGCTCGAAGCAAAGAAAAAGTGGCTGTCGCGCAGGCAAAATTTTCAGTTCAGTTCCAACAATCGGAGTGTCAGGCAGCAGCAGGCGAAGGTGACGGCGACGGCAAAGACAGAGGAAGCATAAAGCAAGAGACAGAGGCAAAGAGCCAGCAACCAACTGTTCGAAAATAGTTCGAAATAGTATCAAAAAATTAGCTACAAAATAATATTGCCATGCGCTTGCGCTGCTTTCGACTGTTTTACAAATAGTGTTCTTTTTCAAAATCAAACAACAGCTGCCTCACAATAGTTTCGAAAACACTTTTCAAAATCAAACAGACACAAACTAAAGAGAAAAGTGTTTCATTCACCACGTGTGTACGTGCGTGTGTGTGTTTAGTGTGTTTACAGTGAGCTTCTTACACTCTAGTTCTAAAAACTTGCATGTTATTGTGATTGTGACAAATAAATCCAATTCAAAAAATCCTTTTTTTGTACCGTAAAAAAAATAAATATAAATAAATACTTAAAAACGCGCGTGCAGTTTGTTGTCGCATTTCATTGTGACGTCGCGCATTTTGTTGTTGCCTTTTGACGCCTTTGCAAGTTGTTGTTGTAATAGGCGTTAAGCACTTCGAGTTACAATATATGTAATTATACAAACTGTTAAGCAGCGTGTGTTAAGCAAATTACATAATTTGCTTTGAATAATTTGCGTTTTCAGAACTATTCAAGTTCAAGGTGAGTGTTAAACAGATCGAATATCACTAAAAACCAGAATGAAATCCCATGTGATCTAGCGTTGAAATTAAGTGTTTTCATGCGGGTTTGAATCTTATCGTCTAACTAGAGTGTTGTCTTTTGTTGAATATTCGAGTACATCAATAGTTCACACTTTGTGGAAAGTCACGTTAAGAACAAGGCTGTTGTTAAGCGGTTAAATTGATTAGTTTGGATGAAAGTTTTAGTTTTCAGTTTTCAATATCATGGCAAGAAAAAGAAAAAGACATATTATTAGTTAATAAATTGATATTTGAAAAACTATTTTCGTTTAAAATTGTAACGGAAATTGCTTGAAAATAATAAGCCATAAAATAAATGAATATTTATAAAAGTAAATATATATTTAAAGTGTATTCCCGCTAGTTAAATAGTCAAATTGTAAAATTGTAAATAGTAAATTGTTTATTAAAAGAAAAATATATGTGCTCAGCAAGACTGCAACTGATTATAGTATACATTTTATTATAAAAGTCTGGTAATATGCTCTATAAGAAGCAATTAGCTTAACAACCAAGAGAGAGAGAGTGAGAGAGGGAGGTAGAGAGGGAGAGTGAAAAGCGCTTGTGGTATGACGACCTGCGGCATTTTCGGTAACCGCAAATACTTACATATACATATATGTATGTATATTGTGGCATATAAGTATATATACTTGAGAACATATAGCCTTGTTAGTCAGCAAATGACGTACGAATAGAAATGGGAGAGTGAATGCCTCAATGTGTTGCATGTGACCGCGTCAACAATAGACATATGGATATATGTATCTATATATATAAATATATATATTTATATATATATAGCCAATGCCCAAGACACACAATCATATCAATCTATTTACTCGTAATTATAAGCATATATTGGCAGACGACGCCGCTTTTTTGCGATATATCTCATAACATGGCAACAACACGTTGTCGCTAATCATGACAAACAAGGACAACAACACAGTTATATATATTTATTATACTATATATATTTGTTTGTAGAAACCAATTCCATACATGGGCAATTTGAGTTGAGTTTGTTGCCAGGAGCTTGCCAAATATTTGCATACTTAAATTTGTAGCCATTTTAATGGGCTAATGAATTGATGTTGTTGTTCTTCTTGTTGTTCTTGTTGGTGTAATTGCTGTTTCGATTAACTTGTTGGTGTTGCTAGGGCTTAAAAGCCGACACTGATTATAAATGATTATTATGCAGTCTGCGCAAAACGTGTGCAGTTTGATATTAACATATTAACATACACTGAGCCAAATAGTTACATTAACTTGTGTAAATTTCATATTAGAAAACTTAAACTGTTATTGTAAAATATTTTAAATTAAAGTTAGTAGATATCTTAAGTAAAGCTCAACAGTTGTTATATATTTTTTGCCATTTTTATACATTTTACTTTAGTTAGTAAAATTTGACATTTGCTGGCAATTTTATAGGTTTATCTCAATAATGAAATAAATGTTTAAAATTTATCAAAACTTAATAAAGATAAGTCGTTGAATTTTATATTAAATTGAAAACAAAACTGAGAGTTCAATATTTTTATAATTCTACATAATTCTTCGGGGAATTTTGCTGGAAATTATATTAAATTATAATGTGTTTGATAATTTAATCATTAGCAGGTTTATTTTACGATCCATCATCATCAGAAATACGGACTTGGGTCTCCTTTCCGAGTTTTGTCTGCTTTTATTATCAAAAATTTCCCCATTTCTTTCTTCGCTCTTAATTCATATATCTCGCAAATGATTCAGCTTGATCTATGGTACTGCCTAGACATCAGGTGTCAGGTATCTATGGCGCCATTCAATATTTCGAATTACTTTGATTTATAGCGACAGTTGGCATCCGAACTTACACAGATAACAACTATAGGCAGCAATATATATAACAATATGTATTAATAGAAATCGAATGCGGTTTTTAGCGGCGTCCAACAAATGCTTCAAGATAAGCAACCATTGAGCTAAAGTCTATAGTCTATAGACCCAAGAAGAGTATACCGATTGTCTCGGGGTTCATATCATATCATATCTTAGCCGTACTGTTTAGTTATGAATGAGTCCGTCCGTCCAAGCAAGCGTCTATTTCCCTTCTGAGTCACTTTTGGGATGAGAGGTAGTTACCCAAAAATTCGTTATCTGCTTCAAGTGCTTAAAGTCTGAAGTGTCGGTGCGTACACGAGACGAACTGCAAGATACCGAGGAAAGATAACAACTGAATTATCGAAGATATCTTTCATTAACCAGAATTCTATAAGTAGCTGGCGATTTGCTGTATATCATATGACACCTTATCATATTTGCATCTTTGTGCATATTTTAATGCGTATTTCGATTTCAATTTAAGTTTTCTTTCTTTATCTTTCTGCACGTTTCCATTCATATTCTAATTTGATATTATATTTCTTCTTTTTTCTTTTTGTTTCTTTATCAATTTGCAGTTGCAAACGGCGCCATGTCGAATACGGAGAAACGAGGCCTTCGCAGAGTGCGAGGTAAGTGCAAACCACAAGTCGTGATACCCTATGAAATGTGAACTCAACTTGTTTGCAGTGTGTCAACTGTACACACAATTACACTGAGCGAAGAGACGAGCCCCTTTTTGTTTTGTTGTATATTTGTTTATGCTTATTTCTAGACTTTTCGACTCGATTCGCTGACATAGAAATATCGCGCCCCTGACAACTTGGGATTCTCAGTTCTCCGTTCTCAGTTCTCAGTTATAAACAAATTGATTTGATGGGGAATGGTGTGTGTGTGTTTGGGGGAAGGAGGGGGGCCTCAATGCCATCCAATATTGCACTGCTGCCAGTTCGATTGGTGTCAAATGAGACAACTTTAATTGAGGTTACAATTGAATTGAATGTTTCACTTCATTGAACTCTTTAAGCCCATTAAGGGTGTGTCCTCAAATTGGAGCACTTTTTAGTTTAACAATTGAAGAGATTGCATCTATTGTTATCAATGGCTTTGCATTTCATTTCAATTTCATTCTTATATATTACATATCCGCATTTAATTGTGGTTTAATTACTAGCAAATTGTTCGCCTAAAGCTGAAATCAACTTTGGTTTACACGCTAAAGTTCATGCAGTGTAAAATAGAGAATAGAATGCAGGGAATATGGGGAATATCACTTTTTTATAGTCTATTCTGTACTCTATTCTATACTTCACTATATACTCTATTATATACTCTTTTCTTTACTACATTTTATACTCGATTCTATACTCTATTCTGTACTCTATTCTATACTTTATTCTATACTTCATACTATACTCTATTCTATACTTCACTATATACTCTATTATATACTCTATTCTTTACTCCATTCTATACTCGATTCTATACTCTATTCTATACTCTATTCTATACTTCTAATATACTCTATTCTATACTCTATTCTATACTTCATTCTATAGTCTACTCTATACTCTATTCTATACTCTAAGTTATACTCCTTTCTATACTCCATAGATTACATTTTAAACTCTCTCAGCTCTTCTGTCTCAGTGACAACTTCTTTTTCATATAAGTGGCGAAAGTAGGGAAGGACCTTAATATATAAAAGTCTGTATATTCCCCTTAATTTATAACTTTGTTCTGAGTATTCATTCTCCTTTTTATAACTATTCTGTTTTATTTCTTCCTTACAATTTGTTGTGATTCAACTTCAAAGCCAACCCACTGTAATCTGTATTATAAACCACTTTTTCATAGAACTTCTTTGCCCCACAAAACAACAATCTGTTCATTTATTTTAAAGCGTATTACAAAGTAAATGAATTTATTGTCAATGCTGTCAAGTTTTGATTACGATTATTAACGCCATCCTTGACAAACACGCGATGTTAGCAATGCCATCCACAGGACTTGCTGTGGAGTGAAGAAGTTTAGGGCGTTGTCATCATTATTATGCTAAAAGAGATATCTGATCCGACTGGGTGTGTGTGTGTGTGTGTGTATGGTCTAAGCTGTCCCTTATGACGCCATTGTTGTGACATTTCGTGGATTACTCATAGATACATAAACAATTCAAACAAATTAGCGCGGTCACGCCAGTTGGTCGTCGTCGGTTGACTAATTCAACTCGATTCTGTGTTCTGTTCTGTTCTGTTGTGGGTGGTTTAGTTCAGGGACTCCATATTGTAGTCAATGGGGTAATTAAAGCAGCTGTTGTTGTTGCCTCTAAATTGCGCGTTAACAACAACTGGAAAAACTAAAGAAAAACAACAACAGCAACAGCAACTAATGGCCATATCAGCGTAAATTTGAGCTATTTAGCACTTTAGATGCAGACAGACAGACAGACAGATAAACTGACAGACAGATTGACGCACACATAGTTGAATAATAGAAACTCCCAGAGTCTATGACACTTGAATATACCGTGTACTTATTAACCGGATGTGCTAACTGCAAATCAAAGTTGTTAATTAACACATTTGTGCTTAGTTATTTGTTAATGTGAACAGTTAATGGCAGAGGGAGAAGCGGGAGTATCGGGAGCAGCGACAGCACGTTTTAAACGTTACACGGGTTGTAGCCACACATTCAGAGACGTCCTTGTCCTCGAAAGCGTGAACGCGTGATTCATGCTAATAACTTGGCCAGACAATGCAAAATGCCAATTAATTGTGTTAATTGCAATGCTATTTTATATGCACAACTCAATACAAAATAATTGAAAAACAAAATAAAGCATTTAAATGCTGTTAACACCCACTGGCGAACGACTAAACCACCTAGCAAAATGCACCACAATTGTGGCAAACATTATGTGCATTAACATAGCTGGCCCTGCACTTGACTAAGCTACCAAACAACCAACTGACTGAAGGTGGCAAGACAATAACAACAACAGCAATAATACAATGAAAAACCACATTGCACAATTGCACCACTTGCCATACTGAAGGTCAACTGTTTGCCCCACATGTGACTGCAAGTTTGAGTATGAATACAAATACAAAATGCAACTAAAGTTTAACATATTTGTGCAATGTTTTCATGCCTAAAAGGCAAGCACATATATGTACATTTTTATTGTAGAGTATATAGAATATGCTGGCATTTTCCCAATTCAATTTCCGTTCGAAAATTTGCGGAAATCACAAAAAAAAATTGCGCAATTAAATATTGTGAACTAATGGTTTACATTGAAGATAATTGCAATTTTTCATATAAATAAATTATTTCTATTGTTATTTTGCATAAGTTTACATAATATTTAATTGTTTGTCTATTATAAGTACTTTTATTATTATTTTTATTATATATTTGCAAAGTATTTGTTGACTTTTTATAGATTTCAATTTAACTGAATTTGTTTTACTGTTTATAATTTATTATAAAAATTTATTAACTCATTTTATACATTTCTTTTTCTGTTTTATTAATATCTATTATTATTTAAAATGTATTAAATTAATTTCATTTAATTCTTATCCTATTTTATATATTTAGTAAATATTTTTAAGCTCTGCTTATTTTTCCTAATTTTCTAAATTCCCCCACTCAAATAAATAAATAAATAAACGTATGTTGAAATACTCAGTCTCAACCCCGATAAGGAATCATCATAGCAACAGTTCCCAGCTTAGAAATCACCACACAAACTATATATATAAATGTCTATGTATGGGTCAATTTGTAAGATTGTAGAGCAGCTTATTACAGAGTCATGCTCATATAAGCTACTTAATTCGAACTGATTAATTAAAAAGGAAGTCTGCCTTTCCCCTTTTCCTTTCTCCTCTTAATAATGAGTACAAATATTATTAACAACTTTATAAGCATCTCATCTAATTTGTATGACCCTTAAGAGAGCGCATTGTTTAATTTGCAATTTTGTTGGGGAATTTTTGTTTATTTTATGATTTTTAAATATGCATTAATTAAGTCAAGTTTCAGTGTTTGATTTATGAATTTTAAACACGTCGCAGCATGACAAAAAAAAAATGAATATATTTTTAAATTGACGTTAATTAATTTCTTGGAACTTGAAGTTGTTTACCCAATTGAGCACGTTATTGTCGCCGGCTTCAAGTAGTTATATTTATATCTTGTTGTAATTTATTGTTGCCATTGTTGTTGTTGTTGTGCAGTAAATGAACTCATAATTACAAAGTAAATCGACAATCGTCAAAAACCTGTCAGCAAACACGATAAAGCAACAATTTCCCACATCAGCGCGTGCGTGTGTGTGTGTGTGTGTGTGTATTAAATGCACATACATAATTTCATGTTCGCTATTTCCGCTCCATGGCACACTTTTAACGTAATTGTACAAAACACTGCGCATTAATCGGAAGAAATAACAAATTAAAAACATAGACAAAAAAAAAACAACAAAACAACAATCAAATTGCCACTGAAAGTTCAAGAATGTCTCCGGCCAATGATCGTCTAATTTAATCAAAGCAAATGAATGGAAACAACAAAAAACTATAAATGTGAAACAGTATAGAGTCGCGCATGCCGACTTTGAACCGATTCCAAGTCTAATGTCGCTGTCCCTGCTCCGGCGTACACTTGTCTGAGTTGTCCGATAAGCCAATCCATAGACAAGACAATATAGAAATCATTTCATGTAGCGTCTCTCAAAGATTGTGCATACGACAAGCCCCCTGTCTGGCCTTAGCCAAGTGCGTTCACATCGCGTGTGTATACCCTGTAATTGAGGCGCAAAGTAAAGAGCAATAAAAGTATTACTTTCAATCAATTCAAATGTATTTATGTCAAGAAATATTATAGTTACTATTTATGCAACAAATTACTGGGTATATTTATGTCAGACAGACTTACAAAGTGTAGAGTTCAGCAAAGTGCGTTCAGACTGCATGTGTAGAAATAAATAACTTAAATCAGTGTCTATTATTAGAGTAAAACACAGGGTATATTCAGGTCAGGCAGACTTCATTTGCACTTAGTTATTGCTATTAAATTCTAAGTTGACATCAACAAACAATATATTATATTAGTGTCTATTATTAGAATAAATTACAGGGTATATGCAGGTCAGGGAGACTTCCTTGCTTTTTACTAAGCGAAAAGCTATTAAATTCCAAGTTGACAACAGTAAACAATATCTTAAGCCAGTGTCTACTGGTAGATTAAATTGCAGGGTATACTCAGGTCAGGTATAGTTCATTTGCACTCAGCTTCTGCGCTTGTTACTATGAGTAGTGCTATTAAATTCTGTTTTTGCCAGTCTTTTATATATACATATACATAAGTATTTATTTATTTATTAATGGGCAAGTGGAAAAATATGAGAATCTCTCAAAATATTGTGAGCAATTAAAAAATGTATATATTCAAATTTATGTTCGTTTGTGTATTTGTATTTGTATTTGAAATCGCCAGCCAGACGCTGTAAACTGTGAGTTCAACTTGCGGACGAGCCCCTCACAATTCAAGAGTAATTATTTACTTATATTAATAATTAGAATGGAAATAAACATTAGTAATACGAAATAAAAACTCGTATCATTGCTTTCTGCTAGAATTGCTTACAATTGCTAATTTTATTGAATCAGAATTAAACACTTAGGGGAATTTGTTTTGTGCTGCGCTTACAGTGGGACTTATCAGCGTCGGCATGTGTAAAAGTGACGTGATTACAATACACATTGTTGTGCGAGACGACAGACAACAGCAGCAGCAGCAGCAGCAGCAGCAGCAATTTTTGCCTTGTTGCACTTTGTACTAAAGCGCAACAAGTGCACAACAATCTCAGCTGTCTCAGACGCAATCCCAATGCCAATTTCTATCTGCAGTCTGCAATCTGCAATCACAAAAGATGCAAAATTTTCCATGAATCGTCATGGAATTTAACCGCAGGAAACTAGGACAATGTTGAAGAGAAGCTGCAATTGACTGTGATAAGTTGATAAGAGGCACTTGAGTTGCATTAATAGTGTTATTATTATTATGAGCGATTCCATTGATAAATGAAATCGCAATTGTTAACAAATTAACAAATACTTCAAGTGGCAACAGAAACGGTTTGTGTGTGTGTGTGTATGTAAGTGTAATTAAAATCAACAGCAAGTGAAATAACTAAATGCAAACAAGGCCAGTTCCGTAAAAATGTGCATTGGAAAACAGTTGGCAACACAGGAAATGTATCTACATTTTACTGAATGACAAGCAACTAATAATAACTGTAGCTGGAAGGCTAACAATGGAGCTAACAATGCCAATGCGATTGACAGAGATAGATACAGATACTCAGTTATTCAGTTACTCAGTTACTTGCTCGGATATTAAGACAGTCTCAAGTGCAAACAAACCCACAACCAATTGACTTATTAACTATATTTACACAATGCCACAGTACTACGTACGTATTCTTGTTCTCTATATGTATCTGGATAATGGACTCGTGACTTTTAGGTGCGCCTTGGTAGATAAAAATTGGCAAACAGTCAAAATGAAAGCATACCAAAGCGTGTGACGTCGATGCGTCGATGCGGGACAAGTTTTCCAAAGGAAAATCACAGATCACATGGCCTTTGGATAAATGCCACACGTTTCATAAACATATATATACATTTGTATATATTTGTATCTACAGTTATGTTAGAGTCGGTCGAGGCAATATATATATATATATATGCTTCATATCTAAGAGTATATTAACCCGGCAGAGACAGAGACACCCTGTATGCACAACACAACACACTTTGCCATTTTGAAGGTCAGGAAACGCGCACTAAGAACCTATTAAATTAAATACATTTTTAAATATTTTAACAAAAAAACACAAATATATTTTTTCTTAAATAATTAGAAGCAAGATAAGAACTGAGTGCTTGTATTTGTGGTGCGATCCTCCGATCGTTCGATCCTCAAACAGACAAGCAATTGTAAAAGCGACATAAAATATACTCAGATATTTAAATGCTGCAACAGGCGATTAATAACAGCTGAGAGATACCCTATAAGCAAAGCAACAATAAACTAAAACTCAACTCTTACTGCATTTCAATAGTAATAGTAATAATAATAATAATAATAATAATAATAATAATAATAATAATAATAATAATAATAATAATAATAATAATAATAATAATAGTCTTAATTGATAATGTGTACAAACATTCTCACATATTTAAGCTACCCGTTTCTTCACCTCTACAGGGTATACAAAATTGTCTCGATCTGATTTGCGTCAAATATACTAAACAACATGCACAACATGCCGGAAATGCGTCTTTTCAAATATATTTATTTATAATTTTTAATTTTCTTAATTACTTTACACATTTTCTGCTCGGTGCAAAAAACAATTTGCAATTGTTTAATACGCATTTACATATGTAAATTGTCAGCCAAAATGCAATGAACTTCAGACAAAGTGAATTGACTTCAATCAGATTCAAGATTCACATGCTGCCGCGTCGGGTGTCTGAAATTAGCAGAAGAAACAAAAAAAAGAAGTAATTTTTGTATCACGTTTGCCCCCAAAACATTGTTTCTTCTTATTCAACTGATTCTTCTTCATCTTTTCTCTTTTATTTTCTTTTCTTTTATTTTTTCGTGTTCGTTTTCTTCGAACTTTTGCAGTTGCTTAATGAGCTTTGCTTTTTGGGGCTATTTTTAAACGTTTTGTTGTTTTTGTTTTTTTTATGGACATTTTATGCTCACTGTGTCGAACTTTTCGGTTACTTCAGATTGAAAACTTGTTTAATTATTTGCGCGGAAGAGTAACATATAATTGTTAAAAAAAAAAAAACCAATAAATGCTGAAGTGTATTGCTATACTTTATTTAAGAATCCAAAAATATTGTTAAAATGTTGAATTTATATTTATGTCATTTCTTTTCATTTGTAATTTGTGGTAATTTGTTTTACCACAAAGTTCAGCCTCCAAATAATTTATTAGCAAAGGCGAAAAGTTTGCTTTGACCGGGTTGAATGTTGTTTTCAAAAACATAAAATCGTTTGCAGCAACAATTAATCAAAAACAAAGCAAAAAAAAAAAACAAAAACAAAAAAGAAGAAGAAAACTTGCTTTAAGGCGAACAACTTTGAGAATTCTTGGAAAGCGTAAACATTTCTGGGATGAGTCAAAGCTCTGTCAATACCCTGAGAAGTTTAACTCAATGTGAACTTCAAAAAATGCAAATTAAAAAATAAAACTAAGAAAATGTTTAATTTGTTGAAAGATATATGTACTTAAAGTTAAACTTAACAGCTTGTAGATACTTTATTTAGAAGTTGTCAGCTTAAGCTGCGAGTTGGCAGGACTCTATTCAAGCAAGGTGGCAACGCTGTTTAATGTTAAGAATTGACAAATGTCGTGTTATCTTTGAGTTTATTTATAATTGTGTGTATATTTAATTGGGTTATTTCCTGCGATGAGTCTAGACTTGTAATATGCCGACTGCAAATATTATTTATAGACATTGTAAATAAAACATTTGCCTGTGAATTGTGAATTGCGTTATCAGCGTCTATAAATTGGAGTCTTCAATTAAGCATTGATTTTGTGAATATAACAATATCAGTTTTGTTTAAGCCAAAGTTCTCAATGACACAAGCCTGACTTTAAAACAGATTTAAATTGGCTAATTAAAGATAGATATTTAAATTTCATAAAGGTAAAGGTCGTCAGGAATCAGCACGTTTCACTGTGCATAGATCTAGAAATATATATAAAAACAGGTTGCAATTTTGAAACATTTAAGTGTGTTACTTATTATATATTTGTATGTCTTGAATTAATTTATTTTTGAAACGTAATTTCATGCACGTTATACTGGTTTATTTTGGTATAGAATCTAGAAGAAACTACCGCTAGACGGTCAACGGCTTGGTGTTGTTTCTTTTTATTTTTTGTTTTTTGTGAGTCTGGGAATTGGGATTGGGCCAGTTTATTGTTTTAAATTATTTGTTTTTAACTTAATTTGAATATCAAGTGCAAATAGACAGGTCTGTGCATGTCATTAACATTAACTGGCCTTAACAGACACATTCCCCCGTTTCCCCCTCTACAAAATGGGGAATCCACAGGTGGGCGTGTACAGAGCTAGACTGTCGCTAGACTAAACAATGGCTAAGCTATAATATTCTGATATTATTCTGATAATAAATCAAACAGCTGCTATGCGGATAAGCTGCTTTCATGGGAGTCGCTCAGCTTCAGGGAGGCAGTTGCTTGAGTTGACTGCAGTTGAAAGCGGCTCTTGACAGCTTTTAACAAATTTATGCACACGCGCAAATGTCGCAAATTTCGCAAATTGAAGTTGGACGCGTCTGAGAAACCACAACAAGGTTCAATGGCATGCCAAATGAATGCAGTTTTTCATTTTCATCGTTTTTTATTAAAGTATACTTATTGTTGTTGCTGTTGTTGCATTTTGTGCGCACAATGCACTTTGGCACTTTAATAACTAAACCACACGCGTGTGCACACACAGCTGGCAGTCACTGTCGATGGCAATTTAACGTCAATTCAACATCATTATGAGGCTGAAGATGATCATTATGGTGTGGTTTGCTGTTGAATCAGCCAATGTTTAAGTTCTTCTGCCGTCGAGTCGTAATTCTTGTAATTTAATAGCATTTACTGCACCCAAAAATTGCCAAAAAGAAAGAAGTTTCTCAAATCAAATTAATGTGTTTGCCACATTTTATCATCGTATTATTGAGGTCAAGCATTGACAGTTGACTTTGTTAATGGGTTTTTATCGGAATCTCATTAATAATGTTAATAAATACGCCTTATCGTTGTATCATGTAATAAAAACAATGTATTACATCAGTATTACACCAACAACAACACACAATACCACTTGTTATTTTCTGATCCTACAGATAGTTATGATGCGATTCGATTCGATTCGCTTTGATTCATCAGCGATTAATTATGCCATTCAGTTATCAGCTTTGTCTTTTAATTGGACTTTCAGTTGCGAAGCGGTTCTAAGCGGTTCCACTGCGTACTTCCTATCCTAGATTTCTACAGGTTGTTTTTATTTTATTTTGATTTTTTTTTCGCATGTCTTATCAGAGAAAGCCTGATTATTCTCTAGGAATATTCCACACGCACTCGGCTGTCCATTCATGGCCGCCTAATGAATTCATTTGTGATAACAATTAGAGCATCTGAAAACCTTTTTTTTTTTTGATAATCGTGCGCAGTAATTAGTTTAGCAATTGGCATTACTTAAAACACACTTCAACTTAATTAAAGCATTTCACGAGCTGTTATTTTGCATTATAAATTAATATTATGAGCATTATAATAATTATTAGCAGCGTTTTTTACACATTTCTGTCAATTTTAGTACTGATTGTGTCCTAGGTGGCAACTCTAGCTTAGCTCTTCTTTATAGTTTCTGTTTATAAGAGATTTTCACATATCTCTGGCAAATTTAAGAAAGCTCGCAGATAAATGTGACAAGTCTAGCGTAATTTACACATTTCTGTCAATTTTAAAACAGTTTGTGAATAAAGTGGCAACTCTAGCATAGTTTATTTTTACAATTATTGCATAGATTGAAAATTTACACGTTGCTGGCAATTAAACAAAAAACTTTGAGGAATAGGTGACAGCACTAGCTTAGCTTATTGTTGGAATAATTTTATAGACGACAAAGAACTACGATTCTGAAAATTTGAGAGATTTCTAAGGAAAATGAGGCAACTCTGGTTAAGTTTTCTTTTAGATTTGAGTATTTATTGTTTGTTTTTGTGAATATAAACGCATTTCTAGCTTGGCATTAATTTACACTTCTTGCCTGACTGAGAAATGCTCGCATTTCTTAACATTTTTGAGCTATTTCTGATAATGCTGTAGATTGTAGATTTATAGATAATGTGCAGTGGCAACTCTATACGCAGTCGGCATATTTTACCAGTGGCAACTCAAGCTTAGCTTGAGCGCTGTGGCAACTCTGCTAACCATTTAAATTAAAGTAAATTTTAATACATTTCGATCTGAGCCTTTCCTGGGTATAATTTTTATCTATTAAGTATTTTAACTATTTATCTATCATATGCTTATCTCTTATCTGTTCGTTCTCTTGCAGATATGCTATCATGTCGCCAAGTGTTGAATCTGCTGACAATGCTCGGCTTCATGCTGAACTATGCTTTGAGAGGTGAGTTCCCCTAGTACTACTGCATAATACTTTCGACATGACCTAACTTGTATCTTGGTTTCTGCAGTGAATCTGACCATTGCCATTGTGGACATGACCGTGCCAAATATGTCAAAAGCTGTTAGCAGTGCCAACAATGGCAGCCTGGCCGGGAATGCCACCGACATCGTTAGCTTCAACAACAGCAGCAGCAGCGGGAGCGGGAGCGGTAGCATCTTCAGCAACATCACATCCGCAGATGGTGTGGATGTGCTTGAGGAACGCTTTGCCTGGGATGAGCATCAGACCAACTTTGTGCTGGGCTGCTTCTTCTGGGGCTATGTGCTTACAGAGCTGCCTGGCGGTCGTCTGGCCGAATTGATTGGTGGACGTCGCGTCTTTGGACATTCCATGCTGTGGGCCAGTCTGTTGACTTTGATAACGCCACTGTCGGCACATCTCAGCTATGTGGCATTGATTGTAGTGCGTGTGGCGCTGGGAGTCATGTTGGGCGCCTCCTGGCCAGCTATACATCCCGTTGCCGCTGTCTGGATTCCACCAATGGATCGTTCCAAGTTCATGTCCAACATGATGGGTAAGCACAATCATTAGATATTATATACAGTGTATTATATATTCGGTTTACTTTGCAGCTTCATCGTTGGGTGCTGCGATTACGATGCCCGTTTCTGGTTATCTCATCTCGGTTGCTGGGTGGGCCAGTGTCTTCTATTTGACGGGTGCCATTGGCCTGGTCTGGTCCCTGTGCTGGTTCACATTTGTCTATGAAACACCGGCCACACATCCACGCATCTCGGCGGAGGAGCGACGCGAGATTGAGGAAGCCATAGGCACATCCACATCTAAGAAGCGTCCCAGCTACGTTCCTTGGGGTCAGCTGCTCTGCTCCCCGGCCGTGTGGGCTATCATTGTTACCCATGGCCTCTCCGTCTTTGGCTTCTTCACGGTCATCAATCAGCTGCCCACGTTCATGTCCAAGATTCTGCACTTTGACATCAAGAAGGTGAGGATTACAAGTTCTTTGGTTGTTGAGAAGGGAGTGGTATTTAATGAGTTGCTTACTTTGCAGAATGGTTTGTTCTCCTCACTTCCTTATCTGGGCAAGTATGTCATGGCTGTGGCATCCTCCTATCTGGCGGATCATCTGCGTCATAAGGGTACCCTAAGCACCACAGCAACACGCAAACTCTTCACTAGCTTCGGTGGGTTGCCTTTGCAGTTTTCCCTTGGAATTATTTTTAATTTCCATTGCAATTTACTTGTTTAGCTCTTGTGACGCCTGGTCTGTTGATGGTGGCATTAGTTTTCCTGGGCATGGATCCAGCCTGGGCAGTGGCTCTCTTTACATTGGCCTTGTTCGCACATGGAGCTGTCACTGCGGGCTATTTGGGCAACGGCTTGGACATTGCGCCAAACTTCAGTGGCACCATCTTTGGCATGGCCAATTCCCTGTCTTCCTTTGGCGGCTTCGTGTCCACATGGATGGTCGGAGCATTGACCTATCAGGATGTGAGTATATTTAGTTCAAATAATCTTCTATAAATCTTATTAAAATGAATGGTTTATGCTTATGCTTTCAGAATTCGTTCCACAAGTGGCAAATTGTCTTTTGGATTCTGGCCGTCACCTACATTTCGGCAGCTGTTGTCTTTGCTCTCCTTGGATCTGGTGAACTGCAGTCGTGGAATAATCCGCCAGAACGCAAAAAGATCGGCGACGTTGCCCAGGAGGAGGGTATGCCTCTCAAGAATGAGAAATAATTTGCTCTTCCTGTCGAAGGATTTACGGTGCTGCTAAAAAAAGTAATAGAAAAACTAAAATCAATATTAGTTTTCAAATGATTTGGAAACTTTGAGAAAAACCCACCACATCCGCACAAGTTATGGTAGTTTCTACTGCACATTTTGAGATTTTGAGATTGCTGCACTGACTCTGATAGATTAAACATAATTTCCATTCAACTCGTACAACTTTTAACAACAATTTGCAAACACTCTTTAAAAAAAAATTGAAATAATGGAAGACATTAGTTTTAGTAAAAGCTGTATAGTTTCTATACATACATATACCCATCTATATATATATATATATATATATATATATATATATATATATACATATATAAATTTATATATATACATATATATTAATAATGAATGACTATCCATGGATAAGTAATATTTACTTTAGAATCAAAAGCTTAACTGTAGACGTGGCCATGTAGCAAGTTATTTGTTGCTCTTGAGCCGCAATTTAATTTACAATTTATCTATTATTATTACACTTATGTATATAGTTTAGTTGACTTTGTTTGTCTCCATGATCATGGAGTGCACAGAAATCGCATCAATGAGAATGTTGTACAAAAAATGATAGAAAAATTGTAAAATTGATTATTTTTGTGCACAGAATGTTCTGTTTATTTAAGTAGACTCATAATGCATCCCTATAAACTTGTATTAGCTAGTTAAGTATAATAATTCATGTAAACTTTATTATTTATGCAATTTATTTATAGATTCTTTTGTAAATTAATAATAAAGCTTAACATTGACAAGAAAATAATATTGAATGTGTCGTAGATTTAAATTTAAACTTCGATATGTTGAACGTTGCAAAACGTAAAAATTATCGATACATCGCTGGAAAATGGACACGAACATGTATATCGATATGCGTATTTTGGTTTACGGTGTCACGAAGATTGAAACAAAACAATACGGTATTGGTATTCTACATATAAAATGTAAGTGTATGTAGCTTTACAAATATCAAAATATGTTGGTTTAATTAAACGTATTTCTTAAAATGAACTTATTTTTAAATTTGAATTGGGCTAGCACTATAAAGCTCAGTGCTATAAATGTAAGTTTTCTGATCAAGCTTTAATAATAACAATGACAGGGTCACTAGTGACGTCATAATTTCCATACGTTTCTCTCTCGCTTTTCTAATTGTCGCTCAGCTGGTTTGACAGCCCCCTCTCACCTTCTCACCCACACTTGCCTTTACCGCCTCTTGTTATTCGTTTTGAACAAAATTCATCTATCAGACCACAAATTCAAGCCGACCGAAAAGCAAACCATCGCGCCCGATAGCAATCACAGTAACGATGAAGGGATGACGTGCCTCTTTACAACTAAAACAGGTAAGTGGGTGGGGAGCGGGGAAAGTTGTGTTCGTAGTAAAATGTAATAGAAAGCCACGCTGTCTGTTGTGTGTGGGTGCAGTGCAAAGCGCGTCGCGACTTGACATTGAAAAGTTAATTGCGTTAGGTGTCTACATAAATGTTTATTGGGTTGCCTTTTATGCAAGCC
Organism: Drosophila macrospina; assembly: GCA_035042075.1. Lineage (NCBI taxonomy): Eukaryota > Metazoa > Arthropoda > Insecta > Diptera > Drosophilidae > Drosophila > Drosophila macrospina. Next base: position 4,730,317 of record JAWNLW010000267.1, on the reverse strand, counting down.
ACGCACAAACAACAAACACACAAGAGAGAGATGGGAGAGAAAGAACAAACGCTAGCATCCCAGGCCTGAGCGTTTGTGGATTTTGTAGTTGGCGTAAAAGCGCTTACAACAGCAACAATTCCATACACACAATACACTTACACATGCATATAAATAAATATGTGTGTATGTTCATAATACACAAGTATCCGTACGTATATATGTATGTATGACATGTTCTCTCATTGCCTGTGTCTCTCTATCGCTTGCGCTTGTTTTGTCAATTCTCCAAAAACGCGTCGCGTGCTCCAACAAACACCACCCCAACCTGCGCCTGTCGCTGCTACTGCTGTTGCTGCTGCTGCTGCCGCCGTTGTCGTCGTCCAGTGCTGGTGAATTGTAGTACAAAGCAGCAGCCCCATTCATCGTTCGACACTCACTGCTGCTGTTTTGTTGCCCAGAGTCCGGATCATAGTTTTGATTCCCATTTCGCAGGCGTCACAAGAGGATTCCGTACATTTTGTTGCTTCCCATTCCTCAGCATCTCGCAGCAAGCAAGGAAAGCACGGCATCCCAATTTTCACATTTCGCATAATTGTGTAAAATAAACTCAAGTAAGTTGTAAAAATTTTGATGCATTGGACAAACGGTTTTCGCGTGCTGCACGCATATCTGTCAGCGTATATATGAATATATACATGTACATAGTTGCAAAACGAAAAAGTGTAAAAGAAATCCTTGCGAAGTTGCAAGCCAAGTGCTAAATTTAGACCTGAAACCAACAAGGCTGCAACACGCAGTCGCTGCTGCTGGCCCCCCACAGCCAAAACACCCACACCACAATCGTATGCATATGCATACATACATACATGCATACGTCAGACTCTGTCTCTCTCGCTCTCTGCATGAGGCTCTGTGCCTATGCACTTCTGCATGAGTGTATGTGTGTGTGTAGTATGAATGGAACAAAAGTACTTAGCGCTGCCAACAGCGATGCAACAACAACATCAATGCGGAATCGATAGTCAGACGACGACGTGGTCGAGCTGTGGAGGAGAGAAGGTCTGCTCCGGATAAAACGACGCTGCAAAGTCGTTTACGTTTTACTGTCGTGTTCTCTGTGCTTGTTAGTGTTTGTGCTTGCGCGTGTGTTTGTTTGTTCTTGTGTATGTGTGCTCGTGGGGCACGTAGTCGTCGTCGTAGTATTTTCCGCGTAAATTGAAAGCAAATTGAATGTGATTGAAACTGGCAGCAGCACTTGCACTGCCACTGCTTTCAACTGCATTGCACAAACTAGCCAAACTTGCTATCCACATTCGTGCATATCTCTTTTTTATGTCATGTTTCCACATTTTTCTCTCAAATAATATTTTATATCAACAGCGCAACGACTTTCGCACGCTTTGGTATTTTTTGTTGTTGTATTGCTTGCAGTCGGCTCCCATTACTAGCGCTGCTGCTGCTTCTTCTGTCCATAAATACTATGTACTACGGGCACGCTGCTAACTCGTTGCATTTCCACAACCGAAGCCATGTCGAAGGCACACGAATCGGCACGAGTTGTGCGCGCATGTTTGGCCCCTTGTCTACCCCCGTGCACTTCTCTCGTGCCCTATTCACAGACCAGCCCAGCCAGTCAGTCAACCAGTGCAAAAAGCTCCCACACACACGAACAGAAATTGCAAGTGAGAGCGGCGGCCCCACCAAGCAGCTGCAGCACAGCTCCAGCGCCAGCGCAGAGATTTTTTGGCCATAATTTTTCAGTTTGAGCGCAGCGCTAGCCGGTGACGGGTGATGATAGTAATACGTACATAGTAGTAATAAGTCGGCGAGTCGAAAAGTTTGCCACAGAGAGCATTGCAGCAAAGTGCAATTGCAGTTGCAAGTGTTGTGCAAAGCAAGTGATCAACAAAAATAATACATAGGCAAATAAATGCATATGGTAAAACGAGAGAATCAAATTGCAGTTTTTACTACAATTTGTACTTATAGTGCTTTAATCGACGCTGCTTTGACTCCTGTCTGGCCGTGGGGTCCTGTTGAAGAACTTTTGCTTCCGCAATACGAGACCGAAAATCGATAATTTCGTGCTGTATAAGTTACGGCGAAAGGTGCGCGCTCACTCGGGTGTTGTGTTCGGCTCTCGGGTACGAATATAAAGCGGCAGCATTCTTCTTGTTGTTTCTGCAGCGCTGGGTGGGTAATGCAAAGCGGTGTAGATTACAACAAAAACGCCGCGCATGAAACGTGATTGAAATTATTGCACAAAAAGGAAACGGCGCTTACACGCGCCAAACAGGCGTGCGTAGGCGTCAACAGTCAAAAAGAGAGAAAGAAACTGAGTGAAAAAGTGAGAGAAGGAGAGTATAAGAATAGATTGAGCGCGCATTGAGCTCTCGCGTAAATCAGGAAGCAAAAGTAAAGTAAAAAATAACAAACAAAAATACATACACCGATGGCGAATAAATAGAAACCGAAACCGAGTGTAAAACGTAACAGCAAAAAATGTACTAGCATGTAGTAATAGTAGTAGGAAGCAGTGCGAGAGCGAGAGGACCCCACGGACATCCAAACACCCATACAAAACGGGCTGAAAGGGGACGTCGCAGTCGCAGTCACAGTCGACGTCGTCGTCGTAGTAAGTTTTTCTGTGTTGTGGGTGCAGCGTCGCGTAAACACGAACGTGTGCTTGTGTGGAAGTGTGCGTGTGGAATGTGTAATACATAAATAAAATAAGGCACACAGCAAAAAATCATGATAAAGTTTGTCAGGCACAAAAATCGCGAGAATTCATTAAAGGCATCGAAAAATTTTCTGCGTAAAAAGGTACGCAACAAATGTAACAATAGAAATACAAAATTCTCTTCATCAAATGCGTAATTGTAATAATTAATTACATTTGTAATTGTAGCGTGAATCGAATGACTCTGGCACCGAATCTGATGGTGAACTCCTCGATGTGGAAAACAAACGTCACTTAGACGTGGATATGGAAACTAGTAAGTAACAGTTAATAATGTCGATAATATTTGATAATATTTCCTTTATTGCATATGAATGGAAACTTAATTGTTATTCAAAAACTAAAGTAGACTGAATTGGATTAGTATTTCAGTTTCTGTTGATTAATTTTGTTCTAATCGAAATGTTTGTTTGTTTAACTTTAAGGTTTGAGTTCCTGGACGGATGCAAACTCACCTACAACCGATACTGCATGCTCACCCGAGTCTTCTGCCATTGCTGCTGCTGCAATGATGTGTCACCATCAATCGTCGTCGTCATCCTGTGCCCATCTTATGTATGATCAGCATAGTTCCGAGGAGGAGCTTGAGGTGATTAATGGGCCATCAGCAGTGGCTGCTGCCGAAGCAGCTGCAGCGGCGGCGGCACACACAACCACAACCACCAGCGCAGCGGCATCTTCGTCCTGTGCTTCGCGACTATCGAATCGAGGATGCACCTCGTCTCTCGACACGGAGGCGCCATACGATGAGCGTGCTACAACATCATCCAACTCGAAGCGTTCCAGCTCAACGCTAATGGTTGAGAATCGAAAGCGTTCGCTGGCTCATAGCTCGGATGATGAGGTGAGTAACGAGCAGTGAGCGAAGTCTTTTAATGCAAAACGTATCGAGTAACGATTAACGAGTGAAGTTTAATTTAACAAATAACTAACGAGTAACTTTTCTATTCGCTTTCAGTTGCGTAACTCGTTGGAACCAATTCTGACGCCCGTGAATTTTCGTACATCGCCGCCATTGGAGGCATTTAAGCCAAATCGTAGCCATATGATGTTCCGCTCCACAACGCCACTGATATTATCGGAGGCCAGATGTGGCATCGAAAATATTAAATTATGTGATAATAGTGTAAATGAGGAGAACGGTGACGGCAACGGCAGCAATAGCAACAACAGTAACAGCAACAGCAACAAATGCCCTAAACTTGGAGCAGGAGGAGGAAGTAACGAGAATGAGCCGAGTGTGATTAAGGCGTGTAGCAGCTCCTTAAAGATGAGCAATAGCTCGCATCATATTTACCAGCCGCAGCCCAAGTATAGTTTCCATTACAACAGCTCCAGAAGTAGTCCGGCCTCCACAACTGGCCTGGACATGGAGGTGCGTTCGGTTAGTCCACCCGCGAAATTATTTCATTGCGCCATTTCGCCACGTCGACGTCCCAGCAATAATGTTGCTGGTGCTACAGCTGGAGCTGGAGCAGCAGGAGGAGGAGCTGCAGCAGGGGCTACAGGTGAAACCGCAAATGCTGCCGTTACCGTTACCGCAGCCGCCACACAGAGACTGCAGCGGCCGCATCGGCCGTGTTTAGATTTTGATAAGATGCAGCAGGTGAGTCTCTAATGCAGAGGGCGCTAACAGTGAATGAAAAGGAAAAGGCAAATCAAAGACTTTTTATACAAACAACAAAACAACATCAACAAGAACAACAACAACTGCAAACTGTAAGAAAGTACCTAAGCAACCAGTGCTGAGCAAAGGTTGTAGGAGAGCGTGCTTTGTTCAGCACTGGCCACATCATTAGGCGCACACTACACGATCAAGCAGCGTGACAAACGCGTCCGGCAACCCAACCAACAGGCATACAATAAAACAACAACAGCAACAACAGAACAACCCGCAACAAAGGATATCATCAAATCAAATTATATAAAGCTAAAAATAATTGAAATTTTAAACAGAAAATACGCTAACAAAGTAACAACTAACAATAGAAGCAGCTATTTTTTCACAATTTTAAACCAAAACAAAAACAAAAAATAATGCAAAATAAGAAAACAAACAAAGAAATAAAACATGAAAAGAGTTTGGCAACAGAAGCAGCGATGTTTAGATATATGTATGTATATGGATAAATGTATGTAGTAACTACAGAACTGTAAATATTGTATTTGTGTGCGTTGACAAGAAAAAAAAAAAGAAAAAACAAAACAAAAACAAAAATGAAATCTGAAAACTGAAAACTGAAACCGAAACCTATTTGAAAATTGGCAAATGCTACCTTGTTAGCGAATATTTTAATTTTTTTAATAATATGTTTGCATCAAGTCAAACATACAACAAAAAAGAAACTTAAGCTAAATTAAAATGATAAAAAAATAAGAAGAAAAAGCAAATATGGTGTGATGTAGAACGAAGACTCGAAAACTTTAAAGAGCAAAATTATATTTCTATAAATTGTGTAACGTGCAAAGCAAAAAAGAAAGAGAGAGGAAGCAAAATGTGAGTGGTTACTGGGAGCAGAGAGAGGAAATAGCGTAGCAAACACTGGGGACAAACACAAAATAGCAACAAACAACAATGTGAAGCAACAATAGCAAATACAAATAAAACAAACAACAAAGAACAAATACAAACATTAACAACTTTTTTATGCAACAGCAAAGAAACTAAGTTGGGCAGTTAAAACAAAACAACAAAAAAAATATAAATAAAAATAAAAACAACCAGTTGAATATGTGTTTAATGTACAAGACGAAATAGCAAGCTATTTTATAAACAATATTTAAATTTATCCGCAAAACAAAGATGAAAACACGAAAAAAGAATGAAATAATTAAATAAACAAAACCAAAAAGCTGCCATCAATTAAATCCATTCATATATGTATGTATTAAAGATCCTTTGTTTACAATATGATTGATGAGATTGATGATGATGAAACAATAAACGCAACAAAATAAAACAATTGGAAAAACAATTTGCAGGCGCATATGTGTATTAGTAAAGCAGAATTAACTTTTCTTTGTCAACTTAAGTAAACAAAATAAAAACAAAAGGAACAATAAGAAAAAGGAAAACAAAAATACGAAAGCGAAAACAAAAACCAAAACAACAAATAATAAGCCCATAATAAATTTAAAGACAACCAATCGATATGAGAAACCAAAAGAAACAAAAAATAAAAAATAAAATTAAAAACCGTAATTGTGTGCAACCATAGCAAGCAGAACATGCAACATACATTTTTAAGTATATATATTATAAATGATATTCAAAGTAATGCTAATTTTAAATCATATTTAATGTGAGAAACAAGCAAGATTTATGTTAACTCCAAAGTAGATGAAGAATTTCGTAATACGTATTTTCAATAACCATACCCAAGAAAACAAAAAAAAAGAAGGAACATAACATATAACACACACACATACATACACCATAACATACCACACCGCAGAATTACAAAACATACCCACTACAAAATGTTTCACACACACAACCTACCAAACAAAAAACAAAAACAAAAAACAAAAGAACAGCATAATCCACACCACCAACAAAAACTACAACTAAATCCATCAAAGATCAGGCAAGTAAGGAGCTAGCTGAAGAAGGGAAGTGCAAGGTACTAGGCATGCAGTTTTCATCATTTTTAATTAATTAACAAACAACAAAGATAAACAAGAAATTATATTATATATACATATATATATATATTATAAATGGAGAATGGAAGATATCATGGACTGAGCGTATGTTAGAGAGAAGGTGAAGCAACCAATACTAGGTTCTAGTTTTTAAGTTTAAAGTGAAAGAAAATTGTGAAAATGGCCATAACAAGGCTACAAAACGGTAAAGCACACACAAATAACAGGAAGAATCTTCGTAGAAAGTTTATGTTGAATATTTTTGAGACACAAAAACCAACAAAAAAATGAAAACACAAAAAGAAAAAATAAAAAAATAAAACAAACAAACAAATGATGAAAAACAAGTTAAGTTGTAAACAAAATACAAAGATTTCATTGCGGTTTTGGGCCTGCAGACAGCGCCCATGCCACTTGTGTTGTACATAGTTATATTAATAATTATGATATATATTTAATATATATATATAATACATATATATATAAATATATATATAATTACTCATTAAAATGATGATTGAAAATGGAAACCTTAAGAATTAAGTCGATGAACGGTACAAGTGCAAAAAGATAAGAAAGAATTATAAAAAGAAAAGAAATTGAAAGAACAAAAATAAAACAAAAAACAAGAAAATGAAAATAATAAAGAAATGCTCTGCAATAGAAAGCAAAAAAGGACGACTTCTATCTTTTATCATGCAATCTGAACGTGCGAAGCGCTACAGTAGCAATTGCTGAGCTTAAGATAAATGTATCGCAATCACGTTGTTATCGTTTATCGGAGATCCTTTAACATTTAGAAATCGCAATCAAATTGTCATTGTCGAGAACGTTTCTGTTTACGTACATTTCAAACTTTATTTATATGTTGGGTTAAATTATAAATTTATATTAACACTTAAATTAATTGGTATGCAGTTTATTTGATTGTTGGGTGGTCAGTTCGTTACTCCATTGATAACCTCGTTGAAATGAAGTTTGTCAAAGCTAATCGTCTTAGGGTATTAGCGTTAATTACTTACATATGTACAAGTACATATGTTTATATATGTCAGTTACATGCATTTTATGTACATTATATTAATACTAATTTGTAGAAACCTTGGCACACGGCTATAAGCCCAAAATTTCCTGCTCATTTTCGCCGCAAACGGCATCAGACTTGTTAATATTGGTCACATCATCTTCATCCTCAATTTGCTTCAGTTTGCTTCTGCTGCGGGTGCTGTTGTTGCTGCCACGTTTCTTTGTGCCGCCCGCAGAGCTCTCTGGTGTGGGTTGAACTCTTCCCGGATCGTGTATACGTATGTGGCGCTTTAGATCGCTATTTACTCTAAATTTCTTATCGCAGAGGGTACAAGCATAAGGTTTCTCCCCTGTATGCACCTTGATGTGGGCCAGCAAATAGGAGCTCGCCCGAAACGTTTTCTCACAGTATTGGCAGGCATAGTTCAGTTCACGGGTGTGAATCCGACGATGCACCACCAGGGAGTACTTGCGGGAGAAGCTCTTGCCACAGTATTCGCACATGTGCGCCTTAATCTTGCTGTGCCTCGAGATGATGTGATACTTGAGATCGCCCCATTGCCGAGACTTGTAATCGCACTGTTCACATTTGTACGGTCTTACGCTGGAATCTGCAATGGCAAAAAATGCAATTAAATATTTTTGGAATAATCAAAGATCCTTCCATTGCTTACGTGTGCGTGCGTGGGCTTTCAGCGCACTCTGCGTGTAAAAGGATCCGTCACAGTTGATGCAATGATAGCTACGCTCCTTGGTATGTGTATGCTGATGATACTTGAGTGCGTTGTACGAGTTGAAATCCCTGTCGCACTTGTCGCAACGAAACTTTCGTTTCGTCTTGTTCACATCGCCGCCTGCAGGATTCTCTTCCGTGTCCATTCGATATATATCATTGTCATATACATTATCATACGTCACTGAGGCCGCAGGAGATGATGCTCTGCTATCCGTTGGCGCTGTGCCCTCCACTTCCTCCGTCTTAAAGGCATCGCTTATCATCAGTGGGGAACGCTGCAGCTGCTCGATGGCTGATCCTGCATTGGGCGTTGGCGTCCGCGGGGGTTGTGATACCAACAACGCTTGCTCGTCGTTCTCCCTATTCACTTCTTCTGTTGCCGCCGTTGCAGTTGCCTCAATGTAGGGCTTCTTGTGGCACATTTCCAGTTTTGATTGCGAAGGCTGCTCAGGTTGCTGTTCATCTCGTTTGTTTGTGTTGAGAAAATTAAGCGTTAGTTGCTCGGCTTCGATTTGATTTGTCTTCAACAGCGGCGTGGAGGCTGGAGGAGGCTCACCAGGCAGCAATAAGCCGGAGAAGGCAATGTCTGTGAAGTTATTGTTGAACCAAGGCGCACGGATGCCACTTGTGGTAAGCTCTAGATCCACCAGCTCATCGCATGTATCCTCAATGGAAACCTTGTCCACTACATTGCGTATGCCCTCCAGCATATCCTCTGTATCACTGAATTCCACGTCATCCACAACGGGCACATCATTGGACGTCGTAGCATTGGATGAGCCAACAGGCGTCAGCTTATCATCATCCTTATGTAAGGTCATGGCATCAGAGTGTATGACCATATTGACGCCCACATCATCCACAACGTCATCATCAACATGACTGATGTTATGAAAGTTTTCAAAGTTCAGCTGCACGTCGTGGAATACCTGATCCAGCTTAGCCTGCTCCTGTTGAAGCTGCAGAGATAAAGGGAAAGAATAGAATAGAGTTTAGCAATCTCAGTTAAAGATATCTACCTTATCGTGAGCCGAAAGCCCACACATGTCCAGTGGTTCTTTCTGTTGTTGTGGCTGTTGCTGCTGTTGGGGCACATCCAAGCGCTGCTCCAGATTGCTAGGATCATAGTGCTCTTTGAGATGTGCATAGAATTCGATTTGTGTGTGCACAGCATAGCCACAGATCTCACAGCTGTACGTGGCCACCACAGGCACCTGTACATGATGCTTGTGCTGCTCCAAATCTGTCTCCATGTTGGCCAGATTGCCCTTGAGTTTTCTTGAGATGCGCTTTTTATGTGGCAACACTTTGCGTGCATTTGTCGTCGATACGCTGTGGGCATACAGTAGTTCATCATCGATGGGCACCGTGGGCTCAATGGCCAACGCTGGAAATGCTGGCGGAGAGCCTTGTTGTGGCACTACATCGTTTAAAGAAAGGAACTCCTCCTCTGCCTCTTTGTCGTAGTTGCTGGGTGTGCGTTCAGGGGACGCCGCCACCGCATTGGAACGCGTTGCGTTGGGCTCATCCACAACATGCTTGTTAACAAATTGGAAAATCGTATTGTGAAAATTTAGCTCAGGCGGCGTCAGGGAATGCTTCTCTACATAACCAACAGCTCCGTTTGCAGTATTGGCCGTTGTACTGAGATTTGTTGGTCCTTCCGCTTTGGGAAAAACCCCCGTGTGGTCTATTAAATCCATCATGAAATTGTTGTGCATCAGCTCCGTTGCCAGCAGCGTCTGCGAGTGTGAAAGAGGGAAAATTGCACCAGTTATGATAATTTACTTGGCATCCACTTACGTGGTCGATGAACTGTTGCGTATCCACTTCTTTGCGCTCCATTTTGTTCGTTTCACACACAAATTCATTAAATAAAAAGCAACTTTGAACTCGGTAAGAAAATCTAAATTGCAGAAATTGGCCAGCTGTTTGATGCTATCGGTTAGAGTTGAATGCGTGTCGTGAGGGAATAAGAACCATCGATATATGAGCAGTGTAAATGATCGAAAGATTAGTATTTTGTCATCGATAAGTCGTGCAATCAAAAGAGTGTTGTACAGGAAGCCAGGCACTCATCACTAGGTATGTTCTTGAGTGTTTTCCGTTTTTCTTCCAAGAAACATCTGTCTTTTTGTTACTAATAATTGTTATTCATTATTTATTTATTATATAATAAATGCTGTTGCCGTAAATATATAAAACGATACTGATTCAAAAAGAAGATATGCCTGCAGCACTACTACAATAAAATCCTGCTCTGTCGTAACAATAGAACAGCCCAACACAATAAAAGTTCCATCGTTGATTATTGATTGATTTAAAAAACGAGAAAATATGCAATCAAACGATGATGCAAAATTTATTAAAAAACGTTGGAAGGGCGGTTGTATTGAACCACATCCCACGGATAAAGCGTTAATAGTCAATTACCAATTGGAAGCAACTGTGTTTGGAGAGCCCAACAATCCTATGATTGAGGAAAAAAAGCAATGCCAGAAAATTATACGTCTGCGTTCGCTAAACGCCAAGACAGACCCCGCAGCTCTTGCTCGCGAAGTGGTGGACAAATGCGATCTTATACATAAATCGCAGTTAAACGATGTTGAGCAAATAATATTTTATTTAAAGAATCGCAAAGATAATGCCAGCAACGATATTGCCGACAACACTCATACAAACAGTCGAAGGTCGGCAGCAATGTCCAATTCACATATGCGCGGCTCAGCTTATGCCATGACCAGCAGCACCTTGGGATCGGGAGGTAATGGAACCACAACGGTGGCAACACCAACAGCCGATGTATCCATTAATAAAATTGATGAGTATGTGGAGCTTTTGTATGAAGACCTGGCCGAGAGAGTACGTGGATCTGCCATGATATTGCATATAGCACGCAATGCTGATAATCTCGAGGAACTGGAAAATAACGAGGCCTGCCTCAGTGCGCTGTCCCGTGTGCTGCGAGAGGATTGGCGTAAATGTTTGGATCTCTCCACCAATATAATCTATATATTTTTTTGTTTTTCCACCTATACAAAGTTTCATCCTCTTATTGTGCATTACAAGATTGGATCGCTGTGCATGGATGTCATCGATTACGAGCTGCGTCGCTACGAGACCATGCGTAATGAGCTGGACATCCGCAAGCAGCCGTATGATTCAACAACCCCACTAACAACCTCGGCCAAAGCTAGCAAAGAGAAATTGAATCGCAGCACCGACGACATTCTGGATATTATGAACGAGGAGAGACCCAAAGACATGGAGCCACCACGTCGCCGTATACCAGAGTTGAAACAGCGACCCAAGTCTGGCAATTGGAGCAGCTTCCAAGGGACCATGTCCTCCTCACCAATGAAAAATCAAATACTCAACAACAGCTATAGTGAGGCTCTCTCTGCCGGAGCCAATGGCAATGCTAATGCCCAGGATTCGCTTTATATGGACCCTTCAAAAGCGCAAAGCAATGAGTCACTCGATCACAGCGATCTTAAGCTAAAAAAGGAGGAATTCGATCGACGAAACAAACAACTTAAGATATTTGCCAAGAAACAGGAGCAATTGCTACGCGTTGCATTCTATCTGCTGTTAAACATGGCTGAGAATGTCAAGCTGGAGGAGAAGATGCGACGAAAGAACATTGTTAAGATGCTGATCAAAGCGCTGGATCGCCAAAATATTGATCTGCTAATGCTTGCCAGCACGTTTCTAAAGAAATTGTCAATTGTGGGCGACAACAAGGATGAGATGTGCGCCTTAAACATTGTCTCGAAGCTACCACGGCTGTTTCAAAACGCCCACACAGATCTGGTGCAGGTCACACTCAGACTAGTCTTTAATCTGTCATTTGATAGTGTGTTGCGTCGCAAAATGATTACAGCTGGTTATCTTCCCATGCTGGTTAAGTTTATCAACGATGAGAAGCATCATTCTATTGCCGTCAAAATACTTTACCACATGAGCATCGATGACAAAGTGAAGTCAATGTTTCTCCACACGGAGTGTGTGCAAATGGCAACAGATGCTATAATATTGAATCTCAACGTAAAGGTTGATCCAGATCTAATGGCGCTCTGCATTAATCTATCGTTAAATCGACGCAATGCGCAGATTATGGTTGAGGGACAGCGATTGCACAGTCTAATGGATCGGGCCTTTAAGTATCAAGATGCATTGTTGATGAAATTGTTGCGCAACATTTCGCAGCACGAGTCCTTGCAGCTACTGTACATCGACTACGTGGGAGATCTTGCCCGGATTGTGACCATCTGTGACGATGAATCCTTTATTGTCGAATGCCTGGGCATACTGGGAAATCTTGCACTTACCGACCTCGATTACTCGCAAATACTGCAAAATTTTCAACTTATACCATGGATACGACAGTTGCTGGTGCCTGGTGCACGTTTGGACGATCTGGTGCTGGACACGATTGTCTACTTGGGCACTTGCGCTTGCGATGAGCTATGTGCGTTACTTTTCTGCCGTGCCAAGGTCGTACTCTCATTGATCGAGTTACTCAAAGCTAAGCAGGAAGATGATGAGATTGTGCTACAGATCATTTACGTGTTTCAGCAGATACTTCGACATGAGAGCACACGTGAATATATGATTAAGGAAACGGAATCTCCAGCTTATCTCATTGATCTTATGCACGACAAGAATGAGGCAATACGCAAAGTTTGTGATTACTGTCTGGACATCATTGCCATTAGCAACAGCGAGTGGGCTAAACGCATTAAGTTGGAAAAGTTTCGTAATCACAACTCACAGTGGCTTTGCATGGTGGAGTTGCAGCAGGATCGTGATAATGATCAGGATTATTTGGAGAATAACGAAGACGATAATGATCTCGACACTTATCTACGATCTGAATATCTGGACAATTGCGATCTCTACAATAGCTCCAACATAATTGAGCACGACAACGACACCAATAGCAACAATAGTAACAATCCAGGCAGTCCAACTGTATCCACTTATAGCCGGCCAGTCAGCACCTATCGGCGCAGTCAGGATCTAGATGAGCTCTACAGCTCAAAGTCCCAAATTTCAATCCAGGACACTAATTAAAGTAAATATATATTTAAAGCTGGCACAGGCAAGATTTCATTCGCAAAAGAAACTTCTTGATTATACTTCAGTGCACATCTTACATCACCAAAAACACATGCATATTAGTCAAAATGTTAAATGCTTATTAATTTCTAATCAATGCTTTGGCAAATACATGATATTTGTGCACTAAATCTGCACAACAATTTTACACGAAGTATTTGGTCGAATGCTTGTATTATTATGTTTTAATAAATAACCTTATAATCAAAAAACAGAAAGAGTTATAATAAAAAATAAACTAGTACTGGCGCAAATATAAAAGAGATAAATTCAATTTACAGGCAAAATTTCGAATTTTTATACATCGCCTCTTGTATAAACAGCTGCCGGTAGTGGTTGTTTACTGTTAATAAAAGTATCTAAAATGTAGAGTTCTCATGTTAGATGCGTAGTTAACCTGTTAAAGCTGAAATACTTCTGTTAGAATTGAATTAAAGCTGTTATGTAAACAGTTCTGTTAATCGAAGTAATTCAACTAATCGAAATATTGGTATTTTGTGCTCGATAAGTCGTGTAGTCAAAGTAGTGTTGTAAAGTTTACGAGACTAAAATGGCAGCACTCTTTTATGGCGCACAATTCAAATGCCAGTGAGTTAGTATATTTTTGAAATTTAGTGAAGTATTTTTAGAACAATATATTTTGTTGTTTATTAATAAGAGATTGTTTAAATTATGATTGCAAGCATGTAGAGCAGTTTCATGTGCAATTACACTTGCTGATGCGAGTAATTAATACAAAAATCATTCTTCATTCAGCAGCAGCATCTACTTAATGCACATCAAAGCGTATTACGCCGCCACCCGTTGGTCGTTGGCGACTGTATACAATCTCCACTTCAATTGTTGCCCGGAATTGCATGTCAAACAGATCGAACGGCATCTTTAAGGTGTTCCCGGGTGGTGGCAATGATGGATTTGGATTCTGTTATTGTTATGATTCGTATGAATTCGGTGCGTAATTGCTTGGCACAACACTACGAAAAATGTTCGTTTAAACAACAAAAATGCCGTCTCGCCGTTGAGTTTAGTTTATTTATTTTTATACCCACAAGCCGCATTGCAGGCGAGGCAGATCAAAAGATTTACATTCACAACGAGCAAAAGCCACACCAAAATATATTGTCTAATAATTGTTTATTAAACATTAAAGACTTATGCCAAATATTAAACAGCCGCCTGCCGTCACATAAAGTGTCAAGAGATAAATAAAAGTACATAAAATTTTATTGCGACCAATGCAAGCTGTTGACTCCCCGCAACAGTGGCGGCTTCCCCTACCGCCAACATCATATACTTGCAACATATGGCAACCACCGACTGGTGTGGAGGCAACACCAACGCAAGAGGCCGCAATTTGTGTGCTAAGCCCTCTGATCCATTTACCATAAATATGTTGATATATCACAGCGCAGGATTAGCTTCCTGTTTGCAACCATATGGAGTTCCGACAATTTTCGGGATCAGTTCAGTGAGTGGGGGATCATCATCATATGCGGTGGCTGCCACTTGAGCATGTTAAATATATGAAGTGTTAATTTGTAAACGAATTGAAATTGGAATGTTTATTGTTATGTTTGTTGTTAAATTTTATGTTGCCTCCAATTGGTTGCCTCCGTTTGTGAGAAACTCAACAGATTTCTGTGTATATATGTATAACTAGGGTATCTTTTCGTCAAGCTCTCTCATTTATTTTATTTTAATATCTATACTCTTTTTATGATCATTTATTTATGTACCTTTTGCTTAATACTTTAATCCAACATTTTGCAGATGTTTTCATCTGTTTTTGTATTTGTTTATTATTGTTTTTGTTGGTCTTTATATTTTTCTGATATTTTGTAGCGTATAAATATTATTTTTTCATTAGCCAAATGCAAATAGATTACTCTGGCATGGCGGCAACAAATGTGGTAAACGCCCTCAGTCATTGCTACCTGATCGCAACTCTGATCTCTTGACCAGCTCTCAGTATTTCTGCTTTTCAATTTTCCATTTTCCATCTTGCAGTTTGTTTATTTTGCTTTGCTGCCCACAATTTGAAAAAAGGTGTTTTGCTCACAACTGAGTTTGTTTTCAATTTTAATATAAATAAATAAAATACTTCCAAATATTTTCGACAAATATGCAAAGTCAATATTTATTGAAGAGATTCCTTTTTTGTGACAGAGCAATTTTCAAATACAAATAACCTGCTTGGCAAACTTTAAAAAGAGCTATACAAATGGGGTTTATGGGCTTTGTGAAATTTCTAAATGAAAGAATTTATTTTTAACTATAGAAACAGCTGTAGTGCTTAAAGATAAAACGTTCTTTCTGTAGATATTAGAGAGAAAGACTATGAAAGTATCTGAGAAATATATAGAAGAATAAGTTATTATTAAGTGAGTCTATTGGGGAGGTGGCAAATAGAGGCATTTATAGGGTATATATGCTTATTTACATTCTTTATATTTTGTATACTTCGCAATCTATTTCAGCAAATTAAAATTCAACATGTTTTTTATTATGATCGCTTAATAAATACGAAAGTTAATTAAAACACTACTTTGTTTACTGTAGAGCTGGGATTCATTAAATAGGGGCAATGAGCGATGAGCTTTCTTCGATTCTTTGTATCGATATGAAACATCGATACGTAATTCAACTTTTGGTGGCGCTGGGGTTGCCACAGCTTTTATAGCTTCATTTAACAGATCCTGCGAGAAACTGCAACTCATATCTAATCAAATTTATAAGTATGCTTCCCTAGCACATAGAAAGAGCACAACTAGCATTTCTTAACCACTTCTCAACTATAATTCTCAACTGATTCAAGCGCAAAACGTGTTCAAAGTTAGAAAACATTAGATGCCAACTCACTGAAGCATGTTTGCCTAACTTTGATTAGAATCTTGGCTAACATAACTGCGCTGCAACTCCGCAAACTGGCAGCTTTCATGTGTGGCAATCTCGCTGTACATTTCGTTGACTGTTGCCACATGCTCGTTAGAAAGTTTGTGCAACAACAACAACAACAACAAAAGAATAAAAGAGGCAGTGGCTGTCAACTTATTTTTTGTTCTTTAGCTGGTTTACAATACATAATGATATTATTATTATTATAAGCGTGCTTTTTTGTGGATACAACAACATCAAGGGAGTGAGATGGCCTCGGACCGCCAAAAGGAGCGAAAGATGGGGGGTGGGGTGGGGCAGGAAGTGTATGAAAGTGGGTTGGGCAAGTGCCTTCTTTTGTTCTTCGTCACGTTCTGCGGTACACTCGGAGCAAAGTAAAGTGAAGCAAGGCGATGTGGCAATCCACCTTGCCACCAACGACAAAGAGGAAGCGGAAACAACAGCAACAACAACAACAGTAGCATGTGCCGCGCTGCAGAGGAAGAAGACGATGATGATAGGAGGAGTAGGAGTAGGGAAGTTTGCATCAAGTGCTGTTCGATCGTTGGAGAGTTTACTGCAAAGTCTCTTTCTCGCTTCCTTTCCACTTGCGGGTACAAATTACAAAACAAAAGCTGTGAAATGTAAGAAAAATGCAAAAACAAACAGCAAAGCGAGCGGGCGGGCGAGTGGTATGGGGCATGTGGCACGGGCTGTTGGTGCTGCTGCTGCATAAATATTGTCAACAACAACAACAGCGTGACAGCTACAGTGAGTGACAATGTGGCAGGGCCAACACTTGCCCCCTGAGGCATGTTCAGCTTTTTTGTGGCGCACGTTTTTCATAATTTTGTGCGCATCTCAGCGAAAAATCTGTTGACGCAATTGTCACGTGCTGTGTGTTGTTATATTTCTTCTTCTTCTTCTCCTCTTTTTTATTGTCGTTGTCGTTGTCCAAAGGACGAGGCACGCGCATAGTTTTTCCCATATGCCCCATGTCTGTTGTGCCACTTTCTCTATGGCCCAGACAAGTGCAATGCGACGTTAGAGCCAAAGTGCTGACGGCTTTTTAATCAGATTTAACCAGTAGTTGACGCAAGCTGCAAAAAGCACATACTAACTGCCCAGGTTGAAGGACTCTACATTAGAACTGCAAAAAGAATCAGAGATGCAGCAAAGTCTGATAAATGTAATAATGTAACGGAGATCACAGCATTTATAGGAAACTTTCAATTGCGAAGCATTTCCCTAGATCTGTAGTAAATGTTATTCCATTATAACTAACATGACTTTGTCAAAGCTTAATTTGTTTGTTAACGAAAATATGTTTATCATTTAGATTTATTCGCTTTGTCAATTTGTTATACATTTAACAATATTAATATCTATATTTCTTTAAGTTTTACCTGAAAGTTGTGTAGTAAAAGCTGAACTTATTTCCATTTGGATAGGTCTTAATCAACTGGTATATGAATCGCTCTCATATATTTGAGACATTTCACAACTTCTATTTTTCATGCAGACATTTAATTATGAATATAGTATATTTATTATATATTTTTACATTATTTTATTATAATATTGTATCTTAATTTAATAAAATGTATATCCCCACATAAATAAATAATAAATTCTCTTCCGTTCTATTCTTTTACACAGAATAATGTTGTTTTATATCTCAACGATTGACTAAATGCTTTCTGGGCATTTTACTATTATAAATTTGACAAAATGTAAGCAATTTTATAAAGTAATAATCAAATTGTTGCTAAATAATTTAGGCGCATTAATAGACCTATTTTTATTGACTACTTCAAACTGCATATATATATTTTTTTATATGTATTACAATTCTTATAGTAGAATTCCTAATAAAATAGTTAATAGAATTATGCAATTGTTACGCTACAATAATTCATAACATTTCTTACAATTTAATATGATAGTTTTGACAATTACTAATATAGAATATATAATTAAAATTACATGAATAAATAAATACAAACTTAGTTTACTTCCATTTAACAGCCAGGTTAATAGACTTTTTTAATTACCTATTTCAATAACTTTGTTTAAACTGAAACGATTCATATGCCACAATATTTACAATTCATAATGAGTTCTAGAAATGAATTAAGAAATATAGAATGGAATAATATTAAAAAACTGATTACAGATAGAAATTGAAAATACAATTAACATGCAGCAACAAATGCTGATTGAGTTCAATTCAATCAAATACTTAGCAATGCCAAGTGCAGCAGGAGCAATCAATCAGGGATCATTAAACTCCGCTTCCATATGTGAAAGTAGTGCAGATTTATAGGGTTCTATAGGGTTCTATAGGGTCGCAAAGGCTAACCACACGCCCTACGCTCTACCTTTTTGCCAGTTTATTGAAATGCGCGTATTTATTTCAACATTTGTTTGACGTGAAGCTCAGCAGACCAAAATACAAGACGTGAAGGCAACTGGAGGCTGTCGAGTGGAGAATGAATCCAGTTGCCAGTTGCCAGTTGCCAGTTGCGAGTTGCCAGTTGCCAGTTGATAGAGCTTGATTGGATCGCTGTCGCTGTTGTTGTCGGAGTCGATGTCGATGTCGATGTTGGGTAGCGATAGTTTTCACATGTTTTGTTTGAGCATTAATTCCGTTTAAATGATTTCCACTTTATTTCTTTTATTTAGTATTTTGCACAGATTTTCGTATTTGGCGCGTAATCAACTGGAAGTGAATTTGACCAACACACAAGAGGTTCTCCTTTTCATAAATAAATAAATATATTTATACGGGTTTTTTGTATTTTGTATTTTGTATTTGGTATGCTTAAAGTGCGATTATTACTATGTGTGGTGATTGTGTCGTGGCTCAGGGCCACTGAGCCGTGAAAAACGCAAAAACACAAATTGTGGAAATTGCTTGAAATGGGCAGAACAGTTGATCCATTTGATAGCCATGATCCGATGGATGGATAACTGTGACCAAACAACTCGACAGGATTCTCAGCAAGGTCTAACGCTGTCAAGGCCCATCAAGGTCAAATGATGGGCGCTCTGTAATGTTTACGGTTAACCAGCATAGGCCAAAATATGCCATTTACATTGGCCACATCGACACTGGCATGGCCATCAAGGACACCTCTTGAGCACAGAGCAACGCAACGCAATTCAAGGACAAACTGACGCTGAGGACAAACTCGTCCTTTTGCGACAGCTGAGTTTTGTAGTTTTTCCAGCAGGCATCAAGCATCAGGCATCAGGCCGTGTCCTGTCAACAGCGTACGCAGCGTACCACAGCGGGTGCAATGTCCTTTCACGACTCATCATCATCGTGTCCTGCCGCGTCCTGTCTCTTGCTGTGGATCTGTCGCTCTCCCATTCCAAACTCAACTCATCTGATGAGCTCAGATCGCATCCCTATTGCAGCCTCCTCCGGTGCGCTGCTGGTGCAAATCGCTTTCATTTAACACTAACTTCATGTCCTGCCGTTGCTGCTGCTGCTGTCCTGCCAGCCAGCCAAAACAAAAGCCACTTCGTTGTCGAAAACACCTGAGGCCTCTGAAATGCCTCAACTATTTGAAAATTGTTTTGCTCTTCTTTTTCTTTTTCTTTATATTTTTCTTTTTCTTTACAATTTTTGGAGCTATGAAAACATGCAACAAGTCCCTCAATTCCTTTTGATCTGTTGCCGTCAACTGAAATTTGAGTCAGTCTCCCTGCCTCCTCATCGCACTTTCGTGCTTGTCTCAAGTGTTTCAGGGTTTTGTAATTAACCGACATTCGAACACATCGCCTGGCAACTCCAGTTCCCATTCCCATTCCCAATTCCAATTCCAATCCCAAAACTGAGTCCATTTCGCGTTCCACGTCCACGCCTAAACACTTCGCTTGACGCATGTGTTTCGTCTCCGGCTGCTGGTATCGGATTTCCACATTAGCTGCAGGCGGCGCCGCCATCAACTCTGCCTATGATGAACCGAATCGTGTATTCTGCTCCCCTTTCACCCGTCGCCTGTTGACCGCCCTTCTTGGCCACAGCCATTGGCGTTAATGAGAAAGTGTCACTGATTTGACGTCTGTCGTCAGCGCCCGCGGCAAAAGACCAAAGATTTCTCAACTTGTCATCATGTCAAGCAAGCGAGGCAGCCGCAGAGGCACAGAGGTGTGATACCAAAGGATGGAACTACTTCAGGAAGTTCTTCAAATCAAAGATCAATTGATTGTTGGCATACAAATTTGAAGTAGCTGACACAATTTGTTGATTATAAAAAGACTTTGATTTAACAGGTATAACAGTGGAACTTATAACAAATGTTATTATATGGATGTGTGTATAACAGTTTAGAATGAAAACTTCTGTGGATATAATGAGATAGAAGATATAGATAATGAGTATGACAATTCTTAGACTTTATCATGATATAAATAAAATGATATTATTTTATTTGTAACAGTTGAACGATAATATTTTAAATATAACGAGATATTAGTTGTGGATAAAGAGTATTACAATTATTAGGACTCATCATAAAATAGTAAATAAAATGAGATTAATTAGACTAGGCTTAGGATTAGGTTTGACGAAGGCGAAATGTGTGTAACAGGCAGAAGGAGGCATTTTTTCGAAAATTTCGAAACTTTCTAATTCGCATTACTTTGGTAAAACTCAACTGATTTCGATAAACGAAGTCGTTTTGATTATTGTTTCCTTTCTAAATTTATTTGGCATCTTTATTTTGTTTATTTAGGCAATTTAAATTTTTTCCAAAATTTTCAATTTTTTGCATACCTACCCCTTGACATTTTTTCGAAAATTTCGAAACTTTCTAATTCGCATTACTTTGGTAAAACTCAACCGATTTCGATAAACGAAGTCGTTTTGATTATTGTTTCTCCTCTTAATTGATTTGGCATCTTTATTTTGTTTATTTAGGCAATTTAAATTTTTTCCAAAATTTTCAATTTTTTGCATACCTACCCCTTGACATTTTTTCGAAAATTTCGAAACTTTCTAATTCGCATTAATTTGGTAAAACTCAACCGATTTCGATAAACGAAGTCGTTTTGATTATAGTTTCCTTTCTAAATTGATTTGGCATCTTTATTTTGTTTATTTAGGCAATTTAAATTTTTTCCAAAATTTTCAATTTTTTGCTTACCTACCCCTTGACATTTTTTCGAAAATTTCGAAACTTTCTAATTCGCATTACTTTGGTAAAACTCAACCGATTTCGATAAACGAAGTCGTTTTGATTATTGTTTCTCCTCTTAATTGATTTGGCATCTTTATTTTTTGTTTATTTAGGCAATTTAATTTTTTTCCAAAATTTTCCATTTTTTGCATACCTAATTATATGACAGTTAATAATAGAGTGAAAAGCTTGTAAAATATTAACAAATATAAAATATAATTAAAAATAAAGAAGTAAATATAAACTTAGCCTATTTATCAGCAAAGTTAGATTAATATTTTTATTTAAAAAGAAATATTTTTATTTTAGTATTAAAATTGAAATTAAATTACAATTATTTGTTTTAAAATCTATACATAATAATAATAATAATATAATAGTAATAATATTTAGTTTAAACTATAAAATAATTAAACAACTAATGTATAGCTAACTTAGTAATTGCCTTTTACATCGCTCTTCTCTCTTGCATTGAACTAAAGCAATCTTTGCACTATAAATTATAAGAAACATACACAAAGTCTATCAACTAATCCGATTACAATAGTTAAACAATACTTGACAATATCCATTACAAATTCTCCTGCAATAACTACTCGAATTTTCCAAGAAAAACTAAAGAAGGAGGGCAACTGAAGCTTAGAAAGCCAAAGTCTACAAGTTGTACAATAAGTCGCTTGGGGTTTTGGTTCGCGTGATATTCGGCTAATCTGATGATTTGGAGAAGAAGTTGACAACATTATCAGGCATTAACAGGCCGCGTCGGCAAAGATGACAACGGCCGCACAGTGGGACAAGGACACAAGAAAGGCAACGTAGAGGGAGACTCATTGTTGCCAACGTGCCGAAAGATGAGACAAAGCTGTTAACGCAATAAAAGCAAAATGTCACCTGACAAAAATGCAGCCGTTCCCAACAACCAAAGAAAAAACGACAAAACAATAGGCAAAAGAACAAGAGAAATAGATAAATATATATATGTATGTGTACATTTATAGAAAGAGAGAGGCAAAAGGACATCAAGAAGGAAGCCACATTGCCACAGATCGGTGGACTTTGATGCTTTGTTTTAGAAACACGTTATCACATTGTCGGTGGCACAAGAAAGCAGCCGCAAGCGGGAATGTCTCAATTATATGTTTAAAGGACGAAAAACCAACTGGCAACTGAGTCAACGCCTTGAAGTCTTCGCCTTATGGAGTCATCAAGCGTCTCTGGGCCAACGATGATGTGTAGAATCTGACGATGACTAAACCAAATGAATGCCGAATTGTGCACGTTGTGCCGCAGCGGGTGTCCTTGATTTATGTGACGGTGATCCTTGATCCTAGCGCGCCCAGCACATGCAATCAAAAGAGCACAAACCGACAGAGAGCGAAAGAGAGCGAAAGAGAGAGAGAGAAATCAAACACAAATGATTACAGCGCGTGCAAAATGCGAGAGCACAGGACCAAAGGCAGGGGGAACTGGTCCAATCGCTCTGACCACTGACTGATCCATAAGCCAACAACAAACGAACTCCGCCACAATAACAATAACATCTACAACAACATCTACAACAACAACAACAATAACATCTACAACAACAACTTTAAGTTGATTCCATAAGCGGATTGTTAGCAAATGCCTTCGGCTCTTTTAATAGTCTTAGGGAATTTTCGATTTTTTTGGCCTTATTGAAATGAGCAATGCTGTCAATTCGTCTTCTTCTTATTCTTCTCGGCACTGCTTATTGTTCGCTCTTCTTCTCTCACTTTTTGTGTGCGTGGACGTGTTAACAGAGCAATTAACTTTTAGGGAAATTCTCAATGTTTTTGATTTATGCAGCAACAGGAACTCACAACAACAGGATAACAGAATAACATCTGGTAATCAGCAGGTTTTATGATGGCTCAGAGTGTTCTAAATAGGTCAAGACTGTACACAACAGTCTTAAGTCACAATCAAGATCAATAATTGATTACATGGAACACAACTTTATGCGAATATTTGCATTTAAAAAATTTAATAAATATTTAAATGAGAATATGAAATTTACAAGAATTTAAATGAAATCATATAGCAAAGAGTGATACTAATTAATAATAATTGATTAAATTTAATAATATTTAAGAATAACTAATAATAATTAATAAAATAATGAAAAATAATTAATACCATTAAAAAATATAAAAAAGATTTATATTTTTATAACGTTTCGATTAACAAATTGATTGAATTTTTAATATTTTTTATTTTAAAAAATTATAAAATTAATAAATAAAAACATTAGAACATCAACCAAGTCTAGAGTGTGTCAGCTGTAGTATTCAGTCGTTATTTTAGATATTCTCATTGAAGGACAGCTGCTTACCATGCCTAACTAGGCCTAACTATGCCCATAAACCGCTCACTAAACACTTTATGGCCACTCGAACAATGCAGTCGAGCAACCACATTAGTTTGGCCCATAAAATACCCAACAGCAAATTCAGAACGTAAGCGTTGCTGTCATAAAACTGACAACACCCACTGTAACTGATCGATACAACAGTGAATAAGAAGAAACTGCAACTTATTGATTAAGTTGTCCGGGCGATTGAACTGACAGGATCTGAACCAGAACCGGGACGAACAGTGGAACACATGTCACACAGGATACATGAACATGGCGAGCCATAACTATAGCGAGTTGATCGAATTATAAAGGCAACTGGTTGCAGTTAACCAAAAAGAGAGAGAAAAAAAAGGTCCTGACTGACTGCAGTTAAATTGATTCGTCACACAGATTTGGATACATTAAATGCAATCATTTGACAACAGGACGAAAATATTTTCATCCATTGTGTCCTAACAATGCAGCAACAACACAAAATGCACAAAATGTTTCATAGTTTTGTATTCGGTTTGACTCCCCCCAAAGCGTAGCGAATTCCCTTTGATGGACATACAGGATGCCTTCTTATTCCTCACGCTGTTCGCTTCTCCCACTCTCTCGCACCCTATGTGTGTGTGTGTGTGTGAGTGTATTATCTGTGGCTGACACTGTGTGTGTGGAACAACGCCTGGGAGCCGGCGATAATTGCTCGTTAGTAGCAAACATTTCCATTCCACGCTGTTGCCCTGTGGAGTAAGATGTATGCCTGATGATCTGAAAATTGATATTTTCTCGGCTTGTGTTGCGAATTGCAATTCCAATTTTCATAGCTGTTAGATAGCTAATGAGCTGTTAGTTTCATTAAGTATAGAAGCTTGTTCCGGCTGCTATTTTTGTTGTAGCTAAAGCGTGTGGATTGCAAGTGGATGTTATTGCTGATATGCTTAGATTTGGGGTTGTCACTTATGTTACAGTTCTTACTTGTTTTACTCCTTTTAATATTTATGAACAAAAAAGTAAGGCAAGAATTACATAGTTGTATTATCGTAGTTTATTGCTAGAATAATAATTTAGTTAGAATAATATTTTCTAGAAAATAATAAAGCTTGGATTACAAGTGAATTTTAATTTGACTGTTTTCTTTGATAGAAATTTGATGAATAAATATGATAGGTGTTTATAATAGTTAAACGATGAATATTATATAAGGTAATACATCTTTCGACAGTTAAAATATTGTAAAATATGTATAACTTATAATACTAGTTATATGATTGACTTACTAGTAACAACTTTTACTTGACCATTACCTGTATTACAAAAGATCTTTTGAACATTCTCCGCACAATTGCAGTTAAAAAACTTGAGTAAAACGCAACTGCTGAACACATGCAGCTCATGTGGAAGCCAAGTAGACCGGGAGATCAAACGAAGCGAGAAACTAGCAAAAACAAGAGAAATCTAAAGAAAACAATAATAAATGAGGGAAATACTTGGACAAGTGGCCTTTGTTTTGAGGCACTTGCTCGACAAATCAAATTTGAGTACACTATATGCTATATGGATGGTTAGTTATACATATATATATATGAATTTGTTGGAACAATTGAGAAAATAAATCGACCGAAAGTCAAGTAGAGACAATGAAGACGTCAGCGCTGTGGGTTATTAGAAGACATCTTCATTGGCGTCGGCGAAGCACTTTGATATCTTAGACAACTTGACAAAACAATCAAAGCAACGCCAGCACGCACAACCAACAACTAACAACCAACAATCGACAAGCGACAACAACAACAACAAAAACAACAACTACAACAACACATGTTCAAATGACTGTCTATTAATTTGCGCCATAGTTTACTACTGTTATTGAAGTTGTTCATGTTCTTCTGCTATTTGTTGTTGTTGTTCTTTGAGCATATTTTTTTTGCCCAAATATTTTGTACGTGTACAACAACAATAGATCGGGTAGAAGAACAAGTAAAAGCAGAGAGCAGAGTTTGAAGCAAAAAGTAGGCAGCGCACTTTGACGCAGTAGTCCAATTGCCGATGATAATGATGCACTCAGTCGGCAAAGTTGAAAGGGACCAAATAGAGCCCAAGCAGCGGCAACACCAGCGACAGCACAATCGCCAGTTTCAGTCTCAATCCCGTCCAAGTAGGCGGCCAGGCACAGGCTGAGGCCGAGTCTAAAATTGAGGCAGAGGGATAAATGTAGATTTGAACGCCTCGAATTTTCATTTCTCTTTTGTGGCTAAGCGGCTTCTCTTTTCTTGCCTCTACAATTCGTTTTCTTCTTTTTTTTAATGCTTGGCGTGGGCAGAGTTCAACTAATTGAGTTGGAAATTCTTTCTTTCTTTATTTCTTTTTTTTGCAAAATGCCATGACCGAGCAGTGGACCTGCTTCAAAGGATCCTGCCGCCGTTGCAAGCATGACTTTTTGACTTTACCTCTATGGCAGCGTTGGCTACTTCGGTGAGTGATCCTCTGTTGCTGTGATCCTCTGTTGCTGTGATCCTCTGATCCTGTGAGCCTGTGTGCCCGGCGCATTTTGACAGCCGCGACAAAACTAATTGATTTCAAAACGGCACAAAGTCGACAGATCCTTTAAATGCTCGCCCACACAGGCGCTCGCCAGTTGTTGCTCGAAAAATTCAATCAGCAATCTACATTTGCTATACTATTTTACTAAAATGTTAAGTCTTAAAAATTCATGTTTTTTATTTATTAATTATTGTACCTTTTTTTGTTAATTATATTAGCTTAAACATATTCTTTCTTGTACAGGCAGAATAAGTTTTTCAATTAGATATTTTGACTTTTCAATTTATGCGTTTATATTGTGATTATTTTATAATTATTTAATAGTTTATTCACTTTAATTATGCGCTATTTTTAGCAGAGTTTGACTGTTAGACCTGTTAGATTCATCGATCATGTTGTTTCTCTCATTTTTGCCATTTCCATATAATTGCTTAATAACAGTTTATATAGAAGGACATTCTGTATTCTTAGCAATTCTAAAATATATTGAAAATAATTACCATATAATAGAAAAGTGTTAAACCAAATGAATAACTATCCATAATGTGCTGTATTCAGTAGATTCTTTAGAAAACTATGCAAGTTATTCATGGCTATTAAGCCGTGACTTTCGAGTGCACAGAGAGTTAGCAAGAGAGAGAGAGAGAGAGAGAGAGGGAGAGCGAGTGAGTGACGTGTCATTGTCACTGATCGGTGATCAGTGTTAGCTCCACGGTGTCAGGCCATGATTTGACCGCCTGTTGGTTGACATTATGGTTTCATTGCCAGACCACACTTAGGTGAGCTTCACGCTTGTTCTCGTCCAGCACCAGCCGCAGTGCTAGGCCATCTCCTCTGGCTGTCACGCCTTGGCATATTAAAAAACATTGACTAGGCGAAATTCCAAGTAGACACCGCGGCCACTGCACAATGTCCATGTAATTTTGAATTAACGCCACAAGATTCAGTCAGTCAGGGGAAAGTTTCATACATTTGCGTTCATTTCGTTACGCCGCTGGAGGGCATTGAGTCTCATAATTGATCGTAATGTGCGATATGCGTTCGGGCAACGGGCCTGGCCTGTCAACAGTTCTGGCTGACAGACTGACCGTACTGTCAACAGCAGGACATTCAGTGCTTGATAAAAAGGACATTCTTCGTTTTTGCATTTGTCGCGCTCGACAGCCCACACTCACACTTTGCCGTCCATTGTCCGCATCCTGCACATCCTTGCCGATTTCATGGACGAACAATGCACATGATCGATCGCTAGTGCCGCCATTTGCCAGGACATCACTTGATTTGGTATGCATCGTGTGCAGGCCCAAGTATCCCACAACCAGTCCAGTGGCACATCTGAGCTGATCTCTACCCCAAATGTTAACGCTATTGATAAATCGCGGTGTTAGCACAAGATTTGAATGAATCCCTCTTCTTAACTTCTAGGTATACCTAGTTTATATGCTTTTATTGCTGGCTTTATGACCTGGCTTTATAGCGCAGGTAGTGCTACAATTTCTCAACATTTCTACCCTCAACAAAACAGAAGTTTCAATGTATGTAAAATGATTTTGTATTCTTCAAAAATTTATTGGTAGAAATGCAATATTCTTATTCATAACTTGAGAGCAAGAAGAACGGAGAGAATCAGAATGTTGTCTGCAAATTTGGAAATAATTATTAATTCTTCTGTCTCGCTTTTAAATATATATTTTCTTTTAATTCAATTAACTTACTATTTATAGGTATTTGTATTTAATCTTTACATTTAGATAACTATTTTATTAAATTGTTATATTCCATTTAATTCTATCAAACATTTCTCTAATCAAACTTTCTATACTACTTATCCCCGTCTTAAAGTGATCTCCCAAAGATTTCTCTGCACAAACCCACCACAAACCTCTCAAAGTCAGTAA
Source organism: Drosophila macrospina (assembly GCA_035042075.1). Classification (NCBI taxonomy): domain Eukaryota; kingdom Metazoa; phylum Arthropoda; class Insecta; order Diptera; family Drosophilidae; genus Drosophila; species Drosophila macrospina. The sequence continues at coordinate 4,702,203 of JAWNLW010000267.1, read as the reverse complement.
CTAAAACCAACAGAGCTTATTTGTGGCCAGAACAAAATGTTTACTTGGATCCAAAGGTCTATCCCTATTAAAGGCAACGTTTAGGCCAAAGCAAAAATTCTCAAGAAGTGCGATTTAATTAATCTGTCACGAAACTAGAACAAATCCCGACAGCCGCTGGCCATGATTAACCCTTTACTGGCCGTGGCAACGGATTACCTGCTGCTTGAGCTCCATTGAGCTGTTGAAAATCAGCGAAAATCAGCCAAAATGTTAAGCCAACGTGGATTTCAAGTAATCCCAGAAAGAAAATCCTAAAACTGAAACTGCACTAATTTTGAAGTGGATTAGACAGAAAACATTCCACGAAATTGATGTTTGATAAAATTTTAATAAAAATATTTTCATTATGTTGTTATTATTATTGTTGTAGCAATTAACAATATGCAATATGCTAACATCAAAACAAGGGGAAGGGAAAGCAGCGAACGGGCTGGCGAGCGAGCAAGCGAGTGAAAGGACACAGTTCCTCTGTGGTGGGCAGAAAGAGAAGCAAAATAATACAACTGCTATACGCCTACAAGGAGACGGGGCAAGCAACCCCTGTTTGGATTGGATGTAATGGATATTTTGACGCCGAAGCATGCAAGGGCTGCAAATAAACATCCACAAGTTCCAAAACAAACGGCAACACAGCAACAGAAACAGCAACAAATAAATACAAAGTCTATGCTGTGGATGGCAAGTGGAACAAAATGGTCTGCCAAACCGGTTTCGGTCTGAAGAGATTAAGAGGCGGAGCCTGCACTGTTGTTGTCTACCTAAAATGCGCACTCTCTTTTTGCGCTGAGCGCATGGGGTGGGTGCGTCTGTGTGCGTGCGTATGTGTGTTGTGTATTGTATACTGTGTATTGTGTGAGAGCATGCGCAAGGCGCGCTCTGTAATCCGGGCCGTATAAATAGCGCGTCTCGTAGCTAAGGAGGGTCAGTATTGAGTTACGCATCGCAACGTTCACATCAAGCAGCAACAGTTACAGTTACTCTCGTGTGTGTGCTCTCAATTGAAATAGAAGAAAAACAAGAATAAGAACAGCAATTTGAAAGACTTGCAAAAATGGTGAAAAGTGTCTGCGAAATGGAATTCAAAAGCAATTTCTCCATCGATGCCATATTGGCTAAGAAACCAACAGCTCCAGTGATCAAACATGAACCAATGCCACATCATCCACATCCGTATCATCCATATGCCAACTCTGATGGCGAGTTGTCAGCATCTGAAGATTTTGATAGCCCCTCCCGCACCAGCACACCTATGAGCAGTGCCGCCGAATCGTTATCATCACACAACAATGATAAGCTCGATGTGGAGGAATTCGATGATGAGGACATTGATTTGGATGAGGAAGATAGCGATGCCAGCGAGAATGCTAGCAATCCCAGCAAGAAACAGAAAATGAATGCCAGCAGCAATGATAACAAGAAGCCGCCCTATAGCTACAATGCGCTCATCATGATGGCCATCCAGGACAGTCCCGAACAGCGATTGACCCTCAATGGCATCTATCAGTATCTGATCAATCGCTTCCCCTACTTCAAGGCCAACAAGCGTGGCTGGCAAAACTCCATCCGTCACAATCTGAGCTTGAACAAATGCTTCACAAAGATTCCACGCAGCTACGATGATCCCGGCAAGGGCAACTACTGGATTTTGGACCCCTCTGCCGAGGAGGTCTTCATTGGCGAGACAACCGGCAAGTTGCGCCGCAAGAATCCTGGCGCCAGTCGCACCCGTCTTGCCGCCTATCGTCAGGCCATCTTCTCACCCATGATGGCCGGAGGTTATGGTGCTCCAACTGCTGGTTATGGTTATCCCGGCATGCCGTTTGCTGGTGCCGCTGCTGCTGCCGCCGCTGCTGCATTGTATCAACGCATGAATCCTGCTGCCTATCAAGCGGCTGCTGCTGCTGCGGCGGCTGCTGCTGCCGCTGGCTATGGACAACCCCAGCTGCAGTATCAACTCAATCAATCAGCTCCACCTCCACCCCCCTCAGCTGCAGCACATCCTCAGCTACAGGGATATCCGGGAGCGCACATGAATGCGGAACTCTTCCAGCGTATGCAGTTCTTTGGCAAATTTCCGGCCAGCTAAGCGCACAGTCGATTGCCACGCCCAGCGTTTTGGTTTAATGGCACATGGCCCGTCGTCAGCGTCAATCCGTCAGTTGCAAAGGCAAACCCTTTGACGTCTAAATGTTGCATTTAGCAAGAAACGAAAGATGATATCATTTGTGGCCGCCGCCGGCCTGGACAGCCGGCTAGTATTCGGCTAGCATTTGGAGGAGGAGCAGCGCCCCCCACCCCACGGCAACCACTCCAGTTATGAGGCCACGCCCACAGATTGGCAGCTTTATTCGCAAAGTTATATATCTTGATAAAAAGCAATTAATAAAATACATTTTAAATGAAATGAAAATTCAATTTCTTATTATTTCATATTGCTCTTAATATATTTAGCTTTTTTTACAGTTTACAGCGCATAAGCTTCGTATCTCAGCTACGTTAGCTTGTTTGTAAATACAGCGTTATATGCCAAAGCTTTTGTTACAGTTAACACTAGCTTCGCTTTGTAACCAACATTAGCTGCTTTCAAGCTGCTTTAGCTGGCTTTTTCAATGCATTTAGCTGCTTTTAGCTGCCTGATGACTTAATTAGCCGCTGCTGCTGTCGGCAAACATGAAATTTGTTTGAAGCTCAAAACACACACACAAAAACAAAAAAAAAAGAGCGATCGTCTTTGTTGTTGTCTCAATTTCTTGGCTCTTTACATGCCCAGTGACAACTCCAGCTGTGCGAAGCACCGCAGGTAACCCAACATCGATCCCTCTGCCCGGGACGACTCCTTGCCGGGGTCCAGTTCCAGCCAGGCCATTGTCTAAGCAGCACACTTCTATTTGCTTAAACTATCCATGCATATGCGTGTGTGTATGTGTGTGTGTGTGTGTAAATACAACAATTTTTTCTTAACTTTTGTTATACAATTTTTCAACTAATATGCCATGGGTAAAAGTGAAAGATGAGAACCCTAGAAAGGGGCACCGACAGATCACTGTCTTGTACCTCAACCCAGGGGCCACTTTTCCATAAGGCGAAGGCGTTCTTCACAATTTCTCAAACTGTTTTGCTTCCCTTCTCTCTCGCTCTTACTCTCTGCGCTTTGCTCAATGTTGATGTCTTCATTTTCCAAAATTTTCTAAATTTTAGATAGAATCAAGCAATGCGGCTTCCACTTTGATCACTTGCCATGTGTCTATCTGTGTATGTTTGTGTGTGTCTATCTGTGTGTGAGTGTGTATGTTTGTATGTGTAAATGTGGCGGCTTAAGTGCGCATTTGAGTGAAACATGTGAGAAAAACGGAGCATCAACAACAACATCATCATCATCAACAAGTTCTTGCGCCCCCAAGTCTTCAGATTATTGGTATAACCATAACAAGGCATGGTCATGTCATAAATACTACGCTTTCTCTCTCTCTCTCTCTCTCTCTTTCTCTTGCTTCTTCTCCCCTTATCCTCATGAAGACGATTTGTAAATGAAAATGATAATTAATATCATCGTTAGTAAGTTGTGAGCCGCGAGAAAAATGTGTGAGCGTCGTATCGGTAGCAATTATCATACTCGTATTTTCTTTCTTTTCTTTCTGCTTCTTCTTCTTCTAGTTTTTCTATCCATTTTCAATAATTGTAAATTATTACCGGACTCCGTCCGTCGCTGTCCCCTACTCTCCATCGATCTATCTGTCGGGCTGTTCGGTTGTGTTTGTTGTTTGGTGTTGGTAAATCATGTTATTGAAACGATTAGCCGTCAGTTTTATAGGGTGTCAAGCAGCTTAGGGCTCCCTGTTTGGAACTATGAGAGATTCGAGGAGAATGGAAAAGTTGTGTAACATTAAGAGACCCAAGTTGACGTGACGTTTATCGTAATGAGATCATTTAGATGTTTTTAGCATAGTACGTGAGCCTTCGTTTTAAATTAAAGGAGTTTCGTTATGCAAACTTTAAACTTAAGCTAAAAATTTGCAAAATAAATTAATATATTATGAAAAATATTATATATAATTAATATAATATATTTATTATATACAAACAATATTATTAAAATGGTTAAAACTAAAACAAAACTGTTTACAACATAAAATGAGATTACAATAAAATTTTCATATCGCTTTCATATCGCAGTTTCTCGCAAGTTCCACAAAATAAGCTAACTGTTGTTGCTGCTGTTGTTATGAGTGAGATGCAAGAGAAGTTGTTGCTGTCTCCTAATTTGAGCTATGCAAAAGTAAATGAAAGAAGAATCGGCAAAGATAACGGGTTTTATGCTAAACATAGCGACATGTGAACTGATGCCTCTCAGTTGCCACAAGTATTTACCCACGTCTTATATGCATCAAAAGTATTTACAAAAAACTTTAATTGTAATTTTGTTTTAATTCAAAGTTTAATTATCACCATTTTTGCTAATTGTAATATGATAATTAAATTGTAAACTTTTTAATTTACACAAATTGATATTGAATATACTTAAATAAATAAATACAAAAATAAATAAATATAAAAATAATAAGAAAATAATAATAAATAATAATAATAATGATAGTAAATAAAAAAATTTAATAAATTATTCAATTTGTATTAAATGTATATATTAATTTTATATTTATTAATCTTATATATATTTTAATCTTTAATATTCCATATTTACACTTGTTTTTTAGTATATGAATCCTTCATCTGTTTTATTCTTTTGATATTTGACTTTTTACAGATTTCTTCTTTATTTTGTTTTCTTTATCAAACCTTTTGATAATCTCTTATCATAGACAGGTTATCCCTTAACCTATCCTTCATTTGCTCATTTTATTAACTAGTCAAATCCTTTAGCTTGTTCCCTTTGCCAGTTGCATAAAGTCATATGTGTGGATATTTTGGAGTTTAGGTTCAGCTTAAGCCACTGCAAGAGTTAAATCGGCTTTCGGGCCCACATAGAGAAATCCATATATGCTATCCAATATTTTGCATATACAAACCATGCTTATCCAAGGACTTAAGATATGAAACTTTGTGTATGATTTAACAAAAGTCTATTTGAAAACGGAGACAGAGATTGAGACTGGGAATGGAATAGTTGTAGGCCAAAGAGAACTGCAGCAACAGAACCAGGTCATTGTTTTATTGGGTATTTGGATATTTGGTGCTGGTAGTTGCCCAGCTTAAGTAGTTGCTTGTTATTGAAATAGTTTGGATGAGCGCATTATATACTTAACACATTTTTCAATTATGCTACGTTTGGTCCGCTGAACTGGAATTGGATTCGGATTGAATCCACTTACCTAAGCCAGGATTCTCGAACTCAAACTCAAACGGAATATCTGAAACTCGTCTAAGTCGCTAAAGCAGTTTGCCAAACTAAGAACGTTGCGGGTTGATTGTGTTGATTGTTCAGATTGCTTGAGCTCGTGAGGGCATTGTGGAATTATTGGTTCATAGCTCAGCAGCTTCCGTTGGATTTGTTTAAATGTATCAGAGTATGTTTGCTTCAGTATGGGATCGGTGTGTACTCAGTTCAGTTCGGTTTGAGTAGCACGCGCAAAAATAATTTCTTAACCAGTTTGTCCGCTCAAAGCCCTATAGAATTGGCTTAAGTGCTCGACATGCAATTTACAAAGATAACAAGCAGAAGCAGAAGCAAACGCATGAGGATCTGCCTTACTTATCTTATTACCCGGGTTAAGTGCAGGGATTACGATGTCGAAAGAGCAGCAGGAGCAGCAGGAGAGTCCTCTGCACACTGAGGAGCTGCAAGATTACCTTTGCAATTCTCTCGCTCTCAATCTCTCGCTCTCCCTCTGTCTCTCAGCTACTTTTCTTCTTCCTGCTCAGCATGGAGTGTCCTGCGTGTGCCGTTTGTTACACTTTTTGTGCATTTAGTCTGCCCAGGAGTGAACTATATATGTCCTTTCCCATCTCCTTCTGCGTCTTCAGCGTCTTCAGCTTCATCTGCTGCTTGCTAATCTAAGCCTTGTTTCATTAATGATTCAAGCCCATCTCCTGCTCTCTGTCTATCCCTACCTCTACCTCTACCTCTTTCACTCCCCTGCTTGCTCTCTTTCTCTGCCTCTGCCTCTGCCTTTGCCTTGGCATAAATATTTTATATATATTGAGTATATAGATCGGTAATTTTAACTGCTTTGTTTGCTATTCGGTTTAACCCAACGCGTTTTGGTCTTAGGATTTCAGTTGCTCAGGCATTGAATAGAGATCGCAATAAGTAGATGCCAACTTGGTATTAGTTGTAGCTGTTTCTATTATTATCGACTAGACAACTTTGTTAAGGCTGAGTGTGGTGTAGATGTGTTGAGCAGGAGTGTAAGCTGTTGAGCATTTGGGGATTGAAGAGAATAAGTGAAAACAAATGAAATGAGATAAATCTTATGAGACTATGAGAATATATAGAGTATAGACATAATATAGTATAGATAAAACTATAATAAACTTTTATTGGATGCATAAAAGATCTTCAAGTACGTATTTGTATATCTTCTTGTACATTTTTATATCTTCTTATATCGCTCTATGTAGAGCAAGCTATAGCTATGCGATGTGTCGACTTTTAATCATTTGATTTATGCTTTCAATTGTTATACACGACCTACAAACTGACACTAAGTAGTTGAGTTACGTATTTAAATTGCCAGACTGCAATATTGACACTATCGATCCCAAGCAGGGGGGTGTGTAGGGCGAGGGCTGGCAGCCCACTGATTGTAAATGGAAGCCCTGCAAGTAGAGTCGGGATGTGGAGTGGATGGACACGAACTGTCCCCTGTGTCTGCGACGACCACAGTGACCACACAACAATGTGTTTTTAATTGAAAGTGATGTGGTTGCCCAGTTTGGTCATAGTTATATCTCAGATGAGGGCAACGCATTCAAATGTTGTTATTATTAATAAAATAAAATAATTGTTAACCCATGGCACAAATAATCAAATAAATAGCAATAGCAACAGCAACAGCAACAGCAACAACAATACCAATCATCAAATTGTTGAAAATATTTGAAAAATATTGAAGCGACACACGACGACAACAACAACAACAACAGCAACTAGAAACTGCCAGCATGTGGGTTGTAAGTGGTTGGTAGGGGCAGAGGGGTAACTGCTCTTTAATTAGTTTCTTTCATTATCTTGGCCTCTCTGTTGACCCGAATTTCAATTAAGTTAATTTACGCGCCACACATCGGGGGCAGCTTCGGGGGCACTCAGACTTTGACTCTGACCAGAGCCAGACCTCTGGTCAATAGACTAAATGAATTCATATACGAGTGTGCACACAACTGAATGAATGAATGCATAAATGAATGAATAGTACTCGCTGCTGGCCAATTGTAATCGCAGTGCTCTAAGAATTGCTATGAGGCAAACAAAAAAACACAATAATAATAAATAAGTAAGAGAAGCAGCAGCAGAAGCAGTACAAGAAAATACGACAATTAAAAGAAATTATGAATGAGCAATAATAATGCACTTGAAGCAGTGCCCAGCTGACTGAACCCGCGGACAACTCAAGCAATCGGTTGATTGGAGAAACTGGAAGCTGCGGAACGGAAGTGAGTTCAACCGGGTTGACAGCGAGAATACGTTGGCAGTTGAACTTTGAAGACATCACTTGAAAGGGAAGAAACTATAAAAAGAAAGGAACTTTGCAGGAAATTAACAGCAGATAGCAATGAGATATTATCAGATCGAGATAGCAGAGATATACTATACTTACTATAAGTAAACGCGGAATACCTAATATATTATTACAATTCACTTTAATCCAGTTCAAATTACTTATTCAACTCACCACAGTCGCTGGATAAATTAAGCTGAGTTAAATAATTGCTCAATAGTAATTAATAAACAATGAACATTGAGTTAGGCAATAACTAAATAATTCAAATAAATAAATAAATAAATAGAGAAATAATAAATAAAACTAATAAAAACAAATAAATAAATAATAATAATAATTAATAATAATAATAAATGTATAAATATTAAAATAAATAAATAAATAAACAAAAAATAAATAAAAATAAAAATAAATAAATATATATAAATAAATAAAAAATAAATAAATAAACAAATAAAATAAATAGATAAATATTTCAAATTTAAATATAAATATAAACATAAGTAGATAAACAAAAGAGTAAATAAATAAACAAATAAATATATAAAAAGATAAGTAATATACAAAAATTAATAATAGAAATTAAAAAAATAAATAAGTTAAGAACTAAATAACTAATTAAATATATATATAAAATAAAATATTAAAATAAATAAATATATAAAATAATTATAAACAATATCTGATCTATTTTCATTTAATTTTCATATAATTCACCAGGCAGCTGAACAGTTCCAATTGCTCAAGGCACTTGACACCACATCCTTTCCATTGCTCTCACTAACCCCACTTCCTTTGCAGATCATTCGGATGGAGTAGTTGATGTCAGTTGACAGATTTCACACTGATACAGCGGGTCTCTCTCTGCACAGTGGCAATACAAACGACAAATTAAGCCGGGCCAAAGAGGCCAATGCTTTGGACTGGACCTCAATTAAATTGATTTGGATCAGTGCCAAGTGAAGCAGTTGACCAGGCACCAGCATAAACCAATGATTTCTCTTTCTTACACTCTCGCTCGCACTCTCTCTCTCTCTCTCTCTCTTGTTTCTCTCACTCTCTCTGTTTGAATAAATCCGCAAATGAACCCGCAGCCGCAGCGTCCAGGCGATGGCATCGTGTCCATGTCCAGTGACTCTGAGGCAGCTCCCTTGTTGCGCTTTATTTGTGCTTCGTTGTTGCCGTTAATTGTTACGCAGTTCATTAACACACAAACAACAAACACAAATCATGCTATATACGTATGGTTGCATGCCCCTTTAAGTTGCCACCCTCGCGTGGCACACGCGACCACTTCCCATTCCCAGTCACAGTCCCGCTCCTTTCTCTTTCCCTTACCCACTCCCTTTTTAGTAGCAACAGCAGCTAACGATGACATCTAAGCGGTTGCCGTCGACGCTAACGACGCTGCTGACGACGACGTCCTCCACGACAGTTGTTGTTGCTGTTGCTGTTGTTGTTGCTGGTTGTTGTCGTTTGTTGTTGGTGTTGGCGCTGCGTGAGTTTTGGCAGTGTTTCTTTTCGTTAAATGCGTGTAAATCAGTTTATAACACATTGTCAACAATTATCAAGTGTTAGACAAAAAAGGGGTGCTTACACACTAGCTTAGGGCTGCAGAGGGCCTGAGGGGGAGGCACTTTTTTAGTAAATTGTTTGCAGAGAGTTGATGCGCTATTATATTTATTATTTTCATTTGTACCTATGAATTTAATATAAACTTGGAATATTTTATGTTTAAGCAAACTTCTTTTATATTTATATATTCTATTTGTATTTTATTTAATTATTGTTTATTTTAATTTATGTATATTTACCTAATGATTGTTTAACTCTGAGTTAAATATTAAAATAAAGTGTTTACTATATTAATATAATATTTAGCAACATTTATATATTTAATATTATGCCTTCTTAACTGTATTATATTATATATTATTATGAATTTCATTTGATTATGAATCTCAGAGTTAAATATAAAATATATCTAAGCGTTGTCTATTATAATTAGAATGTTGTTAATTATTATTTAAAATTAGTGTTTAACTTTTAAATAATTAATATTACGCAATTTGTTATGTTTTATTATTATTGCTATATGCATTTTAATAAACTTGTTAATTTTTACTCATTTTCATTTATTAAAATTGAATTTTACTTTAGGTTGGGATTGAAATATATTTGTCTTTAGTCCTATTGTTAATATTATTTATAAGGTGATTTATTTAAGATCTTGGATATACGTAATTTTCTCTTAATTTAATAGTATTATTAATATAAATTGTTAATATCAATTGTAAAATAGTATTTTACATTTAATAAATATATTTATATTTATATTTACTTTTCATAAAAATCTTTCGTTTTTCAAAAAAATAAAAACATTTCCTTAATAATTATCTAATGTTTCTTGATAATTCGCAACATTGAGATAGAGAGAGAGAGACAGAGAGAAAGAGTGACAGAGAGATAGAGAGAGAGAGAGAGAGAGAGAGAGAGAAAGAGAAGAAGAGCATTCAACCGTCGACTTAGCTTGAGCTTCTCTCCTGCGTGTGCTCGCCTTGCACCCCCCGCTGTTAACCATACGCTTTTACAACACCCACCCGTGTGTTGCCTGCCCTCCCCTGCCCATTGCACATCCCCTCCCTGCCATACTTGCCACACTTGTAGCACACTCGCTTGGCTGTTTATTTGCAAAACGAAACACACGATAATAACAACAATAACAAGTGGGATGCCAATGTCCAAGTTGTGCTGCGTCCCTTGTCCCATGTCCTTTGTCCTGCTTCCAATGGACTCACAGACCGGAAAAGCTGAAGCGCGTGATTTCCACAAAATTTGGCCAATTTATAAAAGCTTCGAATGGACTGGGAATAAACCCCAACTACAGAGTGTTCCCCAACCGCTGCATCGCTGCTTCTCCCCCACGTGAAGCGGGCCAGCAATTGTAGCTGTAGCTGTAGTTGTTGGTGTAGCTGTAACTGTAACTGTAACAGTTGTTAACTGCTTTTAAAGGGGTTTCTGTTGCGCCCTAAACGAAATCAGATGTCAGTTGCGGGCTTAACCTTAACCTTAGCGTTAACCCGTTGAACGTGGCTTTAATCGAGACAAATCCCCGTGCCCGTGGCTGATGTTGGAAAATATTTGCATGGTTAAGCGACGGCGATTAAGGTGAAAAATACTCCACTGGACGCAGCTTGAAGTCCACGAAATCAGATTAATACGCGCTAAGCTAAGTCGGCTAAATCCCAGGCAAGATCTAATCCTTGCTTAACTCTTTCGGCACGGACCGACGACAAGGACAGGGACGAGGCGAGTCCTAGGCGTAGGTAAGACCAATTTGCAAACAAAATTTGGCTACTGTCCTGCTGCATCTTCTGCCGCTGCTGCATCTCTCGTCGTCGTCGTCGACTGCATGTAAACAGACAATGTAAACAACGGAAGCACAATTGCTGATGTCCTGTTGTATACTTAACCCGTTCCCATTCCCATTCCCATTCCAAATATCCCTACTCATAGGTAGGTAGCCAAATCCCACCCGCGCTTAGGTAGCCGCCTCTGTTTGCATGCATCGCGCTGATCCCGTGGACAAACAAGCTAATCCTGTGGTTAAACTGCCATTGAGTTTATCAAAATAAAGCAGCGTCGTCTACCCGGAAGGACATCGCGATCAACAATAGATACAGCAATAGATATAGCTACTGCGACAAGGGGCGTTGCAATTTTACTGTCGAACGGGTTGAGTCCGGTTGAGTCGCTGGCACGGATCAGGTCAACCGTAAAAGGGTTAAGTTGCACGGGATTTGCTTGGACCCGCCGGCAACTTGTATCAAAAGTATCTGTCACAAAACTAACAAAACTAAATGCCAGCTATAAATCTGGCTGATTAGTAAAGTACTCTCGCCTCCGCTTGCAAAGCCCTACCAGGTACTACTTCAGCTCCGTCTGAATTCCCAATTCAGTTCTTTGAGTTTGTTTAGCAAATGCGATAATTGTGTGTTTCTGTTCTTTTTTTTATCAATGAAGAGTTTTTTCTACGTTGTCACTTGTTAAAATAAATAAATTTTGTAAAATGAGCCGTAGCCTCTTTGAAGTTCGGGATACTTTGGTATCAGATACTCAACACGTTGATTGCGCCTTAAGGCGCACTCCTGGTAATCCCTCCATTTCGTATACTTCACATCGTGGCACTCTTCAGATAGTCCTATTTTATATATCTCACGTCTGAGGAGATTCCAAAACACCCGTTCCTTAATAAGATCAACATGAATGCCTCTGCTCAGATAATGTCCATTTATGGGATAATTATATATGGTACTCTTGCCAGCGCACACGGTCGATAGTGAGGCGTTTCTAGTTGAAGACAAAGTTATAAGGATAATTGAAATATATTATATGATTATATTTTAAATTAAAACTGTATTGTTACGCACGGTGGATAATAATTCATAACGAGCTGCTCTTCTTTGGTCATACTTAGAACTTTGCGAGTCCCTTGATTGAAGCGCGTGTCCTGCCAAATTCCGCCGGGTGTAGGACCCCAATTGTGTAAAATCCAGTTACCATATCGATCTTTCGTAAATTTCGGTATTTGTATTGTTACTTCCCTGTTCCCATCTACTTCATTAACCCTCTTTTCCTTCTGAATTTCCTTCGTCTTTTCTTTCTCAATATCTTTGACAGCTTTCGCCCAAAGGCTTAGAAATATTTTCGTTGTCTGTGGATCTACGCGACTCGTGGTCGTAATTTGGGGCACAGATATTTGAGCTTTTGTCGGGGAACTCAATTGAAATGCCGTTGTAGGCCTTGCTGTTAACATATCCTTGTACTTAAATCTGGAAAACTTATGTATGCCTACTGGCGTTCCATCCGAATAATTCGGCAACATCAACTATTATTTCATACGATTATTAAAGAATTCCTGTTCGAATTTTCAACTTACGGTTTTTAGGCAAAGCACTGAAAGCAATACAAGGGCGTTTATGAATAACATATTAAATACACTAAGAATTTGTAGGATTTATATTCAAATTCTGTTTTGAAATATCAAGCAATAGAAATATAAAGTATAGGTAACTTTGAATTAACTGAAATAGATCATATTTCTTCAATAAATGCTTTTCGTAGTTGAAAAACCCCAATAGCGATATATTGGTTCCAGGGTATAACGAACCTCATAAAAGTTTTACGCAAACAACCAAAACAATTACAAAACAATGGCAATAATTGAAATGAGAGTATACAATGAGAATGCCGTTGCTTACGCCATTTTGTTTTGACCTGAAGCCCCCTTCAGCTTCAGCACATGCGAGTGACAGAGAGGTAGCATGAGAGAGCGTGCGAGCATGGGGAGAGTGTGGAGCTTGTTTGTGCTAGTGTGTTGAGGCTTTTGCGCGCATGTCTCCACTCTCCACGAAAAGCGTACGTCCAATAACAAAACACAACACACGCATACAGACAAACTCATTTGGCATACAAACCGACCACATTCCATTGTCGTATGCGCATCAACAGAAACAACAACAGCAACGGCAACAACAATAACAAAAGCAACTGCAATCCACACAGTTGCGCTGTTTGCACACAATATACAAACTACAACAACTGCCAAACATGGCGTCCGACATTTATTTAGTTGTTGTTTTTTTCTCTTCATTGGCGTTGCATTTTGTTCAGTTTTTTCAGCTTTTTTTTCATTTTTCTGCTTATTTTATGTGCTATGACTTGCCGTGTATAGGTAAAACATGTTTCACCTTTGAAACTGACTATTTCTTGGCTCCAATCAGAGCCCGTTCTCATTCCATTCGTTTGTTGCTGTATCGCCAGGTTCCACAAAACCCACACACACACACATACACAAAAGAGTATGTGCCATAATGTAAGTACACGCCCCCAATAAAAGAAAACAATTATTATGATTACAAAATGATTTCGATATTAAGTTAGAACTGACAGGCGCTTGGTATTTGTGGCATGGGTCATGCGAATAGTTGCAGCTGATGTCTTTTAAAAAATTCGTAGAATAAATTAAGTATACTAAATGACACTTAATGATTGTAAGGAAATTCAAATGGCTCAATGTAATATTCAATTGATTATTTGCATACTTAATATACTTTTCAACATCTTAATTTGCAAATATGAAAAGTAAAAGAATTTGAGTTCTAATGATATTGTTATTAATTTTTTTGATAACATATTTAAGAAAACAGCTATTAAGTTTTTACAGCAATAAAATATAATCTTAATATGATCGAATTCACTTATTTGAATAATATAATATTACTCATCACTTTAATAATTATCCTATATGAATATAAGACATTTACAAATATTTATAAACTGTGCGAGAGTTTAAAAGGGCCAAGAAAAGCAAATAGAACAACAACACAATTAGCAATGGCAACTGTATGCATGTGTGTTTGTGTGTGCGATACACAAAATCCATTAACAGAGACCTTACTGCAGCAGTAATAAAAGCAGCAGCTGCTCTGAAAAGAACAACATTATCAAAAACCTGGCGTATCAAAATGCAACCCACAACGTCGAAAGAGAGTGAGCATGTGCCCCAGTGCCTCTCTACATCTCTCTCCACTCTTTCTATAAACGATAAAAGCAAAAACAAAGCGTCGTTGTCGTCGCCGGCGTTCGTGTATTGTCAGCAGCAATTAGCAACGAATGGTAAAAATCTGTACACATGCACAAGCACAAACACAAACGCAAACACGACCATATAAGCAAGCAAGAAGAGCACGCGTAAGCGAGCGAGGTATATTGCCGTTAGGGGAGACTGAGCACAAGCGAGAGCAACAAGAAATACGTTCCACAGCTGCCATTGGCTGTTGGGCTAGGTGGATGTAGAAAAAGAAGAAGCAAATACTAAAGGCACGGCAAATGAATTGAGATTTTGAAATTCTTGTTATTTAGTCTACACAAAACGCCACAACGCAGCGGACGTGTGCGAACGAGAAGCGTGCAAACGGTAAACGTAATCCAAATCGTTAGCGAGAGCCCAATTTGAATATATTGAATACGCGTGTGGGTGGCATTCAGTTTATCTGTTGTGATATAAATTTAATTATATTAATAATAAATATGCATCGTTAGAAAACAAACAAAATTATAACAATTTCAAGTGCAAAATGGTGAAGATAGTTGACGAGATCAACGCGCATCATCCACATAATCACACGCCACACACACACCATCCACATCCACATTCACATCCCCATTCACATCCGCATCTAAACACCGTCGGCGCATTGAATCTGAACCTCAATCTGACGCCGGCAACGCTGCTCATGAAAATGGCACGAACGCCGCATCTGAAGTCGAGCTTTTCAATCAATGCTATTTTACCAGAGACTGTGGAACAGGATGAGCAGCAGGAGCAGCGGGAGGAGCAGCAACGCGATCAAGAGGACCAAAAATTCAATAATAATAATAATAATAACAACAACAATGGCTCACCGCTTGGCTCAGAGCCGGATAGCGATGTGGAATCAGATTTAGATGTCACCTCTATGTCACCAGCACCTCCCGCAGATGCTGATGAGCCGGAACCAGATGACGACGATCCGGATGCAGACGGTGATGCCGATGAGGATGTGGAATGTGATAACGATGGCGATTCAGAAACCAAATCAACAGACGGTAAACCCATCAAGGATAAGAAAGGCAACGAGAAGCCGCCCTATAGCTACAATGCCCTCATCATGATGGCCATCCGGCAGAGCCAGGAGAAGCGTCTGACCCTCAATGGCATCTACGAGTACATTATGACGAATCATCCATATTATCGGGACAACAAACAGGGCTGGCAGAACTCAATCCGTCATAATCTCAGCCTGAACAAGTGCTTTGTGAAGGTGCCGCGTCATTATGATGATCCCGGTAAGGGAAACTACTGGATGCTGGATCCCTCCGCGGAGGATGTCTTTATTGGTGGCTCCACGGGAAAATTGAGACGCCGCACCACCGCCGCCAGTCGCTCCCGACTTGCCGCCTTTAAGCGATCACTAATTGGACCCATGTTTCCTGGTCTGGCTGCGTATCCGCAATTTGGACAGTTCCTCACATACCCCCAGGCGGCGCCCAGTTTGTTGGCCAGCATGTATCAGCGCTACAATCCCTTTGCCCCAAAGAGTCCAGCTGGAGGTGGCCTATTGCCGGGCATGGTCGGTCATCCCGGTGGTGCGCCACACGTGCCACAGTCAGGCCCCCCACCCCCACCGCCATTTGTCAGTCCCGCCAGCAGCCAGGAACTGTATCAGCGTCTGCAGTATCAGCAACTGTTGCATCAACATGCCGCCGCCGCAGCTCTGGCGGCACATCAAAGGCAACTGAGCGCTGCGATGCCCACAGCGCCGGCGCCACAGCCCCACATGACACATTTGGGTCAACCACCGTCCTCCCCTCCTCACCAGCAGCAGACATCGAATGGGGGTGAGCACAGCTCCCGATCTCCGGGACCAACACAGCAGCCGCTACTGAAGCCCGTTACAGTTGTCACCCGCAATAGCTGAACACGAGTTGTGGGCGCACCTGTAGTTAGTCAATAAGTATTCACTGTACATAGAACAGCCGCGACTGAGGCGCTAGACGCTTGTAAATAGAAAGAGAGAGACATAGAGAGCGAGTGAAGAAGAGAGAGAGAGAGTGGAAGAAGGAACTTCGGCTAGCCGAAAGCTTAAATACCCTTGCAAGAGTAACAAATTAAATTAAATAAAAATAAAAATCTAAAGTAAATTTCGAAACTAAACTTAAATTATATTTGTCCTTCTCTAACTATATCGAATTATAAATTATCGCTAAATTCAATTCAAGCTAAATTACCAGTTCAAAGACTTCTTTCTAATTATTTTCTAAATATTTGAAAATCTAATAAAAATTCGAATAAACTTTATCTTGGAAAATATATATAATTCAAGCAGTATAATATGCTGATATATGGACTGTTGCAAGGATATTTCTGCAAACTGAACGTTCTAAAGTGTTTCGAGCATGTACGATAACGATAACGATGCCGATAACGAAGACTTTGACGATGATGATGAGGATACTTAAGCGCAGCAGGCAATTGAAATTAAGCACTATTTAATTTATATTATTATTACAATTATTATTACTATTATCATTGTGTACTTTAGAAGGCCGACATAAATCAATTGAAATTCTAATGAAATAAAAATTGCAAACAAAATTGACTTTCAATTTCAGTTTCAATCAGCTTTACCGAATTCCAGGAGAGGGAGAGGGGTGGGGGTACTGCTCAACTAAATTGAACTGCAGTGCGTTAAATTAATCTGTTGTCGAGACACAAGATGCTGACGGCCAACAGGAAGTCCTTAATAAAGCACACATATGTACACACACACGCACACACCAACGCACACACACACACACATACACACATGCAGGAAAGCAGTGTAAAAACTGAGCTAAAAGCCACTGCTAAGTGTCAAATCAAATAAAATTTTAGCGCATGTCCCACACACGCCAACAAAATGAGGGACTCGTGGAGCGTGGCGGCAACTTAGCGACGGTGGCAACTGCGGCAGTTGCTGCTGCTGCTGCTGATGAAATTGTTTTACTGACTTTGCTAGTCATTATGTTGTTGTTGCTGTTGTTGCTATTACTGCTGTTGTGGTTGCACGACACAGTCAATATGTAGTCTGGAATGGGATTGGGAATGGGGATGGGAAACGGGAATGGGAATTGAATTTCGTATACAGGAAAATGCGGGCCAGACATTCAGACATTCAGCGTTGGCGTTGATCTGTGAAGATGCAACCAAATGGAATGGAGTGGCATTTCAATTGCTTGCATGTTGTTCAAATATAATACTTGAATTTCACTTGCCGGAAAGCGACTTTTCCCAATTACACTAGCAAAGAATATGCTGATCAATTTTGAGATTATTTCAAGTTAATTTGTAAATATTACGATTAATTGAAGTATTTTATATATTAAATAAATACTAATAAATTAAAACAATTTATAATAATAATTATTACATAATTTGATAGGCATATATATTTTAAAAATAAATTATATAATTCATTAAATAATCAATATAAATATAAATAAAAAGTATTTAATAAAATAAATCAAATATTAAATATAAACATAAATAAAAAATAAATAAGATAGTAAATTAAATATTAAATGGAAACATTAATATATAAGATATACTAAAGAACAATACAACTATTATTATTTAATGTTTTCGAAAATATATATTTATAAAAAAAATAATATAATTAATTAAATATTAATATAAATAAAAAATACATTTTATAATAAGTTAAATATAAACATAAATATATATGAAATAATACTAAAAAAATAATACAAAGCAAAAAATAATGAATAAATAAACGATTAATATTAATAATTAGAAATAAATAATATTTAAATATTGAAAAATATATAAATTACGTTGGTAATATTATTATTTTAAAAGAAATAATTGAAATAAATATACAAAGAAATAAATTAATAATGTAAATAATTATAATAACATCAAAAATAATATTTAAATAATAATAAAAGTACAAAACTAAATACAAATTATCAAAATAAATTTAGCAATTCCAAATATTTATTTTCTGTAAGAATTATGTTTCATTGATAACTATATTTGAAGACTACTAGGTAAATATGTATAAATAAACTAAATCTTACAAACTTTTTAAGAACGTGCTGCTGGCTAAAGTGTGAGCAAGTCAAACAGCTTTGCAGCTACTAATAGCCCTGTAATCTTTAGGTTTTCATCTCCGACTCAAGCTGATTCACTTGCCCAGAGGCATGAATCATCTGCAGTCGCTGTGAGTGTCAGGTTAATAAACTGCAGCTCAGAAAGTCGAATCAGACTAAGGCATCTCTTCGTGTGTTGTGTGGATTGACAACGGGGCGTATGTGGAATGGTATGGAATATCGCATCCATCTAGCTGACAATTGTCGGCTGACATTTAACAGTTGCACATTTCAATTGAAGGGAATCTTAGACAACAATTGGCGACAATGCGACGCCACATGTTGACTCAATAAGAGAACTGAGTCTGAGACTGAGACTGAGAATCACAATGAGAATGAGAATGAGAATGAGATTATCCAATTCAGTTAGTTAATGCGCGAATGTATATATATATATATATATATATATAGATATATGGATGAGTCTGATGATGATTGTTGTTATCGCTGCGACTGTTGTTACAATTTCAATTGAGTTTGGAGCATATGTTTTGCCTGCTACTCAATTCCATTCAAGTTGCCAATTATGCGACCATTATTCAATCAAAGTAAATTTATTTGTTTGTCTCATTTCCACGTAAACTGACGAACAGCCAGAAGCATCAACAGCAACTACATTACGAAAAATTTCTTTCAATTTATTCGCCTTACGCGACGGATTATTGTCTGTGTAAACATTTCGAGTGAATTATCCTATATATGATGTCACTTCTAGTTGCCTCAATTGCCCATCAAGCTGGCCATCCTACTCGGCTCTCTCACTGCTCTACGGTGCAAGTTCAAGAAACTATTTCACATTCAAGTTGCGAGAGATCCCAAGATTTACATAGATTGAAACTGGCGCCAGTTTTTCTTGTTCTCATTCTCATTCTCATTCGGATTCTCATGCGGATTCTCGTTCTTGTTGTGATTTATCAACTGTGGCTACTTGTAATGAAGATTCATAGTTTGGATCGCATTTAACTGGTGTGGAAACGAACTGATTAACTTGCTTTGACTTATGTGGGTTATTGAGTGTTGACAGCGACTCTGTTATTGAGAACGCCTCGTTCAATCGAGCTAAGTTTATTTGACATTTCTTCTCTCTCTATTTATCTCAAATAGTAGGAAGTTTTATAAATTCTTGTCGATTTTATTGGTACTACAATTGAAGCTGAACTAATAACTGATTGAAATAATTTTTTAGTATGTTTATTGAAGAACTGTTTTTATTGCAAATTATTTGAAATATTATTATTAAATATTTCATTTAATTTATCGTTCTAATTTGTTACAAAGTCTAAAATAAAATTGAAGTTTGCTAAAAGAATTAAAAAGATTAAAATATTTAGATGACAGTAAAAACTTTACTTTATAATTTAATCTTTAACTTAACATTTTAAATAATTTTCAGCTGTAATATGCATTTTTTCACTGACCCATAAAAATGTATAAAATGATAAATAAATAATAGAATGCCTTGAGCCTCTTATGAGTTGGCAATTTCTAGGTAAATGAATAGCTGGACTGTTGTTGCCACTGCAATTAAATGCGAAAAAGAAAAGAAAATTATGGGCTGAGGGAGATGTGGGGGGGTCAAGAAGTTGATATGGAATGTTATTGCTCAAAAGACTGCACGCTTAACCACCAAGTCACGCCCTCGTTGAGGGCCACACCCACAACTTGGGGCTACGAAGCGTTCGTCATCATCGTCCGAGCCGTCCGAGCCGTCCGAAACAGTGAAACAGTGAAAAAGTCGCCATGAAACCACATTAAAAGGCAGCGCGACCATTGGTTTGGCCCGTCATGAATTACAATGTTTAAAATCGCTCATTAGGAGCTAAATTTGTAAACTTAACGCGATAACGATCGCGTTTGCCAGCGCAAATGGCGCCCTCTGGCGGACAAAAGGGGGCAAGCGCATGCACAGCAGGCACAACAACAATGAGAAGGAGGGAGGGAGAAGTCCAAAAAAAGTTCCAAAAAAGTGTGTGGAAATAATTTGGTAACAAATGGAATAACAAAAGAATTTGTTTGGCAACTCTAGTGTTCATTTTGGCCAACAAACTGTGGCAGGTGGCAAGTGGCATGTCGGCGCATTACAAAGCATATACCTCTTACCGCATGCCCCTCCCCCACCCCACGCTTCACTCCCCAATACACTCATTGTGCCATTGTCCAATGTCCATTGTCCGTTCGTGAATTGTCCATTGTCAGCTGCCACGCCAGTTACCGCTCCAGATTAAGTCGCGGGGTTTATAATTAAGCAACGGGGCAACCGACGTCGCGACGTGGCTTCAAAATGACTGAAAAACTGACTGTTTACCATAACAATGAGGCGCGGCAGGGAAAACACCTTTCCACGTTCACCTCTGCGTCTGCGTCGCAGTTGCGCCTCAGCAGGCTGAAGATCAGGTGTTAATGTCTGTGTTTATGGCCTAAGTGAATAGGCCTGGTCAACGAAATAAAAAATAAAAAAAACATAAAATAAAGCATAGCCGAAGCGCGCAATTATCGTCATTAGTTGACGTTCCCTGTCCTCTGTCCTCAGTCCGCCATGCCTCACCCTCCCCGCAAACTGGCATCTTCAGTCGGTTTCATTGTTCGTTTGCCGCTTTAGTTGCGGCTTGTTGTGTATCGATGTGCATGCTATAATTTTAAAAAATGATTTCTTCATGCCAGTCACACAGTCACAGAGAGTCTCCTCCCCGTCACACTCATCATAATACATAATCAACATCAACATCATCATCATCCACATCTGATCATCAATGCTTGCCTCGGCTCGCCTCATCCAATTATTACAGTTTAGCCATGCCACAAGTCAAACAAAAGTCCATCCAGGAGGGTTAACTTTTTTTACTTCGGCCTCTTCTTCTTCTTCTACTTGTTTCTTCTTTTTTGCCAGCCCACAGTTTGACCAACTTTTAATTATGTTAAGCATCTGTGAAATGCAGTTTATTCATACATATATAACTTTATATGGAACTTATTTAAGCAGATTTGCAGAATTTATTTTGATGTGACGTTTGTTTCATTTATTATTATTTATTTTAGTAAAACTTAATAAATATAATAAATTTATAAAAATAAGTATAAATATACATGTGTATGTTATTAATAAAATAAATACCAATTCGTTATGCTTACTGATAACTAATGAATACCCCAACTATTTAAATATATTAAAATATATATATTCCAATCAAATAAAGTAAAGTAAATCCTCAATATTTTGACAACTTATTTTATTTATATTCAGATATAATCTAAATCTATACTACTATCTTTTAAAGTGTATATTCGTTTTTCAAAATACTACTCAGAAAGTCTGATTTATCTATCTATATATTTATCTTGTCTTATCTAAGCCTAACACATTTCAAATTTGCCAACGGCGCATATTTAAAAGAACATTTCCTACGTTTTTTATTAAATAATAAATTGCAATGTTTGGCAAATTAAATTAATTCTTAATCATTAAGAAATAATATTTAATCTTAATAAATATATTTGTTATACATGATATATTGAATATGTATGTAGGATGTTTACTATTTAAATTAAATAAAATTGAGTAAGCAAACAAACTATCAGTAAACAGCAATCGAAAACAACTGCAACCTGGCACACTCAACGATCTTTCTCCTCTTTACTTGCATTCGGTACTTAAAAAGCTTCTGAGTATAATTTCCTTCTTTCTTTACGAGCTTCTTCCACGACTTCTCTCTCTCCCATAACTCATTTTGTTATCCTCTCTCACTGCTGCTTGCCAACTAGTTGTAATGCTGCTACTCTTTATTGGGCGTTGCCACTTAGTTGCACTGCTACTCTTCGTTACATGTATTGCATTATATTTAATGTATTATTCAACTCGATTTAAATAACAGCTGTTATTATGACTGTTATATATAAACCACTTGATTCTTTGGCCTCATTAAGATCTAGTTTAATTCTATCACAAATATTTAATACTCCCTGAATTTTTAAAACTAAACACTTAATCATATATTGATATATGTTGCATATTAATTTTATATATAAATGTTTTGGCAGCTTTTTTGGAACATATTGCGTCTTTAATAATAAATTCTTTAGAGCTTTAGAGTTATATACATTTTATAATGCTGAAGATTAGGCGAATATATCTCATTTATAATATAGCATATATTTGTGCTCTATAATACTGCTAATACTTTTGATGTTCTATTACTTAGAGGCTCTCTATGTATGTATCTATACAATTAAATATATATATATTTAAATATATTCTCATTCAAGCCTTACGCATTTCTTTCTTATAATAATTTGCTTTATTTAACAAATGAAATTAATACTTAACAATTAAGAAATGTATATTTAATCTTGAACCTATATTTGTTATAGAATATTTTAATTGTCTCTAACAGAATCAGTATTCTTCTTACATTGTTCTGTGTATTGTTCAACTCGTGTTATTATAAGATTTCCGGTCTTATACGTAATACCAGTTGATTCTGTGGCCTGATTAAGTCTTTAAACCTGGCCATATTGGAACATAATCCTTTTGTTAGCAATTTTGTATTGTTTGCCTGGAAAGTGCAATATCATTTAGGCTATAAATTGCAATGCATCCTTTAACATGCTGTAAAGAGAAAATCCATTAAAGGATAACTCACTCCTCGCCTCCCCACAAACTGGGCCAACAGATTAGGCCAATTGCCAAATGGCAAACTATAGAATATTGCAATTTTTGGCAGTATTTTGTATTGTTTTCTTTGCAGTTTTGCTTGCTCAATATCTGGTAACGAATTGAAGTTATCTAAACATCTGCTGCAAAAGGTCAAAAGGGAACTGCAACTGAATGTGGTAAGACTACACCAGCAAACGGATTAAGATTGTTTTCAACGGGCAGCTGTAGGCATTAGTAGAAGAGGGTCCACTTGGTTGGACAATTGAGTAATACGAGCAATAATATTTTTATAGATCAAAATTGGCTTCGGTCTGGGAAATGTTGACTTTTGTGGCAGCCACAGCACTTGCAGCTGTTTTGTGGCAAACTCGGATTGTAATTTCCTGGGAAAGCTTTTTTTTCTTCTTGGTAGATTGCAAGCCAAAACACTTGAGCACTTAAAAAGGCGCATGAACATGAGCCAAAAGGACTCTGCATACTGACTGCTTCCTGCTCTCCCTCTCTTTCTGTCACAAGTCTCTTCTCTCTGTCGCTCGCTTTGTGTGAGAATAGTTTTCGGTGTGCGGAGCAAACAAACTGATTGTTTCAATACGTTGCATTGGTCGTTTTGTATTGTTGGGAAACAGTCGAAATCGAAATGAACTCATTGATTCCAATTGACTGATTTCCATTGCATTTGAGTGTCTGACTCGCGTCCTTGTCCAGGATCCTCTTGCAAACTGAGCGTCGTTGCCTTGTTGACTTTCAGCTTCGCCTCGATGGCAGCTGAACGCCGTTCGGGACTTGGGGGTGACTCCTGCCCTGGCATGTTGGACTGTCGAGTGCCTTGTTAGCTGCCGTCGAATGTGCCACACAAGTGGCTCACATCAGCGGGCGGCAACAATAAGAGCAGCGACATCGTCATCCCAAATGTTCCCAAGAAATCCAAAGGCAATCCAAGCAAAACTCCGTTGCAACTTCGATGTCAGCAGGCAGGCAAAGTTCAAAGTTGCTGACGTCGCTTCCGTTCAATTGACAATTGAACTTCTGCCCAAGTTGCCCAACGACCAACGACACGACTCATCCACATCCACATCCACAACCGCAACTACAACCACATCCAAGTTATGTACTTAATTTCCCGCTTAAAACGCCATTCATTCAATTAAGCCAATGAATTTGAGTCACGTCCACGGCAGCCCGAATGTGCCTCCAGTCTTTGGGGCATGCAGCATGGAGCAGCATCTCAACAGATCTTCAAGTTGTCGTTCTCCACTTTTACTAATCAGACGCGGGTCAAAATATTTACCACTTGACCCTATTGATTTAATTAAATAGTTGCAAGACATTCAACCGTTTGTTGTCGCACAAAACAGCCCACAAATACAAATTTTCTTCAGCTACAAGATATATGTACATATATGTGTGCATTGTCTCCTCATCTTCCCTTCTACTTCGTCTTCGTTCCCCGTCCATCCGCGAAGATCTTTTGTGGTCAGCGTCATCGACTGTCAACACAGATTTCGCGTTCGCTGCCCACTAAAGACGTGTTAATTAACGTGAGTTAACTAATTGTTGTTAGCAAAATATTTTCGTAATTTGATACTAAATTAATGTTCCGCTCAACTGGCTGCTTGTGGGCTTTTGTGTCGCACTGAGGCGACTGCACAGTGTCCCCAGAGGCAGCTCAAATATGCAAACTACTGCTGCGAATTAAGCTTGCTTTTAGCGGCAAAGGAATAGTTAAAGTTTACATTTATTATTATTATTAAAGAATTAATTTATTTGAATTTTTATGCAAGACAATGTTGTAAGCAAATGTAAGTGTATTTTCAAGGAAATTACTCAACGATAGAAATTTAATCTTTATAAATGTTTAACAAATTCGGACTTCAAAATGCAAGTTTATATATTAAAAGTTAATATAAAATATGTTTAAAAAGTAAGTAAATTTAGATATAGTTTTAAGTTTTTCGGGACTTATTTTAACTCAGTTTTTATCTAGTAATTCATGCAAATTATACTCGAAAATTAAAGCCAAAGTTTGTTTATTAATAAATCTTGTTAAATGCCAGCTAATTTTTTAATAATTTAGCTAAAGTTTTTAACTATTTTCCTTTTTATAATTGAGCTAAATAAGATCTAAAATTTTTAACTTAAAAACTATTTTAAAATTGCAATTAATTCTACAAGAATTCAGCAAGTTAACTGAATCAATTGTTCTTTCAAAATGTAGACAAAGTGACTCGAAATGTAATAAAAATAATTATAAATAATTCTAATAATAATAAATAATAAATAATAAAAAATAAATAATAAATAATAAATAATTATAGTAATATAAATATATTTAAATTGCTAGCAATTCTAAGAGATTTCTGCTTATATTTTAGCCAAAGATATTTTGTTGTTAAAATTAAATTTTGATTTAAAAAAAAACCAATAAATTAACGAGGATTTCTCTAATGATTTCGAATCAGTTCTAAGCTAATTTAAATTGTACAATATATAAAATAAAAATATATAAAATATAATAAAACTATAAGAAATTAATAAATGTTCGTTTTCTTTTAGTTTGGACAGAGTTAACTCAAATTTCTTTATTCTAATAAACAAGCAAACACATCAACTTCTAATGCCTTTGCTCCACTGTGCACGCCAATGCTGTCACATCGTTGTCTTAGTTGTTCTTGTTGTTGTTGTTGGTGTTGCTGTTGCTCATGTCGCTGGAACTGGGAACTGGGAAATGGGGAATCGGATACCTGAGTGCTGTTGACCATTGGCCAAACAGAAATTTGTTGTGTTTTGCATTTCGCGCGCGCCTGCCTCAGGGTCTGAGCTTTGCCACCGCCTGTTGCAAGTACTAACTGCGACTCCAAGTGGAGAGATGGTAGCGGGCAGAGAAGCGAGGAAGATAAAAGACAGCAATGGAGCGTTTGGGCAACGCCTTAAATGTTTTATTGTTTTAGCTGGGATTGAGCGGCGCAGACGGCGCCGACAATTGACGGCAGACGGCGTCGAGGACGTGGCCAGTTGCAGGAGCAGAGCAGCGAGTTGCATAAATCAAAATGTATAACGTTTAAATATTCATGAGGAACGTGTGAACAACAGGCAAAGCAAATGGCAGAGACAGCGTAGCAGCGTAATGTATTAATTTCATTTATTGCCATATTTGTTCTCATGACAAGGCAGCAGGGAGGAAAGGGAAGCGGACACTGGAGTGAGGAGAGAGGAGAGAGGGG
Source organism: Drosophila macrospina (assembly GCA_035042075.1). NCBI lineage: Eukaryota > Metazoa > Arthropoda > Insecta > Diptera > Drosophilidae > Drosophila > Drosophila macrospina. The sequence continues at coordinate 4,675,858 of JAWNLW010000267.1, read as the reverse complement.
AAGAGGGTGCTGGGTGCTGGGTGCTGGGTGCCGGGTGCAGGGGTAGTATGCGTAATTGAACAACATTGATGGAAACGGGAGCAGACATTGCGACATATAAATGACAAGGACACTCCCATATTTAGCACGTTTTAACACAACGCACAATGGCAACTGTGGCCAGGATGCTTGGTGGTGCGGTGCCTGGCAACGTTAACATAGCGGTACCGCTGCTGATGTTCGTGCTGCTGCTGCTGTTCGTGGTGCTGGTGGTGGTGGTTCATCCTGTGGCACCCTAAAATCACAATCATTGCCCGGGTTAAATGAAATGGAGAATGCCATTCCTAATTATGTGTTACTGTCTCCGTTCTCTCTCGCTCTCTTTCTCTCTCTCTCTCTGTCGCTCTGTCGCACTTACTCTGCCTCTCTTTCGCTCTCTATGTATGGCCAGCACCCTTTATATTATTATTTATTCCTTTTTTGATACGGCATTTAGCTTGGGCTGTCGTCGCAGCCATTGTTGCCCTCAGCCGCAGGATGAAATTTCTGTTTCAGTTTCTGCCTCGTTTGCGTTCAATCGCGCATCCTGCCACAGCCAGCCGTCGCAGCCACTGCCGCTGCCGCTTCTGTGCGCTGCCCCAGGACGTATTGTCGGCCAGCCGCTTTTATTTATTTGTGTTTATAATACAACAAAATCAGCTACGCTTGCACCCGGTCTCCGTTGCCTGCCTGGATGCCCAGCGCTTTGACATGGCCGCTGCCTCAACACAAAACTGGTTGCCAGCCGCTGTTGCTGTTGCTGCTGCTGTCCCCCTCCCATTGCCATTCCCAGTCCCAGTCCCCTTGCCCACACCACCCAACTTGCAACTTCGTCTCGCCTGTTGTCGGTTATGACTGCAATGTCGACGTGATGTTTACATTTATGTATTATTGTTTCCGTATGTCCTGAGTCCTTGTTTTACGTGTGCTCGCCGTGGCCTCATCGTTCTCCTGCTCATAGGTTCCGCACAATCATGCTCATCAGCATTTCAGCTTTCTCGTGCCATGCTTCACTAGAGTCCCACCACGCACAGTGGTCTGTGATTGCCCAAAATAAAGTATCACAATTTGTGGCTGCCCCTCAAGTGTCGCTCAAAAGCTCTTCAAAGTTTACAACTAAAAGTGATGGAAAATTGAGATTTATGCCAACAACTTCTGTGTGTTTGTTGTGCTAAAGATTTTCAGGTATTAAGAAGGAAGAACGAAGCTTTCAGGCATTACGAATTCTTTATTTAACATTTTAACATAATGAAGCGTAAATAATGTTTAATAATATAAAATAATATTTAATATATTAAATGCTTTAAATTTAAAATGTTGTTTATTTTAGGAAATCAAAATAATAATATCATATTTTCTTAAGTAAATAAATGCTTTATAGTATAAAAATAAGAAATGAAATATAAATAGCATACTTAATATATTTAATGTTTCAAATAAAACGTTTTAAATGCTTTATGATACAAATAGAATATTTAATATGTATTTAAAATGCTTTAATAATATAATATGGTTTATTTATGTAAATAAATTTAATAATATAATAATATTAATAATACAAATAAAATGAATAAAATATTAAATGCCTTAATAACATAATTTTTTCTTTTGTTTTAGTTTTGATATAATACATAATATTTTAAATGCTTTTATAAACTAAATAGTTATACAAATAAAATATTAATAGAATTAGTAATAGTGGTAAATAGTTGCAAGGTATTTTAATTACTAAAAAATAAACAGAATCATAATATAAACATCAAAACGTATATAAAAACATTTCCTTCGCATATATTTAATTTTCTTAGAACTAATTATAATATTTAAGCAATTTTTCTTTATATCTTTATAATGAAATTATAATTTATAATATTAGAAAATAGATAGAGAAAGTTTAACTATTTATGTACAACTGCACGCTTAACATATTCTCCTTAACGGTCAACATGAATTAGCTTGTGGATCGTATTCAACGCACACTCAATATTCCAAATCACTTTGGCACCACTGTGCCAATAGCCAACTTCGTGAATTGCTCTACCTTTTGGCTTTGGGTTTTCCACTTGAATTGCATTTGATTTGCTTGTGACGCGTCGCGACGGCTGCTTATAAAGTTTCCTATGATTTCACACACACACACATGTGTAAGTCTCTGTTTCAGTTGTTGTGTTTGCTATTGAGTGAGGGGCAGCATTGAGATTCAAATAAATAAAATAATATTTGGAATTTCGCACCCTAAATACTGAGGCAAGTTGCAGTTGCTGCCTGCTCCTCTCTATTTGCTATTCCCTCCCTTTCCCTCTTCGCTCTTCTCTAGGCATTAGTTCGGCTTTATAACTGTTAAAGAGACGTTGACGTTGAGGTAGTTGTTAATACATATTTCTTTATATTAATTTTTTTATGATTGTTGTTGCTATTGTGATTCGCTACGACATTACACACAAATACACATATATGTGTGTGTGTGTATGTGTGTGTGTGTGTGTGTGTAGTTCTCTATGGCATTTGGGCCCGCTGTGCTGAGGTCTTAATCTGACCAAAAGTGTAAACCAGCAAAGCAACCCCGAGGGGGTTTCTGCTTTCGCAGCATATGCAAGTCTCCGAATAGCGCATATGCTGCATACCCCCCTCTCTCTCTCGCTCACTCTCTCTCTCTCTCTCTTTCGCCAGCGTATTACACGGATTTATATTACGCTCTATTGACTTTTGCTGTTGCCGTTGTGTCGCTGCTGCTGCCAAGTGGCCTTTGGTAACGAGTGGGCTTAGTTGAGAATTGAGATTGGGATTCGGATCGGGATTGCCATTACCATGCTTATACAGGGTATGTTGCGTGCTCTGAATGTGTGTGTGCGTGTGTGAGTGTGTGTATGCATTTAGTTTTGGGGTGTTTGCCATAAACGCAGATTAAGACATTAATTTAATTGCCTGACATTGCGAGGTGCGAATCATCATCAAAGCAAATGCGAAAAACTGAACAAATTTCTTGCTTCCTATTTGCGCATTTGATTAGAGGCTGCTGTCATTGTCACTCTCAGTCTGTTTGTCACTGCGAAAATGCACTGTTGATTTATGTACTGTTAGTAAATGTTGATTTTTCCCATGGCAGATGACAGCAAACGTTGATTTGCTGCATGCGATATGAGAGAGAAGCAGGTTTTACTTTCTTGTTGTCAACTAGAAAATTCTATGCAGAAAGATTATTAATGGAGTTAAGAGGGGTACAGATATATGTGCAGATGCTGTTGGATATTGATACAGGCAATTTTGTAGAGAAACAACGTATTTTTACTGGAAGAAAGAGTGCAAAGGTTAAACAAATTATGATTGAATTAAAGGAAAAGTGTTTTACAGTAAAGTTTAAATGCTAAAAAGATAAAAAGTATTTTTACAACTTTACAGGAGAGATGGAAAATAGAATGAATTAAAGATATTTTGAATAATGTTTATAAGGATTCTCAAACTGAAGAGAATTTTTTAAGGAACAACTGTAAACTGTGTTAATTTGTTATAGATGAAAGCACTTTTTCTAGTTAGTTTCTTTTATTGTAGCGATTTAATAAAATATTAGTTATATAAATAGATATATAAATTAAATTAATATTAGTATATTTAAATATTATTAATTTTATTAAATTAAATTATAGATTATTCTTAACATTTCCATCTAACTTTTGCCATAATTCAGTTTATGCCATCTAAACTGTAGACAACTTACAAACATCATCAGCTACTGCTGCTTCCCGTATTTCTGTGTAAATTTCCTACCAATTGAGACATTTACTTGGCAATTGGCTAAAAGACAAACAGACTGCAGGTAGTGGTAACTTGGCCGGCACTTGGGATCAGTTAAGTGCCCGGCAACAAAAATATTATCAATAATAATTTTCACATTTTCAAACAGCAAATTTCACACAGACAAAGGCGGCCAATGGCCTGAGACTTGATTTCAATATGGCTAAGCAGCTAACTTGGCCAACTGTCCCGGCAACAACAACTGCAGCAACTGCTTCTCGTAAATCGCCACGGCGCGGCAACAAGATCGGAGTCGGAGACGGAGACAGAGACGGAGACGGAGACAGAGACGGAGACGAAGTCAGTGTTGGAGTCTGAGCTCGAGTTTGAATGCGAGTTCAACTGTTGAACGCGTTTTTTTTTGTGGCTGGGCAAAAAAATGTTAATTAACTTTTCAATCCTTAAATAATGAATGATCAACGCATCCGCGGCGACATGCTGAGTTCCTTTTTATCACTGAGTCTCTTGACCAGGCTAACAACAACAGAGTGAGTGTATGTGTATGTGTGTGTGTATATTTGTTGTTGTTGCTGCTGCTGCTCTGCTGATCTGGTGATATTGCCTTATATATAATTTATATGCAATACGATAAATTTATGCGCTGTGCGCGCGCATGCGCTCCCCTGCAACTGTGAGGCAGCAACAGCGACTACCGTCGGCAGTGGCATCAACATCGGCTAGTTGCTGTGGCACGTAAGGGAACGTCTCTACTAAGCGCAATGTCAGCGGGTGTGCCGAGTGTTTACACGCAAATTTACACTCTCATTTGTTGCCAGCGAAATTGTCTTGTTGCAAATCCACAAATCGGTGGCTGCCTCGCAAGTTGCAAGTTGTCTCGGCCACCGCTTGCCATAAATAAAGTTTTGTATTATGCGCACTCGCATTTGGCAGCGCATCCCACAACAGCATCATCAGCAGCACCATCAGCACCACATTGCTTACCCATCTCTCTCAGTATGTGTTGCAACTTGCAGCCTTGCAACTGCCGCAGCAGCAGCAGCAGCAGCAATTATCGCTCACTGTGCTGAGAAATTGGTTTTTGCCACTTCGCACTTTCATGATTTTCAATCACGTTCAATTTTAATTGAAAATATTTTCAAATGCTTTGTGCAACAAACGCTTGCAACATTGTATGCTGCAGAAGTTCCTGCTGCTATTGAGTATCAAGTTTGATACATATTAATTACTTACATTTGCTGGCTGGCGGAATGCTAAAACTAATTTTAAATAAATTAATATAAAATAAATATATACAATCTATAATATAAATAAAATGTTTTAAATAAATTAAATAAAAAACTAAATAAAACATGTAAAATAAATAAATAATATAAATAAATTAAGTGAAATAAGTAAAAAATAAAATAATCATACAAATTATTAAATACATTTAACATTTAGAAATTAAACTAAACCTTGACTTATTAATTACATATGCTTGGTGGAATGTAATTTTAAATAAATAAATTAATTAAAAATAAATGTAAAAGTTTAAAATATCAAAGATATATTTAAAGTTTGGGCAATAAACTTCTAAACTAAAATACAATCCATAATAAATTCACATAATTATAGTTTTCATCTAGAAAAACTTTAAATATTGTTCCATTCGAACAAATTTCTATTTTAAATTAATTATTAATATATTTTCTCTTTTAAAATTTGAAAAATCTAATTTTTTATATTAATTTTAAACGTAAAAATTGTTGTTCTTTGAGAATTATTTAAAATTTGTATTTATTTAATAATATTGTTCATTTAATGATAAATTTTAATATAAATGCGTTATTAAAAAAGCAATAAAGCTTCATTTTTTTAAATTTCTTCAAAAATAGTAATATAAGTGTTGAATTAATATTGCAACACAGCTTCTAATTGATTTTTTTAAAATTTATTAATAAATAATAATAAAATCTCCTCATTGCAATAAAATTTCTTTTTATTTTTGATTTTTTATGATATTTATTTTATTTTTTAATTAATTGTAAATTTGTATTTCTAAACAATATCTTTCTCTAATGTAGTTAATAATATACAATTATATTTATATGTTATATTTCAATAAATTAATTTAGCTGATATTATTTATAATTATTATATTTTATGTTATCGACTATTTATTTATGTGCAATTTAAATTTAACTAAATAATATGCATGTTTAATTTTAATATTAATTTGTATTTAACTTGAGCTGATCTTAATTTAAATATCCTTTGAGCATATGCAGTTGATTATAAATTATTCAATTCGCTTGCCCGCTTTTCCACCACTCTGATGATGCTATCTCCCTCGCTCTCTCTGCATCTATTGCTGTTGCTAATTCCTTGTATTCATTTAACTAATTTGCATAGTTTTGCCTACAACAATTAAATAACTGACCACAGTTGGCAGCACGATATCATGGCCGTTATATACAATACAATACACGATGTACATGGTATGTGCTATCTCTTTCTACTATTCCTATGCTGTTCTCCCCTCTCTCTCGTTTTTGGGTGATTCGCAAACAATCGAATAGGCGATTATAAAACATAATACGCGTCGAATACGTTTGGGTACTTAGACTGGCACCTTTTGACGTGACGTGAGTTGCTCACTCGAGGCGACCCTCTTGGATTGGATGGCTTGGATGGTGTGGCATGGAGTAGGTTAGGGGATTGGGTTGGTTGGTTGGTAGGGTCGCTTGGCTTCTTGGCCCGGTTAGTTGCGTAACGTGTATGTAAAAATGTATCGAGTTACGATCGAAGATAAGCTGCTGTGCAAATACATGTATAATGTTTATACGCAAACTTGTTCAAACAACGACAGCGACAACTGAGCGGACTGAGCAGACAAATGTGCTGCGTGCTGTATGCCTCATGCCTCATGCCCCATGCGGCATGCTGCAAAACAATAAAACAAATACAAAAATATACCGAATGGGAAGGCGAATTTGTAACGATTTTCTAATATACAACAAACAACCCTGCAGGACATTGCTGTTGCTGTTGTTGTTGCTTTTGTTGTTGTTCTTCTACTTCTTCTTCTTCTTCTGGTTGTTGTTGCTGTTGTTAGTGTTGTGCGTATCTGTTGAAATCGCTACAACAAACACAGCAGCAAACACGGCAACAATGAAACGAGAGAATCTCAACAAATGTAACAAAATGCGGATTACTCTGATGATTGTGAGTACCCGAAAATCGAATACCGAATAACGAATACTGCATTTAGTTCTCGCATCCTTCGTCCTTCGTCTCGTGTCCTGTGCGCTGTGTACACATTAATGAGAATATTGTTAAATTAGTAGGCTTTGAAATGTGATACGCCCAACCACAGGAGGGTCCTGCAGAGGACTGCTTGACTTTACCAAAGCGAGCAGCTGTGCGGCAATGCCAACAAAGGGGGTACGTCAGCAGGGTGAGGGGGGAGGTAAGGTTATGCGTAATGTTCGTAACACATTTCATTTGCACTCCTGATTGTAAATGTCATAAAAAATGGGTTATTTCTATAGCTTCCCATTCTATCTCTCCCACTCCTTCGCGCTTTCGTTCTCGTTCTCCCACTATTTCCATCTGATTCGCAAGGACCTTTGGGCCAAAAGCTCCCTTAATAGGCTTATGATAAACATGACACTTGACTTCTGTGTGTGTGTGTGTGTGTGTCCAAATTGCCAGTTGACACTCAATTTGACACATGAGTCCCACAAAATGCCGCCAAGCCGCGTCCTCCTCAGAGTCATCATCCACGTCGTCATCGTCATCATCATCGTCGTCATCGTTATGTGCCGCATGAGGCAACCTTAAGTGTGCTCCATGGTTACTTGCCCTGGCTAATGATGTGCGCCGTTGAGTTGCCTTTGGTCTTGCTTACGGCTACGATTTCAGCTCAGACATATGAATAGCTAAACATTCGTCATTATGGCCCAGTCTCCGTCTGCCGTAGTCTCAGCCATCTCAATGCGCACAACAGCAGTTACAATTACACTTACACTTACAACAACTGGGATACAACTTTGGCCTTTTGTGGGGTTTGCTTTAAGTTTTGTGTGTGTGGATAAGAATACTTTATAAACTATATGGAGTGAGCTTGAAATCTAACTAATTATAATTGAAACTATTAGCTAAAGTTTGTTGAAGTGAGAGGAGTTACAAACTTATGAGGAACTTGCACAGGAAGTGGGAGAAGAAAATCGAAATAAGTTTAAGTCATATGTCAAACTAATTAAAAGATCAATAACTGAAGGAAAGTAATATAATTTTATATTCAAAATTAATTGAATTAATGATAAAAAATAAGTATATTTCGATCATTACTTTCTTTTAATTTATTTAAGAGCAGAATATAGAAACTATCAATATCTCAGATTGAGGAGTAACAAACTAGAAAGTATATGAGGAACTTGCACAGGAAATGGGAGAAGAAAATCCAAATAACTTTAAGTTATGTATCAAACTAATTAAAAGATTAATAACTGAAGGAAAGTAATATAATTTTATATTCAAAATGAATTGAATTAATGAAAACAAATAAGTATATTTCGATCATTACTTTCAGTTAACTCAAGAGCAGAATTTTGGAACTTTCAGTAACTCAGATTGAGGAGTTACAAGCTAGAAAGTATATGAGGAACTTGCACAGGAAATTGGAGAAGAATATCGAAATAAGTTTAAGTCATAAACCAAACTAATTAAAAAATCAATTACTGAAGGAAAATAATATAATTTTAAATTCAAAATAACTTAAATTAATGATAAGAAATAAGTATATTTCGATCATTACTTTCAGTTAACTCAAGAGCAGAATATAGAAACTATCAATAACTCAGATTGACATAAAATCCATCAATATGACAATTGGAAATCAAACGAAATGATTATGAAACTTGTTCAATAAAGCATAAGACTACAACAATACAATTTGATGATAATCTCTTATCACTTGCCAGTTGCTTTCCGCTTTTAAAGCACTTCCCATCTATTTAACAAGTTGGCCCATAGCATGTGCTCTATTATGCACCAAATCGTATGTTTTATGGGTAACGATTTAAGCCTAAAGGGGCTGTCGTCACCGTCTAACCAAATCGATCCACATTGGGCATCGGAACTGAACTAAACGGCACCTCATCAACACATCAGCATTATCATCAGCATCGTCAGTCTTAATACCACATATATGTACATATATAATTTAGGCAAATGCATATGGGACTCCAGCATAATGTGATAGCAATAATAATAATAATAATAAAATGAAGAGAGAAGAAAAAAACGTATTTCAAACCTTTGGCTTTTGTGGCATTTAAACTCGTCCCAAGCATTGAGGTACAAAAATATTTATGATTATGAGAGACATACACGGCAGGCTTATTATAAAATATACAACAACTTTTCCGAAATCAAAAGAAAAATCAAGCAAAGCCGACGACGACAACAACAACGCATTCAGGCGCAACAACAACAACAACCGTTCCCAGTTTATATTTAAATATGTTATGTGTCCCAGGTCGCTTAAGTAGCCTCCAAAAACCTGAGCGAGCGCTCTGCTTGTCTGCTTTGGGCCATATCGACAGGTAGCCCAAATATTTATAGTGTTCAATAATTGAGATACACATTAATGAGTCTGAAGCGGGAATTGGAGTTGGTGTTTGCGATTGAGATTGGGTTCAAGTCAGAATAGTAGTAGCGCCCATTATTTCATATTGAATAGAGCAGCGAATACTCTATCTTAGAGAGGAGAAGTTAGCTCAACTTTGTGAACTATTTGGTAACACAGAAAATATATACATAAATATATAGATATAGATATAGATATAGATATAGATATAGATATAGATATAGATATAGATATAGATATAGATATAGATATAGATATAGATATAGATATAGATATAGATATAGATATAGATATAGATATAGATATAGATATAGATATAGATATAGATATAGATATAGATATAGATATAGATATAGATATAGATATATATATAGATATAGATATAGATATAGATATAGATATAGATATAGATATAGATATAGATATAGATATAGATATAGATATAGATATAGATATAGATATAGATATAGATATAGATATAGATATAGATATAGATATAGATATAGATATAGATATAGATATAGATATAGATATAGATATAGATATAGATATAGATATAGATATAGATATAGATATAGATATAGATATAGATATAGATATAGATATAGATATAGATATAGATATAGATATAGATATAGATATAGATATAGATATAGATATAGATATAGATATAGATATAGATATAGATATAGATATAGATATAGATATAGATATAGATATAGATATAGATATAGATATAGATATAGATATAGATATAGATATAGATATAGATATAGATATAGATATAGATATAGATATAGATATAGATATAGATATAGATATAGATATAGATATAGATATAGATATAGATATAGATATAGATATAGATATAGATATAGATATAGATATAGATATAGATATAGATATAGATATAGATATAGATATAGATATAGATATAGATATAGATATAGATATAGATATAGATATAGATATAGATATAGATATAGATATAGATATAGATATAGATATAGATATAGATATAGATATAGATATAGATATAGATATAGATATAGATATTCAAAATAGAGCATAAGATTTTCGTTCTCTTCTCATTTTAAGTGCGTTTTGATTGTCTGTTGTTGTCATTGTTGTTGTTGTGGTTATTGTTGTTGTTGTCGTTGTTGTCACTGTTAATTTAAATAATAATTTCTTGTATTTTACATGCAGCCCTTTTGGCCGCTATTCCCACTTGGCTAGAAACGTGGGCCTCACTCAGCATATGTATCTGTTATTTTGTATCTTTTGGTTTTTGTATCTCTCGCGGTTCCCTTTTGTCGGCTTGCGAACGCTTTGATTGCGATGCAACTTATTAGTTGTTGTTATTTGTTTGACTAGACACAGTCATATATAAAAGTATATATATATATATCTGACTGGTGGCACTATTATAATGTTGTTGGTATATCGAAATCGAAGCTGGAGGGGAAGTTACCAGTTGCTGCAGTTGCCAGTTGGAAGCCGCCGCTGTCTGTGGTGATAATGGGACAAATGTCGGGAGAAATAACCTGGCTTAATCTTCAGGTGTCTCTGTGTGTGTGTGTGTGTGTGTGTGTGTGTGTGTAATCATTTGTGCCCTTTTCTTTTCGTTGTCAACATAGCTGGCTTATGTGAGTCAGAATTATGTGACGATCGTTCGCTCAGTCGGCCTTTTTGAGGTCCAAACGACTTGCAACGCTGGCCTGCAACGCTGGCCACATGTTGTTGCAGCTTTAATAAAGACATCAGCCGCATATAATTATGGATTTGTAGTAGCAGTCAGAGTCAGAGTCACAGTCCCCAGTCTCAGTCTCCATCCCAGTCCCAGAACCAGACTCCACTTCCAGACTCCAATCTGTGGCTCTGCTCTCACAAATGCAATTCGTTCAGCTTCGTTTTTCATTTGCTTTTTTCCATAAGTCGTAGATTGGCATTATTGTCATGACTTTTGGAACGTTTCCCCCATTTCCCCCGCACTCTCCCTCCCTCTCTCTCTCTCTCTCTCTCTCTCTTCTTACCTCAGTTATCGCTTAATTCTATTGCCATATGGCATTCCTTCCATTTGCAGTTGATCGTCGTCGCTTTTGAGCTGCTTCTCTTTCTGGATGCAGAGTAAACCAATGCAAATGAGCTCTATTAAATTTATATCAAACATGTTCACTTTTTAGCTACTGCGTGACTCTTTAGTAGCTCCAATCGCAGCTAAGTGCAGTTAGTCCGCTGTCTTTTAAAATGTAATAAAAGTTTTGTTTTCAGTTACTGTTATGATCAGATATCATTTGGACTGTAAGTTTCTGCTCATTCTGCTTAAGTTTCCCTGATAAAGTCTTCTTTTCAGAGTTGTTTACGGTAAATGCGAAGAGTTTAGTAGCATAAACATAATATTCTTAAGGCATTAGTTAAATTAATAAATGAAAAGTGGAAATGAATTCAAAGGAAATTGATAAGAAATCTAAAATATGAAATTCTATTATTAAAATCCTTTTTGCTTAATGACTTCTCGGCATAAAACATAATTGAAAGAATATGTTTTGTCTCTTCTTACTATTAAGTTACTCATTCTAAACTCTTTAGCTTTTTTTAATACTTCCTGATCTGATAGGATATTTCTGAGCTTTCCCCAATCCTTGCAACAAATATTGCATTAATCAAATGCATTTTTCAATTCTCCAGTGTTTAGCTTTATTACAAACAAATTTAATTTTTTTTAATACAATACATGTATAATTATTAGTAGATATCTATTTTATAAAACATTTTCTTGATTACATATATAAAATTAAATATTAAAATAAATTAATAAATATGTTTTAAATTTCATTTATCATGAGATTCTATTAAACATATTAATATTTCTTAAGCAGAAAACAATGTTTAACGAATGATTTCAAGTAGTTTTGATAATATTTAATAATAATTAATATTTTATAAATTATTTATAAAATATTATTTTACACAATTCTATGATTTCCTCTTCCGCTTTGAGTTTCCATTAAAAACCAGAAGCTACTCTCGCTAAATAGCTACAACAACACTTAGAAAGCATTCCCAGAAGCTCAGCAATTATAGTTGGGCAGATTTAGAGAATCATTCTCCACGTCTAGCTTGAATTTGTCTGGAGTTTATGAGTTTGCCTCACTGCTTGGCTGGGATCTTCCCATGAACTGCCATCCAGCTGTTTTCAAACTCGTTCTCCATCTAATAATCTCACAGGCATTGACAATCTGCGTTGACATGGCTGTCACAAATAGATGGGAGCTGGGGCCATATACGATCATAAGCTGAGATCTAATAAGCAGCAAACACCTCTTATCTTTAGCTTGACGGTGGGACACCCTCGATTCTCGACTCTCAATTCTCGAATCTCGATTATTCGTTCTCATTCCCTGACAACAAACACAGTTTGTGCAACGATGTTGAAACATATTAAAATTAACAAATGTGTTTTAATCTCCGACAACAAATTTGAATTGTATTTTTGTATGTTGAATTGGGATTTTTTTGGGCGAAATTCGTGCATTCGATCACCCGCTGCTCGTCAGGTAACCTGTGGACCTCGAGTTGAATTGAGACTGTAGAAAGGGACCTGAAACTTGGAATTGAGAATGTGTATTTTGCCTCCTGGGTTTGCTACCCGGTTAAATGCTGACCCGCTACGCTGGCTGGCATTGTTGAACAGGTCGATCGATCTATGACAGATGAGATCATGTTGACTTGCCACAGAAAGAGGCAACACAGAGGCACAGCAGCAACAGCAACAGCCAAGGCACCAACTAGCGTTTCAACTTCGAGTCCTGCTTGCTCACTCGATGATGTATCGTTTGGGAGTTGGAACCTCGCCCATACTCAAACCCAGATCCATACCCATTGCCCATTTGGCTTCACGCCATGCTGCGTTCGTCATCTCTCTTGCAAATTCTCATTCGAAGTGACATTTATGCCATGCTCTACACATTCCAGGCGATATGATTTGACTGCCTGGCAAACCTTTTCTTTTTTCTTTTTTTCTTTCTTCTTTTGCCTTCTTCAATCCTTGGGCCTGCATATGTATATGAATCTATATATATTTACTGTAAAGAAGTGCTTTCCTCCGGAACAATCGCTGTTGATTCTTGTTGAATTGTGTTTTATTTGCTGACAGTTTATTTAGCTTATCAATTGCATTGAGCCGTTTTGTCAGCGCTGTGCATCCATTTTGGCACTAATCCTACTGTTTTCGACTAGAAATTAGCGTTGTCCCCTACACTGAGAGAAATGTGTGAAGCCAATTTATATTTAAGGAAACAATTGGGGTAATTTTATAAATGCATTTTAGTTTTATTAGTAGTAATAAAATAATTACAATTAATATATATATTTTAAATTGAATTTTAAATTTATAATTTGTATTAATTTATTTTACATAAATTTATTTAATTTTACTTAGGCTTGTAATATTTTTTCTAGTTTATAGTATCTTAAAAACTAAAAGAAATTGCTTAGATTTATTTATGTATTTTATAAACAATAATAGTTTTTCTGAGCATTAAAATGATTTAATTATTTAAAAAATATTTTGTACTTTCCTTTGATTTTTTAATTTAGAAAAATATGTGATAATTATTATTAAATTATTTATTATTAAATTTATTAAATATTTAAATAAATAATAAATATGAGAATATTTGTAAGCTCTTTTTTTCATTTTTTGCAATAATTTATAATGATTTTCAATTTAATTTGTAATTATTTTAATTTAAATATATAATTAAATATTTAATAAAAGAATTAAATATTTAAAATGTCAATAAATTAAACTCAATTTTTATATTTACATATTGAATAATAAATATTAGAATGAATTATTTTATATATTAATAAATGAATCTCAAGTTTCTTTCTACTATAAAATTGTAACTTGCAGGCATTTCTCGCAGTGCAGGCGACAATTTGCATGGGCCTGGCCAGATTACCAGTTGCCAATTCACACACATATACACACCTACACACACAAACACATTCAGAGGCATTCATACAATTCAAATGGAGTTCAAAGTGTGGACATTTCTCGTGCTGTGTTTAGTGGACATTGCCTCTTATTGTTGCTTCCGTAGCAGCAGCGGCAATAGCAACAGCAACAGCAACAACAACAGCAGCAGCAAAACAACAACAACAACAACTGAAACTGGACCTGGTTCATGTGCATGTCCAGCTGACATCTTAGTTGTTTTTGCTCTTACATATCAGCAGCTCCGCCCGTTTTTGCTGTGAGTTTCTTTTGCTTTTTGTTCCAGTCTTGTGGCCTTTACATTTTGCAACTGTTCAGAAGGGAGAAAAGGGAGTGCGAGAGACAAGGAATCAGAGCGACAACGGGATCGGTGATAGGGGAATTGAGCATGAGAATGGCTGCAATTGTGGGCCAGTTTGACGTATGCGCATTTCTTGTGTTCTGTTTGTTGTCCAAATCGTGTTGACAGCCAGCTACGAGTAGATAATGTAGACGAACTTGGAAAAAACAGCAGCAGCCTCCTCAGGGCAGCAATCAATCAAGCTGGAAGTCGAAACTCTGGGTTTCCATATAACTGCCATATGAGTGTGAGCGAGGTTGGGGACCTATGAGGCCATGGGGAATTGCAGTTGTTGTTGCTGCTGTTGTTGTTGTTGCTGCTGTTGTTGTTGTTGTTGTTGTTGTTGGTCACAGTCATCTGGAGTAACCGCATTCGGCGTAATCAATTGTGTTGGACTGTGTTGCTACCATAATTCCATAGAGGCACGTGTGGCAACAATAGATTCTAACGGTTCAACAGCTGCCTCTAAATTGTTGTTATTTTGGCCTGGCCAAGCGCAGGCATTGCCCCCTACATTTGAGGTATCCACAGCGCCATGAGTAATTACAATTTAATACAAAAACAATTCAATAATAATAATTTTACTGAAAAATAAAAAGAACATACTCATACTCAGACTCACATTCATACTTTATACTCATACTCATAGTCATACTCATACTCATACTCACACTCATACGTGTATCATTTGGCGCGCCAAGCCGCTTTGATCACAACAACAATGCTTGCCACAACAAAACAACTTCGTTGGCTTTGTCTGTTGTCTGTTGGCTGTTGCCTGTTGTCTCTTGTCTGTGTGTGTTGTGTGTTGTGTGTGCTTGCTGCCTGCAAGAAGTGTGTGTGGAAAATAAGAAAAGAAATCCATCTTCGCGACCGTTTCACACTGATCACCAACACAAGCTCAATCGTGTGTAACTGTGTGTGTGTGTTGAATGCTCAGCTACAGCTCCATTTAGTCACACAATGGCCGCCATGGCCAGCAGTTGCTTATACCCTGTAAGCTGCGCCAAGTGAGTGTAATGGACTAAAAGTTATACAATTTAAATTAGCGATAATTTATGTAGTTATTATAATATTTTTTACATATTAAATATAAATATTTAGTAATATCTTAAAGCGTTCAAGTTCAACTAAATGTATACCAATTAATCTTTGGTATTTTAGAACATTAAGAATATATTTATTATTTTTAGATGACAGTTTAATGTGTCTAAAAATACATCAAGTTCTGTAGCTAATAATATATTATATATTATATAATAATCTAAAATTAATTATTAATTTATAATTTTATTTATTATTAATATTTTATTCTTATAATAACTTAATTTCTCTCAAAAAATATTTAGGTAAGAATAAGCGAGCTTATTTAAGAGTCTTCACATCCTAAACATTTACTGGGTATCTCTCCACTCTATCACAACTCTGCTGAAGATCAATTATTTGTTGTTTTTTTTCCTCTTTAGGGGGGAGTAGCTTGCGCTGTGTGGAAAAACATTTCGTACTACTTGAATCATGGATTTGTAAACAAATACGGCCAAACAGCAGTATTCCTCTCTCTCTCTTACTCTCTCTGTCTCTCTCTCTTCCTCACACTTCTACTGCCCTTTCCCGGCACGCAGTCAAAGTAAGCGGCATACCGTTTACAACTACAACAACAAGAGTAGCCACGTTTGTTGTCTAGTACCGCAAGTGTGCGGCATTGTAATGATAATGGATGGTGCATACCTATATGGCACAGTGGGGCAAAAGTTCAAGAAGCGCTTGTGAAATTTAATAGAAATAATAATATAATAAATAATAAACAAATGATTTATGACTTACTTGTGTTTAAATGTGTTTCTATTCATATTTTTAAAATAGATTAAATAATAGCTTAATATATATTTTATATTAAACAAAAACAATTAATTGGCAAAGAATTACATTAACTTTGAACTTATTTAAATTATATATTTAAATAAATTTAAAAGCGACTTGCTTAGCATATATGCTTGTCCCACTGTACGGCATAAGCATGGTTTCCAAGTGCTTTGGCCCAAACAATTCAATAATACAATAACAACAATCATAATAATAACACAAAACACCAGCAACAGCGGCTACAATGAGTTGTATTACAACAAGAACAACAAAAACAACAGCAACTCAAAAGTTAAAAAGCGCAACCACATACCAATTGTATGTGTGTATAAACACCCCCACACACACGCACACACACACGCACACATCAATACTGGGGGCAGATAAACATACATCATAACGCACCGACGCCGACGACTGACGAACGACCTTATTCCACTCACAATCAGTCAAAATTGAAAATTTATTGAATAACGAACTTTAAATACCTCTGATCTCTATACACATGTGTATGTGTGTGTTTGTGTGTGTGTGTTGGTGTATGTTTGTTAAGATCAACAAAGGATTTCTTACCAAAATAGCTCGTGTCAAAAGACTTTGATCCATTAATCAATATGCCGCAGCCGCCGTGTGCGAAGGTTTTGCCATGTTGCCAGCTTGCCAGTCCCCCCTCCCTCTGCTTCCCTCTCTCCTCTCCTGCGTCTCAGCTCTGTTTGTTGTAAGTTTGTTTGATGATGAGTCTCAATACCAATTCCCCAAATCTCAGTACCCAGTCTTCAGATACAAAAGCCCAACTCTATAGGAATATTTACTTATTTTTCTCATTTTTGTTTTTGTTTTTCTCTTTTTTTTTATTTCTTCTCATTTTCAAGATCATGATGTGGCTGTTATTTGTTGTATTTTGGTTACTCGAGACATGTTAGGTATTCACAATAATGATGTTGATAATGATGTTGCTGTTGATGATGACGTTGCGCTTGGGATTGTGGTACCCCATTGTGGGGCATCGCCGGACGCCCATTGTTCCAGTAATGCTCGAAAACCATGTGACATGTGTAAGTGATAGCGTTAATGCCGCTCTTAAGTAGTAATTACTACTTCAATTGGGCCTTCAGCTTGATTGTTGTACAGACAGAGAGTGAGAGGGAGAGACAGAGAGGGAGTAGCTTTCCTAACGTTGCGGCGTTACTAGTAAATGCTAGAAAAATCAGAAAGAAAGCAGAAGAAAGCAAAACTTTGTTTGCATATGAATTAATTACTACTGCTTAAAGTTTGTTAATGAAAAGTTACTTAATACTTCTAGCAAACTTATATTTTTATTTGAATTTATATTTTAAATATTAATTCTTATTGAAATCAACTGTTTCTTGTTAAGGTTACATATATAAATAAGTAAACTTTAATTTATTATAAATATTGTATACAATATGTGTGGATAAATCTTTTAATTGGAAAATGCGCAGCCTTAAGCTAAAAGAGTTTGCCTTAAAATATTATAAATATGCTGTATTAATTGAATTTATAATACTTTTAAAAAGCTATTAAAATGACTTAAATTTAAATTAATATACATATTCCTATATATATATTCATTGTATAAGCAAATAATTGATTGAAATTCATAAATTCTTTGATCGATAAGAATATAATAAAAGAATCCCCTTTCTCATAACCATAATTATATTTAAAAGTTCAATATTAATAGTTAAAAAACAATTGATCAAATAGTTGTAAAAATAACTAAACTCATACGCGGAAAATCATTCAAAAATCTTTCTAATTCTTTCAGTTTAGTTTTAATCGTAATCGTTTTCAATTTCACAATATTACAATCTTGCGTGGTAAATGTGCATTCCCACTTTATCATTTGTACTTTCAATTCATTTTCTAAAGCTTTTCTTTGAGTTTCAACTTATAATTATTCTAATTACTCAGCTTGCCCAGTCTGCTGCTGCCTTCTCTTAGCTGAGAGTCCCTCGACGCACATAAATAGATCTGCAATTTGAATTCTGAGTAAGGACATTCTATACCGGCGCTTAGTAGAAGCAACTTGAAGCACAATTCAATGTTGTTCGTGTTGTTGTTGCTGTTGTTGTTGCTGTTGTTGCTGTGTTGTTGCGTCGTTGTTGTCGTTGTTGTGTTTGATCAGTCAAAACTGAAAGACCAAAACAAAACGCAAGCACGTCCGTGTGAAGCAATAATTGCCCCCTAATCTCTATCCCTATTGCTCTCTCTCTCTCTCTTTGTTTATCTCTTTCTCTCCTTTTTTTATCTATCTCTCTCTCTCTCTCTTTCTCTTCCTCTTTCTTTCTTTCCCTCTCTTTCTTTCGCTCAGAAAACCCCGACAAGTTGTCCTCCCCAACGAATCGCAGAGCCGCTTTTGTCATTGCTATTTGAATACCCTTTCAAAGAGTATTTCTAGCTGCTCACTAAATGTGTAGGGTATTCAGTAAGCTGCGTTAAAGTCTATAAATTATAAATATAAGTATATATAATGCTGGCCGCATTAGTTTACTATATCTTATAGCTAAGATACTTTCTAATCTATAGAAAATCAAAGTTTAGTAAGAGAACTCTGCTGTTTCGCTAAGAAAACTTCACAAAATCTACAAGTTGTGTAATTAAATATATATAAATTAAATATATTAAATACAGTCTGATCACACTTGACCGTAATCAGAGTACTATAACATATAGTAACAATATGATTAAACGGTTAGAAAATGTATACTTCACAGTTTTTCGAAAAAACTTTCAGTTATATAAACTTTTCTTTTAAAATAATTTTAAGTTGCTTTTGATTATTTATAATTAGGGTATCAAAACTTCGGCTTTATATTCTTCTACTGCTTGGTCTTAACATAACGACGGCTGTGCAGCTTTATTTATTTTTTTATTATTTTTATTTGCTTTTATTGTTGTCATAATTATTGTTTAGTGGCGCATCCTGCGCCGCTGCCAAGCCAACTTGTGTCCTGGCCGGATGGATGCCCCCTTCGCTTGTCCCCCCCTGGTTGAATGCTGCCTGCTAAAATACAAATGTAGTACATAAATCGCGCACACAAACGAATGGTTGGCGATTGGGATGCGGGATTAAAGAGCAAAGATATCGAATTACACACCTGACGACGGGGCCCCAAAATCAGCCAATGGAGGGGAACAGTGCACAGACGGCGGAGGGGGAGGATAGCTGGTAGGAAAAGCAGACAAAAGCTAAGCCGTCGTATTTTATTGTGAACTTTCATTTGGGGATTTGGCAAAGCAAGAGGCACTGCTGCTGCTGCTGTTGCTCCAACCAAGCTCCAACGCGGAGACTCCAACATTTGCCAAGTGTCAAAGTCAGCTGGCTGCTTGGTTAGTCGGTTAGCTGGCTGGGCCGGGAATGGCTAATAACCAGGCAAGGCAAGCGATATGCTAGCGATGCAGTGCATCCTCTGCTCAGCATACTTTATGGGCATTAAAAATTCAAGTGGCAGCAATTTTTCGCTGGCAACTTCAAATGGCCAAGCCGCTAAAATGAGTCGCCGTCGCCGTCGCCAGGTTGGAGCTCCTGGGCCCAATTTAATGTGTCGGCGTGTTTATCGGCTAATGAAGTTGACAACACGCGGATTAGCGCATTTAGTTGCCAACTGCTGCGACGACAATTCCAATTCCCATTCTCGCTCTCTCTCTCTCTCTCTCTCTTGTCTCTCGATTCTCAGTTCTCGACTCGCGACTCGCGACTTTCCAGCTCTTGGCATTAGCGCAAACAACATAAGTTAATAACGATAACGATGAATATTATTTTTATGCGCAAATTGCGGTACCTGGCCTGGTCGACTGCAAACTTCTTCTATCTCTCTGCCCCCCCCCCCCCCCGCCCCCCACACTCTATTGCTAGCGGTATTTAAATAAATAAATGATGCAGCAGCTTAAGAGCCAAACTACTAGTTACATGTGGTTCGGTCTCTGTATCTGTATCTGTATTTGTATCTGTATCTGGATCTCGATCGGAATCTGTTTTTATTTGATATTCATAGCAAATATAAATTGTTGTCTTTCATGTTTATACCCTGTAAGCGCTAAACTCAACAAAAGAGTAGCACATTCAGCCCGAATTGCGGCTTACAGACAGCGGGGTGCCATTTCAATCGAATACGGTAAAGTTCGCATCTAAAAATTCCATCAAAAAGCGGCAAAAGAGTTAAATATATATAGAACATATAAACTGGCTTAAGATGCGAACTCTGAATTTATTGGATATCAATTTAATATCAACTCAAAAGGTTAACAACGCGCTTAAAACTGATCGAAGTTAGGGAGACTTATAACAAATATACCAATATATATATATATATATATATATATCTTCTAATAGTTAACATATTTAACATATTTAATGTTTAAAGAGTATTTATTGAAATCTTAATTGTTATTATAATTAGTACTCTAAAAACAAATATATTCTGCTGTTCAAAAATCATATTCAATAAGCTACAACAGTTTCACTACGACACAGGGTATCTATTGTTGACAGACTCAATATCTTAGGTATAATAAGTTAAAATATAAACTTAACAAATTCAATTTAGTTAGATTTAACTCTAGCTTTACTTAAATGTAATTAAACTTCCATAACAAACTACAAACTTCTGCATATTAAACACACAAATAAACCAAACTAGTTTCAGTTAATTCACATTACAATTTGCACAGTATCTGCTAGTTGGGCATCACTGACTTTACTGCTTGTGGTAGCTCGCTCTATTGCTGTAGCATCTGGTTTGCAGCAGTTGACTGTGGTGACACCGCAAGTTATACGATGTGATAAGACAATAAATATTTTTACCATTTACAGTTCAATTATGAATTCGTTTGCCATATAAGCCACATAAATTAGTCAAAGCAACGGCTGTTGAACTGAACGAAATGGCAATAAGAGAGAGGGAAGCGGAAAGCGGGCAGCGGGGAGTGTTTAGAGGGGTCTCAACATGAAGTCGATGGCACAACGAGAGTCGAAGCTGCTCTCTGGACTTGTTGGCTTAACTTTTTCGTTTTCTTATATTAATACTTAAATACAATGGATTTCATTTGATTGCTTTGGTTGCCATTTGATAGCAATGACTTTGAAGGGTTTAATGAGCTACTAAGTTAATAAGTTCTTGTAAACAGAGACTCAATTTGTAGCTTCGAATGTAGAGTAGAAGTTCAACACAAAGTCTTTGTTTCTTTCACATTTTTTTATTTTATTTTTTCATTTCACTTTATTCATTTTACTTCAAGAGTAATAAAAGTTTATGGTTTCAAATAAATAAATATGCAATCAAAAACATATTTATAAATTTATATTTTACAATCGCAAAGTTATAATTTGCTTACGAAATTTATGAGATTTACGCGAGCCGGAAAAGTATCTTGGCAAAAAGAGTTATTAAAGCTAATTGTTATTTAAATCATGAAATTTATAATAAAGCAATTAAAATAAAAGTAAATGAAATGATATGAATTTAAATAAATATAATTATAATATATATAATAAATACATTAATTAAGTGAAGTACAAACAATTTATTGGCAGTTCTATTACAGTGAAAAACATACAAAATATTTAGAAATATTTTAAATAATTTAACGATTCAATTTAGCTATACTTAATGTCGATGTGAAGCACTTTGATCATTCAAATTGTATAATTGTTTATTGAAATTCGATTAAAGTGAATATGTTATTATATTATATTAATAGTTTGTTGTGTCAGCTTTGGAACAGCTGCAGTATATGGAAAGTCTTTCATTAGTTCAATAAAGTATTCAATCGACTCGAGAGGTCGCATTCCAAACTGTGTCAGCTGTGGATTTCAAACGATTTTCCGACTGTACAAATAGCAAATATTTATAATAATTATATACAACAATAGTACGAACTAATGCAATGGGCAATAAAAATAAAATCGTTCAGTTGTGGACTCGATGGGAGCAAGAACATAGCTCGAGTACTCGCAATTTGTGTACAAACATGCGACAATGAAAACTAACTTTCTGTACAACAAATCGTGCTGTCCGTGCCACAAGCGAGGAAGCCCTATAATTAATGCAACCCACCACCACCCATCCTGCAGCTACTCTGAAAGGATGAGCGCCATGCGTTAAAGACGCTACCAAAAAGGGTCTCCCCACCCAGGTGGGTGAGTGTCAGTGGGAAGTGTAAGGAGGGGGACTGTACTGCACTGAGTACTTCATAATTCATGGTTTCGAAACCTGAAATTATGTTAAATTGCTCGGGAACCGCACAAGCGGCCAGCCCCCCTCTCACCCACACCGATTACTCAGCGAGTGAAATCGTAGGCGGGGGGGAGGAGTGTTGAACGCCATGTAATTTAAACCAAGTTCTAAATTGTTAAGTATCTTGGTTAACTGTGCGTGTGAATGTGTGTGTAATAGAGCGTCACCAGTGCGTCAGCAGGTGCTACTTTCGCATCCGTCCCCCAGGTGCAGCTACCATCGCCCATTGCGTCTATTGTGTAATTTGTTGACGAACCCGAACTCAACTTAACTGAAATCACGGCCCACAACGTCACGTGACAGTTGTTGCCTTGACATCGATTGGGTTCCCACCCTTCCTCACTCACTCTCTCTCTCTTTCTTTCTGGGTCTTACTCTCCCACTCTCCTTGTCACTCGTTCTATGTCTCATCTGCTGGCAAATTAATTCCAAGTTCTATAACTCAACACACAATGCTGTCAAAATATTGCATTTTTTCATATTTGCCAAATTATCAACGTCAAACAAGCTACCAAAAGAGAAGCTGCCCAAGAAGAAGGCGAAAGAATGTCCCTGTCGAGAGTTTGATTGACTGCAACATACCCAGCAAATAGTTGTACTCGCAATTGTAAGCTTAGTTAATGCTGTATTGTAATATGTAATATTGAGATAAAGTTATTTATTTATTTCTTTCTTTCTTTATTTATTTATTTATTTATTTATTTATTTATTTATTTGTTTATTTCTTTATTTGTTTATTTGTTTATTTGTTTATTTGTTTATTTGTTTATTTGTTTATTTGTTTATTTGTTTATTTGTTTATTTATTTATTTATTTATTTATTTATTTATTTATTTATTTATTTATTTATTTATTTATTTATTTATTTATTTATTTATTTATTTATTTATTTATTTATTTATTTATTTATTTATTTATTTATTTATTTATTTATTTATTTATTTATTTATTTGTTTTTTTATTTATTTGTTTATTTATTTATTTATTTATTTACTTATTTATTTATTCATTAATTTATATATTGCCTTTTAAATATTTTATTTGCATATTTTTAAATATTATGCACACATAAATCCACCATCAATGTTTACAGGGTATAAACAGCACGAAATTCGCGACGTTGTTGTCATCATCATCATTATTATCATTATTTTTTTTTTTGGTATAAGTATAAAATTTCGCAGAAGCTAAAGGTATTCGAAATTGACAGACTCTTTTGGACCCAGATTCAGATTCAGATTCAGATTCAGAGAGAGAGGGAGGCTATGAGAGAAAGAGACACTGTCAGTGGTAGAGAGAGTGATAGAGAGGGAGAGAAAGAGAGAGAGAGCAACCCCGTTTCGTAGCCAACCCATAAAGACCATAAATTTCCAATTTTATTTTACCGCCGTCACAGGGAATGAGAAAACATAACCCAAAGAAGGTACAGCTTATGATGGGCTTTTATTATGGGACGTTTGAAAACAAAATAAGCAATAAAATTAATCGTCGACTTAGCTGCCGATTAAGTTTTATACGACTCGAATTGAAGACAGCAACCATTTTGTCTTGTTGTTTTGGTATTGTGAGTCTCGAAATGGAAACTTAAAACTAACTTTATGCATTTGCCGATTGGCCACAAACTGAAGGCGACCGTCTCCACATGGCCAACACTTTTGGCACTTGAAATATTTTACAATACATTTATATGCCTTTTTTTTATTTAACTGTTTAATAATTTGTTCCAATTTGTAGTCGTTGCTTATCTGTGTTGTTTAATAGTTTATTGATCAAGTTTTTAATAGAATGTAAAGAAATATATTTAAATTTAAAAATTGTAAAAAATTAGTTGCGAAAAATACTTTAAAAGAAAATCAAAAGCTGTAGCCTTTAAAAAGAATGTTAATAATAAAACAATAATAATGTTTACTATATTATTTTATTTAAATAAATTATAATGAAAATACAAAATTTATATTTATTAATAACAATATATATATATATATAAATTACTCTAGCTTAATTTAAAGTAATTTTTGAACTGATTCTTTACATTGTCCAATCAAAGATTCAACTGTTTCTGGTTTCGATTAGAGTTCTCTTTAATCTTTTAAGTTTCTACAAGAGTTTTCCTTATATTCTTATAGCTAATTCCATTGTTAACTTTACACCTTTACTACTTATTATATTTTGCTACGATATTGTTATGAATGTACGAAAATCTGTGGCAAAAACCATGATTTATGAAAAGAACTGCCGCGATATGATCTCAGGTGAGCCCATGCCATCTCGATTACGCAACAGATGCGATCAGATCGAAACCATATGTGAGTGCTACATACGAGTAAGAGTAAGAGTAAGAGTACAATCGATAAAGAAATGAGATGAGTAGAAAAAGGGGAATGGGAGCAAAACCCCATTGTAATTGAATAATGGCAAAGTGAGGCAGCTCAGTTTCGGCTGGGACACACCTTGCCTGGGTGTAAATTGAGCTCTAATCAATGTGCGGCGATCAAAAGGAGCCTACGAATGAATCCTTTCATTCGTGTTTTACTTTTCAGCCATCTCATGTTTACCAAAAGGTGCCGAAAATAGGCAAAAAGGCTTGCGAGGGAACCCTTGCAGCCAAAGCACACATATGTGATGCGATTATTAAAGAATTGTGAAGAATAGAAGCAAATTAGTTGTATATATATATGCGTATATTGGGAACTCGAACTGCACATTGTGCAGGCGGCAAATTAATTGCATTTTCTGGGCAGTAATTCGATATTTTATAAATGCCGCCTACAAACGAAATTCTAAACTTGAGCAACCTTTTGTGCCATTTGCCCCTTTCGATATTTATTTGTGTTAATCAATTCTGTGCATTATGTGCTAATTAATAATATTTAATAAACAAGCCATGCACTTCAAAGTGAAAGTGTCTAACTAGAAGGATTGATCACAATGAACGAGAGAGACCGAAGAAGGCCACACAGAAGCATTGGCTTCTGGATTAGGCACATGGCCATATCTACATCAGCCATCGTCCAGCCACTGCACCGCAAAATGTCTCAAGAGCCAGTGACAGAAACAAACACACATACGCACACGCACACACATTAAACAATTCCAAGAGATGAAGATAAGTTCATCATCATCCCAGTCAGGCCAGTTGGTGATGCCCAGAGCCATGTCTTTGTACCGGGTGTTGACGTTTTGTAGGCGGTGCCTTGAGTGCCGTTTAAACGCTCATAATGCCGCCGTCCCAGCCACAACTTATCGACAGATTCATATCGTCCCAGTCAGTGTGTGCGTGTCTGTATCTGTGTGTGTGTGTTGGGCAGGTTCTGATGGTCGTCGTTGCCGCAGCGCTTGAGATGCCGCTTTTCGGTTTTGAGTTTTGCCGCAGGATCTGCGATAAATCACTTTGTACATCAGCATCAATAAAATAACAAATAAAAAAACAAAAAGAAAAACATGCAGCAACGGAAGGTGTATAAATTGAAATGTTGATGTCTTCATCGACAAACACGAGCGGCATTTGATCTGAGCATTCGTTACACTCGTGTAGGTCCGAGCATTTGATGTGATTAGAGCTCTACCTAACTTTGGGTTGAGTCAGTTGTTTGATTTATGTGTTTGGCGGTTAAAACAAATGTATTGATCATTAATTTGACATCTACACGTTGGCTTAATTGCATGCTATTGATACATTTGCTTTCATTATTATTAGCATTATTATTGACAAAGTTGTTTGTTATTATTATTTAAGAAGCTGTAGCAACAGAGAGCTAAAGCTTGATTAGGAATAAGAAAAGTATTTAGATGTTTTTTATATATGTGTAATCATTTATTATTTCATATTTATTACTTTTGTTTAACATATTTTATTTTATTTATTATATTTTTAGATCTGTGGTAATACAGTCTTGAATGCTTATTTTGTAGTTTATTTCTGCGATGAAGAAAATAGTTCAATTTTAAACTTGCCGCTAAAATAATGCATAGCGCTTGGCAGCCCTTTTTACTTGGCCATACTTTCTGTTTACCCGCAGTATGTGACTTATTTCGGTTTAGTATTTTGAATTTTTGACATTTTATCTTTCCTCATTCACGGTCACACTGGACTGTGTTTGTTGTTGTATGTAGCTGTCCGGCTTTTTGTTTGAAATTAAGTGAAAATTTTTTGATCTAGTGATCTAATTAAGAATATAAACCTCATTTTCGGTTAGTTTGCCTGCTACACTTCCAAAATTAATTGTGTGCGTGTAAATGTAAAAGGTAAGTGAGTTTTTCCAAAGCTAATCTAAAAACAACGCCACGCCGGCTGCACAAGGGCAACACAACAACGAAAGCAGCGCAACAGCAGCAAACACAACAACAACAGCAGCAGCAACAACCACAACAACAGTAGCAACCATTTACGCGGGCTTCGTTATATTTAAAAGGCAGACATCACCAAGTATTTTGGCCAACGCCCAGCGATCTTGTATCCATTGATAGGTTTTACTAATTAAAATGAACGATTAACGAGACACCAATAGACACATCACGAGCAACGATTAAAGCGAGCGTCGCATTGTCTTTGTATGTCAGATGCGACGGGACGACGAGGCGTGCGGCGTTGATCTTGGTGCTGTGCCATGTCGAAAATAGCAGCCATTGACAACCCAACACACTCGCAAACGGAGACACGACCGTCTATTGCTGGCTAAAAACCGTGGCAGAAGTAATGGCGTTACACAGCTGGTCGTCGCATTGTCACATAATCCAAACAAATAACAAAAACAAATATATTGCGTTACTTATTAATTTGAATAACTGCATCCTAATTGCAGCAATCTAAATTCTCTGTGGAAACGTTATGGCACAGATTACAACTGAGAAAAGGACAACGCCAGCGATGCGTTCACATACGACACCCGCTGCGGCAGCTGCCGCTGCTTCAGCCACAAAGGAGAATTCGCGGCAACGTGCAACTCCATCGAACGGAAAGGGCATCGAAATCTTAGACTTTCATGAATCCTGGCTTGAAGAAGTTGAACTCTATAAGGATAAGCTGGTCATGTGCAAGCAACTATCTCATCATAATCATCAATCAAGTCATCAATCATCGCATCAATCATCACACAACTATAACTATCACAGCCCAAGAAGGCTCTCCACTCAAATGCGTAGCTCGGCCGGACACGCTACAGTGACAACTCCAGCAAAGACACCGAAAATGCAGCAACAACAAAAGTCACCGCCATCGCCGCGACGTGCAAAGACAACGGATGCTTCGGCTGCTGCCGTTGCCACTGCAGCACCCGCCAAGTCGCCGCCACCGCGTATCACAACCAAGTTGAACTCTGTGCCAGCGCCAGTTGTTGGCGTGCTACAGTCTGAGCCATACAAAAAAGTTCAGGTGCGTATTGCCACCAGGCATATGTTGAAGTCAAACTAACAGCTCTGTTCATCTGATCGTTGATAGATTAACCAGCTGATCCTTTATCCTTAATATTTGTTCGAGTTACTTATCGTTTTGTATTGTCCCTGTTGAATTTTGCATGAGTTTTTATTGGTTCTATTGTATTATTATTAAATAGGTTCATAATTAATAGGTTTATTATTAAAATAGATGCAGGTTTTAATAGCTGTTAGTTAAAAGAATTTGTGGAAATAGTTCTTTGTTTTAAGTTTTAATCTTCCCAAACAGAAAAATAGAAACGCATGGAATATTTTATTTATAATGTTATAACAAAACAAAACCGTATATATAAAAAGAAATATCAATTAAAGAATGAGTTTAAATTCCATTTCTGACAAGGCTTAGGCAACTTTAAATTAGTTTTAAGTCTCTGCATGAAGATTTAAATTTCGGTTTGCCGGAAACTGCATTTATGTTCTTGTTAAACGTTAATCGCTGATTGTTCATTGTTTAATGTTAAATGTTCCATGTTCTTTTGTGGCTGTCCCACGCAAATTTGCTTTGGCTGCAATGCTAACACACAGATGCTTTTAAAGCGTGCACGTGAAGATGCTCTTGCCAAAAATGCAACGAATAGCAACGGCAACAGCAGCAGCTGTAAGCGTTCTAATACCGGCACGGGCTGCACCAGTCCACCAAGGAGTGTTGGATTGGGTAAAAGCTCCAGTGTGACGACTATTAAGGCGGCCAGCAAGATAGTCGTTAATACGTTCCATGCCAGCAGCCTGCTGAATGGACAGCAACACGATGAGAAAAGTAAAATATTAACTCAAAATGGTTTAACCAAATCAGCAGCATCGGCCCTGGAGACAAGCCTCTATGCATCTCTATATGCGCAGCCATCGCAGTTGCCACTGCAATATGTTGGCTCAC
The DNA here is from genome assembly GCA_035042075.1 of Drosophila macrospina. Taxonomy (NCBI): domain Eukaryota; kingdom Metazoa; phylum Arthropoda; class Insecta; order Diptera; family Drosophilidae; genus Drosophila; species Drosophila macrospina. Next base: position 4,646,683 of record JAWNLW010000267.1, on the reverse strand, counting down.
GTATCACGTCTGGTGAACACAATAGCTACATGGGCGTCACATTGAATAAGTGTGTCAGCATTAACCATGAGGGTCGTCAAAACGATGATGATCCCTGTGCCGGTAATATAAAATGTGAATAAACAAAGCATTTCTATTTGCAATATTAATTTGTTAATTCTTGTGGCAGCCATTGACGAGATAACCAGCTATGATGACTCCGATTCGGAGGAGGACTACGTAGGCACACCGTTCTATCTAGATGACGACAACGATGAGACAAGCCAGAGCCGACACATTCGTTTAAAGCTGGACAAGGTGCCGTCGAAGGCCTCCGTGGCTACCACAACTACTACAGATTCAGAAGCATCTGTATACTATAAGCCAGAGGCAATATTGTCGCCCAGCTTGTTCCCAAATGTGCCACCATATTTGAACTTTACATCACATGCAGACAAAGGTCCTCCCATGCCTGCAGCCCTGCATCGTGTCCTTAAATGGAAGCTCAGTCCAGTCATGCCGAAGATCGTGAAACGCGTTGTCCTTAACTCGGGCTTTCGCATTATCAAAAGTGAGTTTTATTGATCTCTTGCTTTACAAGTTGTCAATGAATTTTGGTTTAACTACAGACACAACCGATTGGATGGCCGTGTGGGAGAAACACATGAAGAGTCCGGGTTTCCGCACCATACGCTCTCATCAAAAGTACAATCATATGCCAGGATCGTTTCGTATTGGGCGAAAGGACACTATGTGGCGTAGCATTGCTTGTAATATGAAGAAATTCGGCAAAAAGGAGTTTGGCATTATGCAAAAGTTAGTAACTATCACACAGAATAATAATAATACAGCACGGAGTAAATTTAAATTCTTAAATTGATTTAGATCGTATATAATGCCAGATGATTTGGAAAATCTGCGTCAGGTGTGGCCCAAGAATGCCTCGAAGCTTACCAAATGGATTGTAAAGCCGCCAGCAAGTGCTCGAGGCACCGGCATTCGCATTGTGAATAAGTGGAGTCAGTTTCCCAAGGATCGTCCATTGGTTGTCCAGAAGTATGTGAAAGAGTTGCGAAATACATATAATTCAATTAAATATTATTTTATTTGCAGATATATTGAACGTCCACTACTGATCAATGATAATAAGTTCGACATGAGGCTATATGTGGTGTTAACCTCTATAAATCCGCTGAGAATCTACATATTCAAAGATGGTTTGGCGCGGTTCGCTTCTGTCAAATATAGTTCGGAGCTTGGCAATCTGGACGAGCGCTGTATGCATCTGACCAATTACAGCATTAATAAATTCTCACAGAACTATGCTAAGAACGAGGATTTCAATGCTTGCCAGGGCCATAAGTGGACCTTGCAATCGTTGTGGTCCTGCCTAGAGAATCGTGGCGTTAACACAAAACGTCTTTGGGCCACGCTGAGAAATTTGGTCATCAGGGGAATTATAAGCGGTGAATCGGGTCTTAATCGAATGTATCGTCAGAATGTTAACTTCCGGTACAATTGTTATGAGCTGTTTGGATTTGATGTGCTGCTTGACGAGAATCTAGTGCCTTGGTTGTTGGAAATTAACATTTCGCCATCGTTGCATTCGGAGCTACCGCTTGATTTGCATGTGAAAGGACCACTCATACAAGCAGTTCTCAATACAGCGTTATACCAGGTGCCGCCCAAGCTGAACGAGAGACAACAGCAGGATATACTTGAGGAACTGCAATTGCAGGGACCGCTTGTCCATGACAAGCGCATCTTCACCACTTGCCTAACTGCCGAAGAAGTGCGCAAGCACAATCATTTCACCAGTCGCGCCATTGAGTTCCGTGAGGAGTATGTGGAAACCATACTGGACAATCTACTGCCAGACGATGTGCGTTGCCTTATTGTTGCCGAGGATGAGCTGGCTCGCTGTAAGCCTTTGGAGCGCATCTTTCCCACTCCGGGCACACACACGTTTCTCCCATATTTTGAGAACGCTCGCTATTACAACCGCCTGCTAGATGCTTGGGAAACTAAGTATGCCAAAAATCGTGAGCTCGGAATTGCGCTACTATCCCGCCTGTGCAAGGATAAATATCATTTGCAAGTTTCCGAGGCAGCGATGGAAAAAGTAAATATATTAAAAGATTAATTACCCATGCGGATGGTGTGACATTCATTATTTATCTCTCCCAACAGGAACCAAATGTAGCCCTTACGGAAATTGATATGCTTCATGTGAAAAAGGACGAAATTCTGGATAACCCAACAAATCTTCCAATTATAAAGACTGCAGAAAACAGTGAAGTGTCGATTAGTGGCCATAAGTCTAGAAGTCCAGAGCCGGTCATAGATCATTAAAACTTTAAGACTGAATGTAAATAGAACTGGCGATCATAGCGAAAATAGCCCTTCTCTGTTTGTTGTTTCGTGTATGGGGCATGATAACATGACAACAGACACACAATACTGCAGTCTTTTAAGCAATTCACGTTCAATATCAAACGAAATAAAGTTCAAACATTTCTGGTTAATACTTCTACAATATGTTAAAAAAAATATATATATATATATATACAAATTATCTTCGATTTTGGAGGGAAAGTGATGTTTTAAATGCAACTGCAGCATGCCTAGAGATGTACAAATATCGATATTGTTGCTGGTTACTAGAAAACTAAGTTAGCACAGGTTATTTTTACAAACTAACTAATTTTTGTAGAGCATTATTACATACAATTTGTGCGAATTAATTTAAAATACAAATGTTTATAGATTGCGAATAATATTCTTTGAAATGTACTTTTACTATGCAGAATATGTATGTGTTTGTAAGTAGGTCGCATTTACAGCTGATCAATTAAAAATTAAACAATGCGCAATATACAACAAATATACGTCTCATTTTATCGGTCGGGAATGCTGTTTCACGATAGATATATCGATACGTTGGATAGCAGCACATAATGACAAGAACATATCGATGCTTCGCAAGCGGAATGGTGACAACCCTAAGTTATCGGCAAGGCAAACAATGAATGCACGACGTACGACGACGTCTCGTTCTAGAACGAAAACGCGAAATTGTTATTAAAAAGTGAGCAGGCGTACAATTACGAGCAAGAACCCGGTCACCACTACTAATGCAAGTGCAAGTGAACGCCGAGCAACAGCAACAAATTGCGCGTGAGATTTAGATAGCTTCCTGAGTAGCGTCACGTAGACGGCAAGCAGCTTGCAAATCGATATTCACACTCACACACACAAATACACACCAATACAAACAGTATGGAAAACACATTAGAAGGCGGCGGCGCTGATGGCGAAAATAACATTTTGCCGCTACATACCATGTGTCAGGACACCGCCAGCACCCCTCCCGCCCCCGCACTGACGGAGACAGCGGTAAGAAGACTTCGATGTTGTATCTCGTAATCTGCCGCCCAATTTTTGCGCCTAATACTTTTCTTATCCATTCCTCCTCACACATAGACAATGATAAGCAGCGGCAGCAACGCAGAAGTTGCTGCGGCGTCATCGGTAATGGCAAACAACAAAAGTGCGCAAGTGGAGAAGGAAGAAGAGACTACAATGTTGGGGACAGAGCACCACAACAACAATAATAACAACGATAGTAGCACGAAAACTATACAACAAAAAGAGAATATGTCGGAGGGTGGTGATGGCAATGCAAATACCACAACAACTAAAGCAACAACAACGAATAATGTCAAAGTGACGGAAACAGCGCCGACAGCGACGGTAACGAAGGCAGCGGCAGCGGCGGCTGCCGAATCAGACAGCAACAAAACGGGTAAGCAGAGCTGCCAAGTGCTTTTTCCCCCTTTCTGTTTGTTTTTGTTTTGATGCATAAACCAATTTACTCTCTCGTCTCTAGCTGAACGCAATCACAAGAAGAAGAAAAAAGATAAGGAACGTGAACGAGATGACGATAAGCGCCACAATAGCAGCAACAATAGCAGCGGTGATGCACGCAAGGATCGTGACAGTAATAACAGCAAGAGTAGCAGCAAGTCCTACACTAATCGACACAGCAGCGATTATAAGCCAAGTTCCAATTCCTCATCCTCCAGTAGTTCCCGCAACAAAGATAAAAAACAGCATAGAAGCGATCGAGACAGAGACCGGGAACGCGAACGGGAGAAGGTAAGAGAACTGAAAAGAGATCCTCTGTCCTTACGAATAAAATTGGAAGCTGCGTTTGCAGTCAAATATTGATTGATTGATATTTAACAAATGTTAATAACGATTTATAACAGATACCATCGTCATCATCGAGTTGCTCATCGAACTCACATTCACATCGTCGCCGCAGCTCAGACAGCAGTCGTGGCAGCAGCAACAACAGTTCCAGCAAGCTGACTGTTGTCAAAGAGGAGAAGGAGAAAGAGAAGGAATCGGTTGTTGTGGCAACAGTCGAGCAACAAATCAAAATGGAGGAGCAACAGCAGAATGAGAAGGAGCCTGGAACATTAACTGTACTTACTAACAATAAACACATCAAGACGGAAAGTGAGATCAAAAAGGAACCAATTGAAACTAAGCCTTTGCTCAATGGAGATGCTATCAAAGCAGTGATAAAAACCCGTGAGGAAGTCACGCGACAATTGAGCTTTAATTCATCAGATGCTGTAAAGATCAAGGAGAACAGCACAAGCAGCAACAATAGCAACTCGTCATCAGTTTTAATGCCTTCGCCGGCGCCAAAGACATCGTCGTCGTCCAATCATTCCTCCTCCAGTTGCAGTGCGCGTAAATCGTCGTCCTCCTCCTCATCCACATCATCGAGCAGTCATCACAAGACTTCATCCTCGTCCTCCTCTTCATCCTCCTCACGACACTCGTCATCCTTCTCCTCACGCGATTGTTCCAAATGTTATAAGCGCTCCAAGATCCGACGCACCAGCGTTGGTGTCCAATGCATTCAGCATGCACCCGCTTCAGGCCCCTGGCAGACTGTTCAAAGTTTACCGCCGCCATCGGCGGCTAATCGTAAACCACCCGTTGGCCTTGAAAATCTTAAATATGGACAATACTTTCAAGTGGAGCAGTATCCCAATGGAGGCGCCTCTGTGGTGCATCTCTATCAGCATGAAATTGATGCACTTTCGCAAGATGAAATGGAACAACTTGTGGATGAGTTTTTCAGCGTATGCTTTGCTGAGGATGAGCAGGGTTATGCGCATCATGTGATGGGCATTGTGCACGATTCCGCGCGGTATATACCCGATCTCCTGGAGCACATGGCCGAGAACTATTCAACACTGACCGTCAAGGCAGGCGTTCTGGGCCGCAACTCCGACATTGAGACGTGCACCATGGCCCAGTATAATGAGCAGGTGAGTGAGAGTCTTGCGAATCACTGAAATCATATTCACGAATCTCATTGCTTGCAGGTGGTACGTAATTATTGTCAGGGTACGTTTCGATATGGACCATTACATCAGATCAGTCTGGTGGGAAAGGTGCACGAGGAGGTTGGCGGCTATTTTCCGGATCTTCTTGGTCGCATCGAGCAGAATCCGTTCCTAAGCAAGGCAAGTGTTTCAATAAACCTTCAAAGGTAAATTTTTAACCAACTGATACTCCAAACAGACAATGCCTTGGGGTGTCAATTCCATACTGCAAACGGATCCACGACAATCCAACGATGGACCAATATTGTGGATACGGGCTGGTGAGCAACTGGTGCCCACCGCGGAGTTGAACAGCAAGACGCCACTTAAGCGACAGCGGTAAGTGCAGATCTCTTAGTTCATATTGATAATAATAATAATAATAATCATAACTAATAATCCCACCAACTAATCCACTCATCCTCCAAATATCACTTTTGTACTTATTTGTAACTCAAAATTAAATGAAATCTCTTTAATTTTATTAAATAAAAGCATGAACATCAAACAAAATAATCTTTATTATTAGTTTTAATGTTGTACAGTCTATTAATTTATTAAATAAACAAACAAAATATCTATAAATTTTCAATAGTTGCATAAGTAGTAAATACTCTGGAAAATAGCAAGAAAATAAGAATTCAAATTTATTTGTTAGTTAATCACTAACTACTTACTATTCAAGATTTAAGTACGTATATTTTATTCAAAAATATCTATAATTTTCTCTCAACTTAATTATAAATAATAATCAATCCTTGCAGCACTCGCATTAATGAGCTGCGCAACTTGCAGTATCTGCCGCGTCTGTCGGAGGCTCGTGAAACAATGATTGAGGATCGCACCAAGGCACATGCGGACCATGTGGGACATGGACACGAGCGCATCACAACCGCTGCAGTTGGTGAGCTCTTTATTCAATATAATCAATAATCCCACTTGCACCTTAAACTGTTTCTTTACTTTAGCTAATCTTTTATAAAACTTATCACATTCTCAGGTATTCTTAAGGCTGTGCATTGTGGACAATCCTATAACCAAAATCGCATCACAAAGGATGTGGTCGCCTTCGCCGCTCAGGACTTTAATACATTGGTGGAAATGCTGCAATTGGATCTCCATGAGCCTCCCATATCCCAGTGTGTGCAGTGGATAGAGGATGCTAAACTGAATCAGCTACGACGTGATGGTATTCGATATGCCCGCATCCAGCTGTGCGACAATGATATCTACTTTCTGCCGCGCAACATAATTCACCAGTTCCGCACCGTAACTGCTGTGACGAGCATAGGTAGATCTTTCAAGTATATAACTTTGTAATCCACCTAATGGTCGTGTGTTTTGTAGCTTGGCACTTGCGCCTGCGTCAGTATTATCCCGGCCAGGAGGTGATTAACGAGAAGAACAATCCCGTGTTGGCCGAGACGCCGCATTACAAAGAGAAACAAACTATTTTGCCAAATCCCATTGGACAGGATGAGCCTGGCAAGAAGACGCCTTCAAAGCGTACACACGATGGCAAAGCAAAGCGTAAGCCGATTGACTTGGATGGCAAGGAGCGTCGCTCTAGCGAAAGCAGCCAGGAGGATCATTCGCCAGCAAGTGCATCGCCCACACAACAAACCAAAAGCAGCAATAGCAACAATAACACCAACAACAACAGCAGCAGCAGTAGCAGCAGCAACACACCTAAAAAGAAACCGAACAAAGACGACTCCAAGATAGACATGCGCAAAATGGTTTTAGATCATACGTACAAGCTGAAAGCGGCGGCCTCAGCTGTCACAGTGCTCGAGAAGGACAGAAAGCTGTCCAGCAAGGAGAAGGACAAGTCCAGTCGTGATAAAGATAAGGATAAAGATAAAGATAAAGACAAAGATAATGATAAGGAGAAGGAGCGCAGCAAAAAGGAACATAAATCGGAAGTGACAACGCCCACAGCTTCTCCAGCAAAGATGCCACGCATGTCTAATGAAGTTAACACACCATCAGCTACTAATGCTCCTGCCCCAACTGCAAATGTGGTTGCCACCAATGCAACGCCACTGCCAGCCATGTTGCCGGTACTGCCGCTGCTGCCTCTAGTGCCTCAGACACCGTTCATGCATCGGGAAGCGTACGTTAACAGTTTGAATCAAAAGGAGCCCGAAATCAAAATACAACTTAAAATGGTATCCGACGAGCCCACAACGACAGCCACTGAAGTCAATCGCAAATATGACGTTCTCTCCGCACCACTGGCACCACCAACATCAGCCTCGCCCACACCGTTAATTGCTCATGATCCAGTTGAAGATGTGGGCAATGAACTGATTGTGGAGAGCACACCACAGTTGGTTGTGGATCACGAGGAGGAGGTAATCGAGTTATGCGAAGAGGTAATACCATTGGAAATAACGCCGTCAATTCCGACACCGAAACCGACGCCCATCCCCATGCCGACAACAATGCCTGTGGTGCGCATCGCACAGCCACCATTACCCCCACAGCAGCTGCAGCTGCAGCCCCTCAAGTTGTTAAGGTTGTGCTGCCGGCTGCGTCACTGACGCCGCTGGTGGGTCGCCTGTCAGCTGTTGTGCTGACGCCACCATTGCCGCCAATGCCATTGCCACCACCACCGCCGCCGCCACCCCCACCATCAGGAGCAGCAGCAGCAACAGTTGTTGCAACAGCAACTGTAAATAGAGGTCCTAGCATCCAGAAAACTACAAACACCAGCACCACGTACAAAACGTTCAATTTGCCCTCGCACAAGATCATTCTAGCCGGCAGCAGAGCTGCAGCCAAAACGACGTCCGTAACACCAGTCGATCTACTTGGTTCGATTATGGCGAGCATGGACAATAAACCCAGTATAATAACAAGCTCCAGCAGCACCTCCTCCGCAACTGCCTCCGCCTCAGCGACAGCCTCAATTAACAGCAACATCAGCGGCGGCAGCTCGACAACAAGCACGGCAAACACTTCGCTATCCTCGTATGCCAACTCCAATAACAGCTATTGAGGGTGCAACAGCTGCAGCAAAGAGGCTCCTCCATTAACATTATTAATTATTGCAGCCACAAATTGTTGCAAATTGTTTCTGTAAATTTGTTTGGTTCGGCAACTTGAGAGCAACTTTTAAGCGTCTAACGCAACTGATAACTTTACAAGTTAGCCCGAAAATCGTTGAATGTATATATAGCAAAAGGGAAATAAGTATATAACACACATATAAACACTCACACACACACACTACACACAAGCACACACACCCTATATATTATATTTGATAAATGTAGAAAATTAAGCTCAAAAAATGCTAAACAATTTTTAAATATGTAGATTTTTAATTTATTATCGCAGGCACATTAAGATAAACACATTGGCAAAAGATAGACAAACTTTGAGATACTTTAATACTTTAATAAGTGCATATTATACACATACATACAAATATATGTTAATGTATATTGTTCTTATAATGTGCGCACATATTATTTTTTTTTCCAAGTCAAAGTGCAAAGGCGCCCAGTTATTAAAGCTTCTATTATTATTTAACATTTTTGCGTGTGTATTAAAGAGCACACACACACACACCCTCACACACCTACATATATATATATCGATAATTATATACATCTATATATACAACACATATATAATTGTAGTTTTAAAAGCCAATGCACGTTGAAGAAACAATAAAGATTCGGATCGTACAAAAATCAAATATATTATCGAATAATTTCTTTTTAGGGTATAAAAACAATTTGTTTAATAGCTACAAATAATACAACATGCAATAGTATAATAATTCCGTTTAAACTACGCTTTAAAAGGTTTAGAGCCCAACCCAGAATAACTTGAAATGCTAAAGGAATGCATTACAATAGATATACACATATTTAGAGCTTGGAACGCAGCTCGTCAATGCGACCCTGTGCCGAACGTTGCAAGTCCATGAGTTTCATGGCGAATCCCATGTTGCCCTGTATCTTAATCTTGCCTTGGAAGAAGGCCTTCTGTGGAGGCAGCTTGCCCGTCAGCAGCTCAAACACATCATCATCACTAATGATGAAGGTAACATCACATTTCTCTGCAAAAAACAACGCATTTGTAAGTAATGAAGCATCGTTTATCTGTTAATCACTTACGTGTTCCATTGAAGATAACTTTGCCTTTGCCCGTCTTGGCATCGATCACCCAGAAACCAGTCTGTCCTTGGGGACCATTGTTCACCTTGAAGCCGTACACAGCACGCACCTTTTCAATCAGATTATCCTTGTCGTCCTGCATGGCCTGTTCGAGTAGCTTTAACAGCGGCGACACCTTGAAGCCCTCCTCGCTGGTAGCTGACTTGGCAGCCGCTGTCAGATTGTGTCTGATGTTGCTGGCAGCTGGGAAACCCAAGCGATAAAGTCCCACTACAACTGCGCCACCCAGGCCCAGATTATGCTGCAGAGCAAGCTGTACATTGGGCACTTGACGCTTCTCGGCCAAGCCACGCAGCTGCCAACACAGCTCGGCGCACTGAGCCAAACCTGTGGCTCCAAGTGGATGACCCTTTGAAATCAGACCTCCACTGGGATTAACCACAAACTTGCCACCATAAGTATTGTCGCCTGCATCGATGAACTCGCCAGCTTTACCCTCTCCACAGAGACCCAACGACTCGTAGGTGACCAGCTCGTTAGCAGAGAAGCAATCGTGCAACTCCACAACTTGCACATCCTGTGGCTTGTATCCACTCTTAGCAAAAAGACGTTGAGAAGCCAGACGAGTCATGTCGTAGCCAGCAATCTTCATCAAACTCTTGTCGGCGAACGTTGACTCTGGATCACTGGCCATTTCCATGCCCACGATCTCCACAGCCTGCTTCTCCAAGCCATGACGACGCACGAACTGTTCAGAAGCCAGAATAGCAGCACCAGAGCCGTCTGAGGTGGGGCAGCACTGCAACTTGGTCAGCACTCCCTCGACCACCTGCGGCGACTTCATAATCTGTTCCAAAGTGTATTCATCGCGGAATTGCGAGTAGCTAATCAGCATAATGAGATAAGATAAGCGAACACCACATATTAAGATTTATTACTCTGATGACGACAATTCATTGCACTTACGGATTATTGACGGAGTGCTTGTGGTTCTTCCAGGCAATCTTTCCAAAGTGTTCAGGCTTAGTGCCATATTTCTTCATATGCTCCTTGCCAGCATTGCCGAAGATTTGGGCAGCCATAGGTCCCGCTCCAATTTCTGTCAGTGATCCCATTTCAGAAATGTGACGCTCCAGGGGATTGGCACGGTCAAAGTACTAAATTGTAATGAGAAATTTCATTCCCTGTTCATGACATATTTTAGTTTCCCACTTACCTTCGATGACAATGATCCGCGCTCCATTTTTTCAAAGCCAAGAGCCAGCACACAATCTGCGTTGCCAGACTCAATTATCTGTTTGCCCAAATATAAGGCACTTGAGCCCGTCGAGCAATTGTTGTTCACATTGTAGACAGGAATGCCGGTCATGCCCACTTCGTAGACAGCGCGTTGTCCACAGGTGGAGTCACCGTAGACGTAACCAACAACAGCCTGCTGCACGTCGCCATATTGCAGCTTGGCATCTTGCAGAGCCTTGGTGACTGCCTCCTTGGCAAAGTCGGGGTAGCAAGCATCGGTACGGCGACCTGGTTTCTCGAACTTTATAAAAGAGCAATCGCATTAGTTCTAAATTGAATTCCTATTTATGGCGAGAGCAGTTTAATCGGTCCACTTCAGATTACGCTAATAGCTAGAGATTTAGATTACTCGACAACAACATGTCGATTTCTTCTTTGACCGAAGTGCACTACAGTTCAAAGTCCGAGTGCGATAATTGCTGTTTTGGGCGAGGGGAGTATTGAGCAACTTGACTTGCAGCTTCCTAGATATCGAAATTCTCTTTGTTGCGAGTGTCGCTTTATATCTGTATGTGTGTTGTTTATGTTATTATTTACCTTGGTCATGCCGACACCAACAACATAAACACGGGTCTTGGTCATTTTGTTGCTGATTCTATGATTTGTTGAGAATTAGCAGAGAAAAGTGCAACCGTCGCGTCTTGGCTTTAATCAATTACTAAAATGTTATTTGTTGAGACTGGCGAAACAAATAATTGATAACTTGAGTTATGTCGTTTCGTTCAGAACAAGTTCAGCTGAACGTGCAATTCAAATGAGCAACTTAACTTGATTAGTGTTTTCAAAACGCAACTGTTGAGTTGCTCAATCATACATAAATATTATTATTGTCAGCCCTACAATTAATTTAAAACAGAACTACATAGCTCTATAAAATAATAGCAGACAAATTATAATAATAAATTGACTTTTCCATTATTTTGATATATTATGTTATCGATGATATCGATATCTTCGTTGTAATAATTGACGAGAAAATATTTAAAAAATAAATTAGATTATAATGTGATATACATTTTTTAAATAAATAGCGTGTCCAATACATCATAATGCACTTCTAATTTAAAAATAAATCAAACTCTTGGGTTAAAAAAAATCAGAGAAAGTAACGGAAACAAAGAAAGATTAAAAATAAAAGAACTGTTCACTTTCGCTGGTTCATGAACGCAACAAGTGATTTGTGCACAGTTGTACATGACCAGAACATTCGCTTTTTGAACGCCGGGAACAACACACGCAATACAAAATGACCAAGACAAGAGTTTATGTTATTGGTGTCGGCATGACCAAGGTACAAAGTATAAAGATCATCTTTGAAATCGCCTTTTATAAATTTTTCGTTTATAGTTCGAGAAACCTGGTCGCCGCGCCGATGTTTGCTATCCAGACTTTGCCAAGGAGGCTGTCACCAAGGCTCTGCAGGATGCCAACATTAAGTACGAAGAGGTGCAACAGGCTGTTGTTGGTTACGTCTATGGTGACTCCACCTGTGGACAACGCGCTGTCTACGAAGTGGGCATGACCGGCATTCCTGTCTACAATGTGAACAACAATTGCTCGACGGGCTCAAGTGCCTTATATCTGGGCAAACAGATAATCGAGTCTGGCAACGCAGATTGTGTGTTGGCTCTTGGCTTTGAAAAAATGGAGCGCGGATCATTGTCATCGAAGGTAAGTTAGAAACTTAGAAATTTCCTAAACAGTAAATTAACTTCGATTTACTGTTTAGTACTTTGACCGTGCCAATCCCATGGAGCGTCACATCACTGAAATGGGAGAATTGACTGAAATTGGAGCGGGACCGATGGCTGCCCAGATTTTCGGTAATGCTGGCAAGGAGCATATGAAGAAGTACGGCACTAAGCCTGAACACTTTGGAAAGATTGCCTGGAAGAACCACAAGCACTCCGTCAATAATCCGTAAGTTTTCAGTAAATCAAGTCGAAAGTTCATTCGTGGTAGACTAGCTTATCTAATCGCTTATCAGGGGGGCCATCCTCTTAGTGAACATTGGCCGTTCAATTACTCGCTGCACTTTACTTTCCGTTATCTATATCCATTGTTTTGTTACAGCTATTCGCAGTTCCGCGATGAATACACTTTGGAACAGATTATGAAGTCGCCGCAGGTGGTCGAGGGAGTGCTGACCAAGTTGCAGTGCTGCCCCACCTCAGACGGCTCTGGTGCTGCTATTCTGGCTTCTGAACAGTTCGTGCGTCGTCATGGCTTGGAGAAGCAGGCTGTGGAGATCGTGGGCATGGAAATGGCCAGTGATCCAGAGTCAACGTTCGCCGACAAGAGTCTGATAAAGATTGCTGGCTACGACATGACTCGTCTGGCTTCTGAGCGCCTGTTCGCTAAGAGTGGATACAAGCCACAGGATGTGCAGGTTGTGGAGTTGCACGATTGCTTCTCTGCCAACGAGCTGGTCACCTACGAGGCGTTGGGTCTCTGTGGAGTGGGTAAAGCTGGCGAGTTCATCGATGCAGGCGACAACACGTACGGTGGCAAGTTTGTGGTTAATCCCAGTGGAGGTCTGATCTCCAAGGGCCATCCACTTGGAGCCACAGGTTTGGCTCAGTGCGCTGAGCTGTGTTGGCAGCTGCGTGGCTTGGCCGAGAAGCGTCAGGTGTCGAACGTGGAGTTGGCCCTGCAGCATAATCTGGGTCTAGGAGGTGCCGTTGTGGTGGCTCTCTACCGTCTGGGTTTCCCTGGCGCTACTAAAGCCAAGTTGTAAACTGTATTATGTTTGTAATTGTTGTAAATATATTCACAGAATTAACATTGTCTTTTAAATACTATTTTCAATAATTTGTCAACTAATTCCGCTTGGACTTGTGTTTGGGTACATCCTGTTGACGCTTGGAGCGACTGCAGAGACGGCAGAGTCCAACGAAGCTGCCAATAACTAAGAGAAGAGTCAAGGCAATGACCAAGTATACATCCAAGGAGTAGTAGACAAAGCGACTGAGGTGCGCGGCGCTGGACTGCAGCAAAGGAGCACCGCGGGTTTCTGCCACATGCTCCACCCACCAGACGGCGGTGTCTAGTGGCGGCTGCGGACGATCGTTGAAGGCAGTGGCAATCCTCCGGGCATTCAACTTGTACTTCGCATCCAATGCCGTTGACAAGGCATCAAAAACAGAATGTTCATTTAAGCTATTGAAGTCCAACTTCACGGCCATGCCACGTTGAACTAGTGAGGCGATATTCAGATACTGATCCCCGTACATGGGCATTCCCACAATAGGAACTCCATTGGAGACACCCTCAGTTAAGCCTAGCAAACCGCCGTGTGTGAAAAATACCCTCACATTGGGATGTGCTAGAATATCGCGTTGTGGCAGCCACTTCATGATATGCACATTGCCAGGTTTATTGGGCAACGTGTCATTCTCCCACTTCCAGATGATCTGTTGCTTCAGACGCGCCAAGGCACGCAGCAATCCGTCTCGCTTGACGCTGCTTAGGGAACTGGCTTTCAGTTGGGATCCCCAACTGATGAGTATGACGCCATGCTCGGCATTGTCCATCAGCTGCTGCAGTGCATCATCTAGAGGCTGAGCTTGTTTTAAATGTACGCCTCCCACTTCGATGACATTGGGGGGCAGCGGCTTTGGTCCACTCAGTGAGAAATGTTGATTGAGCAGTATGAGCGAGGTGTTCTTCACCAGTTCCGAGGTTGAAGGTATACCTGCTCCGAATCTCTGATGCAGTAGCTTATCCCCGGCAGGCACAGACAACAATCTGCAAGTGAATCACAAAGTTAATTTACTGTAAGCCAGGGTAATTCCATTTCTAACTTACGTATAGAGCCAGTTGAGCGAGTGAGTTGTCACCCAATTGCCAAGTCGTGCTCCAAAGGACATTTGCTGCGATTGGCCCAGAAGCGCGGCTGATATATAGGAGGGTATCAACGGCGCTCCTATTCTCTCATAATGCCAGGGCATCAGGGCTGAGCTGCAAAGGGCCACAACAGGCGCCTGCAGTTTGTATGCTACGCCCATCAAGCAATCCGTATTAAAATGTTCCACTAGTATAACATCATAGTACCCGGGAGGATGCCTAAGTATCTGTTCAATTGCCTCCCCATTGAGCGTTTCCCTGCAGGCATCCTTGCCATACATATAAAGATAGGCGAAGTCCACATAGGCAAGCAGAAATGACAAATGACTTCCCTCAAACATCTACGGAAATAAGACTTTGTTAGAGTCATGGTAAAAATAATAGGTACACCTGCAAGTTAGATGCTGTATCTATACGTTTCAAGCTGGGTACACAGTCATGGAAAAAATAATAGGTACACCTGCAAGTTAGATGCTGTATCTATACGTTTCAAGCTGGGTACACAGTCATGGTAAAAATAATAGGTACATCTGCACGTTAGATGCTGTATCTATAAGTTTCAAGCTGGGTACACTGTTTGGATCGCAGAGCTCACTGTGTATGCTAAGTTCGCCGAGCTTTCCATACATACGCACGCTGTACGCAATCATTGCAGCTGCTCACACCGCAGTGCGCTTGCCTAACTGATCTCACGCCTACACACACGCAGAAACATTACTATGTGCAAGCACTGCAGCGCTTTGCCTCTGAGACGCTTAGCTGGTCACACAGAGAGCTTACAGCAGGCTCTCTTACACTCATAGCGAAGGCTCATGGCAGACCATCAGATTTGCTCTCACGCTTATAATTGTTACATTGCAAATACTTGTGCAGACCACAGCAGTAATAATTCAAATTGAAAAATAACTAATTTATGGCAAACTAATTTATAAATATTAAAAATATTTAAAAATAAGTAAAGAATGTATGTGCAGGTATGTACATAAGTTTAGAGATATAATCGGATAGATATTTATATTTATGTGCATTTGTGAATGATACATATGCTATATTTTGTATATTTATATATATTTATCTTATTGAAATTTGTATTTTTGTTAAATACTGAAGAATATAAATAAATTAATAATCTGAAACAGATATACTCACTGCGAAATCAATTGTAATACTGAAGTTGACACTGGGTAAACGATAATCCGTATATCCAGGTGGTGGCTGAGCATCCGGAAAGCTGCTAACAACATCGACGTCATGGCCAGATTCAGCCAGACGCCGCATGATCGGATGAAAGAACTGAAAATGGCTTATGGCCGGATGCGGAAAGAGGCCCAAGATCTTCAGGCCCTGTCCAACGTCGATAACAGAGCAGACCAACAGCAATTTCCAGATACAATTGCCTCTCATTTTAACAAATTATTAAGTAATTTGTATAATTTGTTAAAATTATTCAGCATATGTTATGCGTTGTAATTTATATTTATACATATAGCAAACAAAGCTATAATTAACCTCGAAATAATTTTTGAACTCTTTGAAATTTTGTGTGTGCGTATGTATGTGCACAAGACAGATGTGTTAAGGGCGAGAAACAGCCAACAACTGAGAGATTTGTAACGAGTCAAAGACATAAATAAAATTATTATAAGTTCTGCAAGTTCAGCGTTAGGGGGAGAGAGACCCGAAAATTGTGGATTGCGAGTGTGGTAAAAGTTTATAATGAAATAAACAAACAAGATAGGAGGGCTGTATAACAGCTAGAGGTGGCGAAGATTCGATACCCTTGAAAAATGAAATAAATGTTAAATAAATAACATTATTAATATTATTTATTTTTATATATGTATATTATTATTAATAATAATTGTAGTAGTATTATTGTTGTTAATAATATAGTAATAATATAGAATTAATTAATTAATAATTATTATTTATATTAATTATTTTATTTCTATAGTTTGTTGATAGAAAATATATTGATATTATTTAAATTTGATTGATTATATATAAATAAAGGTTCCCATAAAACAACTCATTGTTTTAACTTAATTTCTAGCATAGTTTCCCCATAACACCTTTGGCTAGGGTATTACGCGTTCTTTCAAAGAGATTAACAAACAATATTGGAACTGCGATTAAAATCTCAACTGAAAGTAGAAGTAAAATATGTTGCAGATAACCTTTAAATGTCTAATAAACAATTTCAATAGAAATAAAGTAAATGAAAAACATATTTAAATGAGTAACTAAATTCAATTTATTAAAAAAAATAACACCTTTTAAGAGTGTTTATTTCAGGAACTTTTGGGTAACTTAAGCACAAACTTTTTAAAGTAAAAATATGTTATTATCATAAGATAAGATAATAACTACAGAAATCGTAAAAGAAACTATATACTCTATATTTTCGAAACAGTTGTGTCTACATTAGGAGGACATACAAATATAAAATATCACATAAACTAGACGAACATTAATCCAGACTTAATCCTGTTTGTTTTTTCCAACTGTTCGCTTGCCACAGCACCGTTGGATAACGGACACCCAACTGGCAATCACGATGGCCAGAATAGTACCAATAACCAGGTAAGTGTCCAACGAGTAGTAGACAAAACGTGACATCTCCACGGCGCTGGGTTTGATGAGGGGATCTCCACGCGTATAGGCGACATGTTCCACCCACCAGAGGGCAGTCTGTAGAGCCTGCTGAGGTCTGTGATGGAAGGAATAGGACACGGCCTTGGCAGCTTCAAAAATTCTGCAATGTAAGCATAGAAATTAGTATACAAATGATTTAGAGATTGGGTGAGGTACTCACTTGGGGTCGAGAGCACGCTTCAGAGTACGCAGCACGGTGTTCTCGCTAATGTCCTCGTAGTTAAGGAGCACACCCATGCCACGTTGCACCAGGGCGGCGGCGTTTAGGAACTGATCACCATACATGGGCGTGACAACCGTTGCGACACCACAATAGGACGCCTCCGAGCTGCCCATTAATCCGGCATGCGTCATAAACACCTTCACATTGGGATGACAGAGTATATCCCGTTGTGGCAGCCACTTCATGATGTGCAAATTGGATGGTTTATTAGGCAGCGTGTCGTTCTCCCACTTCCAGATAACTTGTTGCTTAAGTCGAGCCACGGCCCGCACAATGCCATCCCGTTTGTTAGCAGATAGTGAATTGGCCCGAATCATGGAGCCCCAGCTGATGAGGATTACACCGTCCTCGGCATTGTCCAGCAAGCGTTGAAGTTCGGCGCTCAATGGCTTCGACTTCTGTATGTGGAGACCGCCCAGTTCGATGACATTGGGAGGCATTGGCTTGGGTCCGCTCAGCGAGTAGTGTTGATTCACCAGGAACACGGAGGTATTCTTGACCAGCTCAGCCACTGAAGGGACATCGTGGCCGAACTTATATTGGACGAGAGCATCCGCAGCGGGAATGGAGTATAACCTGGAGAAGAGATTGCATGATAGGGGGAACTTAACTATCATTGGTATTTGCACCTACTTGTACAACCAGTTGAGTGTGTGGAAGGAAAACCAATTGGCCAGACGACCAACTAAGTTCATGTCCTGCGATTGGCCCATAAAGAGAGCTGGAACATGCGATGGGATTATTGGAGCTCCCATTCTCTCATAATGCCAGGGCATCATGGCGCAGCTGCTCAAGGCCACAACGGGTGCCTGCAATTGATGTGCCACGCCCATCATGCAATCCGTGTTGAATTGTTCCATTACAATGACATCAAAGTAGCCCGCCTTTCGCTTAAGAATCGTTTGCAGTGACTCGGAGCGCAGCGTCAAGTTGCAAGACTGCTTGCCCCAGTCGTGCAACAGAAAGAACTCCAGAAAGTGATTGTAGAATGTGCGTTTCTCAAAGAACTGCAACGTTATCGAAGGCATTTCAATTATTGTTACTGCGTTAATTCAAATTTCATGAAGTTGACTTTCGTTTTAATTGAGTTCATTATGATGTTTGTAGCGTTCGCTTTGATCTATTGTTCGTGAATTGAGACAATGAAATGCTACGAAACTAAAAGTGAAAGTCAACTTCATGCGTTAAATGCCTTGAGGCGCTCCTTGAACAACATTAGGGGTATTCTTGCAGCAAACTGGCTTTTTACAAGTAAATAACAAAAATAACACTGCTTTGCAGTCACAATGAATAGAGATAAGCGCGTAGTCAAACGCAAAGCAGGGCAAGCAGTGCAATTCACGCAGCGTTTGAATTCAGTTAAATTTGAAATTGCGTGAATACCCCTCACACTACGCCACACGCGTTTCAGTTGCATTGCTTACCTTAAGATCCACACTATTTGTAAGCTTGTCCATGCCGGTAAGTGGGAAATCCTTGTAGCGTATGGGCGGATGCTTGGTGGGAAAGTGGCTCAACACACTGACATCGTGACCCGCTTCAGCGAGCGAAATCATGATGGGTTGAAAGAAGTGGAAGTGACTGACGCCGGGATGCGGAAACAAGCCCAACACCTTCAATGGACGACCTGCATCTACCTGGCCGAGGATGCATAGCGTCAATGTCAGCGTCAGCAGCAGCAGCGTACGCGGCATATTTAATCGACAAGTGTAGAACAATTCTGTTGGTATGCAATATAAATTAAAATTAGAAAAATCGAAAATAACACTTGTTGCTTTGATTATTTGCCATAATATGACCTTGGTTGCAGTTTGCACTTCGTCTGCGCATGACAAAAACACAAAATTATGTAAATATTTAATAGGGTTTGTAAAATGTACAATACCTTCCACAACAGCTGAGATAACAATACGCTAATTAAAGCGTGATCTAAACGCTCACTCTATTGAGCAACAGTTATAATTGGAAGACCCTCCGAATGCGAAGCTCAATTAAATGCGTACTCCTAACAGCGGCAGCGACAACCTACATGTGTTTTGCTTGACTAACGATGAGAGACTGACCAAACATCGAACGCAAGTCTCTGCTTATGACATATTGCGTCTCTTCACACACAAAGCAGCGCTGCTGCAGCGCTCGGGGAGCCAGAAATATGCCTCTGTGTGTAAATATATGTATGTGCTGATCAACGGTGACTCTGCTTTGCTTTCTATACTCTTTAATTTTGAACAGTGAACAATTATGAGCATTTCGATTTGGCGATTGTCTTCGATTCTCATATTACGCTCTTGCATTCTCAACGACACAGCTATTCGGCAAGCAGCGACGCCTGCTGCAGCGCGAGCACTGCGACTGCACTCTATGCAAGCTTTTTCGGTCTTTGCTGCCGAAAGATTTCTCATTTACTATTTTACTTTTCGGCTGCAGCCTGCAGCAACGATTGAGAGAGTATATCTTTGTATTCGTACTAACCGGTAAATCTGTAGCTTTCATCTCTCTATCACGTTCATCAATTTTCGAAATGCATTTGAAGACACGCGCTGTTCATGCTCTCCCTAAATTTCGCAAAGTCATCGATCGCAGTTTGTAAATGTATATGTATGTATATGCAAATACATACCTATAAATATGCATGTATGGGAGCCATTAAATACTTGACGGAAGTTGTTTTTTCTTTTTGGGTGCTTCGCTCTTCAAAATATAAAAAACAACAACCGGTTGCGTTGCACGAGACACACTGACAATCAAGAGCAATCGTCAGGTTGTCGTCTTATCGCATAAATTTTTACAGATGCGCACCTGAATCGTAATGCCGTTTGTTATCTGGTTTGTTATAGTGTTATTGCCACTGATAAATTCAATTGACTTTGCTTACAAAATACTGAGTTGCAATCGTATGTAACACGTTAACAATTTGTATTTCAGGGTATCTACAAGTCGAACCATTGCTATAAGTTTGTGAGTTATTAAACACACTGAATTATGCCTAGTAATCATTACAAAGCGTCATCAAAATCGATTTGTTGCTTTTGTAGGATTGATAAGCATTAAATATACATTAGCAGATAAATTGAGTAAATATGATAAAATAATATAGTCTATAAATCGATATTATAGATAAAGGAACTCAGGGATCCCATTAATAATTCTTCAGAATCATATAAAGGCATTAGACAGCGCAACTTCTTCTTTTACAGGGTATACAAAGCAAAATTCTAATGAAAATAAATAGATTTTCAACTGAAACTCATAAGTATTACGTGTTGTTTTTATTCGGTAAATAAATATGTAATCATATTTGTATATTTATTGTTGTTTCGGTTTCGGTTTCAACGGTCCGCAACATCTGCTCCACGCCCATTTGAGGAGCTTTGATAGCTGCCAAATGCTGATGATGCCTAACACTGCGATGCTTAGGCAGAACACGTAGATGTCGAATGAGTTATAGACAAGCCAATTGATATGCCTGGCCGCACTCCGAGTTAGAGGTGCTCCACGTGTTGCTATGACATGTTCGATCCACCAGATAGCCAGCTCTAGAGGTTCTTGGGGACGTTCTCGGTACTCAACGGTCGAGCGTTTCATGTGCGTTGCATAACTGTAAAGTAATTGCATGTAGATAACTACTGATAATACTTATGTACACATCAACCTACCCCTCACTCAGTATAGTGCTAAGAGCCTGGCTAAGATGTGGCTCATCAAAGTCCTTAAAGTTCACAATAACTCCAAAGCGACGTTGCTCAACGGCGCCAGCATTCAAGAACTGATCTCCATAGAAGGGCGTCACCAGCATTGGGACACCACAATACACGGCCTCCGTTGTGCCCAGCAAACCTCCATGCGACACAAAGGCCTTCACTTTCGGATGACACAACAGATCTCGCTGTGGCAACCAGTCGTAGCTATAAAGGTTCTTGGGCTTCCCCTCCCCACCCGTCTGATTGGTCATGCGCATCAGAAACGTGTAGCCGGAGAGCTTTGAGATGGCGGCGTAGAGTGCCTGCAACTTGTTGGAGGACAGCGTACTGGGATTGACCATGGAGCCCCAGCTGATGTAGATGACTCCTTGGTCTGATGCATCGCAAAGATGTAACAGATGCTAGCGAAGGAAATCGATGTAGAAAACATAGTATTATTGATGGAAAAACTATTTATTCAAGACTAATCTAAGAATAAGATCAATAATTATTCATTTAATATTAAATTTAGACCAACTCTATGCTTAAAGCCAGCTAAATATCAGAAATTTGAAATGTTTTGGGCTTAGTTAATCTCTTTTTAATCTAAATCAATTTTATTCTAAGCCACAAAAGTGTCTAAAAAGAAGGCATTAACAATGCTTGCTTTAAACTTGATTTCAGTTTGATCAAATTAACTTTAGCTGATTTTGTGTTTGCAAAATCTTCTTTTGAAATCAATAAGCTGAAATTCAGCTAAAACTTGATAGATTAGTTAAAAAATTTCCTATTTTAAGAGCAACTTTTCTAGATTTATGATTTAAAAAACTTTTTGGCATAAGTAATTCGCATAAATTAAATAAAATTGCAATGAATTTGATTATTCTACTTCATTTAAGTAAAGATAAACTTATTACAATCAAATACAAAGAGTACACACTTGCTTAGGTCAAGTAGAAAATTCTCACAAGACTCGCATTTTCAAGAAAATATGATGAATAAGATTATAAATACTTTTAATATTAATATTGCTCAACATGTTTCAAATGATTTATACATTTTTATTATTTCTTAATAAATTTATATGACTTTATTTATTTATTTTGCTACTTCAATTGTTACGCAACTGTTACATGGGTGTAATGAGTTCATGGCAAAGTAAGAAGCCAAGTTTATGCATACGTTAATTCGTCCGGCTCTTCGTGTTGGGTATATCACAGTCTAGCACACCTTACTGAACTTATACTTTTACTTTTACTTACATATTCTGCTTCTAATCTCTTCTATTTATCCGATTAAAGCACCCAACTGTGGCAGTCTCTTCGTGCTGGGTATATCAGAGTCTAGCACACCTTGCTGAACTTTTCCTTTTACTTACATTTTCTGCTTCTACTCTCTTCTATTTATCCGAATAAAGCACCCACCTGTGGCAGTCTCTTCGTGCTGGGTATACCATAGCCTAGCACACCTAACAGAAATTTTCCATTTACTTACATGTTCTGCTTCTAATCTCTTCTATTTATCCGATTAAAGCACCCACCTGTGGCAGTCTCTTCGTGCTGGGTATATCAGAGTCTGACATACCTTACTGAACTTTTCCTTTTACTTACATTTCCTCATCCTTATCTCTTCTTTTAACCCGGTTAAAGCACTCACCTGTGGCAGTGGATTGCCAGTGCCCACTTGCAGTCCGCCCACCTCCACAACGTTGGGGGCATAGGGACGGGCGCCGGTCAGCGAATGGTGTTGATTGATAAGCATGAGACTGGTGTTCTTGACAATCTCATCGATCGGCGGAAGACCGAAGCCAAAGCGTTGGCTTATCAGCGCATCCGTTGCGGGCTGTGTAATGAAACTGAAAGTAAAGAGTAAAAGTGATAAGAGAAAGTTAACATAGAATGCAAGAAGAAACTTGGACTTACGTGTAGAGTGCGTTTACGATGTGAAAATGCAGAAAGTTATTAAGGCGCGCCACAAAGTCCATTTGATCAGTGTAGGGCAGAAAATTCATGGGCATTATGGGGTTAATGAACGGTGTGCCCATGCGCTTGTAATGCCACGGCATGATGGCGCAACTGCTCAGTGCCACAACGGGGGCATCCAACAGATGCGCCACAGCGGCCATGCAATCGTTCGAGAAGTGCTCCACAATGATGACGTCATAGCGTAGCGGCGAGCTGAGCAGTTGGGCAATCAGCGGGGAGTTCAGTGCCACCTTGCAGGAGCGCATACCCCAATCGTGCAGCATGAAGAATGTGGGCACCTTGAAGGGCAATTGTCCCAGCAGCGGCGACTCCTGCTCGAAAGTCTACGGCCAGAGGGGTGTGTGAACAGCATGTGGCATGTGTGGCAAGTGTTTGCTGAGACCCACCTGTAGATCCACAATGTCCGTTAGCAGCGGCATGCCCTCGAATACGTAATCCGTGTAGTTTGCCACCGGCTGTTTGAGTGGAAAGTAACTGTACATGCTGATGTTGTGGCCGCGAGCCGCTAGGCCCAAGAACATGGGCCGAAAGAAGTCAAAGTGACTCTTGCCAGGATGCGCGAATAGGCCAAGTATCTGGGCCGCCTCGCTGCCAGCCAAAAGGCCCAATAGCAGCATGCCCCAAGCCATGCCACAGGCCATGCCACAAGCCACAGTTACGTTTGTATGTGCAAAACGCTTAAATGCAAAATTACTAGCTTTAAGCCAAGATCGTGAACGGCATTTAAGTGCGCAATTTGGCAAAGCTATTGTCGTAACTGCAACGGCCAGTTGCAACAAGTGTGGCACGCTGTCACGCTGTTTATGCCCGAGTCAAGCTGGTCCAAATGGCATTTAAAAACCTTGAGTTTCAACACAATCCCTTAGCCATCGCTTGCCACGACAAAGCAGAAACAAAAGCAAAAACAATAAGCTAATAAAAATCTATCTCTAGTTCCGTTATTTGCAACTTGTCTATTAGACACTTCCAGCCAGACTGAACTTTAGTTGCTGCCGCGAGTTGACAACAAATGCTGAAATTCGACTCGAACTTAAAACAAATACAAAACTAAAGAACAAAGTTTCAAAGCGCCGACTTGGAGTCGACTCAACTACAGAGTCATTGTTGGGCCCTGTGGCAGCTGCACTTGCCGCAAGCCCAATGTGTGTGTGTGTGTGTGTGTGTGTATGTATGTGGCAACGTCAACTTCGATTACATTCGACGCTTCGATTATTCAATCATTGCAATTAATATGCAAATTGCATATCTAATGAGAATTACAGCAATTACAGCGCTTCTCTCTCGCTTTCTCTCTCTCTCTCTCGTACTTATCATATAAATATAAGTACTATTGTTGGTAAAATATTAATTGATTTGGAGTCCGCAAATATAAATAACAATTGCAAATTCAATTACAAGTCAAACTCACATATTTGTCAATTTCCAATTTAAATAAACAAATTTTAATTAATCAAAATTTCAACAAAACATTTGTTTAATATTCATATGCAATAAATTAGTCGACAATTTGTATTTATTGCAATTTAGTCATTTGTTAATAATATATTAATAGAGTTAGTGTATTTCTAGGTTTTTATTCAGAACTATATTTCTATTATTATATTATTACTTAAAGTAAATATAAACATATATTTATGTGTATTTTTATTAATATTTATTTTATATATTATATATGTATATTTTTTTACTTAACTGCTAAAACTTTTATTAATTAACATATGCTATTTGTCCATTAAATTTTTATTTATAACACAAGCTGCAGTCATCATTATAAAATCTTAAAAAGTTACCTTCTTAACACAAAAAATATACTATAAAATTAAAGATTTTATCTACTTGAAATATTTTTAAAAATCTTAAAGGTGCCACTCTAATAATTTCAAACCTCGCCCAGAAAAGTGCCATAAATAAATTTTTTAATTTTCATTTGCTGTCAGCAACACCTTTTTCGTTGCATACTTTCAGGCTGTCATTAGAAAGCGTAAGTCTTATTAGAAACGCTGCTCCAATTGCTAGCACATATTTCTTATAACAGAAAGAACGAGAGCGAGAGAGAGAGCGAGAGAGAGAGAGCGAGTGAAAGAACATTTCAAGGAATGACAAAACTTCTGGCAGAGTTGAAATTTGGCTTATTAAAATTCAGTTGGCTGATAATGGCTCAAATAATAACCATAATTTTTGAGATACTTGCAGTAATTTCAAAATGTTGCACAGTGCATAAAATAGGATTTGTGAGTGCGGCTGGGGCAAGTCGTTAAAATTAAGGAAAATTATTTAATTAGGAAAAATTTTCACGTTCCGCTCAATTAGCTGAAACAAGTGAGAAACTTGACTGAGATTTTTGAGAACTTCGACTGGGTAAACTGGACGCTGCTGCCCGATGTTGATGACGATGTCAACAGCTGCGGGGGTCGGTTGATGCCTGACAAAGGGGGTGTGCTGGATGTGTGTGTGTGTGTGTGTGTGCGTGTGAGATGGAGGGTGTACGACGCCTGGCAGGAAGTGTTGTGTTAATATTTGCGACACGTCATTAAATGCGCCTTAATTGTGAAAATTTTCACAAGCGAAAAGTGAAATGCCAAAAGCAGCAAAATTTACGACACATTATCAAATCAAGTGTGGAAAAACTTTTGGAAAATAACACACAACACCCAACACACAACACACACACACGTGTATCAACAGCTGGCTGAGAATTGAATACCTTTAAGTGAGTTTTCTTCACGATTTTCATGAAAATCGATAAGCATCCGAAATTGCAAACGTATCAATTTATTTTAACGCATTTCTTTTATAGCATTCGCTTCATTTTCTTCTCGTTTTTCCTCCCATTTTCTATTTTACCGATAAACGGCAATAAAATGGAATTTTAAATGATAGAAATCGCATTGAAAAGTCATGAGATAAGCGAATAAAAGGGTTAAAATCAGCGCGTGTCCCGTCGCCGTTTCCTGTGAAAAGTGGGCGGGGCACTTTGAAAATTTTCCAGCCATTTACATTTAATAGAAGTGCATGAAATGATAAGCGTGCGAGTGTGTGTGTGTGTGAAATTTATAACAAATCAATAAAATGACAATAGGTGCAAACTTTATCGACAGCTCGTTGTGGGTGGGGAGAGGTCAGGCGAGTGCAGGGGGAATGGGGCTTAAGGTAGCTGCGGACGGCGTTCCATTGTGCAAAACATTTGCCATTGGGAGAGCAGGAGATTTCCCATATACATGACGTTTGTAGCAAGACAGGGAGAGCGAGACAGAGAGAGAGAGAGATAGAGAGAGGGAGAGACAGAGAGAGAGAAAAGAGAGAGAGAGAGTTAGGGGTACAAATGAAAGTTTTCGATAAACAATTTTTCGCACGGAAGTGCAATTTGAAGTGAATGCTTCGTTTCCATGTCCTGAAAATGCGGAAATTATACAGAGAAAGTTTCTAATACATTTGTTACCGCCAATCAATCGCTTTGTCGTAGGTGTTCTCGATATTGCGTCAGAAAGGGGTTGCTTTAGGGTTGCCTATTACTCTCAGTTAAGTGCCCCTGCAGGCTGGTATGAAACTTTTGCGTCAGATAGACATATTGCTATCTTACAGAAGTATCCGGTAAATTCTATAAGGAAGTTTGGGAGTTGGAAAGTTCGTCTACTAGTTTTACATATGGAGTTCTAAAAGTTTGTCAGCAATTTTACAAGTTATTCTAATTAATTTAAAAATATGCAATTTAAGTTTATAGCCAAATTTTAAGCTATACAATTTAAAATATTTTAAACAAATATTCAAATGCAATTCAAATTCATAAAGCAGTTGACGACTTGATTTAAAATGCAGCATACTTTTGAGGGCATGAATAAATTAACGTAAGTGCAAGTAAGCCTTGGTACTTCTATTAACTGCTGCTCCTAGAAGCATGCTACAGTTTTATCTAATTTACAACGCATGCTAAGCATTTGCTATAATTGCTTATAAATCATAGTTTAATATATTATATAAATGATATTAAACAAACTAATTTCTATTTATTTATTAATTAAGCATTCTAAGCATTTCTCAGCTGAAGAACAACACACAAATTACTGACGTGAAGCAGTTGACAGCTCTCCCTTGTGCCAGCTGTACTGCTCATACGGCTAGTCAGGTTTTGCTGCTGCCACTTACACACTGCAGGTGTCTTTAATTGACAGCACAAAACTATTTATGGCCACGTCACGTGATCTATAAATGCGCCCCTTCGCACTCTACCTCACCCTTTCAATCTAAATGCTGCATTGATTTAGTCGTAAGCTGCTTTTGACTTTGGGACATTTGGAGCATTTTACCTGCTGCTTCCTTGTCGTATCGTCTTGGTATATCGATTAATAAACAAACTTTGAACCATCACATGTTTAAGTGTGTGTGTGTGTGTGAGTGTGTGTATTGTAGCTGTTCTAGCTATTTCCGTGACAGTAATCAATTTATTTTTGGCAGTGCGCCGATTGCGTTTCCGCTCCTTGGAGTCCTGCCGTAGCATTGGAAGAACCTGTGCCTTGGATCAACTTTTTGGCCAAAGCTCTTACGATTCGTTTCGTTTGGTTTTGGCGTTACGATTTCCGTCAAAATGTCGATAAATCATGCTATGGGCAAGCTTAAATAGTTCATGCTCGCAGACAGCGACAAGAATGGAAATCGTAATGGCAATTGTGGAGGGGAGGCAAAGAGAGAGAGAAGGAGGTGAACAACTTTGGGGACAGATCCATTCAGGATGTTGGCGTGATAGATAAGCCTGCCAGAGAATGGGTTATTCTACGCTGTCTGCTTAATCAATCTTCCTTTTTGGCAATTAATTAATTTCGGCCCAAAAGTCGACGGCACGTGACCAACAATATTGAAGTGAAATCTCTTTAAAATGTTCCCATCGAAACGCTTTTTTTTTGCAAGCAATAAAATGTGTTGTCCATTTTTGGGCGCTGTGGGTCAAGTGCTGCTGGAACTGATGTTTCGTTTATGATTTATCGTCAGTGTTAGCTTGCTGGGCCCAGTCATCGTATCAGTTCCCCTCCCTCCACTGGCATTTAATGGCCAGCATATTGCACAGCAGCCATGCAAAAACCAAAAACTAAATTTGGGATTGGGTTGCAATTGTTTCAGACGTTGCCAACAACGTCGTCGTCATGCTGTCATAATCATCAAAAGACAGCATTCATCCATTCATCCATCGCCCGTTTTGCAACGCCCACATGTGCCTGGGTCTCTCTATCACGCTCTCTCTCCCACTCTCTCCCTCTCTCTCTCTCTCTCTCGCTTACTCTGACTGCTGCAATCCTGATGTAATAACCATGTTTTCAGCTTGTAATGCGGCAGGGCAACAACAGCAACAGCAACAGAGTCCTTAGCTATTACGACATTGCGGGGGTTAAAGTCAAGTCTCAGCTATAACAGGGGGCGGCTAGGGCAAGAGGGTCGCCGAGGGTTCCAGAGTTCGAGGGTTCGAAGGGTGCGCTACTTGTGCAACTTGTGAATTGTTTTTGATGTTAAATGTGTGATAATTTAATGACTGTCGACGCCTGACGCATCACAGGACTTCGCCTCGCCTCGGTCTCAGTCTCAGTCTCAATCTGTGCCTTCAAATTGAGGAAGAACATAAGCAATCTTCACTTGAGCTGAGCGTTTAATTTAGTGGAATAATAAAAACGTTATTCGGCCATCAAATTCACTGCGGCTGGAGATGATTTGTGCACTTTAGCAACGATGTAACAGATTGTCTTTTAATGCTTTCGCTCTGTTACAACATATTTTTTTGGTGGTTGTTTCCACACACATCCATCTAACTGTGATACTGCGATTAGCTTGTGGGAAATGTTAATTGATTTATTATTGCAAACAACTATGTAAATTGAGAAACCAGAACTCATAGCTAAACATACAGGAAATACGTGTAGTCTTTAAATTCCCATATCCAGTCTTAACTTACCTCTTACTCATCATACAATTGATTCGATGTTGTTCCCCGGAGATTCAAACTTTATTTTAGTTTATTCATCAGCTAGCTAAACAATTATTATGAACGCTTAGAACCAGTTTGCAATTTCAATCGATTTGCATACTTGACCTGTGCTTTTATTTCCATGGTCACATTTTCTGCTAGTAAACTCTATAATTTTCCTTAATGCGATGAGTAAGTTTTAGAACCTTATTAATTATGAAGTTGTTTAGTTAAATAACTAGTTTGTTGACAGCTGCAGAAGGAAGTGAAAAGTGGCATTGTTATGTCTTATACAAATGTAACAGTTAGTTGACTTTTGATCTTTCACTATATAAATAATTTCAGGGCATTTCGAATTTATATAGCTATGGAAGTTAAATATATATTTTTCAGTTATTTAATGCTATATATTTATTAGGTATCTAAATATTTAATTTTGTCTTTTGTGGTTATTATAAAATTGTTGTAAATGTATTAAAATAGTTGATATTTAATTATATAGCATATAATATTATAATAAATATTTTTAAATATTTAACTTGCAGTTTTATAATAAATAATTTAAAATATTTTATATTGAATCTTATGAATAGATATATATATATATATATAAAAATATACTAAATTACTCAGTATTGAGCTTTATAGTTTTTATAATATTCTAATAAATATTTTAAAATCTTTAATATAAATAATATAAATAATT
The DNA here is from genome assembly GCA_035042075.1 of Drosophila macrospina. NCBI lineage: Eukaryota > Metazoa > Arthropoda > Insecta > Diptera > Drosophilidae > Drosophila > Drosophila macrospina. Next base: position 4,616,822 of record JAWNLW010000267.1, on the reverse strand, counting down.
CAATATATTCAATACTGCATTATATAGTTTTTAATAATATTATAAAATTTAATATATATAAAATTAAATATTCTCTCCATAAAATGTTCTTAAATTCGTATATTAAATACAAAATTCGATTATCGACTGTATTCGATAATTAAATCAGAATGATTATTTATTGTTAGCCAGTTTATTATTTCCACTTCAAGCGACTTGTCTTTTCTATTGAAAATATCTGAGATAAGTGATCAAATTGCATAACAAAGTGTTGTGCATTGTATTTAATATATTATCAATGGTTAATTGCTTCATTTATATAATTTAAACTTGTATCTAAATGGAATATTTCCGCAACAATTTGTTAACCATATCGAGGCATGTCTCAAGCTTTATAGCCTACTTTTCTATGAGGCTAAGTGAAATTCCACTGAGAAACTAATCAAAATTTATGCAAATCCATGTGAACGTTTGTTTTGGCTTTTTGATTTCGCGACTAATGTGAAAATATGACGCATATGGAAAATAACTGAAATTCAAATGTGCGAAATGTGCGAAGTGTGGCAAAGCACCACGCAAGCACACACACACACACAGAGGGAAGGAGAGAGAGAGAGAGAGAGAGAGAGACACACACACAGATGTGATTTGCATATGATGACAAAGTGCTCGCAGACAGCCGCAAACAATGAAAAATGTGTTCAGCCGGCGGCTTTGTGCCACGGATGCTAATAATTTAATTTGCCAAAATGAAATAAAAAAAAACAGCAAAATATATATAGAAAAGATTTTTCGCAAGCCGGAAAATGTTGCAAATGTGACACGTGACTGCGATTTATGTGTTGAAACAGGCGTCAAACAATTAATTTTGAATTATATGAAATATATATTTATTGCAATCAAAATGTGAGTAACATTATTATGATCATCGCCAACTCCAACTCCATTCTCATCCTCATCCTCCTTTAGAAGAGATGCAGGGCATTGAACTGCTCCCGATTGTTGGCGACCATATTGTTGTATTTGTAGGCCGCCGAGTTGTGGCTGCTGCCAGCACCTGCTGAGCTCACAGTGAGTCTGGTGCTCCTCAGGAAGCTATCGGCAGGACTGCTGGATACGGCATATTTGCCGGCAACCAGATCCGTGCTACGCATAGGACTCAGATGCTTGGCTGGTATGGCCTTGCTAGCGGTACGATTCTGATGGACCATTTTGTAAAGATTTTGTGGTTTAAGTTTGTTCGCAGTTACAGTGGGTACTAAAGTGTGGTGTACGAAGTCAGGGCACGCTGGTTAGAAGTGTGAGCACGGAGAATTCCAAAATATTGCCGCAGTTGCTGGTGCGTGAGCCCTTCTTGGAGGAAAGATGCTTGGAGAGGCTGCAAATGGAGTTAAGCAATTTAGCAAGGATTCCATTGAGATTCTCAGTGTTAACTCACCTTATGTTATTTAGAAGCTTCGCTTTAGTATCGGGTGTCTTCATTGACACATTTGCTTTGTCACTTTGTTGGAAATAATTATTTTGAGAGCTTTGCTATTGACCTTTCTGTTGCTTTTTTGGTTGTGTGCTCAAATCACAACTGCGAAACGCTTTTATACTCGAATCTTGCCAAGCGAATCGATCTTTGATCTAGTTGGGATCGTCAGCAACATGCGTCCAGAGCGTGTTTGCTGGCCGCGAAACCAGTTTGGGGCCAGACATATGCATATATGCAAATCGCCACACTTTATTATGAAAACATTCAAATAATACAAAAAATATTCCTATCAGACTGTGTATTGCTATGCTATGCGTCAATGTTGGCCAAAAAACAAACAGAAAACACACACTTCGACGTCATTGTTAAGGTGAAATGCCAAACGATTCAATGATTTGTGGAACAACAACTTCACAAGGAGTTCCCCATGGAAAGAATCTTTCCGAATGTCTAAACAAGTAATTTAAGATTCATATATCTCAATATGTTAAGTACTTTCATTAAGATTTAGAGAGGTTTTCGTATCCGAAATAGAGTAGTTTGTAGTTTACTTAATTAATTTGTAGCTGAAGACAAATGTTATCTTTAATATTTAAGTATTCTTATTCTAACAACAAATTTACAGATTCCTTTAATTATTTCTACTTTTCTTTCTCAATTATTTAATAATTAATTCGCTAATTTTGTTGTTGACAATACTATCCACTTATGGAATTTTTTGCAAGTTTTTTTATGAATAGAATAAATAACTTAATATTTATATATTTCAAGATGATAAATACTTTCGATTAAGCTTGTTCTCATTTCCGAAACAATCTTATTATATTCTTGCATTCTAATTTCCTTTTCCATCTCAATAGCATATTAAACAAATCCTTTAATTATTTCTACTTTTGATTCTCAATATTTCCAAACTTAAGCCACATTTCTGCAACTTCCTTTAAGGACATTGCAGCTTTAATGTTAGCAGGTGAATGCTTTGTATGTGCCTCACCTTACGATATTTAAGAAATTTTACAAATCTTTATATTTTTGGAACAGATTTGAAACCAGTTGCTGGCTCAGTTTGGAATATTTATGTCTGGTTGCATTTGCATATTGCATTTAATGATATTTTTGATATTTACCTGCGCAAGTTGTGGCAAAGACGAGTCTTAGCTCAATGTTAAGTGCAAACATTGACATTTAAGGCGAGTGGACCTAGACGTTCAAAGTACAATTTCAATTTCTGGATGTCAATGTCCTCAGTTGAACTAACAAGTAAATAATTTATTTAATTCCAGAGAAATATAATATAAATTAAGATTATAATTTCTAACAGATATTTCAAATTTGAGTTATTAAGTTATTATTGAGCTAAGGAGTTAAGTTTAACTATTAAAATTATGTATAAATATTAACAGCGAGAGCATACAAAGTGTCGCTGTTGATATTAGTTTAAGTTAACAGCACAACAAGACTTTAGCTTAAACCAACATTTAAATGTTGATCCCTTCTGTTATTAGCACTTTTAATAACATAACAGCACTTTAACATAACACAACAGCAGACATTAGCATAATTCAACTGTTATTAGCAGAGAGCGGATTTAAATGTTGATCACCTCTGTTATTAGCACTTTGAATAACATAACAGCCCTTTAACATAACAGAACTGCTTAAGATCAAGTCTAACAGCGAGAGCATATCAAAGTGTCGCTGATTGCTTAAGTTAACAGCAGACCGTAGCAAAATCAACTGTTATTAGCAGAGTGCGAACTTAAATGTTGATCCCTTCTGTTATTAGTGGTTTTAATAACATTACAGCACTTTAACTTAACACAATTGATTTTCAATACGAAAATTAGTTTATTAGAAAATATTTATTATAAAATCTTTTAAAAATATATTAAAACTGCAAATGTTAAAAATGTTATAAATGCAGAATTGTAGATATACTGAAAAAAAGAAAATATCACCACAAAAATGGGAATTTCAGGCCATGTTTAGAGTTAGTGATGAGTTAATTACCTTAATTATGCTTACTATTCTCACGGAATTAATCGATTTGTTTAAGTTGAAGCGTAGGTAAGATCTGTCGGACTACTATATAATCGACAAAAACACATTAAAATACAACTTATATGCCGTCAACAGGCTTTTAAGCTGATCTGTCTTGAATTAACATTGGCTGATGCAATGTTGCGAACATTTTTCATCAGCTGAGTACAAGTATTCGTATATATATATATATACATAAATATTTATGACATTCATGAGTTGGTATCACGACAAACACAATGGGAATGCAACTATGTAGTATTTAAAATAGTTCAATAGAAGATGTAACATCTACATAGAGTTAATCAAAGTAATGCTAATAGATTTAGGGATTCCTAGCGCCGGCCGGCTGATAGAGGTTAAATAAAACCTGACTTAGATGGACAAACTAACGTGAGTCTCGTCAGGCTCAGACAGAGGCAGTATGAGTATCGACATATATATATGTATGTTTGTATGTATAGCTATATATATTAGCATATATCTGTATCATTATTTTAACTGTTGTTTTTGTAAATGTGATAAACCAGTTGGTTGGCAACTCAAATTTGCATTGCCGCCGTCAGCGGCCTCAGCGGCGTCGTTGAACGAGTTTTTTGTCTACGTCTGAGGCTTAGTCTGGGCCTGAGTCTGAGATGGTGTGAGGTATGAGCCCGGTGGGGGGCTGGGGCCGAGGCTTCCTTGGTTTGTCAGCAGCTGTTGTCGCCGTTAACTTAGAAATGTGACGCAGTATGTGAGACTTTGCAGTTTTTATTTTTTTACTCTTGCTGCATTCAGTGAGGTATTTAAATCAGTTGCAGGCATCGCTAGAGGTTCAGTAGAAAGTCGAATTCAGAAGCGAGCGCTACCTATAAACGGAGGTGCACGTATCGGGGATTCCTTTGAATAAATTCATTTACTTCATTTTCCAAATGTGCAACTTGCAAAAGTTTTGTGTCAATGCCAAGAAATAGCAAACTGAAATTACTTAAGCAACTAAGGTAAGCTGTGCAGTGTTATCGATTAATCGATCGATTTTATTAATTCAATCTTTCATTTTTGATCCTGCAGATTAGGCAAAAATCTGTTCTCCAACAAAGGATCACGTACGGGCAACTCGGCCAACAATAAAGAGCTTAAAGTGCTAACGCTTCTGCAAACCGTACCGTGAACTTTGAACTCTGTCCACTCAGCAAACAGCAAACTGCGCAACTGTTCAGTCTAATTGGAAATCGGAAATCGAAAATTGGAAATTAATAAAATTAATTGACATTGAGGCAAACAAACCCATCAATATGGTCTACACTGAACGCACCGACAAGTGTCTGTCATCCAGCAAGGACAACGCCGATCAGGGCAAGTCTCGCTCCTCCTCGACAACGTCGTCGTCGTATGCAAAGACGACTTCGGGGCACAGCTCGGGCGCCTGGAGCAGTCAGGCATCCAATGCGGATAAATGGAAGTACAACAACATGGTCAAGCATAATCGTGATAAGTTCAATGAGATGCACTTCTCCTAAGCCGAAATCCCAAGAATAAAAGGGATATCTGGGAGTGTGAGGAGTACGGGATCCTTGTGCATTCAACAAATGCCTTCAACGTGATTGATTGATTAATTTAAGTTCTGTTGTTATTTCTGGGTTCTATGGGTTATTCATAGATTAGACCTTAATTTGTTTGTTATTATTTTGATAATTGATAGAGAAGTTTTCATTCAAAATTTGTTTATAAAATTTAAAAATTTAAAAAGATGCGCAAAAAAAAACACAAAACACAACAAATGTCTGAGATTTTGCTTCAATTCTATTTTATAATACTGTAAATTTAATATAGTTTTATATATAGGTAAGTTTTCAATGTAAAAGTGAGGTTATGTTGAGTTCTTAAGATGAAATTTGAGATTAGAGTGAGATGGGTGCTAAAAAAGTAATCTTTTTGAGTTGTTAAGTGAATTTGAACTCACTTCAGATGAAAGCGAGGTTATGTTGAGTCTCCAAAAGTGTGGTTAGCTTCAGTTTCTGAGGCGATGTGAAGTTTAATTGAATACTGACCCCAGAAATTGGGCTATGTTAAGTGCTTGAGCACCAAAACTAGGTTTTGTTAAGTTCCCGACCCAAAAGTGAGGTTAGGTTGAATTGCTTATATGAAAAGGTAGTTAAGGCTAAGTTTTTTTTTAGCCAAAAGTGAGGCTAAGTTGAATTCTTCAAGTAAAAAGTGAATTAGGGTAAAGTTTCAGAGTCAAAAGTGAGGTTAGGTTGAGTTTAAAAAGTAAAAAGTTAGGTTAGGTTGAGTTTCTAAGACAAAAGTGAGGTTAAGTTGTGTTTTTAATGCATAAAGTAATCTTATGTTGAGTAATTGAATAGATATGATCCACTGCGAGGTACAAATAGTATTATATAGTTATTAATTGAACTCAACCTAACCTAACCTAAGAATTATTAGAATTCTCACAGATTTCCATACTTTCATCCATAATAAACCCAAACCATTGACCTTGCTACTTGACTTCTATTGGTATCCATGGCACATTTGCATGAACTGTGGCTATTAGCGTGATTAGCTTATGCATCTGCACGTCCATCCCTGAGTTGCTGCTCCGCTTGATGCCCCGTTAGGCGGAACTTTGGGTAAAGTGCACTTAATACACATTAGCTACGCTTATTTGACAGACCCGGCCAAAGGACTGAACGTGCCACGCTGCAATATTGATGATGTCTGCCCGTCTTGACAAACACCCCAAGCCAATCCTTCTCTAACAGGGAGTTAGCTCATCACCCTCAACGATTGCGATTGCTTGGCTGCGTGTGGCGCGTGTCCGGTGTGGGAGGAAGAGGAAGAGCAGCTAGAGTTGGAGGGGGAGGGGTTTGGGAACAAGTGTATCTCTAACAGTTCAGGCATTACCACAGGACGTCGCGACGTCCGGGTGCCGTAACGGCAACATTTACGCATCGGATGGATTAGAAGTGCGAATTTTTATAATTTTTCAATTGTATTGTTTGCCAGTGGGCAGATATGTGGCGAGAGGAGAGTTTACGGCTAGCTGGGAGTGAGCTGCGGTCGTCCTTTTGACACACGACTGCACAGGGGAGGGCGGACAAAGCACGTGGCGTTGGCTATTAGAAGCGATTTCCTTGACGGCGCTAATAGATTTTCTCTATAGACATCTAAACATTTTATTTTTCTATTTCTGTTTTTTTTCTTTTTAACGAAATATTTTTGGGTCTTCCGGGAAGCTGTCAGTGTGCGACACTTGACGTGTCCTGCGTCTAATTGAAGCGCTTTATATTGATTCTCTTTTCTCTGTTTTCTGTGCTTTATGAAGTGTATATATATATATATATAGATATATATATATATGTATACATTGTAATTACTTTGTTTCAGCGGGCTGGGCGGCGGCTTCTTAATCCTGCCAGGACAGGACAGGACAGGACAGGATAGGACAGGCCCAGGATACGGTGTCGTTGTTGGCATCTTCGTCACATTGCAATTAAAAGCGCACAGCAGGTGGCCTTAAGGACCTTTGAACTTTCTGCTATAAAATGTGAATGTGTCACTTGCAAGGATTCCACAAGCGTCCCTGATTTCTGATTCCGCTGCAGCAAAAGCAATTATCACGTCATTATCATGGAAAACCCGCAAATTTATAAATAGAGAATAAAGATTTTTATTTTATGTTATTTTCGCTACAATATTTTTTCCTGCAACACGTGCCACAAGGCAACGGACATGTTAGGACAGGAGTTCTCGGTCAAGCGAGTTCCTGGAAGGCATTACATTGCCATGGTCCTTGCTTCATATTATCTGCCGCGGCGTCGGGGCTTCCGTTGACAGACAACCCTTATTGTTGTTGAGTTTGTTGGGCGCCAATGCCACGGCGATAAGATCTTCCAGCACAACATGTCACATGCCACATGCCGCATGCCACGTGGTGGAAAATTATGAATAATTTCCGTAACTTCTGTCGAGACGAGAATTCGCAGCTTGCAATGAATAAGTGACATGACCATGCCCAACGCCCATAGAACATAGACCGAGCCTCTGACTCTGAATCAGACTCGGATTCGGGTTCAGATTCAGACATTGCCTCGTGCCTGAAGTGTGGGGCGTGCCGTCAGATACAACTTCCGACATCCGACAGATGTTTACCTCAGTTTCCCTCACACTCTATCTCACTCTCGCTCGCTCTCTCGCTCTCTGTCTCTCCCTCTCTCTATCTCTGTGTGCGGGAATGCAAAAGCAGCCCTTCTCGCCTCTGGCTTCAATTGCTGTCTTTGAATCGGGCTCTACCTTTGCTTGGGAGTTGCGCCCGGTTGCAAAACAATTGACGGCAAATTTCTCGTCGCGGATGTCTCTGCCAGCAGCTTGTAAATTGTATTCGAATTGTTAATGTGAATGTGAATGTGAATATGAATCTGAATGTACTCGAACATCATGTACGGGCGTTGACATTTGCCAGAAAGGTGTTTGGCGGGTTGTTCTCATTCTCATTCTCGTTGCTGTTGTTCTTGTTGTTGTTGTGCGTGTCACATGGCAATTTGGTGGCAAGGTGTGACGCCAGTTGCCACACATCAAACAGACATAATCCAAATTTGATTTCCTTTCTTAAACTGTTGTCTGCAATGTGCAAAATTGTTAGATATTTCATGTCAATTTCACACATTTATTCAAACTTCATTCAACAACAACAATTGAATGCGGCAAAGTGATCAATGTGCTTGTCACGTGATCTGCGTAAAAGGTGTATATTTTAATGCTTTAATAGGCAAAAGAATATGGGAATATATATGCAAATAAATATGTAAGCTGCATAAGATTGAAGCATAGAATATTGAGGAAATAAATTTAAATTTTATAGCTGAACAAGATTAAATGGAGATTGAGATTCAATTTGACATTGTTTCTCTTTAAAGAGTTGATAAACTTATAGAAGTTATTAGAAAATTTTTAAGACATAAATATAGAAAAATATATACTTTTTTGAATATATTTAATTCTATCAAAATAAATAAAGTATAAATAATTTAAGCGTAGCATGAATTGAACGTAGCATGAATTAAACAATGATCAAATTAATATATCGCATGCAAGTAGATTAAAGTTTGATTAGATTATGAAAGTTTGAAGTTATTCACAAAATATGAGAAAATATTTAAAGCTATGTATAATGAACAAAATATCAATGTAGAATGAATTTAAATCACAAGCAATGATTAAATTCGTATTCCTTAGAAGAATGCTTTAAGATATGACACAGTTATGAAAGTTTGATGTCTTTAAAAAAATGTAACAAAAAATAAAGAAAAAATATATAGAAAATATTTAAAAACATTTAAACTTCTAAACTAAGCAGAATATAAATGCAGATTGAATTCAAATAACAAAGAATGGTTAAATTCGTATTCCTTATAAGAAAATATTAAGGTTTGACGAAGTTATGATAGCTTTAAGTAAGTAAACATTCATGTTTCTTTTAATAAATGAATTATTTAATTAATATAGAAAATATAAAAATGTCGAAAATTAACAAATTTAAATGCTTATTCAATTTTAAAGTCAAACAATAATTAAAAAGAAAAATTCCGCATAGAAATCTGTCAAACAATATTAATGTTATAACACAGCAAAGTTATTGGCAATAAATAAGTATGGAAATATGAAAAATTTGTAATAAAATTAAAGTTTTCTGAGTTAACAATATGCAATTGAAGAGTTAAGAATATAAACTATAATTACAAATACATATATTTATTAAAATCGTTTACCTTTAATAAAATAATCAGAGTTCGAAATGAAACAATTAAAAGACAAACTATAATCAAGTTTGCTCACATTGTATATAATCACACTTATTTAGATTTGTATATAACAGACTGACAATTATAGTGACTTTATACTAAATTAACTATGAATCAGAAATACTCAATGATATCTTCTAAGCAAACCCATAAAAGTGCAACTGTTGGCAAGGTGCGTGGCTTTTAATTGAATCTATTGTGATCTATGATGTGTTTAATTTATGAATTAAACAATTATGTATATCTCGAGGTAATCCACATTGACAATCAAGCAGCCTCTACTCAAATCACGTGACATAACATATCATATCATATCTTATGATATCAAATTCAATCACATGACATTTCGGGTTTTGTGGATTAAACTTATGCAAATGCAATATAATTTACAAAATATGCCAAACATGCGACCAAACAAAGGTCGGCAATTACATGAAAATCACAATTCAATTGAGAGAACTGAGAACTGAGAATTGAGAATTGAGACACGGCTGCCAATAATAATAATGGAAATCAACCACCGTTAAATAGAAAATATATAAAAACAAAATTTGAAGCCGCCATTTCTCCTCATGCTGATCGACAGCTGTCATGAATGACAATTGGTTTGTCGAGCAATGAATTCTGCCCCCGTGGTACCGGGTCAAACCCCCGGCTATGTGGCCAGCTACTGTCACGGTTCCAGCCCCGTTCTCGAGCTGAGAGAACACATCAAATTCATCTAAAATATGCAATAAAAATATGAGACGCAATGAGACCACAGCAATTGTATTTATAGATTTTTGTAAACTGAGTGAGGTCATCAAAATCAAAACAACAACAATAACAATGACAACAACAACAACAACAAGAACAACGAATACAACTTCGAACTTGATATGGAAATTGAAACAATGGCAATAGCTCTACTCTGCCCTGGAGTATTCCATTGCAAGAGTGGAGGACACTTGAGTAAAACGCAGAAATGTGGTTGCGTTTTTGTGGGTTGCTTTCCGAAGAGTGGGAATATCGAAGCAGTGATATCTTTCTATAGGGTATATGAGATGTTGCTTAACTAAATATAAATAAAGTAGAAATAAATATAATTATTAGTAATCTATGAAAATAATATGATAATAATGTAATACAATTTATATATTTATATAGAAATTTCATTGAAAGCAATTATAAGTTCTACTTGTACTACTTGCACGCCTTGCACTACTAAGTTTATATACATTTTTCTCAGTTTTTATACAGTTCTGCCATTATTAACTAATATACAATTGTTATCTGTACAATTCTCAATAAGAATACATTTTTAATAACGAAAAACAAATGGGCAAAAATTTTTAAAATGTAAATAAACAAAGTTACAAGCGAGTATAAAACTTGAGCTTCTACAATTGATACTTCAGTTGATGTAATACAGAGTAATTATTAATATATTCTATTAACAATTTGATTTGCTGTTATTTAACATATATCGCTTTAAGCAACTGCAACTGTAATTTACAGCACAGGGTATGTCTGTAGTCAGTATAACCTAAGCAATTGACTGATTCCTTGCATTTTCAAACTTTCTGCTTCTATTTTCATATAGAAAAACCTTTAAATATAATTGTGGTATATACAAAACGCCAATGATATGCTCAAAGTGTCTTTTGTTGTGGCTTAAATACACACACACACACACACTCATATGCAGGGCGGTTACTTGTGCAAGGAAGCGCGCCAAAAAGCTGCACGAAACTTGCATTTGTTGCACACACTCAGCTCTCGGGTGGTTCAACCTACATATATAAATGTATATATATATATACAAGTATATAGATGGCATGTCCTTATGCACGTAAGTACCCTATGTATAGGGCATATGGAGGATATACGTTTCACAATCGCATCATTTTGAGCAATTAAGTGTGTGTATTATCCCTGTAACACCGCCACTGTCAAAGGGCCTTGAAAACACATCAAAACAGACGCTGTGCCTCAGCCCTCTTGCCACAATGCGTTGCGCATAGGTCCTGCCACCGGAAGTACATTGAATATGAGTATATATATATATATATATATATATATAAATATATATATACATATGTGTGTGTGAGTCTGTATGTGTGTAAATGCTTTTATGTGCAAATTGTGCATTTATGTCGACAATGCCCGCGACGATGACGACTCAACTTGACGCGTTGTGCGGCTTACACTCAACCTCAGCCAGAGACTCTGCTTCAGCTTCCATCTCCGGCAGCCGCCGCCACAAGCATAACAACAAAGCATTGCCTCTGCTACTGCTCGCAGTCGCAGTCGCTGTCGCAGTCGCAGTCGCAGTACTCGTCTATGGCTGCAGCACGCAGTGTTGTTCAATCTGAGCGCGAATATTAAGTGAGAGTGAATGGATCGTCAGCTGTAGTTGTAGTTGTTTTTGTTGCTGATTTATATTGTGGTGCTCTACGTGACACGACACGAATTTGTAGCGCAATCTTAAAAGGTAAATAAGGAGTATATATTTAATATAGAGTATATATTTAATTATTTATAATTAATAATTTAAATCTTTAAATTATACTTATTTATTTACTTATATTTATTAATATACTAAATAATATTAAATTATATTTAATAGCCTATTATTATTTATAAATTATTTTTAGATATTTAATTGCAATTAATTAAAAATTATAAACATTTTAGTAATATTAGTCTGTTATATAATATATGTTTAATTTTTTATATAAAATACATTTAATTTATATAATATTTATTAATTTATTCTGTGCAATAATATTTATCTAATGTATAAATTGTTAATAATTTATATTTATAATAATCTCATATCAAATATTTATGTTATTCAATTTACACAATTATAGAATTAATATTTTAATTGAAAGAGAGTTATTTTTTATATATTTTTTATTTATTTTTTCAAATTTTCATAGTCAAATTGTAACTTTGTTTTTATTGATTTATTTATAAAAAAAATATTATTTAAATTACGAGTTATTATTGTTTATAACTAAAGTATTTCCTTTAATTCGATCGTGTCACGGTTTCCTTTCGTGTGTCGCAGTCGCTGTTGGCGTCGCAGCAGGCGTCGCAGTTGACTTCAGAGTTTATCCCTTGTGATAACGACTTCGTTGAGCTCACATTTACTTTCTGCTTTGTCTGGCTTCGGTAGGAGGTGCATGACTGTCAAGTCTGTTGATAAATCCGTAACTCCTCATTAGGCAGTCACTCCTACTAGTTTAAGCCATGAGGGTTACCAGAGAATGGGTGATTGTCCTTTCAATAGGGAGGGTTGAGTACATATGGTAAGAGATTGCAGTTACAAGAGATTAAGGAAGTGTTTGAGTATAGAAGATTCGCATAAGCTGGGTATAGCTATCGCTGAATTTTGCATAGTTTTGCTGTTAAGAAAAGTTTTCTATATAATTTTCAATTGATTTCTTAATATAAAATTTAAAAGTTTAAATATATAAATTTAATAGACATGTTATTTAAAGATTTTTATATTTATATTTACATTTACAAATTACAATTTGAGTCTGCAATGAACTGTCAAATACAAGTTGCCCACAGCCACGCCCAGCTGCCCACACTGAAGTGACAGTTAGGCCAATTCAAAATTCAATTTAAATTCAATTGATATTTGATTCACAGCATCAAGGAAAACACTTTACACACTTTACACACTTAACACACACACACACACACGCAGCGGGGAAGCCCCATTAAGAGCTCTACATTTATGCTCGGACTTTTACTTTGTGGTTGCCAATGGGAAGGCGATGAAAAGGCAAAAGTGAAGAAGCAAATGTAATTACAAAGCACAATTTTGAAAGGCGAATCGAAGAAATGTCACAACGCAACTGTGATAATTGAAAACAGGGGCTTCAACCTGCAGAGACAGAGTTTGGCATAAGAAAAACAATAAATTATGCACACAACACATAAAAGACACAACCTGCCGGGTTGGCAACCTGAACACCAAACAAAACCCAAAGAGCCAAAAGCAAACCCTAACAACAGGCCACAAATCTAAACGGGGAAGGCAACTTACACTAATTGCCCGACGGCCAGACACAAGGTGGCTCCTTCAACAATGAATCCTGCGGCAACAGCGACAACAAACTGCGGCAGCAGCTTGTTTTTTTTTCTTTTTCTGCTTTTGTTTTTGTTGTTCCAGAGACGACGTCGTTTTGGGCCCCGAAGCCATAGGACACACGAGCACATCCCCCAAAAATTGATGCAGAGCAATGTCCTACACGTTCCGGCAATCTCATAAATTATGTGAAAATTTCATTAAGACAAATTATTGTCTATCAATATGTTGCCACTGGAAACGTTTCTGGGCTGGTCACGCTTAGGGGCAAGCTGCTCGCTACTCCTTACTCGTTACTCGTTACTCTTGCTGTTAATCGCTTTTGCTTGCTTGTAACCAGGTCAGGTAATTGACTTTTATTTATGATAAGTACTTTTATGATATTAAGGCAAATTATGGTTAAACTGTTTTGGCTTCCTATTACTCATTACTCGCAATTCGTTACTCAACACGTTCTTCTCGTTTGTCTACTGGTTGGCTAATAAGCTATAGCCATTCGATCTCGCTCTCCCTTTGGAGACACGCTTACAGTACCAGCTCTTACTAATGTCTTTCATTCTTGGTACTCACTCTCGTTAGTTCCTCTCGTTGCTCGCTTTTTTACTCGCTTTCGTTACTCGCTCTCGTTATTCGCTCTAGCTGCTTTTATCATTTATTCATTCATATTATTTGCTTTCGCTACTGGCTCTCGTTACTAGACCTTGTTACTTTTTCTCGCTACTCGCTTTCGTTATTCGCTCCAGCTACAGTTTTCTGACTTCTCGCATTCATTCTTGTTATATGTTTTTACTCGTTACTTGCTTTCATTATTCGGTCTAGCTACTGATTTCTAACTTCTCAAATTCATTCTATTTATTTGTTTTCTTTCGTTACTCCCTCTCGTTACTCTCCCTCATTACTCGTTCTCGTTACTCGCTCTCATTATTCGCCCTAGCAGCTTTTTTCTCTCACTAGTTGCACTCATTCTGGCTATTCGCATTAGCTACTCGCTTCACGCTTTCGTTACTCGCTACTCGCTTACACACTCGTTACACACTTTGCCCTACAGACACTACACTTATTTCTATTAGAGCAAATCATTGCCTGCTAACACATATTTACAACATCTCTTTCACTTTGTTCCAGCAAAAAGGACAGTTGGTTTCGTCTCGTTAGTCTGTACTCGCTCTGAGTTATTCGCTGCTCATTTGCTGTCTGCTGCCTGGTCAGGGGAATGCCCTTTTACCTGCTAAGCGTACACACGTATTTGCGCTTGTGTTTATATAATAATATTTGCGGCTCATAATTGCATAAATTTTTAAATTGAACATTTTGCGTGCACGACCCCCGTGTGACCGCAGCCACCCTCAAACCTAAACCTAAAACCCAAACCCATATCCCAAAACTCAACCCCAAGTCCAAAATTTCAAAGCTAAACTCGCAGCCAATGCAATAGAACTGCCTCGTCTGTTCATTGTGTTGGTTACTTTGGTTTGCTTTGGTTTTAGCTTAAATACGTTGCAAATGAAATTAAACATGCCCGCGGTACACAACGGTAAATTGAATTACGGCTCTTTAGTCCAAGGTGTGCGTGTGTGTGTGTGTATACATAAGTCACGTGCTTGCAACGAAACTCTCGAGAGGCATGTGAATTTTCACTGTGAGATAATCATCGGTTAAGCAAGGGTTCAACTTCTGGTGGAGGGTTGCAGTTAGAGAAGGTTGCCCAACTGCTTTCAAGTGTCCCCCCCATATTATCTAAGCAAGACATTTTCAATTTTCCATTCCCCAAAACCGTAGCTAACACTTGACTTCTTCTTTTCTCTCCCTCTCTCTCTATCTGCAGCATATTCTCTATCTCTTTCTCGCTAATTGCAATGAGCTCATAAATTAATATTCTCAACTTTACGAGTGTGTCACACAACTTGTCGATTTACACACAAATTCGTTGCACACACAGAAACAAAAAAAAAGCAGCCGACGGTTTCGGTTCATCACAATTTTAAAGAAATGAGAATCGACAAATTTCGAAAATTGTGCGTGAAATTCGATAAGTGGACGCGTTGTCTGAAGATTACCGCTCAGCTGCCCATGGGCAACTCCATTCCCAAGGAGCACTGAAAGCAAATGTTTAGAAAACAAATAGAATTACAATTACTAAGAGTATTTAAATTATGAATTATGCGACGCATTTATGTACATTTTAGTGATTTCAATTCATTTTGACCAAGTTGCCATAAAAAGATTGTAATGACACTGCTCATTGAGTCAAGTGATGAATAAACCAATTGAGACTCAAGTGATTCACTCAACAGATATCCTGTTGTCTATTGAATTTGAGTGTCACTGTTTTAAGAGTATTATAGTAATTATAACGTTAATATTATAATAACAATATTTAGTTATTTTTTGTTGATTTTGAGTTTGATATTTACAATTGTTATTTTGTGTTTTTATCTAAAGAAGTGAATTTAATGCAACTATGTTTAATGCAAGTATGTTACCCTGCACAGCACATTAAATGATTCTATTATTAATTTACTTCTTGCTTTCTGTTGATTATCAAATTCAAGAGATTTTATTTAAGGAATTTAATTTAGCGCAACTTTTAAACTATCAGAAATTATCCAATTACTTTATAAAATATATTAAAAATACGTAAAGCGCTTGCGACAGTACAGCACACTTATGGCTTATATTTAAAATTGTTAGATTAAGATTTAATTTAAATAAGTTAAATTAGCACAACTTATATATAATCAGTATTTTGCTAAACATTTTATAAATCATATTAAAAATAGCAATTCCTTAAATCCTCTTTTAAACAAATTTTAATAAATTATATATATAATACCATATAATTACAGAATTCAATAACTAACACGTTGCATTTGTGAGAAGTACGCTTAAATAATTAACATATATAAGTTAATTTAATACCATTCAAAACATGGCAGAATTTGAGAAATATTTGCTTAACAAACAAGCAACTTTTCTTTTTGGGAAAATATATATTTTATTTTACAATGAAAAGAAATGTAATGTGATTAGTGCTTCAATCTGAAAGTATTTAAAGTATATATATAAATAATTAATATTTAAGTATAATCTAATATTAGCTAAAAAAACTGTTTGCTTTACTCATATAAAATGGAAAGTTTTCTAAGCACTTATAATATTAAATACATCATTATTTTATTTATTTATATTATTATTTTGTAAGTTAGAAAATATATTTACAATTTTATTTAAAAGGAAAGAAATATTTAGAATAATTTGATTAAATATTTAAAATTCTCATTGAATTGAATAATCTATAAACTAAAATAATAATTTCCTTTGCAAAAGTTGCAACAATTTTCAACAATGATTGATAACTTTGTGGGCGTAATAGAATAATAATAATATGCCGCTGTTCAATGTACAACTACCTAGATTTTTACCTCATTTCTATTACCATTTTGCGACTGTATAAATAATTATGAACATTGTTGTGCGCATTTCTCATGGACTGCTTTTGAGGACGCCTCACACCCGCAGAGAGAGAGAGAGAGAGAGGCGAAATCGTAACGAGTAGTTCTGGGGCAGTAACTTAGTATTTTATACATATTAAGATTATATGGTTAGCCACGCACACACACACACACACACAGAACACTAAAGACACTAAGCACGACAAAAAGACATTAAACACGACAACGAAATAAAAAAAAAAAACAACAACAAAAAAATAAGAAAACATTGGAAATTCCTTATCAGCACTTCCGCTTTTCGTGACCAATGTCTCGGCCTGTGCGTGTATGTGTGTGTGTGTGTGTGTGCCGCACGTGCCCTCTTATGTGTGCGTGTGTGTGTGAAGTATCAGTTTCGCACACACGCCTCGAGTTGAAGTCGTGAGTGTGGTCATGCAAAGGTTATAGAAATGGAAAAGCCAAGAAGTTTAGGCCAACATTGTGTGTGCACCTGTCATTGGCTTTTCGCTTGGATGAGGTTGGCTTTTGGCCAAAAGACACGCCATGGCCCGTTTCTGTGGCTATCCTGGTTATCCTTCATTATTCATAAATATGCAAATCGCAGTGCCCAACTCTGTGTGCGTGTGTGTGTGTGTGTGTGTAATAAATTCTGAACTATGAAGGCCGACGTCTTTTGGCCAGCTTAGCATTTTTTCGCTTTTGGCTTAACATGCCATAGAAGTCTTGCCTTTCTTTCTTCTTTTTTGGGCTTGTACACGGCGCTTGGAACATGTTTAACACTCAATCTGTGTGGCAACTCCCAGGCAAAGGGGCATATGCCACATTACCTCCGAAACAAATTAAATCGTTTCGCATTCGAGTCGAACTGTGCAGGCAGCTCAAGCATAACCAGAAGCAATTGTAGCAGCAGCAGCAGTAGCAGCAGCAGTAGCAGAAGTCACAGGAGCTGTGGCAGGAACAGGAGCTGTGGCAACTGTAAGGACATATGCTCGATGCTCGCTGCTCGCTGCTCGATGCTCGTTAGGGGCTGATATGCGTGGCATGCGGTGGGCGTTGCCTCACAGCTTTGAACGTTGTGTGTGTGTAATCTATGGAAACCACACACTCACACTCACACACGCACACACACACACTCTTGCAGTGTATCTGCAGACATACATATGTCTTGGGAAATTTTATATTTGTGCTTGGCTTCTTCCCAGGACATTGTCTGGACATAACGTTCGCCTGATTTAAAACAACATAAATCATAAATTTCACCCCCCCCCCCTCCTTCCGATCCCCTCACTTGCCACACACTTCCCCCGTCGGTGCCACCTCACCACTTACAGCTAATCACAGCCAGAACACGAATTGATGGGTTTCTCAGGGGTGGAGTGCGGGGGAGGTGTGGGTGTGGGTGTGGGGTTGGTCGTTTTGTTTGCCCAGCATAAAATGAGTTTCCTTTTGCGAGTCTCAAGCTGGTATCCTTTGCTTGTCTGTAGTCCACAACTTGACTGAGCAAACAAGCGTATAAATTGAGTTATAATTTTGTTACAGGACCTTGCTAGCGTTCTCTGTCTTTCCCCCTCTCTCTCTCTCTCTCCATCTATCTCTCTCTCTCTCTCTCTCTCTCTGTGCTCTTTTATGCTGATCCTGACATTCTGCCGGAAGTCGAAACTTCATGTTATTTAAATGATTCCACACATTGTTGCCTTTGCGCTTGGTCTGCAAACAAATCACATTTCAGTTCCTTCTTCAGACACATTCGACATGGTCTTTGGTTTGGGTCTTTCCAATTTTGTGGCTTATTAGCATAATTGCAGTAAAGTCAAGGAAATTATTTAACAAGATGTTAAGCAAGAACTTAAGGAAAGTGCATACCAAATTTCCTGAGTCTAGCACTTATAGACACTCAGTTCTCTCAGTTGAACGCATGGAGAATGGAGCTGGGATAGAACAGAAATAGAGCTGAGATTGTCATTGAATTTATAAATATATATTTTACTTAGATAAATATAGAATGTAGATGAAATAGAATAGATAAATAAGTAATTCACATTTTGGAGAATATAGATTAAATAGGACAAATAAAGAACTAAGACGCAATTTGAATTTATAGATTTAATATATTTAACTTAGATAACTTGATGGAGAATGGAGGTCGAATTGAGCAGTTAAATAAATAATAATCACTTTTAATTTACAAATTAAATATATTTCACTTACATAAATGAATAATGAATAAAATAGATCAAATTAGTACATAAGACGTATTTTTAATTTATAAATTAAATGTATTTCACTAAGATATATGAAAGGAGAATAGAGATTAAATAGAAAAATAGAAATAGAAAAATGAAAGGAATATAGAGAATAAATAGAACAAATAAATAACTAAGACTCAATTTGAATTTATAGATTAAATATATTTAACTTAGATCAAATTGATCAGATAAATAACTAATAATTACATTTAATTTATAAATTATATATATTTTACTTAGATAAATGAATAAAGAATGATATAGATTAAATTAATAACTAAGAATCAATTTGAATTTATAAATTAAATATATTTAACTTAGATAAATTTAAGAAAGGAAATGAAATATAAAAGATAAATAACTAAAACTCACTTTGAATTTATAAATTAAATGTATTTCACTAAGATAAATTAATGGAAAATGGAGATCAAATTGAACAGATAAATAACTAATAAGTACATTTAATTTATAAATTAAATATATATAACATAGATAAATTTAAGAATGAAAATGAAATATAAAATATAAACAACTAAAACTCACTTTGAATTTATAAATTAAATATATATTTTATAAATCAATTTCAATTCAAATCTTAGATTCCAAACATTCTTGACAATTTTGTACTATTAACAGTATAATTAAATATTGGTAGTTGGCTTCAAGCGACCTTTGTAGCCAATTTGGTGCAATGGATATTTGGGTATCATATACTCCAATCGCTGATTGCGTCTCATGGCACACTCCTGATAATCCTTCCACTTTTCGAACTTCACCGCATCGTGACACTCCTCGGAGCGGCCCTGAAGGAAGATCTGCTGTCGAAGATTGTCCCACAAGGGACGATGCTTATGCTCCTCGTTATAAACGTTGCGTCTCAGCCAGTTCATCACTCTGGGCACATTGTACACGGTCGAACCCATGCAGACGGTTGAGCGGGGGCCGCTGAGGGACGAACAGAAATTGAGGGAAGAGGTTTGAATTAGATTGATAATACTGAAAGTGATCTGTATACGCACTCTGGATAGTAATCATTGGGCGCATTGGAGTCCACCTTGATGCGTGGTATGGTAAAGCGTCCCTTGTTAAAGCGCGTGTCGCCCCAAACTTGGCCATAGGTGGCACCCCACAGATGGTAGATCCAGTTGCCGTTCTGATCCTTTTCGAATTTCGGCACAGCGATGGTGATCTCTTCGGGATTCCCGCTACCGCCAGCAGCCGTGCCATTTCCACTTGCACCACCACCACCAGCTGCTCCACCACCAGCTGCACCATCTCCAGCCGCTTCACCATCCGCCGCGGCGCCTCCAGCGTCGGCATCTCCAGCGGCATCAGCACCATCGGCGCCGCCAGCTTCTTCCTCCGAATCACCCGCATCCCCCTCTCGCTTCATTTTCATTTCAATACTTTTCAAATTCTTTTTGGTTAATTCGGGTTGCACTTGTGGTCCAGTCTCAATCTTCTTAGCTTTGTCAAGTGACATCTTCTTCTGGAATAGACTCAAGTTGTGATCGCTGGGCAAAGCCAGCATATCATTCTGATTCTTGCGCACATCTTGAATATGCTGCGCTGTGGGATTGCCTTGAACTGGCAAGGCATCTGTCGAGTCCAATAGCTGAACATTGATTTAATTAACTCAATTAATTAGTTATAAATGTATATATTGTAGAGAACCTACGCTTATGAGACTTGCAATGGCTAAAATATATACAAAATTTAGTTCAAACATTTTTTCAAATGGTTCCACGAAGAATTTGTGGTGTTTTTAAATTAACTTAAACTTTATATATTTCATAAAAATTTGTACTTTTCAAATGTTCGACATTTATTTTAAAACTTAACTGTTGACAGCGAAATCAAAGTTATGTAAATCACAGCTGCAATTTACTCTTAATAAATGCTGTCAAATTAAATTATAATTATAACAATACAACAAATTTAATTTTAGAAAATGGAGTTGAAAATTTAAAATATATATTTATATTTATTTGAATTAATTCAACTTTATTTTATAAATTTTATATAAAATGTGAACGATATAGAATTTTGTTTTGTTATATATTATATATTATATTATTAATCTAAAGAGCTTCAATGTCCTTTTCCTTTCCTCTTATGGGCAATAGATTATATATATATTATTAATCTAAAGAGCTTCAATGTCCTTTTCCTTTCCTCTTATGGGCATCCCCTTCTGTGGTAAGGTGTTGCGCAACTGTCAAATACGTTTCTTTCTCTTATTTTTCGTTATATTTTTAACAATTATTTAAATGCTGTTGTCCTTTAAACTAATTAGCTTACAAAGCATTACAATTTCGCGCAACGATAGCTAAAGAATGAGCTTACCAATCAAAGCTTAAAGCACATTAAAAAAATGTCCTTTTACGTGTTGTTTAAGCATATTTTTTTCTTGTGCAAACCAAACGAACCATCACTAATACATTTTAACTGAGCCAATTTGCTGGGTTAGCCAAAAGCCAACTGGCCAAGTGGTGAGCAACTAAAGGTCTATCATTCAATGGGTCTCTAACCAGTCTCAGAGGGAGATGTAACTCGAGCTGAAGCTGCAGCTGAAGGAGGAGGAGGAGAAAACCAGGAGGCGGCGTCCACTTAAAGCAACAACTGAATGCGACTAAAATGCGTGTAAATTTTGCTGGGCCTGGTGATGTACACAATGAAATTATGTACACAATGAAATACTTTATTTCACATACAATTGCAGTTTTAAATTAAATACCCTGTAAACATGATAAGCTGGTTTAGGCAGATTACCATTTAAAGCCGTTTTACTGAGTATTTAATATGAATATTCAATGACTTTACAGCTGTAATAAACAGCTATATAACTATCGATAGTATAAGCGATAAGTAATCGATATAATTATAATTACTTAAGATCGATCAGCTTGGCAGTTTACAAGTTAAATGTTTAATAGTGATCACAATTTTGATTTTACAGGATATCTTCTAGTCTACTAGATGCTGTTTGCATTTTATGATATAATTATAGTTTCTTAAATTGTTGCAGCTATGCAGTTTATAGGTAGCCTAATAAATTATTATCACAATTTTGATTTTACAGGGTATCTTCTAGTCTACTAGATGCTGTTTGCACTTTTTAATATAATTATAGTTACTTAAATTGTTGCAGCTCTGCAGTTAACAAGTTGCATCTTTAATGATTTTTACAATATTGATTTTACAGGGTATCTTTTCGTCAAATAGCAGCTGTTTGCACTTATTGCTATAATTACAGTTTCTTAAATTGTTGCAGCTCGGTAAACAGCTTTTAAACAGTTACATCTTTAATGATTATAACAACTTTGATTTTACAGGGCATCTTCTAGTCTACTAGCAGCTGTTTGCACTTATCGCTGCTATTGTTGAGCTGCGCGTATTCCGACTCGAAATGGCAAAATGGCAGTTTACGCTTGTTTGGCATTTTGTGGCAACGCTGCCTTTAACTCCATTCCCCCAACCCCCATGCCCTGCCCCCCCCCTCTACCCGCTCACACACACATCCCAGTGCCACCTTTTACCTGCCCAGGCATCGAGTGGCATACTTGAGCATGTCTTTACATCTCTTTACGCTTGGCTATAGCTCAAAGTGCCCCACTTGCGGTGGGTGAATCTGGTTACAAAATGGCAGCCGCTCTAGCGGGTTTACAGCTAAGTTGGATATAGGGTATAAGAGGGGAGGAGGTTAAGTGTATAGGGTATAGAGAATATAAAGTATTGGGTATTGGGAATAGAGCTTAATATCAAGGATAACCTAGAGTGTTGAGTGAAGAAGATGGAAGATTTTGATTTGAATGTGGAGTGTAGGGTATATATAATAGTGGAGAGCATTGAAGAATATAGGGTATTTTATTATATAGTATATAAATGAAGCTGTTAATAAGAGGTATCAATGAAAGAATTAGTTAGAAATTGTGAGACATTTAAAGGAAACTAGCTAAGCGTAAAGTTGTCGAAAAGTGTGCACAGTGCAGTAAAGAATAGAGGGTATAGCATATATGTTGAAAGTGTAGATTATAGGGTATTTAGATATGATCCATTAAACCATTAAACCTACAGAAGTCATAGAGTATAAGGTATAAGTTACAGATAAGTTATTGAGAAATGTATAAAAAAAGAGAAAGAAGAAAATAGAGTGAAGAAATTAAAGCAAAATATGAAATATAGATGAGTGCTATAGCAAATATAGGGTATAAGAGATACAGTAAAGAAAGCCAAGCTAAATTTGTGTTCTAAAAGTTATACAAACCATAAAGCTATAGATGTTAAAGTAGTAAATAGAACTCTACAATTAAATGTAAGAGTTATTGTCAGGGAGAAGATTATAGCAAACGAAAGACAGCTTATGTTGTGAGAATATAGGGTATACAACTCGAAAAATATTATGAAAAGTCTAAGTTAGAAAGTATGGATTATGTAGGGTGCAAGGAATGAGTTATAAATGTTGTCTTAAGGCAAGAGCAAACCCTAGAGAAGTTCTTAGGTAAAGGGAACTCAGCAAGAAGCATGGTAAATGATATCAGAACGATATCAAAGAACACATGTTCGACTTTACACTACGCAGAGAACTACGAACTAAGAACTAAGTGTTCTGTCTAAAGATTAAAGTTGAAATTCAATTGTGTAGTTGTTGAAGACGATAATAAGAATTTCTGAAGAAGGTCTGACATAGCAAGATAGGCAGGCGGCAGGCAGACGAAGTGCGGACAGGGAGGAACGAGTAGGGAGTAGAGCGTAGAGCGTAGGCTGTAGGGGGTGTAGCAGGGCAGCAGGGAGTCGGTAGAGAGTACCCATATTGTATAAGTAAGTTGCGAGCTCGTGTATCTTTGTTTGTATTTTTAGACATTTATCTGGCTGGAGAATAACAACTTAGGATCTTGACTTTGTTTTGTTTTGTCTGGTCAGCTGAACACACTGCATGCTGTATGTAGTAGTCTGTGCCCTCTTCTCTCTTTCAAGATCTGCTCGGTTGTATCTGTTTTTTGGTGTCTTGAAAATCGATCTGCCAACTGGGTAAAAGCGCCAAAACGCGCAAAAGTCACGTAGTCAGCACAATTGAACAGACAAGGGCCTATAACCATATAGGGGCCATATAGACAACGTTAATGGGTCCAACGATAGATTTATGCAAATGCGGGAACTGAACGGAGAATGACATGGAGAATGGAGAATGTAGAATGGAGAATGCAGCATGTTAGGGAATTTGATCGTTTTTGGAAAGCGCTGTACCACTTCGCTGTGGTTCTCTTGTGGTGGGTGTCCACTGTACCTGATGGGGAGTGTAATCCAGTGAGCAATTAAAGTGTCACAAGTTCGGGACATGCAATATTTCATGACGCAATGCCTAAGATTATGAATATAAATGCAAATTAGGCACAGTTTTAGGCGCAAGGGTGTGAGAGTGAGCAAGAGAGAGCGGGAGAGAGAGAGAGAGGGAGCAGCTCATTCGCCTGTCTGTTGTGGCGGCCAATGGAGGGGGTCTGCTAAAACGGGTGGGCAGCGGGCATGGGAGGGAGCGTGACAATCATTAAAAGTCAAGTCAACGTTAGTGCCTTCGTCGTCGGTTGAACAATCACTGAAAATGACTAACGGTAACCACGATAGTCCACATCCGGGCCACAATTCCTGGCTGTAGCAGCAGGAGAGGGTGCTTTGATAGAAGCAGGAAGGGGGTATGCACCTTGTAAAGCTTTTACCTGTCGCCCAATGTACGTTGAAAGAAAATTACGCTCTTATCTCGCTTCCTGTCGTGACACAATTTTCTATCATAGCGAACTCAAGGACTCGCAGGACTCGCTGGACTCGCTGGACTCGCAAGACTCACAAGACTCGTGTGTTCGCTGTGGCACCAAGCAAAAGACATAAAGTTATTATTGCTTTTAGCATTCGGTGGGGTGCGCTACGAATTCCGGAGTCTCCCCACCAAATGATAAATGTGGCCAGCGCACGTTTTGACCAACGTCATAATTTAGTCAACATTACATCATAGACGAGTCTAACTTATATATATTATATTTATATATATATATATATATACAAAGTATTGGCCTAGAAACGAAATTTCTAACTGCAAAGACCCTGTAAATCTTGCATAATTAGATAGACCCACCACATGCAAGCGCAGTGCGATTTTTATAGATTAGCGGGACAAACGAATAATAATTCTATGAATTTCATAAATACTAATTTGTTATTAAGTGTGTGGACCTGCCCTCCCCCAAATCCCTCCTCTCCCCCTCCATCGACTACTGAGGGAGCCTCTTGAGTACATTTCTGCTGATGTAATGAGCAAACGAATATCGAACTGAAAAATCTACGGTACGTGACAAATTGAAAAAAGCGCATCAGTGAAGCGAAGTTAACTAGTGAGACCTGTGTGGAATCAAGCATAGA
This sequence comes from Drosophila macrospina, assembly GCA_035042075.1. Classification (NCBI taxonomy): domain Eukaryota; kingdom Metazoa; phylum Arthropoda; class Insecta; order Diptera; family Drosophilidae; genus Drosophila; species Drosophila macrospina. The sequence continues at coordinate 4,591,354 of JAWNLW010000267.1, read as the reverse complement.
ATATTGGACGACTTGGAACGACGACAGTTTTTGATGACTTCCTACGACAGCCACTAAAACCAACAACAACAACAATAACAACAATGCTACTGCAAATGCTGCTCCGTTTTACGAGCGTCAGTAAAAGCAACAACAGCAAAGAAAAACAACAAACGTCTCTCAGCTCGTTCAGCACTCTACTCTCTCTTCCAGCTTCCCAAGCTCCCACTGATGTCACCATGTCTGACTGTGGCAGCGTCAATGTCCCGTGGTCAGCGACAGCAGCTCTCAGTGTGTTGTAAGTAATACTATCTAGACACGTGAAATGAGTTATCAACGCAACGTGCAAAACTGTCGTTGCAACAGTGGTGCAACAACTATATTAAACTGAGCAAATGATATTTAACAAATATTATAAATTAATATTTAAATCATATAAATATAAAATATATAATTGCTACAAATTTCAAGTAAATTCATTTATAAATTCATAAATTCAATCAATTTTTCTTGCTTAAAGGAAACAGAAATAATTCTTTATCTTTTTTATATCTAATTCTATTAGGAATACTATATTTTTGCTATATTTATAAATCTATTAAGTGAATTTAGTTTATTTCTGTATTTCTAAGCCTATTAAGTTTTTATTGTATATTTAATATATATTCAATAATTTGTTATTTTCATACATTGATACCACAAAGCTAAGCTATATCAAATTAAATAATCACTGCTAAGATTAAGTAAAGAATGACAAATCTTGAGTTTAGAACCACAGAATTAGAACCACAGGATCAAGATTAAGCTTTATTCTGGACATATATACATACATATGTGAGTAATATATGGGTGAATATATGTATAGTCTATATTATTAAATACATAACCTCCGAATCTAAATATAATTATCTTTAAGATGTTGTTTTTGTTTTTTTTTTTGCATTGCTTGTGACCACTGTGCGTTGTCATGCAGTAAATGCTACCCGCAGTTATAACAACGCCTCAAACTACACTTTTCGACTAGGCGATACCCTGTATTTTATATTGTGTATAAAATTACTAACAAAATTATTGAATAAATTTATTTGATTTAGTTTAAGAACAGAGATAAATAAAGATATTGCTATATTGCTGTGACTTTTTATATTTTATTAATTCTTATCTGAACAATTTGCAAATATTAAAAAAGAAATTTAAGAACGGAAGGATTTGATCATATTTGGGAAAGGAAAATGAACATGATTATGCTTGTATAATAAAGTAAAATACATTATCTGAGATATATTCAAGTATTCGAAGTAAGTGAAGGAACATATGAATACTTTTTATGTACTCTTTTCGGTGTAAAGGGTATTAAGACTGATTACCATGACGCAGATCAGAAATATTCAATGACTGTTGTTGTTATTTTTACTGTTATTGCTATTGTTGTTACTCGTCTTGTTGTTGCTGCCATTTTTAAACATTTTTTGCACGCTCTGACCACGAGAATGGGCAACTGTCGTTTGCTGTCGCTGTGATTTCTGGTTGCCATTGTCACCCAACAGTCCCCAATTACCGCACACAGATGCTGTGGTCGTGCTCCTTGAGCTTCGCATGCCCCCTGGCAACGTCTATGCCTGAAAGGGAATGCCTCTTATGGCTCATAACTTTTCAGTTAATGAAGACATAAAACTCAGCGTTGGAAGCTGCTGCTGCTGTTGCTGCTGTGGCAGTTGTGGCAATAAAGCTCCAGCTACAATGCAGGGCTGAGAGGAGCTGCCTGAGGTTTTGTTTGTTGTTGTTTGTTTGTTTTGGTTGTCACAAGAAAGTTGCAGAGCAGTGTCCAAGATATTCGTGTCTGGCGTTATGTCAATGCTTTATATATCTGTAGGTATCTGTATGTATCTGCCGAGTGATAAAGCGTGCAGGGTAAAGCGAGGAGGCTGCTATATACTTCAATTATATGTACACACATATACATATGTATATGTATGTATATAACTCTACGTACACAGAAACGCCATTTTGAAACGCTGCCAGTGTCGCTGCTGCTGTCGACGTCGCTGCCGTGTTGCTGTCGCTATCAGCGCACATCAATGGACCAACGACAGTGGCGACATTTTGGAGCACATTACGCTGGTCAAAGTGTGAGAGCAGTGGCTCCGATGAGTGAGCGGGATAGCCATAGTGAAGAGATAAAAGAGAGAGCACTTGCAAAATGAGCAGCGACTGCGACACTGGCAGCAGCAGCAGCAGCAGCAGCAGAGCGTCAACATTTGCGGCGACACAGAGATAGAGAGATATGATAACAGCAGCGACTGCGGCAATGACTGTCTATGCCACGCCTATGTGCGTGGGTGTGCCCAGTTTGCCGTCGGTAAAACTGGCGACTTTGATTAACTTGCGGCTAACCTAACCCCCATCAAGGACTCGTTCGGGGCTGGCCGCAGGCATTGTCCTTGGGGAGGCCAACGCTGTCGTCGACGTCTACGTTGGCATTGCAACAGTTAGCGTCGTCGTTTGGCCTCTTAACACACTTCATTAATCAAAAAACACCAAGAGGCAGCAAAAAGTGCTGTAAGACAGTCAGCAATCGTTAATTCGCCGCACAACGGCGAATTGAGCGTAACAAGCAAAGGCAAGACTCTCTCACTCTCAGTCTCTCTTGGCAAAGCTCCACCTACTGAAGCAAAGCGCAGACGCACAAAGCACACGCGCACTGGCAGCATGTGAGAGCGAGAGAGCAGCTCGGGTTTGGAGCTGCGGCTGCCAACTGCGCTGGCAGTCGATGACGATGACAAACGAATGACAGACACTCTCGTCGCGTCGCTTCTGTACATGTTGTTGTTGTTGTTGCTGCTGCTGTCGTGTTGTTTTTGTTGGGGAGAGAGATAATGGACAAGAGATAAGAGACGTCAGGCAGCGCACACACAACCAGCGATGGCGATGGCTACAACAAAACAACAGCAACAACAACAACGACCATCTGAATGCCCGCCAGTCAGAAACGTTCGTTTTTCGTTTTTGTGCGCGTGTGTGAGTAGCAATGACTCTGTGAGTGTCTCTGTATATATGTGTGTGTGTGTGTGTGTGTTTGGGTATGAGTGTGTCTCTGCCTGTGTAGTATATGAGCTGGGCAGATGTTAGCTGCGTTAGCTGAAGGGGCAGTGGAAGCTTTTGCTGAAACTTTTGCGGTGCTGCAATTTACGATTACCTCATTCTGGAAATTGCATCTCTCTTTATATGTACACGCACACAAACACACATGCACACCCACACACACTCACAGGCAAGTATGTGTAAGTATTTTATGTAATGTCAGACTGTGTGTATGTCGTTTTTCCTGATAATTAAATGTTCGCTAAATAATTTCATATTTCCGATGCAATGCAGCCCCAGCCCCCCTCCCCATCATCCCATCGACAAACCAACTGTATACTCTTCACCCCGATGCTTTCGCTCGCCATTTTTGCGCTGTCTGCTGCCCCAGCGTTGAAATTAATGAGAATTTTCTTATGGGTCGTAATCTTAATGAAAGAGGCCTTCATTCAATCTACGTATGCGTGTAGGTATGTATATTTGTATGAATGTATGTATGTATGTAGTTATGCATGTGCTTAGCTCTTAATTAAGGCAACACATTTGAGGTCAATACGTTGCGAATGTGCTAAATATGTGACTTGGCAAATGCGTAAGCTGTCCTTAGAAAGGAGTGTTAACAATTAAGAAATATATGCAAAATTAATATAAATGAATATCTTTTAAATTAAATAATATAATAAATACAATAAAAATCATAAAATTAGTTACAAATTTGAACTATTAACGGATAAAACTATAACTATTTCCTTTTATAATAAATTAAAACTGAATTGAATGAAAGACTCTTGCAACTTCCGTTCTATTTGCACACATTCTAGTTTCTTCCATTATTAGCTGCAAAATGATTTCATTCTCCTGAATGATGCCAACTGAATGATATAAGTACAAATATATACAGACATACATATAGGTCACCTTGAAATTGGCAAATCCCATGAGCTATATGCACGTCGATTGTATAAGCAAGATCAAGTGCATTTATAATTAGAACAATGGACTTCACACCGCAACCAAAACAGTGGAATGGGTATTACGTATAGATTAGTGGCCGAGTTTTTCTATGGCGCCCCGAAGCTACACACAACACTTAGATAAACACTAATAAAACTTAAAATTGTGAATATTAATAGGGCGCAACACATTTGGATAGCGAGTCATTTACAACAATTATACGTACCATAAAGCTGCCAAAAAAGCAACAACAACAACAACAAACATCATCAACAACAACAACAATAACAACAATTGGCAAGAGTTAAGCAAAATCTTTGCATATTTTACGACATGGCAAAACAAATGTTTTTCACCCGCTTGAGTTGATTTTATTATGAGTTTTCTCGTAATGTGAAAAAAATGCGAGCAATGCGCTGAAATTGGAGCGCAGACTGCATCAGCCAGGTGATAGAACCCTCCGGTGTGGGGGTGCGATGAGGGAGACGCATTTGCTGTCGACCGTGGATGTTCTATTGATTGCAAAGCACTTGAATAGCAGCGGGAGCGGGAAGGAGGCGCACTTATGACAAACGACTGACACGCGGCCTGCGCAGGCGACAAATGCAGCAGGCAAAAGTCAACCCCCACCTTCCTGCTCCCCCCTGTCTAGCTGGCACTTGACTGCCCGACTAGAGGGTGGTCCGACTGACCATTTGTCTGCCCATTGGCTGGCCAGCGTTGGGTCAGAGGGCTGTTCATTAGCAGTGGGCCTGTGGGCATGTGCATGGGTTGTCGGGCTTTACTAAGTGCCATAGGCATATAGATAGATGGCAGAGATAGCAAGGTTATGCAACGGGCAGAGTTCGAGGGGCCAAATGGCAATTGAAGTAGTCGCAACTTGACTGTAGAACTGTAGAAAAAGTTGAAAAAGTCAAATATGGAAATTTTATGGTAAACATGCCTATGTTGTTGAAGGAAATTCGTTAGTTTTTAAAGCTTTGAACCGGTTCGCAAGTGGTTCAGCGGTTAAAGTCGGTTGCTATTTAAGATATGCTATTGACATTTTGTATAGTAGTAGATTGCGGATAGTTAACGTAAAAAAAGGATAATAAAAGTTATAACTATAGGAAATTTGAAGATTTGAATGCTTTGAACCGGTTCGCAAGTGGTTCTGAATGATAACTTCGTTAATACTGGTGCTAAGTGGCTACTATGTGTTACAGCAGTTGCTAATTAACAAATAAATTAAATAATAAATAAATACTTGTTGGATGTACTTAAAGGTAACTCTTGAGAAATGTATTAGAGTTCACATACAATTAATAATCATAATTATGCCAATAATAATAGTAATTATATTTATATAACATATTAATATTATTTATATTTTATAGATGTGAACCAGATTCAGCTAAATTCAAGGCAAAAGTATTTAGATAACTCAAGTTCCACTAAATAATCCACTTGCTGTTGCTGTTGAGAGAGAGAGAAGCAAATAAGTATTGCTATCTCAAAGTTTGAGCTATGCAAAAGCACATGAAAGAAGAATTGGAATTTGCTGTTGCTGTTGAGAGAGAGAGAAGCAAAAAAGTAATGCTATCTCAAAGTTTGAGCTATGCAAAATCACATGAAAGAAGAATTGGCAAATATAACGGTTATTATGACGCATGTGAACTGTTGCCTGTGACTAGTATTGACACACGTCTTAAATGCATCAGAAGCAACAGCGCAAATTGACATTTTTCACTTGATATATAAATTGATAATTGAATAATAATTAAATATAAATATAATAAGAAATTATAATAAATATATTATAATGTTCTAATATATTATAAAAATATATACATATATTTATTATTAAAGGTATATCTCTATCTTATTTAGTGACTAGTTCCTGTCAACTTATTAAGCAACAGTTCGGCTGGCCTATTTGCTACACTTGTGGTTGTGATTGCGGTGGTGGTGGTGCTGCTAGCCAGCGCCGTTCTTGACCAATGGCCATCCATTGGATGGAGCAGAGTCCTGACGAAGTCGACTTACCTGTGTCTGTGTTGCGTGACTTCATTTGCATTTTGTTTCTGCCCCAAGCTCGGGCTCTCATCGTTAGTGTCCTTACACACACACACATAGTTGCAACACCTACGCGTGCCTTGGCTGTGCTGTGCTATGTGCTTGGTGGTTGGGTTAGCTTTGGCGGGCTTAGCTCTCCCCGCCATAATTGCCACCAAAAACGTCGCCGTCTCCGTCGCGTATTCAGTCGCAATCAGCGGCCGCAAGCGCCGCCTGCTGACTAAAGTAAAAACAGTTTTGAATACGAAAAGAAAGAAAGAAAGAAAAAAACAAAAGCAAAAGCAAAAAAAAACTATTTGCTAGCAACAACAACAGCAGCAGCAGCTAGAAAAAGAAGAAGAAGCAAAAGCAGAGGGAGAAGAGGGAGAAGCAGCAGCAGCAACACATAGACGTTTACTCGCAGTCTTAGTTCTCGTAGTCGGCGACGTCGTCGTCGTTGCCGTTGCCGCTGCCGTTGCCGTCGTCGCCGTCGTTGCCGTCGTCAGTCGCGTCTGAGGAGCTTCAATGGGCAGGTGTGTGTGCCACGGAGTCGCGCCAAAAGTTGTTGTTGCTCTTGTTTGTTTTATTGTTGTTGTTGTTGCGCTCTGTTTTTTCGGTGTGCCTTAAGTTCAACTTTTTACTGACAAACGCGCTTCAGTTCAGCAGTTCAGCACAACACAACTTTGCCAACACTTTTTGCCGTCGGTCTTCATTTGTTGTTGTTGTTATTGTTGTCGATATATACATATATATATTTTCAATCACCCACCCCCTTACGGCGACTTCGTAATACACCTGCTGTCAAGCATTACTTTGCTGTGAGACGCGTGTGCTTAAAGAACAAAAAATGCCAGCGAATCTTGTGTGTTGGCTACATTTTAAAGTCATCCAGAGTTTGTGCTACTCCCCCATCACTTTCCAACCCACATTCCCCTCACCCACACTTCTCCTCAGTATGTTCTACGTTTTTGTATGCAAATTTAAATTGTGTCGCTTCAGTCGGTTGCTCGTTGTGCGCTTGATTTAAGTTGTGATTTCTAATTGTACGTGCACACACCCACACACACATCCCCATACACCCACTCATACTTATACTTACATCCATTTTCACAGTAAGACATATCCTTTTAGTGCATTTCAATGTCAACGGCCTGAACTCTTGAACTCTTCTTAACGATTTTATTATGTGCTTCACTTAACATTGTCAGCATTAATGACGTCACTGTTGGAGATTATAATGCGATCCAAAGCGATTGCACAAAAGCTTAGTCAAGGTAAGTGCAATATCTGTTGTCTACGAACTATTGAACTCTGTGGAATATTGTTTATTCTTTATTCTGTAAGTTAATTTAAGTGAATTTTAAATAAATTGTTAGGGTATCACGCAGTTCATCAAATATATTGAGACAATAAATGGAATTCCGTTTATTTTTTAATTGAAAATTGCTTTAAAATATTTATTCGTTTATTAACATTTTCAGATATGTATATATAGAAAGTATTTTAAATAAATATCTTATCTTCTTATCCTCAAAATGTTCTAACACTCATTTAAAGTCTAAAGTAACAGAAAGAATTTCTTTTAGCAATTTATGCTCAGTTGTTAGTGGTAATATTATTGACATCTTTAAAAAATATTTTTACACATTTGAATACCCCTTGAAATGTACTTGTTTGTAATGCGGGCTTTGGGCTTATTAATTTCCTAAAAATACAAATCAATTTGCCAAATAGATTTGATTTAAAACCGTTTATCCGGGCTAATCTGCGACATCTGTTTCATGTACTAACAAAGTTAATTTTCTTTTATTCGGGCTTTGTTGTTGTTATTGTTGTGGGTTTCTTATTTCCTTCTTATTTTTTTCTTTCTTTTTTTGGAGCTGGAACGGAATAAGTTTAAATTTGGTTCGTTGTTTCGTTTTCAGATAACAAATGCTGAGACGCATTGCACATGTTAATTCTCAAAGCTGTGACAAAATCATTTGGTTCTATTTTAAGCGGAGGCAACACAAATTCTAGAGATTCGTTGCCAAGTCATTCTCTCTCTGTCTCTCTTCGCTTAGTCTGCTTTATCAGTTAAAACTTCTGAAAGCCATTTAGCAACACTTACTCATGAGACGGGATGAATTGCTCTCTTCAGCTCTGCTCTGTTCTGTTCTGTTCTGTTCTGTGTAACTCTGCTTGTGGTTCGGATATGGATGGAATTGTCTGTAATCAACTGACATTGAAAACGTTGCCCCGACGATAAGTCAGGCTGAAAAGTTGCGAAACAATCTTATTTTAATTTTAATATACTACACATATAATCATATATTTAATGAGAACTTCTGTATAAATATAATGTCAGCTATCTTTTAATTATGTCATTTACTTGAATATATAGAATAGAACTAGCAATTTTATAGTATATGTGAGGTTTCCGGCAAGGCCGATATAGTCGTTATATTCGCTATAGTCTGTAGTGCCCGCTTCCTTTCGATTTTATCGTTGTATTTATTGAAATGATTCAATGAATTCCCCCGCCTCAACCCCAATCATAATCTGACCCATTTGCCATTACCCTTGGGGAATGTGCTTCGATTCCTCGCAGCGAAATTTAATGGCCATTTGTCGATGTCTAAAATGCGGGTAAATAACATATAGATTCAATCATCTAAAGTTTACGCTAAGTATGCTTATATATATATATATATATGCATATATATCCCTTGGGAACATGTTATTCTAAGCGGACTCATCTGCGGGTATGTTATACGACATACACGAAATGATTCTTATGTTAAACCAATTCAATTTATATATATACATGATCAGGATTCTCAGAATTCAACAATTAATCAAGTAGAGCTTCTTTAAAGAGTGCTCAACTAGTTACTTCCTTAACATTCTTAATTTTATAGGACCTTTAAATAACTTCCGTTTATCCTGAAATTTTCAGTATTTGCATAAAATAAACAAATCTAGCAACATGCCAAATATCAAGTATATATGTTTAGAAATGACATTATTAATTGAACATTTACGCGCTAGGCAAAAAAAAATCCCCAAAATTCAAAGATTTTGCAAGTGCGCGACAAATACGACAAACGAAAGTTCCAAAATTCCCTTGTCATCGTCGTCGTTATATCAATTAGAGCGATAGTTGGCATCGGTATCAGCGTTTTATTACCTTGTGAATCGATTGTATTAAGAGCTATTAAAATATTTTCTAAAACCCGCTATCATATCATTCAATTAGGCAAGAAATAGCTCTATATATATAGCATCATAAAACATAAACTCTTTGTTGGCTGTTTGATAATGTGACTGCGAAGACAGCATGCCCAATAACGACTACACATATTCGAAGTTCCATTCGTATTCGGTATTTGTATCCGTAGACCTATAGACCTATACAATTCATTTCGTTTCGCTTCGTTGTTGTTTCCTTAACGCACATTGGAGCCCCATAAATATATCAAAATAAAAGTGTCGCCTTCATAATATTTACAACACGAGTGCAGATAATGGAAGAGACGCCAAGAACCAGATAGACCTGATACACCTGATAGACCCTCCATATGTATATTCGCAGTAGACAATGGATTGAGTCTCAGAGTTCATGCCAAGTGGTTCCCAGTACACTTCTTTCTATCTCACTCGCACACACACACACACACACACCTCTCTGTCTTTGTCAATATATAAATAAATTTTGGCACCCTGACCACAGAGATAAACGCCAGATAAGCTACGGATCAAGATTACGGTCGTACTTACGCTATCAGTTAGTTAGTTAGTTCTATGCTTATATAGACGCTTTATAGCTGTTGCTATCAAAGCATGGATGCTCCATAAAATTGATTAGATCCTCTATATGTTTTCTATTTTCTTTTTTCTGGTTTCCTGCTCTGACACTTTGCTACCTTACGTTAAGCGGCCCTACAAAAAGCTGACAATGTGTCTTCGATGTAACTGAAACTGGGTTAAGCATACAACAATTGGAGATTGTTTAGAGTACTCCATAATCATAATCGATGAATCGTATTTCCTTTTGCTGCTTTGATGATATCGTCTGTGGTCTGTGCTTGGTGTGTGCAACAGTTTTATTGTGTTGTTGCCCCATCGTTAGACCAGCACCTGATATATTTATGAATTTACAATAGCCGAATTATTCTTCCAATTTCGACAATTTATTATCGAATACTTTGAACATTTATTTGCTTGATTCAACGACACTCCAAAGAGGCTACAGTGCGCAACCTTTTACTGTCCCTCACAGAAAGCAAAAGCAAAAGTGTTTTCAAGTGTGTGTGTGTGTGTGTGTGTGAGCGTGTGTTTGCAGATAAAAATTGAAAATGTTGTCTAGATAGAAGAAAAGATAGCCACGAGCAGACCCTGCGTATGCGTTATATATACCAACATTTATATGATGCCTAATAAAGTTAAGCACCTTCTAAACTGGCCATAATCAATCGATTTCTGTCATCGCCTTAACTTGTCCACCTATTCACTTCAAAGCGAATCACTCAAATACTTCAACTCGATCAGTCAGTCAGTCAGAGTTCGCATTGTGTTGCTGAAGTTGAATAAATAATTATACTTGCAACGGGGCTTGCAACGCGGAGGGGAGGTTGGGGATTTATCTATCGACCTACTACGCGCTGTGAGTTGTTTACAATAATCATTACGTCAAGGCAGCAACTGCTTTTCTCCCTCTCTCTCTCTCTCTCTCATATATACATATATACTATAGTGTGAGTAGTTCAGTGAGATAATTGCGTGGCCCTTCGGCAAGATCGTGTCGTGTCGTGTCGTGTCGTGTTTACATTGATTCCAACTTACTGGGAAATATTTGTTTACTTACATATATATATACATATACGCATAAGTGTTCCTATCCTATATCTGTATATTGTATACGACGGGGATTTACTTTATCGACGCTACTGTCACTCTCTTGTCATTGGACCATTGTTTATGAGTGTGGGACTTTTGTCTTTATTTACAGTTACACATTACATGACAGATACTCAACTGTGATACGACCCGCATATTGATATACGACGTGAAACACGCCTTCTCTTATTCTAATGGATGAAGGGTTAGTAAAATATACTTAAATAGATAGTATAGTTGTGTACATCCTTATTCGCTTAGTTTCTATTCAAACTTGAACTATTGATATTTCTTGTAGTTTTTCGTTTTACGATAGGAAGTTGTAAAGATAGTGCTAACATTTCCATTCATAAAATGATTATATTTAGATATTGATAACTACGGGCAGTTTATCAGTTTGTAATTGGCAACACACTCTAACTAAAATAGTATAAAATTGTACACATTACAGGGTATTGCAATGTCTCATACAGTAAACAATATTGATTTAGTGTTTTGTTGATTGTTATCGATTACCAAACTGTTTACAATGGTGTCTTACAATCAGATACATTGTCATTTGCCTGTGACAGTTTGCAGGGTATTAATTACAAGTGCATTCAAGAATTTATTCAATTTATAATTTATAGAATATATTTTTTATTTTGACTATTTTTCTTTAGTTAGAAATGTTTAGGTTTTTTCAACATTAAAAGTACTTTAATATTTGCTACAGGGTAACTCGTAGTCGCATTCAATTGCAACAGTTTCCGTTTAATCGTTAATGTGTTTATTTTCTTATTAGAAAATAGATAGTAAATTGGATTGGTTGGTTGCATGCACAACGAGTTAACCACAAACTGTCTGTAAAACAACAACAACAACAACGATAACAACATTGACAATAACAACAACAACGAAAGAGTGCATAGTACACTTATTTATACAGAAAACACGATCAGCGTGAAATAGAAGACCAAAGGAATACGCAAGGGTGAGTGTAAGAAAGTGAGAGAGTCAAGTGCTCATATTTTATGAGCTGTCCCCCTTCAACGCCCACCTCCACACCCCGTCTCGCTCTGTCACTCGCAATGCCAGTGGACGACGTGCTTTCAGCGGTTTCGTTGCTGTTGTTGTTGTTTTTATATATTGTTTTCTATTCTGTTTTGTTTGTTGTTGCTGTTACTGTTGCTCCCAATTCGTATGCGTCGACGTCGCGTCGCTGCGCACGAACTGCGCAGCTTCGAGTATTTGTTGATATCATAGGCACTTCACTAGATGGTATATGTATGTTGCTCCCTACAAATATTTTGGAGGTTTCAGTTTATATTATTTTATACCCGATTATAAAAGTAAATAACAAATTTGTCACAATTTGAAGCACATTCACTGCGCGTGCGCGCTCTCTCTCACCGCTCTCTCTCTCTTGGGCTTTGCGAGATCTTTGCTCCTCTAATTTTGAGTACGCGCGCGTGGGATTAACGTATGTATGTGTGTGTGTGTGCGTTTGTGGATCGTAGCGCCGTCGGCTCATTTAAGGGAGCTCTGCAACTGTGGCGATCAATTGACGAGAAGCGCGTGGAACGCATAGTATGTGATCAATTGTGTTGCGACATGTTCTAAGTATATTTGTGTGTGCGTGTGTGTGTGTCTACATGTGTGTGATAAATGAAATAGATTCGCAAAGCAAATTCAAGCGGTTTTCTCACGCTAATTAAAAATTAAGAAATATCTGGAAAGAAAAAGGATAAAAATGTTGTAAAACCTTGTAAAGTGCAGCTTACCTGGTCAGCCGAACAGTTGCGGATAAACAAAAGTCTACCAATACAAGGGTTACACAAGTAAGTGACATTTGCAATTATTTGTGGTACCTCAGGAAACTGTTGGGCAAACACGCTTGGGGTGAAAAGCAGATGTATGTTGGCAACGAGATAGCTGAGGATCCTCCTGCCGCTGCATCTTCCGGTGCACATTGCAAATTGCATGCAACAAGGGGCGCGTGCCGACTGAGAAGAGAGAGATAGAGAGAGAGAGAGAGATACAGAGAGTGAGATTGCAGCTTTGAGCTGGTATTAAGTTACGCGCCACGCCTACGGGGCGCAATGCACATCATCTGCCCATGGTGCACATCTCGCATTCATTTGACCTCGTTATAATTATAGTGCCTGACCCTAACGAGTAGACTACTTGAATTTGACTTGAGAACAAACTTCGCATTCAGTTGATTTTTTTTTTGGGATATTTGTGTGCCAAAAGGGACGACAACTTCCGTTTGTATAACAATGAGAGTGGAAATAGCAGCAGAAGCAGCAGCAGCAGCAGCAGCAGCAGCCGTCGAAGTTGAAGTCCTGGCATGTCAATAAGACACACAATTGAAATATAACGTAAGGTTTACAAGATCAGCCAAGGCAGATATAACCACTGTACAGTGAGGCATTGCCTACACTCGGAACCACTCGGAGAACAATAAACGAGACGACGATGACGACGACGACTTCTGATTTCTTCAAGAACTTTTGGATAAAATAATAAAAAGGGGGCAGCACACAAACAAATCAGCACGAATACGCATATGAATACGAGTCTGTGCATGAGTATTCGCCTGTGTTTGAGTACTCGCATTAGTATGTTCAAATCACTCACAAAAGCTGCTGCCAGTACCGAATCTTACGAATCTTAAGATCCATTGTCCTTGTGCAGACAGTTAAAGTCAAAGATCAGCCATCCAGCTGAGTTAATTATAGACGACAGCCCCAGAACTGCAAAGGATAGAGACAGACAGAGAGAGACAGAGAGAGAGACAGCAACGCTGTGTAGCTCTCTATGGGGGAAGTCAAGGAAGTGTTCAAGTTCAGGCCAATGATGTAGAGAGCGTTTTCGTGTGCGGTGCGGGGCAAGTGGGTCAACGCCTGAGGATATTAAAGACGCGCAGTTGGACATTTGGCGCGTAAAGTCAAATCAAAGCCAAACAAAGTACAAATGTATTACAATCGCAGTCAAGTAAGACAGTTAAGTGTATAAATATAAAGATAGAACTATACAAGGCAAACCTTGACGAGGTGTCAATTAGCTAGCGCAACTGTCTTCTCTATTGCAATTAATACAGCAAGTTTCAATTACAGTTAAATCATTTGCGATTTGTTTATCAATAAAATTGTTTATGCGTAGCTAGTCTAGCAAGTAACCTAAATTCTTGATGTTTCTAGGAAACATATTTGTCGAGAAGATAATAGATAAATTGATTAACAAAAGTGTATATTGCTATTTAGTTACAGTAGAGAGTTGAGGCATATAATAGAAAATAGAGAAAGTAATTTCTAATCATGTTTACTGACTTGAATGTCTCACAAAACTAAGCTAAATTATCTTAACGAATATAATAGAAAATATAGAAAGAGTTAGACAAATTTTAATAATATTTATTGACTTCTGACAAAGCAGTTTCTCTATAAAATTTATAACCTTAGTTAAATTAGAGTGTTAAATTATGTTAAGGAATATAATAGAAAATTTGGAATTATATTTCTAGTTTATTAATATAATCAGCAAATTTCTCAACATATTTTTTGATTGGAATAAATTTGATAAAAGTTATTGTGAATATGAAGAAAGCAAGCTGAATTTAATATATTTAGTTATATGGGAGACTTGATATATTTTAAAGAAATATTAGAAAATATAATAATATATTTACAATTTTTTAAGTTAGTCAGCAAATTGTATAACCATATTTATTAACTTGAATAAATTGCTTGATAAATGCTGTGGTTGAGATATAATTAATGTAGGAGAGTTGCAGAGTTGAGAAACATAATACAACTATAAATATTAATCAAATAATTACAGATATTTCTAGTAGAATTAGAAGCATAATACATAAATGTACATAAGTAAATTTATTACAGGTATAATTAATATATATAAACGAATTTAGAAACATTATACAGCTATATATATTAATAATATGATAACACCTATTATAGATGTTTCTAGTATTTGTTTTATATATTAAATAAATTGCTAATTATATTAATCGAAATAGATCTCTTAGCAGTCTCTCAAATAGTTTCTTTGCCATCTTTTCTATTAGTTGGGTTCGCTTAATGCATCTTCTCAGAGTTATCAGCGATTCCATTGATAAACAAATTTATTGCGCTTGGTGAAATCAGTGTAAGGCAATTCCCAAATTACATTTGAATACATGTACAAATTTGACTTTTGAGGCGTGTTTGCAGATGAATTATGTGAGTGTATCTATGAGTATGAGTATATGAGACATTCACCCCAGTTGCGTTGTCTATTGACTTGTAATGCAAACCAAAGCGAAATGCAAATAAAGCATTAAGAATGCACTGCAATCCTTTCTATCTGTTTGCCTCCAATGATACAAAAAATAGTGTCAGTGTATGTGTGTGTGTGTGTGTGTTAAATTATGTGACAAGGGCGCAACGTTGTTGATTATGTTGTTTTAATTTAACGCTATTAGAAGCCTCAGAAGCCAAAGACCCCTTTTTTTGTATCTGGTTTGGGCGCCGCACGAACCATCCGACGACCCTTGCAACCTTGCAACCCTGCAACCCTCATGTTAATGATATGGCCAAATTGCGACGTGCGCCTAATTGACTGCTGCTGTTTGACAAACGCAAATAGATAGAGATACAAATATAGATACAAATACAGATACAGATACAGATACAGGCATGTCAGCTAGAGATACGAATATGCCTGACACCTTTTGTCGCATTCATATTTTATGAGCGTGCTCGTTTTTTATTCAATTTTCTATATTCCTTTATCACTTTCGTATTGTTGGCTTAAATTATGAGGGGGCTTGTCCCTAAGTGGCATTTTCCTCATGCAAATAAATAACAAGTACACAAATTTATTACCCCAATCACAATAAGTTTAACATCTTAAAGGTTTTCATCATGTTATCTAATTTATGTGGTGGGAAATCGTAATTTTCCATCGAAAGGATTTCAAGTTACTCGAGAGATTTACAACTGCGCAATATTTCAAATGAAAATCTATAAAATTAATTCATTTTTAAGATAATTTTATCAGCATTTTGTTTATTGCTTATTTGCAATTAAAGTGTTCAAAATATGCTGGTTCAAAGCAAAATACAAATTAAAAGAAGAAAATATCATAATTATTATCAGCGCGTGTTAATGTGACTTATATATATATATATATACTTATATATATATATGTATATATTTATGTATATATGTATATTAAAGGGATCACGTCACTAAGTACTTGGGGGAATCAGTATCAGCATCTGAACATTAATTTCATTTTGCCATTAGGCGCCCCCATAAAGCTCAGGAAGCTATTAAAATCTGCGATAGTGCAGTCCAGTTGAGCAAAATATTCTGGGAACTTATGATATGAGGACAAGGTCCCTATAGACGTCAACTAAATTGCTAACTGAAACATTAACTAACAATTTTATTTTTATTTATTTTTATTATTACAATTTATTATATAATATTATACCTATCTCTCTATCAAGTTTAACAACAACATTTCCAAGAAACTCAAAGATTTCTGCACTCATTTCCAAATTAACTAAAGTAATTTGCAAATTAGTTTTATTAATGTTTGAAAAATATATAAAAGCCAGAAAATATTTTAAAATAAATAAATTATTTAATATATAAAAACAAGAAAATAAAAAAAATATAAACAAAATTACCTAATAAATATAAATAAAATTATATAAATAATATAATTAATAAAATTTATTATTATATAAATAGAAAATATTTTAAAATAAATAAATTAATATATAAAAAGGAAAAATATATAAAAAAAATTACTCAATATATAAAAATAATATATTATTTAAAAAAATGAATTAAATAAAAATATAAAAACAAAAAAATACTTTAAATTATGTAATTAATCATATAAAAGTATTATTTATTGTTCATATTATATTTTTAATTGATTTTCTTTAAAGGAATATGTTTTCAAATTTTTTCGCTGCATAAAATGTTAAATATTCATTTTAATAATTTAAAATATTTACTATTCAAATATTTTAAATTATTCTTATAGCTCTTTTACATTTTTTAAATAATTATTATTTATTATTTTAAAAACATTTTCTAATGACACACTTTTTTCTACACAATTTAATTTTTATTATATTTATAAATTTAAAGAAAATTATAATTCCCTTAAAAATTTTACAGAGTTTATTATTCATATTATTTAAATTAGTTTGAGCAATTCTTAACTAAAGAACAAATTAGCTGAGAATTGAGCTTGATGACTTGCTAATTGCTTAAACCTGCCCAACGAATGAGTTTCCAAACATTTTCACTTCCTCAGCCCTAACGCTTAAGCTCATAAACTCTCAGTGTGTGTGTGTGTGTGTGTGTGTGTGTGTGTTTGTTGTGTGGCGGAAACTTTGTCGACAGATACAAAATTAAGTTGCAAACAAAACCCAACAGCCAAAAATCAACCTTGTACACAGGCTAACCACAGGCACACACACTCCCACACACACTCTCCCACACACACACACACACACACACACACACACACACATAGTACACAAAGAACATTTGTTTGTTGGGGCGCCGCAAAGGCAAAAGAAATATAAAAAAAGCGAAAAAAGCGCAACAGAAATGTGAGCAAAGTGAAAAAGGCCCCCAGGCCAAAAGGCAACGCAGTCGCTTTCAATTATTGCCATGAGTTTTTGTGGCCAATACACACACACACATGCACACACACACACACACATGCACACACACAGCCATTAGGCTAATGTGCGCTTATTGCGCACGCTTTGGAAGAGGCACAGACGCAGGTGGCAGGTGGCAAGTGAAACCAACCCCGCACAGAAGCAGCGAATGAGGAGGGGGATGGGGGAGAGGTGGGGGTAGAAGAGCAAGCAGGCAAACCACAAGCCAGAAACTTGGCACTGTCTGACTGCAAATGCTGCTGGCAGAGAGGAAGGGGTAGGAGATGGGGAGAAATGGGAAAGGGGATGGCACAAGGGGAGCTGCGTTGCCTGGGTGGTTGGGCGGATTGGCTGTGGCTCCATAATAGTCGAAAAACGAAACCGCAGAACGCAAACAGAACAAACAAAATGAGCGAGAGACAAGGACAGCAGCAGGCAACAGCCAACTGAGTATCTGTATCTCTCAGTTTGTGTATCTGCAGTTGCTGTATCTGTGGCTCTCAACAGCTCTCAGTGTATGTGTGTGTGTGTGCGTGTGTGTGTGCATAATGAATGCGAAGATGTGCACGCCCTATTATCCTGCGCTGGCTCCTCCCCTCTGCAAAAATTACACAAACGCTCATCATGATGATGATGATGATGATGATGATGAGAGTGTCGTGTATCTGTGAGATACATAGAGGCTGCTGCTGCTGCTGCTGCTGCTGCTGCTGATGTTGATTCTCTGCTGCATTCTGATAGGAAAACTGTGTAGGTAAATAAGGGAGCATACACTTATACATATGTATATCTCTCTCTCTAACTGTGTGTCTGTGTGTGTGTGTGTGTGTGTGTTTGCTATCCTTTTGTGGCCAGGCAGACAACAACAACAAAACAGCTGGAGTCCAAATTGTGCCTCGGGCCACGACGCGCATTCGAATCAGAAAAAGGAACAAAACGAAGCTACAGAGTTCGTGCCACAAGCTGATGATGAAGCTAATGCTCATGATGATGACGATGACGATGATTGTGCTGCTTACAGAACTGACACAGATTCAAACACAAACACACACACACACACACAGCGGGAGAGACGGAGAGCGAGCTGCACAATTGCAGGGTAGTCGTCAGATACAGATACATATGCTATCTGTGTGTGTATGTCTGTGTGTGTGTGTGTGTGAGTGTATTGCTTGCGCTCTCTTTTTCATCCCCTGCTGTTTGCAGTGTACGGCAGATAAACAGCAGCTCGATCATCATCATCATCATCATCATCATCAGCAGCATCATCGACATCATCCTGCGGCTGTGGCATCCACCATCTGTGGCAGCAACCAACCAAAGAGACGCCTCTCCCATTCCCATTCCCAGTTGCCATTTCCACTTCCATTTCCATTGCTCGGCAGTCAGAACATCATCACTTAGTCAGTCAGTTGGACGCGCTGTGCGCGCTCGCAATCGGAATCACAGTTTTCAGTTGTCGCCTTCGCCGTCGCCGTCGCTGCTTCTGCTGCTTGCGTCGACAGCGACGCCAGCGTAGACGTTTACGTTTTTGCGCTATCGTCGCGCTGCCAGCGTCACGTATCCGTTCGGTACTCAGTCTTGCGAAGACAACCGGCAGATAGAGACGACACCAAACCCAAAAAAAAACAAATAACAAAATAACAAAATATCAAAATAAAATTAAATTGAAATTCAAATTGAAATTGAAATTGATGGAAACATTGCAAAACATCGCTAAACATCGCAGATAATTATCAAACGCCGCGTAAATCAGTTAACTGAGCTGATCTCCAGCTAACGGCCATGTCGCCTCGTGTTTTGTTGTGCATATGATTTGCTACTATTATTATCATTATTACTATTATTATTATTCTTATTATTTACATTTAACATTTACATTTGCATACGGTTTGTGATAATTGCAAGAGCAACGCGTAACGGCAACGGAAATCATGTTATTCGATCGTTTTGTTATATCAGGTTGGTTCAAACAGCGCAAATACATTTATTTAAGCCAAGTTCCATATATCTCCGGCGTTATCAGTTTATGTTTTCTTATGCGGAACGCCACGTTTTGTGTTACCAATTGGATGTTGCCACAAATATTTGAGTGGATATATTGACTCGACTTTGTCTATATTTTGTGTCAACTGATTCAGTTCTTCCTTCATTGTGTGACAGTGTAGACGTGTGACAGCCTCAACATAATCAAATCATGTGTATGTGTATGTGTGTGTGTGTGTGAAAAGTTATTAAAGAAACAATAGCTGAAAGCTTGTAATTGCTAACTCACTCCGTGCTGGCTTTATCAAATGTTATTCAAACAGAAATGAATTTGAAATCATTTAACAGATATCAAATGCTTTAAGCAGCTTTATTTCTATGGGAAACATATGCAAAGTATCTCAAGAATTTTGCTAAGCGAAAAGTAAGACAGCGCCATAAAAAGATGCTACAGATTTTGTATCTTTAACTAAACTAAATAAATAAATTTACAATAGTTTTATATACAAATCGCAAGGTAACAAAGTTACTTTAGACCAGCATTTAATATGAAAGATACAAAGTATCTAAGGCTTTCAACTTTGAGGCATTTTATGTTGTATAATTTACAGAAAAACTAGAACTCAACATTCAATTATCAATTGCTCATTGATAATGCTCTTAAATGTGCAATTTATTAATCTAAATTTGCATAATTTATTTTGAATTTATTGTAAAGTTTTTCTATAAAGTTTAGAGCAAACTCTTTTAGTTCTTCAAGCAAGGCAAATCAAGGCAATTAGTGAAAGCAGCTTTCATCTCGAATGACTCATAAATTGGCATCTTATCAAGACAAAGCACAGGCAGCTTCCAACAGTTGAGGCTAGTTTTAAAAAAATTAAAACAAAATCCCAAAACAGCAAATGCAATTAACTAAACTTATTAGTTTAGAACAGTGAAGTAAATAGAAGTGAGAAACATATGTGTTTAAGTGTTTTGAATGAATAATATGGAGATTTGATAAAGGAAGAAGTGGACACAAATGATACTAAGTGAGAGAGAGAGAGAGAGAGAGAGAGAGAGAGAGGAGTTAGAGTACAAAGTAGAGGAGATGACATAGCGGCACTTCAAAAGCAAAATTCTCATTTGCATGCGAAAGACGCCGTCGGAGGAACTGAAGAGATGAAGATGTAGAAGATGTTGCAGATGAAGTTGAAGATACATTGTGTAGTATAGTTTTGTGGGTGATTGTTGTTGTTGTTGTTGCCAGGCAAATAGCGTGTGCCCAAGGAAGTGCGAAAGTTGTCAGGTTGTTGAGGATTGGTATTTGGTTATTTAGCTATTTGGTTATTTAGCTATTTGGTTACTTGACCACCTTCCATTGTTTGCGTGTGCGCGGCTTATTTATATGGCAGATACTTATCATCGGTTCTTATGTTACCTCTACTACCTATTACTGTTGCCGTGTGGAGTGTTTGAGTATTCAGTGTTCTGTGTTCAGCATTGAGTGCTGTTCATTGTTGACTGCTCGATATCTTTTTCGGGGTTTTCATTTTCATTTTCGTTTGCGTTTGCGTTTGGCTTCTTATCTGGTCTAGCGACTAGTAAGTAGTTGCCCTGTTAGTTGGACAGCCGTTGTCATATTTTGTCTAACAGCTCAAATTACGATTTAGTTTCAAGTGTTTAAATAAGGCGGTCGGTACAAGCCTCAGACAACAATCACAACTACAAATATAAATAAATAAATAATCGGTGCGTAATTTGTTGCAACTTTAGTGTCTCTTCGCCGCACAAGTGTTCTCTGTCTGTTTGTTTATCTGTCCGACTGTGTGTGGGTTCTCTTAGGGCGAGTTTAGGGTGTACTCACTGTATTAAAGGCTTAGGCAATTATTTCAGATTCTAGCTCAATGTTTTTAGGCAAGATTTAAGTATTTTCAAAGACTTCTTTAATTATATAAAGTGAAATAGGAATATTTCAAATTTTAGATTAGTTTTTGTAGGCAAGATTTAGATGTTTTTAAAGACTTTTTTAATTATATTAAATAGAAAATGAATATTACAGACTTTAGCTTAATGTTTTTAGCAATTATTAATATGATAAATTTATACATTTAAGATATTTAATATTTATATTAAAAGAATAAACAAAGATAGGGAATATTTTAATCAGATAAACTATAGTTTAAACAGATGGAAAATCTTTAGATTTATAAATATTTTAGCAGAGTTTCGTTGGAAAATATTGCTGTCCATAAATTTGATAATTTTTTAAAGAAAATATATAAATTATAAATGAGGTTTAAAGTTAAATATTAACATTCTAACGTATTTAAAGAGAATGTCTACTCTTTTCTTTTATATTGAAACTGAATTTGCTTGCTTTTAAAGTTAACATTTCTTTTTTTTTATATTTATTTATATATATTTATTTAATTTTCTTCACTTTGAATCAATTTATTTCTCTTAATTTATATTTAAAAATATAATATTTTGTATGCAAATATGAGCAAACAATTATTTATATTTTGTTTTATTTCTTCTTATAAAAACAATTTACAATAAATATATTTTAGCAACTTCTTTTAACTTTACATTTAAATTTACTTTTATTTAAATGAAACTTTATATTCAAAATAATTTAATAGAATAATTTAATAAATAAATAAATAATTTAATTTAATTAATTTATAAACTCAAAGATTTAATTGAACTTTAAATTAAATGCTGAGCCAAACAAGCTTTGCTATCTCTAGCCAAAATATATTTATAATTAATAATAAATTATTTAATTTAAAGTAAATACATTTAGCAGCCTTCGCATTCAGTTGGTTTAATGTGTCAGATTGTCTGTGTGTGGGGTCGATCTCTGGTAGTAGTACAACTATCGATGCGTTAAATGTCAGTTGAAATGTCTAGTCTGTTTGGAAGGGAGGGGAATCCGTTTGCTTTGTCTATTTATTAGACAAGCAACAGCTGAACAAGTCACATCTTTCTAAATAAACAGAAAACAAGTGCGGAAATAAAATTCCAACATTGAGAATAAACAATAAATATTTCGAATTGTTTTCGTAGAGGAATTCATTTGAGTTAAGACATTGTTTGCACAGGCAGAGCGCACAGGTAATACAATATACAGGTGAGCTTTAAATACCACAGCTCTACAGTGGATACCCCACTCCCCCCACTCCACGCATATACACACAGATAATCATTGATAGACCATGCACGCGTTGTGCGTGTGTGTGTGTGTGTGTGTTGAAATGATGGATTGATAGAATGATTGACAGAGTGTTGTGAAGTGACAATGTGAAGTGCTCGACAATTGCAAAATCAATGAGATATAGAGAGCCGAACAGCAAATTAAACAATGATGACAACACAGATACCACGCATATGTTGTAGCTGTCCAGTTATCAGCAAGAACTTTCTATTTGTGAACTGACAATTGATAATTGTTAATTGATTAGGATTATGACCAAAGTCGAAACTGTAATCGCCCAATCATTAATCGGTCTTTTGTCCATATCTATTCTATGTTGCAACAGGCTCAAACGGCGAGGACTTTGATCCGAGTGTCGTGCGGCATCATCATCATCTACATCACTTGGATCTCAATACGGTGACATCGGGCCCATTTGGGCCATTGCCGACGGCGCATTTGGCCGCCAGTCCGTCGAGGCCAGAGGAATCGTTTGCTCGCTACCTGCCACCCAGAACGATATCCCCATCATCGCCGCCGCCGCCGCCGCTGCCCGGCGCCAACGCCACCGCCACCGCCCCCGCTGCCACGCAACGTTCACAACAATCGCTAGCGTCTCAGCGCCTCATGCGTCCCGCCGCCTCCATCTCTCTCTCCGCTGCCGCTGCCGCCGCCGCCGCTGCCACGAGTGTCAGCAATGGCTCCAGAAGCGGCTTGGAGCATTTGTTCAGCGAGGAGCAAACGGAGCGTCTGCTGCAGGATATGGCGCTTCTGCGGGAGCCCGTCTCCAATCTGGATATACGTGATACTGGCGTCTATGCCAAGACATATCTGCCCCGTGGCACCCGCTACGGACCCTTCCCCATGCGCCTCTGCCAGCAGCCCAGCGATCGTCATCTGGCTTGGGAGGTGAGTAAACATGCAACACGAACAACAGCAACAACAACAACAGCAACGACATTTGACAGCGATTGCCTTGTCGATGGAGTATCTTCAAACGTATCTAAAGATAGTCTATCTGTCAGCAGTTCAGCTCTGAATGTTGTTAATTAATCATTTTCCTAGTATTAATCAGATAAATCACATTTTTAGCCATAAATTCGTTATCAGTAGCAAAAACAGTTAATAGCATATAATTGATAATATTATCAATTTATGGGCGAAGTCAAACAGTTTGAAACCACTGTTAAGTCAGCTGTAGTTTGTAGAACATCAATTGATGCCAAAACAATCAGAGTGAAACCACTGTAAGGTGAAAGTTTGGGAGTATTTCTGTGGTTAATAATACTAGTAACTAATCCGAGAAAGTTGCTTATAATTTCTCTGTATTTATATTGTCTGTATATCTCTACTTATTACTGAGAAAAAGCATAGAAAATTTGCAATAGCTGAAGCTAAATTAATCAGAATTGAACCACTGTAAAATATAGTCTTATATATTAATATATATTTATATTGATATATACAATTATTTAACCATTTTGTTTCCATTTTATATATTAATAAGTATACATTAATATATATATTATTAATCATTTATTCAGCACATTATTCAGCATAGAAAACTTAAATTTCATGCAGTAATAATCAGAATTAAACCACTGTAAAATACGGATTTATAAACGTAGCGTTATTCAGTTGGGAAATTTGCATTTCAAGCAAAAATAATCGAATTTAAACCACTGTTAATTAGAGCTTAGAAGTATTTCTCTGCTTAGCAGTAAATGGAACTATTCCTAGATAGATAGGTTGAAAGATTTCTTTAAATTTAAATATATATATAAAATATTTATCGAATTGAAACTACTGTTAATAACAGCATAGAAGCAATGCTCTGCTTAGCAGTACAAGTAACTCTTTCTAGAGAATAAAGAAGATAGAAATAGAAAGATTTCTCTAAATTGAAATATATATAAATTTTATGTAGAAATTATCAGAGCATTATTATTATTATAGCATTACGAAATATCGTATTATATATTAATAGATATGCAATGATATATAATATATTTATATCAATTTCAAGCAGTTATAACCGAGCTTAAACCACTGTTAATTGTGGTTCATAATCAGTTCGTGGCTCTAGTTAAGAATTGTCCTTCTGCCATATCATTTATAGCTCGACATTATCCTTTCACACATGGCACATTTTGTTGCCTGCACTACGTCTCCGATTTCGGTTGAATTTTCACTACGGAAATTTAATCCTATCAAAGCAGCGCAATGAAAATTGCACGAAAATTGCGTTTTTGCAATGAAATGCGATTTTATTTTTTTTTTTGGGAGTTTTTCTATAGGAAAAATGGAAATGAAAATCAAACGATTGGAAATAGATTTGATTAGCACGGGGTTTTCCTTTCTCTTTTTTTTTTTTTGTTGCGGCACGATACGCACAATTGTCAGTCAAATGTGCCTAATCCTTGGCCAGAGCTAATTTCCTGGTCACACCGGGCAAAATCCACAAAGTGCACCCTAAATGAGGCTTAAGTTGAGGCCGAAAAATCCCGCGGCTCTGGCTGCCTGATGATTCCAATTAGTTGGAGAACCCTTCGATCGATTGTCAGTCAGTCAGTCAGTCAGTCAACTGACACTTTTGCAGAGCTACTGTCTGATGTCTGATGTCTGGCAGTGGGACAGATAGGACACAGAGGACAGACAATCCAATCAAATTATCGCGCCTAGTCCTGTTGACAATTGTCACAGGATAGCTCTACCTAGGAGTGTGTGTATCTCCCTCTCCCTCTCTGTCTGTCTGTTTCAGGTATTGCAACAATATTGTTGTTGTTCTTTGATTTGCCACTCGAGCCAAAGCGGCAACTGGCAACTGTAAATTGGCAATGCCACGTTGACAGTCCTCAGATCTGAGATTCTCTGTTCTCATTCTCAGCTGATCCCTTTTCCTTGTTTTTTTTCCTTCTCTATGCTGTTCTATTGCTCTGGATGATCCTCAAATCAAGCGCACTTTTCTCATTCACATTTCCGTTTTGACAGATACATTGGCTCTACGTATCTGTATCTGTATCTGTATTTGTAGCTGTATTTGTAGCTGTAGCTGTATCTGTATCTGTAGCTGTATCTGCCTGGCAATTTGAAGCCCGTTCTCTGGGTGTGAACCCAACACTTTGAGATTATCTCTGGCGCGTAAATATTTTTCTGCCCATTGACTATGCCATGTTTTTGATGCTTTTCGCTTGCTTCTTGTGGCCTCTTTATTATTGCTATATTTTTTTTTAATAATAAAAATTTATGAATAGCCAGCGAGGACAACGTGGACATGTTTGTCTGTCACAATCCCAAGATTAGCTCGACAACAACAACAACAACAACAACTTGGCGCTCAGCTCAAATAACTGTCAGCCGTCACCAGATTCACACTCTCATATGTTGCGCCTTCCCTTAGTCTTGTTATGTATCTATTGGATATCCTTATGATCTTATCTTTAGTGCCTGCCTCGTATTGCAGTTTCCGTTATCCTGTCGTCTCAGCTAATGCTAATCTCTCGCTTGGGTCTCAGCGTTTCGGATTAGTTTGTCATGTTTGCTACTGTCTGCTGTCTTTTATTGAGTTACTTTTTTGATGATTATTGCGGAAATTGCTGCAGTTTGCAAAAGCTGTACTTTTAGTACAGAATCTAATGATCAAATTATAACAGAAATGCGGCTTCAAATGGTTTCTGTTCGACTGTTATACTTGCAAATTGCTCACATTCACTCTTCCTATTGCAGCATCAGTCGCTCCATATACGCACACTTGACCATACACACACACTAACACACACACACACATGCATACTATTTGCTCATGTGTAAACCGCAACTTGAGTTTAATTTTATAAAATATACTTGCATATTTGTGTGTGCATGTGTGTGTGTGTGTTTGTTTGTGGGATTTCATATAATTCTTTGCATACGCCACGGCGCGAGTACTTGAAGCGTTGTTAACTTAATTTTTGGAGCGTGCACAAACATATGCTCCCACACCCCGCTCTCACACTCTCTCTCTCTCTCTCTCTCTTCGCGTCGCCCAGACTCTGCAGACTCTCCCACTCAACACACACACTCTCATGCATGCAGACGCACGCCACTTAATGAAACTGAAAAAAAAACAAAATTGAAGAAGAAAAAAAACTGTAAAACGCCGTTTTTCCATATGACTTGACAGACAAGAGGCGAACGGCAGCGCAGCGACGTAGACTGCGGCGGCGTAACGGCATACGCAAAGTCATTCAGTTGCTTTTGTTGCTTTGCCCAGTTTTGAGTTGTTGTTGTTGTTGCTGCTGCTGCTGCTGCTGCTGCCGTTGGCGTCACAGCGTCTAAGGCGTTTTGCTCACTTTGTTGTTGTTGGGTTGCCAAACCGCAGTCGGCGATTTGTGTAAATTATGCGTATTTAGTTTGCGCCATGTTGTTGTTGTTGTTGTTCTTGTTGTTGCTGTTTTTGCTGTTCTTGCTGTTGTTGTTACTGTGTTTGTTGTTGCAGCGCCGCTGCTTTTATTTTGCATACAAAAACTGTAGGCGGTTACTCGCGTCATCGTCGCCGTTTTTGTTATTGTTTTGCTTTTTTTTTAATTTGCGGCAAGTTTTTTTTTGCGGCTTGCAAATGACCTTGACTAAGGTAGACGTCGGGGTGGGGGGACGTCTTGCTGAGACTCTAGAAACCTTTGTGCTTTGTTTCAATGAATGGGTTAATTTTTGTTTAGGCAAAGAAAGGCAAGAAATTGAAGTGCTTCTTGAAGTAGTAAAAGCCAAAGAAAAAGGTAGTAGGGGGGCAAAACTTAATGGAAAGTTCTTGATTCTTAGATTAGCAGTGCAGTAGTAATTATCAATGATTAATCTAGACTTGTTTATACAGTAACATTAACATTTGACTAGTTTTATTACAAATACTACTACTTTGCAGTGGCACTACCTTTTCACAACATATACTACTATTTTCAAACAACTTTGCTACCTTTTTAACTACATTTATGTGTACTGTTGCCGCAGCAAAATGGTTTGTGTCTGCGCTAAAGCGAGCTGTTTATGACACTTAGCACAGTTATGCGCAATAGCAGACAACAGATGGCGCTAGTAGTTGCTTTTCATATTTAATTTGAATTCGATTAAAATTAAACTAAAAATTCCAAATAATGTTAAATGAAATATGTTTAATCAACTTTTTTAGGTGATTGCCGGCCCGCTCTTTCACGGCTGGCTGGAGCCCTCATCCGATGTGGCCACATGGCTGAAAAAAATACGCGCCGTGCAAAT
Source organism: Drosophila macrospina (assembly GCA_035042075.1). Lineage (NCBI taxonomy): Eukaryota > Metazoa > Arthropoda > Insecta > Diptera > Drosophilidae > Drosophila > Drosophila macrospina. The sequence goes on along the minus strand of JAWNLW010000267.1, from coordinate 4,563,341 downwards.
CGATGAAATTGAAGAGGCTAATTTAAGGAATTTTATAATTTCCGGCTATGTGAGTGCCACACGCGTCTAACTGCAATTGCATTTGTTATGTTTAATCATAATTAAACATATTTTTTAATGTCTTTCAGCTGTGGTACGAAACCAAACGGGATGTGAATGCAGGCGCTGAAATTGTGGTCGATGCGCGGCCCAAAACTCCCTACGATATCAGTGAGCATTTCACGGGTGCCGGGATGGGGAGTGGTGTGGCAACTGCAACTGCGGCCGCGACAGCGGCTGCTGCAGTGGCAACAGTGGCTAACAACAACAATAACAACAACAATAGCAATAGCAACAACAACAACAACAACAATAGCTTATTAAGCAATGATGATCGCAGCGAACGAGATAACGGTGAGTACGAATGAGTGCATGGAAGAGAGTACGACAAGCAGTGTTTGGGGAGGGGGAGGGGAGAGAGAGCAAGATGCTGGCTCTGTGAATAATGTCACATACAGCTGGCGAACAAATTAAGGCATGGTCAGCAGCGAGAGAGCGAGAGCGAGAGAGAGCGTGAGTAGGGCTTGGGCTAGGGGTAGGGGTAGGGGCTTAGAATGTGACGTGTCAGAAATGCGCGTAACAATGAAACTGGCACGAGCCTTGCAACATGATATCATCATCAGCTTCAGCATCACCACGACGACGACAGCTTATGAGGGTCTGGTCTGTGTGTGCACCCCTTTGTACGGTGCTGTGATTATTTTTGGGTAGTTTTGCGACCCCTGTTAACGCACTGTTAAAAGGGGGCATGCGCCCATGCGCAATCTGCGGCAGCAACCGCACATGTTTTCATTTGTTATTAAAATGTTTGATAATTTCATTAGAGATCCATCAACAGTTGCCCGGGCATTGATCCTGGCCATCCTTGCAAATGGCACACGCTTAATTTAATCCAAATTCCCATTGAGAGGGTTGCTGCAATTGCCGTCGCTGCTCGATCCCGATCGTGTTTGATTATAAACATGTGGGATTTATGAACGTCTCATTTAACAGTTGGGCTTTTCCCACTTCCCACTTCCCCTTTTCTCAGTCATTCGTGTGTTTGGCTTTTCAACTTTTTATCACGCGTCAAATCATTTTCAAAAACTATTTATATATATTTTTGGTATTTCGGTTTAATGCCAGCTTTAAAAATTTGCATACTTAATGGAGATTCGTATTTGCTTGGCATACGTTACATTTTCAATTATAATTCGGGGTTAATTCCGTTTCCCATAGGCGACCCTCACACCTGTGCAACAGTAACTGGCTCTTAGCTTGGCTCTGTTTTAAATTTATTTTTAACGTATTTCACTGTGCCAAGTCACGGCCTGTTGGCCACACAGCGCTCTGCGAACGGTAAGACACAGGCTAGCAGGAGACCTTCAGGGTCCTTTTCGACTGCCGACTGCTGAGAGGGTAGCAAAGTTAGCAAGGGGCCAACTGTGGTGGAAAATGGTAACAAACGACTTAGTGAAATGCTAAGCATGAGTTGTGCCAGCCGAGGGAGGAGAGAGCAGAGAGCAGAGAGACTTGCAAGACTTGACTCTGACCGTTACATTTTGAACTGAAGGAATATATTAAAATATTTTGAATTTAACGCGTAAACGGGGAAACAGTTTTGGCATTCTTTTATGCACTTTAGATTATAGTGCGCAATTATTAAATATTTCTATTTTTATTATTATATTTATTATATTTATTTTATAAAATTCAATTCAAAGTTCAGAAAAGGGAAAGTAACTAAACATTGGTTGCAGTTTAAGTTTGGAGAATATCTTAAAATATTCTTTAGCTAAATATATATTAAATATAAATAAAATATAGAGAATATGTAAAAATATTCCTAAGTTTATGATATAAAGAAAACATAGAGAATATATTCAAATATTCTTTAGTTTTTTTTATATAAATAAAATATAGAGAATATATTCATATATTCTTTAGTTTTTTTTATATAAATAAAATATAGAGAATATATTCATATATTCTTTAGTTTTTTATATAAATAAAACATAGAGAATATGCTAAAATATTCTTTTGTTTAAAATATGAAAATTGAAAAATTGAAACTCTCATATAAAATAATATTTATAAATTATATCAGCAATTTTAATAGTTTTACAGAACTTTAGAATATTTTTTAATGAATTATGAAGTAGAAATTGCTGAAAAAAGTATTGTTTATCAATTTCAAAAGCAAATTTAAAGTTATTAACTTTTACAACAGAATGGAATAAGAAAGATATAGTTTTGCAGAAAAATATATACTTTATATATTTTAAAAGCAACGTTAAAAGTTATTAAATATACAAGTTATCGTTCGATACTTTAGGCGTCTTTTGATTGTAAAAAGAATTAAGTTCAGTCGGCTTTAAGAATTGAAAAACATCTTTAATTATTTCTCAAGCCAGCTAAACTTTATTTCATTTATTAAAATGATCATTTCTGATATTACGCCTAATAAAGTATTAATTATGCTGAAGTAATAAATATATTACAATGAATATTTAAATATTTCAAATATTACAAACTTAAAGAAAAGAATTCTTTGAAAGAAGTTCGCTCATAGAATAGGAATGAATTAGCTGTGAACCAAGCTTAGAGATGTTCATAAGATATAAAGCTACACGTTTGTTTCTCAATTGAATATACTTTAAAATATATAAAAATACCTTCACTTATAGAGAATAATAAGAGAAATATTGAAAGAAACATAATGAAATGAATGCAACTTCACTTATAGAAAACAATTTTATAGAAAAGAAACTTTGAAATTCATTATACAATTTATCAAATATGCAACTCATTTAGAGTATATATAAACAGTTTAGTTTCTGCAGTCAAAATTAAATACAGAAATATGTAATTATTTATAACTAATGGAGAAGTTTGCCTAAAGTTCGATAACAAAATCAAAAGGAAATAGCAAAGAATTGTTACTGTTTCATTGATAAATGCAATCAAATTAATATTAAAGTAAAGATATATGCTTGCTTATGCGCAACTTGATTAACTTTATGTGCTATCGATTGCTTGACTCGATTAATATCGATCTGCCCGACAAAGCAGAGCAGGCACTTGAACAGCATCGCATCAGGGCCCCGCTCACTGTGGGCAAACAAAGAGTCTAAGGCTAAACCACTTTTGAGATGGCTTTCAGCTTAGCGAGCGGTGCGACTTCAATGGACCAATCAAAAGCAAAAAAAATATATATATATATATATATAAATAAATATAAATATAAATAAAAATACAAATAAAGAGTAACAATTGAATTCAGCAAAGCAATTGAATACAACGAGCTGTGATCAGAGGGAGCACACGCCAAGACCAAGCCCAAAGTTGAAAAACTTAGCTAACTGACAGTAGATAGATGTAGGTATATACACACACACACACACACACACACTCGCACAGTGTCACATTGTCGCCAACAAAGCTGATAGATGATTAATGAGCTGGCATGTTATGCCGAGTTACCAAACTACCAAAACAACAACAACAACAATTGAACATCGTCTAACCCAAACTGAAACTGAAAACTGAAAACTGATAACTGAAACTTGCCATGTCGCGTCTTCGGCTAAATGATCAGTGTGTGTCAATTTGGGCATCATTAGGAGTTTGTTTACTTTTTTCTTTTTTATTTTATATATTTTTTTTGTATAGCAATTGATAGCCTAACCCTTTTTTTATACGACTAGCTGGCAAATCGATTAGCAGGCGGATCTAACTTTGATATTTGCCACCAGCAGCAGCAGCAGCAGCAGCAGCAGTTGTAAGGTGTAAATAATTCAATCAATCATTTGTCAACAGTTTCTGTATTTTTTTATTTCTTTTTTTTTCTTTGGCTTCCGTTTAAAATTGTACAACGCGCCAGGGTCAGCAGCTATGTGTGTGTGTGTGTGTGTGTGTATTTTTGGCAGTACCACAACCACTCCAGCTCCAGCTCCAGCTCCGTCTGCAACTCCATCTTCATCCTGTTGGCAAACTCTGACGCTGACATTGCCTGCCTGCAATTTCGAGGCGAGGAGTAAATCAATCTCCTGCATTTAGAGAGCGAGCAAAGCGACAGCTGCGATTGGTGAAAGGCGTGAAAGGATTGCGGATTGAGCAATGAGCATTGAGTTGCAGTTGCAGTTGCAGTTGCAGTTGCAAGTTGCTGACCAAGTGGCAAAGCCTATGCAGATTGTTAGGGTTTAGTTGAGAGCGCAACTGCGAGATCTTGTTAACAATACAGAGTTATTAGAAGATAGTTTCTCTGTTTAACAACAACTTAAGCTCACTCAAGTCATTGTGTTTGCTATAGAGGCAAAGTTTCATTTTCTTTTTAAATAGAAATTTGTTTCTATATGAGATCTAATATCTGTTGAATAAGCAGCTGCAGTTGAGTTGTAGAAGCTTAGTTTAGTTATAGATTAGATCTATTATTGATATAACTCTGATATATTCTCAATCTAATGCCGTTTTGAGCTAAATTTGAGAATAAGTGAATGTGCTTTTATTTATTTATTTATTTTAGCTAAGATATGCTTTTGATTATATTATTAATTTATATTCTTAATATTATTATAATTCTGACAGATTTATAAATGTAAAGATAGATAATTAGATATAGAAGTAGCTACATAGATAGATAGAGAGACAAATGGTCAAAGAGATATATAGTTAGGGAGATGAAGATATAGAGAGATAGATAGATAGATAGATAGACAGATAGATAGATATAAATATAGATATAAATATAAAGAGATAGGTAGGAAGATATTGAGAGATATAGATAATTAGATTGATGATTAGAGAGATACGTAGGGAGATAACAAGAGAGATAGTTAGAGAGATTGTTAGAGAGATATATATATAGTAAGATAGTTACAGAGAAGTTAGAGAAATATAAAGTTAAAGAAAAGCTAGAGAGATAGATTGGAAAGTAGTTAAAGAGAAGTTAGCGAAATATTGAAATATATATATAGTTAAAGAAAATCTAGAAATATTGATTGGAAAATAGAGAAGAAGAGAAATATATAATTAAAGAAAATCTAGAGAGATAGTTTGGAAAATAGTTAAAGAGAAGTTAGAGAAATATATAGTTGAAGAAAAGCTGGAGAGATTGATTGGAAAATAGAGAAGAGAAGAGAAATATATAATTAAGGAAAAGTTAGAGAGAAATTAGAGATATAGCTCGAGAAATAGGTAGGAAGATAAAGAAATAGTTAAGGATATAGATACTCAGAGAAATATATTATACTTAGTTAAAGAGACTAATAGATGAACAGTTAGTTGGAGAAATAGAAATAAAGAGATAAATAGATATTATAATTTATATAAATGTATATACAAATTATAGATAAATAGATAGAGGCATAGATTAATATACAGAAATATAGAAAGACGACTAGAAAAGTGGCTAGAGAGATGGCTACAAAGCTGGCTAAATATAGATGCAGATAAACATATGTATATATTGGCATATTTATTCAGATATATAGAAAAAATATGGATAAATATATAAAGAGATATACGTACGGATAGGTAAACAAAGCTATATATTCCTAGCAATATAAAAATAGATAAAATGACAGAAAGATGGCTGAAGATAAATACAGATAAGTAAATAGCAAGATATGTGACTGAATACTTTAGTTATGAAGATAAAGAGATATGTATAAAAATATACACAGATCTATATGTATATAGATTTATATATATAGATTTATATATATATTTAATTATACAGAAACAAAGTTGTAAATATGAAAAGATGAATAGAAACATAGATAGAATATAAATCTGCAGCAGTAACAATTGAAGTTCACTAAAGAATAAACATAGAGCTCTAAAGATAGCTCCAGCTTGCCATTCAAAGTACACAAATTATAACTATACTATAAAAAGAGCAATAGGGACTAATACATAGACATACAACCTACTGTAACTACTTAAGTTATCGAAGTTAAAGCGCTGCATATAAGGAACTCCTCTCAGAGTTGCATTCACAACTTTCTCAGGCTACGCTTAACTGTGGGCCAGCTGACGTTGCGCCTGCCTAGAGTAGGGAGGAGGACCCTCGACTTGGGACACCCCTCCGATAGCACCCGATGCAGCCGATGCTCGCTATCTTGTCGCTGAGCTCCTATCCCACGCTTTTCTCGAAGTCACCATAAGGTGGCACTACACTAGCAGAGTTGGGAACTTACGTGGGAATCTTTGACTGTTCATAATTCCTTGTTTCACTTTTTTTTTACTGTTTTACTGTTGAGCATATTGCACACGCTGAAAATTAACTTTTGACCCCGCAATTATGCAGACAGAAGCACAATCTATATTCATCATTAAGGCGGGTGGAACAGAAGTCACCCCTGGAGAGGGAGAGCGAACGAGAGAGGGAGAGCGAAAGAGAGAGAGGGAGGGCTGCCTTGAGAGGCAACACCTGTGCTGTGTGTGTGTTGTTGTTGTTGTTGTTTTTGGTATTGGTAAGGTGCTATATGACTTTTGAGTGAAATCAGTCCAACGGAACCGTAGCTAACCGCGAACCAAGAGCGACCCCTGTGCCCTGACCTAACTGTCGGCCAACCTTGCAACACTCCTCCGCCTCCTCTTCTTCCTCCTCCTCGCCGGGATGGATGTGTTTGCATGCATAATCTTTGGTCATTGTCATCCCTTACATTGCATTCTTGGCAGCAGGGTTAAGGGCTGAGCTCCGAGCACCTGTGTGAGCAACTGCCTGTGTGTCTGTGTGTGTGTGTCAGTGTGTGTGTGTCACCTGGTGGTTGTCCAAGTGCCAAGTGTATGACCAACTCCTCGTTTCGATAGTCATTTCCCCTTGGAATTGTCATTGGGCTTGTGTACTTGGCACCCGCGACCCGAAGACCCGAAGGACCTCTCTCAATGCCTTAGTAACTCTCTAGAGCAGTGCACTGGCCGTGTTGGTGATGGAGGGAGGAGGGGTAGGGTGCTTTACTTTCATTTCGGAACAATTATCTATTCAACGTCAAGCTACACACTGAGCTCTATATGAGTGCACACGATTTGGTTGCTGCTACCAATTTTGTGTTAAGTGTTTGCGTGTTTACTGCTATCTATCTATCTGTGTGTGTGTGTGTGTGTGTGTGTGTGTGTGTGTTGGTCATATGTCAGTGCGTCCTGTCCGAGTCCTTCCGCAGATTGTTAGCGAGCAAACAAAACATTAGCTCGTCGGCATAATGCGACCAAAGCGACACACTTGTTCCTCAAACGCGAAACCGAACGGTTGTATCAGGTGGTGCTACCTAGACCACTCCATAAGCCATAGACACAGCCACATATCAACTGAAGATTACTAATAAATCAACTCAACATTAAGTGAAGAAGAGAATATTGTGCAAAGTAAAGTGTGAGTGTTGTGCAGATTGAAGAAGACTCTTGAAACTTAATTGAAATAGATTATAAATAATATAGAAGTCGAAAGATTTCTAGTGAGAACTTTCCCAAAGAAACTGTATAATTTCTTTTTTAAATTAAAGATTTCTTTTCTTTTTTAATCAATTATCTAACTTGTATTTTTATAGTTTTCCTGATCATGTTACTCAAAATCGAGAAGCTTCATTTGTTATCGCATCACATAAAGTGAATCATTCTCAAAGAATCTCTTCACAATTTCAATTGTGCATTAAAGTTGTCTTAATTATTAACTATAGTAATTTATATTTATTTATTTATATTAATTGTAAATTAGTTTTGTAGTTTTCTTTTCATAGTTTCCCTAACAATGATTTCTATATCGATAATTTATCTTCATTTGTTATCGCATCACATAAAGTGAATCAAAGAAACTTTACAATTTGAATTGCAGATTAAAGTTGTTTCAATTATTAACTATAAAATGCATTTATATAAATTGTAAATTAGTTTTGTAGTCGACTTTTCAAAGTTTTCTTAACATTTCTCTATGTCGATAATTTAGCTTCATTTGTTATCTTTTCACATAAAGTGAATAATTCTCAAAGAGACTCAACAATTTCAATTGTGCATTAAAGTTGTCTTAATTTTTAATTTAATCAAATGCATTTATATTAGTTTTGTAGTCTACTTCTTATAGTTTTCCTAATGATGTGCTCTATATCGATAATTTATCTTTATTTGTTATGGCATCACATAAAGTGAATCATTCCCAAAGAAACTCTACAATTTGAATTGTAGATTAAAGTTGTCTTAATTATTAACTATCAAATGCATTTATATTAGTTTTGTTGTCAACTTTTCATAGTTCCTTCAATCATAGTGTCATTATCGATCATTTTAGATAATTATCAAATCAATTAAAGTGAATCTGCCTTAAGCAAACTCTACAATTTTTATTTTAATAATAAGTTGTCTTAGTTATTTAACATAAACTTAATTTTTATTAGCTAAAAATCATTTCTAAGCTCTACTTTGATTAATTTCCCCAATCAAGCTCTGTAAATCGATCACACAAAGTGAATCCTACTCTTGCCTCAATGAAACTCCGTTTATATTAACTTTTAACATATCTTAACAGTAATAACTAATAAACTTCCCTCAATCATTCTCTCTAATCGTTCTCAATCCCTTATTGCGACAGGTTCTCACTACAGCGGCGACGAATACACAAAGGAGAAGAAAAACTTATCGCAGGGCGATAACGATTTCACAGACGACGAAAACGGTTTCGATATACGCTGTGAGGTGTGTGATAATGTCTATACGGATTTAGAACGGTAAGCATTTTTAACACAATTAACTAACTCATATGCGGATTCGCATTAAGCACTCTTGCAGAGAATGTCTTGCAATTGCTTTGGCATTTAAGCCATTTGCCAACAGCGACAAATAATCTTAATCAAATTTTGTTTTCAACCACAAACTATAAATGGCTAAATCGAAATCGAAAAATAAAAAGAAACAAGCTGCCAATTAGCTTCCAACTTACCCATAGAATTATGGGTGTGCACAGCCAAAGCTATTGGCTTGCGGCGCAGGCGGGGGGAATGGGGAGGGAGCTAGTGATCTACAAAAATAGAAAAAATAGTAAAGAAAAAAAAAACTATTCCCAATTGTTGTTAATTGCTCGATGGCGCTGCTCGTCGGCGATTTTAATTAAAAGTTGATAGCGATAATATTTAGTGTGGCCCATAAAAGCCTCATTAAGTTGGCCAAAATGCCAAGCCAATTGAGCGCTGTGCGATCGATTCAACCAGCTGAAAGTGAGAGTTAGCCATCATATGAAATGGCTCATTTCAGTTTTCAGATTTCAATCTTCTTGTTGACTTTTGTATTTCGGTTAATACATCTCCAGACTTGAAGTTTTTATAGTTGCATTAACCTCAGTTTATGGAGCATTTATTGATTGATGTTAATGCCACTTTTATGGCCAAAATATAATATGAGAGATAGCGCTTAAATAGATCTCTGGCATTGCAATTAAAGCAACTATAATTTCATATTTTCCAGCAGATTAAAATACAAAATGTTAAAAGATTAAAAGTTATGAACTAAGAAAGTTTAGTATGCTTAATGACTCTTAAATTGTTCAATTTAATAAGCTGCATACTTTATAGGTTTATTATTATTATTGAATATTATTTAAATAAAAAAAGAATGCTGAAAAATAAATATAAAATAAAAAGAAACAGAGAATGAATCAATATTAAGTATTTAATATTTATTTCTTTATTTAACATTTAATATTATTCTAAACATAATTATTTTATATTTACTTTCTTACTTAACATTTAATGTTATTCTAAACATAATTATTTTATATTTATTTGCTTATTTATTTAATATTTAAAAATATTTTAAACATTATTTCTTAATTTTTATTTATTATTATTTAACTTTGAACAATCTGAATATAATTTGTAATATTTATTCCTTTACCTTTGTTTATCTAGTATTAATTTCATAATTTTAATAACAATTCCTTATTTAATACTTAGTTATTTCTTTATTTTATTATTAAAATTATTCTGAACATAATTTTATAACATTTTATATTTCTTTATTTAATATTTAACACTAGTATGCTTTATTTTTATTATTTCATTTTATTATTTCATAATTTCACTAACATTTCTTTATTTAATGCTTAGTTATTTCGTTATTTAACATTTAAAATAATTCTAAGCATAATTTTACAACATTTTATATTTCCTTATTTTATATTTAACACTAGTATGCTTTATTTTTATTATTTTATAATTTCAATAACATTTATCTATTTAATACTTAGTTATTTCTTTATTTAACATTTAAAAATATTTTTTACATTATTTCTTATTTTTTATATAGAATTATTTAATTTTAAGCGTTCTGAAAATAATTTGTAATATTTATTTCTTTACCTTTATTATTCATTTCATAATTTCACTAACATTTCTTTATTTAATGCTAAGTTATTTTTTATTTAACATTTAAAATTATACTGAACATAATTTTACAACATTTTATATTACTTTATTTAATATTTAACACTAGTATGCTCGACTTAATTATTTAATAATTTCAATGCATTTCTCCATTTATTTAATGCTTAGTTATTTCTTTATTTAACATTTAATTTTCTTTATTACTTTATTTATATTTTATATTTAACATTATTCTGCACATAATTCTATTATAATTTCTACAATTCCTAAACTTTTTACTGTCTTAACTTAATCTATTCAATGAATTTCCCAACTTTCTCGGTGAAAACATCTAGAATATTAATCGAGAAATCCACTTGCGACTTGAAGTTCTTTAATCAACACAAATTACTGCAGTTAATGCACAACTTTTGTACAATATTTACAAATGTTTTGCATTGTAACAACAATAGCAACAAATAATTCCAACAACAACACGCAAGTTGTGTTTCTATTTGTGTTGCAAGTGCTAAAGTGCGCTTTTGATTTGGATTTGATTTCGAGTGTGCGAAAGGAGGAGACCTGTGGGTGGTCAACCAGCAGTGTGTGTGTGTGTGTGTGTGTGTGATTTATTGAATTTTAGATGAGAAACTAGAGTGAAAGGAGACGGACCTGTGTCTGCTGCCTGCGTGTTGCCCCCTCTCCCTCTCTCTCTCTCTCTCTGTGGAGTTCGTCAGGCGCATTTGCAATTTTATCTGATGTTGAACATGCATACTTTACTGTTGTTGTTGTTGTTGTGTTGCTGTAGCTGTTGTTGTTGTAAGCAAACAAACGCCCACACTTCAAGTGCTGCCTCTGGTGCCGTCAACTCTTCCATGTCGATGACAAAAATCACAAAAAATATATAGAAAAAAAAGGGAAAATGCTAAAAATGTAGCCGCCTTTTGTCGACGTTGCTCCTCCCACGCATTGAGCGCGATAATCATCGCACTTTGTGCGCTGCTCCACAATCAAGGACAACAGCAGAAGCGTGTGTGTGTGTGTGTGTGTGTGTTTGTGTGTGTGTGTGTGTGTGTGGAGGACACTTATTGGCCACAGCTGTTGCTGCTGAACTGCTGCAGAGATCGCTTATCAGCAGGCGCGCATATTAAATATTGAACATCATTTGACTAATTGACGCCACTGAGGCGTGCGGCAAGCAACTGTGGCAAGCTGACTGTGTGTGCAACCGATTGCCGTGGGCGTTAACCACAGTTGGACAACAAACAAAGTTGTCGCTCCTTTTTACCTATTTTTTTTGTTATTCAGCTTTTTGGGGAGGCGTGTGAACTGACGCACATGACTCTGATTGAGGCTGTCGATTGTCTTGTCTCCGACAACTGTCGCAACTGCTAATTTCATTTGCTGATGACAGCGACACCGATAACAATAAATACAACGAATACAAATTAAACAAAAACCATTACAATAAATACCATAATCTAACTAATTTCCTTTTGTTTCTCTCATTCTTCTAGCCTGGATGATCATTTGGTTGGCGCACATCATTTCAAGCGCGGAGAATTCGCCTGTGAGCTGTGTGGTCAGCGCTTCTGTCATCGTCCATTGCTGATCAAACACGGGGCGATCGTGCACAATAATATACGCAAATATTCCTGCGAGAACTGCTCCAAGGTAAGTGCAATTCGAATATGTAGAGTAAAGTATAGAAAGTACACTGAATGTGGCTGGAAAGAAAGGAGAGAGTTTGGGAAAAATTTGAGTAGAAATTATAAATATTATGAAAAGATCAGTTAAAGGAATTATGATCATTTAAAGAATATAAGTTTATGTGTTTATATACTTAATATTTATATATTTAATTATAAGAAAATGAAATCGATTGATTAAAAACCATGCAAATTTCTTACAAAATTGCTAAATTCAAATAATTTTGTGTACTTTTGAACCCCATGAACTATGAGAGAGAGATCGGTAGTCTTCGCTCTGCTGTAGAACTGTATGGCATATGAGAATATTTTAACACCTGTGATCGAATATGTAGAGTAAAGTATAGAAAGTACAGCTGAATGTGGCTGGAAAGAACGAAGAGACTTTGGGCAAAATTTGAGTAGAAATTATAAATATAATAGAAAGATCAGTTAAAGGAATTAGGATTTGTCGGAAGATAATAAACTATATAAGTTTATGTGTTTATATACTTAATATTTATATATTTAATTATAAGCAAATTAAATCAATTGATTGAAAACCTTGCAAATTTCTTATAAAATTGCCAAATTCAAATAATTTTGTGCACTTTTGATTTCCATAAACTCTAAGAGAGATCGATAGTCTTCGCTCTGCCGTAGAACTGTATGGCATATGAGAACATTTTAACACCTTTGATCGGTACATAGATCGCTGTTCAATGTGTGTGTGTGTGTGTGTGTGGAGCAGGCAGCGCCTTTAATGATCGTATCATTAATTATTGTATCAGGTCGCTGTGTTACTTTATTGACTTTTGATTTCAAGCAGATCAATAGCTGCAGGCGCTTTAACTTGGCATTAAATAAATATAACAAAAACAACAACAACAACAAAATTGTATAGAAAAGCGAAAAAAAAAACCTCTTTGGTTACTTGTCTCTTACCAGTTGCCTGCCTCCTCCTCCCCTGCGCTGCGCTGCTCTGCGCTGCCTCCCCCAACGCTTAACCTCTTACGATAGTGCCGCACGCGCTGGGTTAATACGAAATTGGGGCGTGTACTCATCCAAAACACTTAAGAGACCATTTGAAACGCGTTTGGTAATGAAGAAACTTTGTTACCAACGCGATCGAAAGGTTGCCGTAGTTGTAGTTGTTGTTGTTGTTGTTCATCTTCGCGCTGCATTTGAATGCCAATGTAAAATTAAAGGGCCACCGAAAGAAGACAGCAGACAGTAGGACAGCAGACAGCAGACAGTAGGTACAGTAGATACAGTAGATGGAGCTTGAAGTCTATCCATCGATCCATCGAGACGATTCGTTACATCCAAGCATCTAGCACTTCGTCATTGTCATCGACGACTTCGACATCTTGCAAAGATGTTTTAATGGCATGTTGATTACAATCTTGTGGTCTCTCGTCCAGGCCTACTCAACTGGGGCTTTTCTCTACCAGTTTTCCCTTTATTTTCTCTGCTTCTTCTGCTTTTCATTGCATTTCGAACGGTATTTCAATCGATTCAACGTCTCGTTGCATTACAGTTAGTTTACTTAGCGCTCTGTAATTGTTTCGGTGGCATGTAAGTAGCACGCATTGTGGTGGGCCCTGCACCCCCTCCCCTATCCCTCGTCTACGCTACCTTTCGGACAGCGACATAAACGGGAGCCACTGAAGCTACAAACAAATGATGATCGATCTTGTTTGGGGCCTTTTGCCTAGTGCTACATAAAAGGGCAATACTTTCGCTAAGGTCCGTCCCTACGCTGAGACAAGAGACCCTCTAAAAAGCAACAAATACAAATACAAATAGAAATGGAGAAATAGAGAGAAAAAAATAGAAAAAAAAACGGGGTCTCAGCTCAGCTGTCAGCTTTGTTTGTTTTCAAGCAGCCAGCTTAAAGCGTTTCAAAAGGGATTTGCCACGGATCTACCATGTTTTCCATTTCGGCTTAGCTGCACTTCACTTCATCTCTGCGAGGGCTAAGTGAGCTGAACTCTTAAATTGCTGTTTGGGGTTGTCGTTACCATACGAGATTTACGAGCTGTGAAGTCCCATAGTCTCTAAAATCTACAAGATATATTTCTCTTCAAGTAACTAATTTGCAATCGTTGTAGTTTACTTTTTAAGTAGCAATAGCTACAAGCTTGTTGTTTTATTAAATATATTTAAATATTATTAAATATATTTAAATATTATTAAATATATTTAAATATTATTAAATATATTTAAATATTATTAAATATATTTAAATATTATTAAATATATTTAAATATTATTAAATATATTTAAATATTATTTCGCTTTACTCAAATGATACGAGTAAAGCAAACTGTCAACTGGAAAATAATGTACTAATTTTAATTTTAGATCACTTTAGTACAACATACAAGCTGTCTTCGGTTTGCTCTTTAGTTCGATTGCAATCAGCTCTTTACTTAGAGAAAACATAGCTCAGATTTATTGTATATCCATTGATTTAATTAGTTTTATATATTACAAAGTATTTTATTTAATATAAACTGAATTCAGTTGACTTTTCTTTACAATTTTGAGCATTTGAACAAACTATTTATAAGCTAGTTAAAGCCTCTATTACTGAACGCAAACATTTCTAACTTGACAAGTGCTTTAAAAAAAACCCTGAAAGTTTTATAAAGAAGTTTCCAGAAATAAGTAACTTATATAGAAGGGAATGAAAGATGGTAGGAAGAAAGAAGGAAGGAAGATAAAAGCAATAAACTAACATTTTAGCTTGTTCAGCTTACATTTAATCCATCTTTAGTTTTTGTGTAACTCAAATTCGCTAATTTCTTTTCTAACTAACAGCCTTGCTTAAATTTAGCACAAACTTTGTAACTAATTAGTTAGCCAGCCTCATAGGTGCTTTGTTAGGCAAGTTAGCCTGGCAACTGGTTGGGTTTCTTAACCAGTTTAGTCTTCTGCCAGCTCTAGATCTCCTTGCAATGCCCTACTGCAGACGCCTTGGCCTGACCCCACGTACGCTGCTAACGCCACACAGCAACGGCAACAACAACATCCACAACAACAGCAGCAACAACAGCAAAAACAACAACAACAACAACAACAACAACAACAACATGTACGTGAAAAGCAACAACAACATCAGCACTTCGCAGACAATCGCATTCCACAGTCCAACCTTTGCAAGCTTCAAGCAGCAAGCAGCTCTTCTCTGTCGCAGTTGCTGTCGGCGTCGCTGCTTGCTGTCTGCGTCGCTGCTTGCTGTCGGCGTCGCTGCCTGCATGCCAAAACACCTACACTTAATCCATGAGTCTTCAACTGCTTGTTGTTGCTGTTGCCGTTGCTGTAACACCATCGTCGCTGTCGCCGTCGTCGCTGTCGCTGTCGCCGTCGTTGTCGTTGTCTTTTGTGGCGTTTTTCGCCTTTTTGGAGAGTAGTTGAATCTAATCCATTTGATGTAGTTATAGCACGAGCTATTCTTGTGTGTGTCGCCTCTCTCCCTCTCTCTCTCGCTCTCGCTCTCTCTATCTATCTTTCAGTCCACTCGCTATAGACAAAACAGAAACTGAAAAGGCTGACTCGATCATCGTTTGATATGAATTCGTAGCGCATTATGACAGCATGATTAGGCATAACAGTTTCGTAAAAGGCAGCGCGGGTGGAGGCTGACCGAAATCAAGTTTGAAGTGGATACTAAAAAACTGGCTACACCTCGCCTTGCCGCATGCACCGTGTGCCCCCCTCTAACCACCCCCTGTGCCATGCCACATGCCTTATGCCTTCTATCTCGACTGCCTGCCGCCTGACTTGGCTTAACTTGGCCTGGGCCTGGGCTAAATGAATGGCTCGATCTGTCATTGCGTTAACCCCCCTCTCTTCCCCTACCAAACAAAAAAAAAAAGACACAGCTTTAGCTGTGAATTTGCCTAGGCATGTCACAGTGATTGTAACTGTGATTTTATGTAATCTTTTATTGTTGTTCTTTTTTATGTCTTCAAGTTCTTGTTGGCTATAATAGTTTGTTAAGTAAGCTTACTTGCTAGCTTCGTAAGCTTTTCCTGCTGCTATTAGCTGTGCTTTTTTGAGTGGCAGTAACTGTGACTTCACAGTGATTCACAGTGACTTTAACTGTGACTTTAGTTAGAAATATTAGCTGATACATTTACTGTCTCCATTTCTTCTAGCTCAATGATTGTTGCTTAATTATTGTCAACAATGATTTTTAGTGAACAAGTCACAGTTTTATAGAGCATAGCTGTTCACGCTTTGAGGCTAGTGGATGAGAGCGCCAGGGGGATTACAGAGCGAGGGTGGGGGGACTGGGGGATGGTCAGGCTATGACAATTGTAGCAATTGATGTTAATAATTGACGAAGGTGTTGCTGCCGCTGCCGCTGTCGCTGCTGTTAGTGGGTGGAGTTGTTGTTGCTGTTGTTGCTGTTGTTGTTGCTGTTACCTTTGCGTAATCTTATAGAGCTCTGCGATCTGGTGGCATTGTCTAGCCGCTGAGCACTCGCAACAGATCCGTTTAGCGGCCAAGCAGCAGCAGCAGCAGCAGCAGATGATTGATTAATTTCAGTTTCATTTCATTTGGCACTTGGAACGAGAGCAACAACATCGAGTCAGTATTGAATCACAGAAATTAAATATATTATATACTCATAGATATGCTCAAAGATTATTAAACAATTGTCTGATTATTCTCTCTCTCTCTCTTCTGCGTGTCTTTTGCAGGTATTCCGTGACCCATCGATTTTACAGCGTCATATTCGCGCCTATCACGTTGGAGCACGCAGTCACCCGTGTCCGGAGTGCGGCAAAACGTTTGCGACATCGTCGGGGCTGAAGCAGCACCAGCACATCCACTCATCGGTGAAGCCCTTCGCCTGTGAGGTGTGCTTCAAGGCGTACACACAGTTCTCCAATCTGTGCCGCCATCGACGCATGCACGCCGATTGTCGCGTCCAGATCAACTGCAAGAAGTGCAACACTAGCTTCAACTCGGTCACGTCGCTGTCCAAGCACAAGAAGTTCTGCGATACCACGGATAGTTTTCGCAGTCACCAAAGTCGCCTGCATCACCATCATCATCATCACCATCATCACCAGCAGCAGCAGCAGCAGCAACAGCAGCAACAGCAGCAGCAGCAACAGCAGCAATCACAGCAGCAGCAACCTCCGCCACTGTTGTTGCCACCGGGAGCACATCAGCGACTTGCCGCCGCCAACAGCTCGAGCTCGAGCAGCGAATCCAATAACTCAGCCATGGCCACACCACCGAATCACCTGTTCATGTTGCGTCCGAGCACCTCGTTCTTTCCGGGATTCCCTCACTATGGATTGCCCAACTTCTTTTCGCCTGGGCTGCAGCAGGCGGGCAACTTCCCATTGCCGCACATGTTCCCCAATCCGCAGCTGGCGGAGATGGGACGTGGCCTGACACCGTTGGTCTTTCCCAATGCCGCATTCCAACAGCAGCTGCAGGCGGCCATGAACATCAAGTCTGGTTCACCGCCATTGAAACATGAGTCCAGCTCACCGGAGCATAAGCCCGTCAAGTCCGAGATGCAGGCATCCGACGAGGAGGAGGAGGAGCTAGATGGCGACGAGGAGGAACAGTCCAGCTACAGATTGGAGTCCAGCAAAGCGAAGCCGGAGTCAAGCAAACTGAAACCGGAGTCGAGAAAGATTAAGCGGGAGCTCACATCGGAGGCGACTTCCGCTCAGCAGATCGAGGAGGAGAACGATCTTGATAATGATAGGGTAAGTTAATCCTCTTGCTCTACAATAGTTCGTAACTAATACTCCCTCTCCCTTGCTTATAGAAATCCATTGATATTGTGAGCACTCCCCCGCCAGCGGAGACCGAGACGGACGAACTGGAGCCGGAGAAGAGCAGCGCGGATGAGATCGAAATCGATGAGAAGCAAGCGCAACCTCTGGACTTATCCATTAGCCGCAAGCGTCGCAGCTCCACGCCCGCCCCGCTGTCCATATCCATGTCCAGCCGAACGCCCACACCCGACTTGGAGGCCGACGACGATGTGGAGCAACTGCAGCCGCCGCCAGCGAAGTTGGCCAAGCACAGCTCGGGAGAGTCATCGACATCGCGACAGTCCTACAAGGGCAGCAGTCCAACGCACAGTGCCAGCGCCTCGCCAGGACCCAACACCTCCCCCTCACCGCCGATCAGCACGGGCGGGGATCTCAGCAGCATGTCGGAAAGTGCGGCAGCCTCAGCGGCTGCGGCGGCTGCCGTTTCAGCCATGCCCTGCCCCAGGCCATTGCCTTCGCAGCTGCTGCTGGAGGAGTTATACCGCTCAAGCTTCATAGCGCGACAGAGTCCTTTTTTAGGGCGAATGGGCGGACGGCCAGGTTTTGAGTTGCCACTTGCTGGTGCCCATGCACCAATTAGCAGCAGCTCACGTCATCTGCCGTTTCCGCCCGAGCACAATTTCTGTGAGGCCTTCCGGGCCGCCGGCCTGCCAGCCTCCCGCCCCCATGTGGCTGGCACATCCAGCAATAGCAGCAGCGGTGGCGGCCGTCTCAAGGATCGCTACACGTGCAAGTTCTGCGGCAAGGTATTCCCCCGATCGGCGAATCTAACGCGGCATCTGCGCACCCACACGGGGGAGCAGCCGTATAAGTGCGATTACTGTGATCGTTCCTTTAGCATCTCATCGAATCTGCAGCGACATGTGCGCAACATACACAACAAGGAGCGTCCCTTCCGCTGTCCCATGTGCGATCGTTGCTTTGGCCAGCAAACGAATCTCGATCGGCACGTGAAGAAGCATGAGGCCGATGCGGGCGGACTGGAGTTCCACGACTCGCCCAGCTCCAATGAGGCCAAGGATCGCGATGAGGCGTATTTCGAGGAGATCAGATCGTTCATGAAGGGCGTCTACACGCCCACAAGTCTGGGTGGGGCCGACGGGGATACGGAGGAATATGCGGGAAGTGATGATCAGTTGTCAGTGTCGACGCGACAGTCGGCGAACTTTGATAAGGAATTGCTGGCACATGGCAATAACAACAACAACAACAACATTAACATTATCAATGACAACAACAATAGCAACAGCAGCAGCAGCAACAACAACAACAACAATAACAACAGCAACTCTAACAACAACAACAACAACAATCAGACAAGTTTAGGCGAAACAATTGCCGTTAGCACCTAAAGTTGTTAAACTATTTAATTGTTGTTGGCTAATTGTTGTTTTAAATGAAATGAAAGAAAATGCTTGACAAATTTATAGGGTATTGCCCCAACTTCAACTCTACAAAGAAAACAAAAAACTTACTTTAAACTTTACTTAAGCGTGCCTCCAAGAGGGAAACTAATCTTTAAGTAGTTCGCATTTTCCTTCTAGATACTTATTTATCAATGTAACTAAACAAAAACTAAAAACTAAAAACAACAACAAAAAACATATAAGTTTAACATAAAATTGACAAAATAACTACACGTAGCTATGCAATCAATGGAAAAAGACGGTGAAGTAAGCAGAAAACCTAAAGAAAACTTAAAAAAAAATTAATATAAATATATATAAATATATTTAAAATATAATTAAATGTAATTAAATGAAAATCAAAAGAGAATGAAATGTTTCAAGAAGCTGATATTTCGATAACAAATTTATAACTCTGTACACAAGATCATACTTAAATGTAGACTAGCTTATATACACTCGATATGATCTATATTATAATATGCTAAGCTAAAGTTATGTGCTGCACATATATATATATATATATATATCCAGATATATATAGATATATATATATATATATATTGCAGCAGCAAACGATATTTTGAATGTACGAGCACGTATTTGTATTTGTATTGTCTGTATTCTATACTATAATTAATAAAGCAGTGCGAATAAGTTTAAATATTTTTAGTGCTAATTATTGCAATTCTCAAAAACAAACAAAACAAAAAAAAAACAAAAACATAAATTTTATAACATTTACTTAACGTTTAACTAAATATATAAATATTAATACAAATAAATATATATATATATATATATGTATATGTACATGTGTATGAAGGAAAATTGAAAGATCGTTATGGAAAATTGAAAAATCAATAAACAAAACAATCACAACAGAACCGAAATTGTGTAATTTATTCACTCAATTATTAAATGGGGAAATGTATTAATTAAATTACAGATTTTTAGATATTGAATTACATAAATTTATATATAAAATTTGAGTTTATATAAAGTGGCAAAAGTAAATATTTAAAAGCAAATTGTAAGCTTCAATTGGCATACCAAATTGTTGCTTACAAATAATATATATTTAATATTTTTTTAATATATATATTAACTTAGTTTCCCTTGCGAAATATTAACAAATAATATTATAAACTTAAATGCTTAAGCAACTACTTTTAAATGCCCTCAACTGCTTCTATTCAATTTTAAATTTTAATTCTAAATAGTTGCCTGCTAATTATAGCAATTGTTTAAAGGCATTTAAATGTTTTACAAATATTTATATATTTTTCATTAATTGGGGAACGTTACCATAAATTAATTGACTTAGTTTCCCTTTCGAAAGATTAAGAAATATAAATGTAATCTTAATTGCTAAAGCAACAACATATAAATGCTAACAACTTCTTCAGTTACCATTTGAGCAACTTAAGAAAAAGTTTATTAATGTGTAACAAATAACTTAATTGAGGCAGTTTCATAATTTATTTGCTAACAGAAACCACATGTATCGAGCACTTAATAAAGCCATTAAAATGCTCATCTACTGTAAATGAGCGCATAAAAGAAGACTTTATACAGCCATCAATCCTGGCAGCGCCCAAAACATAATTTGAACCCATTTGCCTACGAACTGACTTTATTATTAATCATTCGCATAGCGCCAAAAAAAAAATATCAAAAAAATAAAAAAACAAAGATAAAAAAAGGTAGAAAAAAAGAAAAGCAAAGAAAAGAAATAACTTGAAACTTATAGCGCAAAAGGCAAAGCGAACCCAAGTCATTCATTCATCTATACATCCATCTATTCGTAGCCGTATTCGTATTCGTATCTATCCATCTAGCTGGTATCTGTATCTGAATCCATCCATCCATCCATCCAGTCATCCATCTGCTCTGAATGCAAAGGCGTGATCGGCAAAGCGAGTTAATTACCCTTCCGGTTTAGAGTGTGTTACGCCTTCGGCGAAATGCGGTTAAGACTATGAACTACCAATATACCAATACCAACAACATTAACTGTATTACCAATACTTGCAATACTTTTCTTTATTTTATTTTTTATTGTTCGCTTTTGTTTCTATTTCTTTTTTTTTTTAAATATATTTTGCTTTGTTTCTTTTTCTTTTTTAAACTGAATTTTAAGTTGTATTAGCCAAATGCTGTATTGGCATCAATCATTTTTGTTCAACCTGTGCACAGAAGGCAGCACCACAGCACCACCGCACCACAGCACCACAGCACCACATCGCCAAGACAAAAGATCAGTCAAAAAGCTGCGGTTCGGTCACTTTCGATTATGCGAAATACATTTGGCAGTCGGTAGCCAAAATAATAATCTTCGGTCAGCTACGTTACCAATCCTCTCTACCTCCCCCCACCACGCCTCTCTCTGCTTCACTCTATCCTCTGCTACTGCTGCTGGCGCATAGTTGGCCCTGACCACAGCCAACTTCCACAATTGTGGCACAATTTGAACGCAAAACTGGCCAAATTATGTTAAATTTGTGTAGAAAACAGTAGATAATTGGTAATTGCCTTCATTCCAATGCGTCCCCTGCCCCACCTCTATCACCCCTTGCCAACGTATTTGGCATTGCCCAGCAAAGAATCTAGATGAACAAACTGTAAATTAGTCGCTTGATTTTGTGGCATAATTTGGCCTTTGGGCGTTAATTGAAGAAGGCCTAATTTAAGCCACAACAGATTTTGTGTAATATGTTAGCCAATTATTCGATTGCTTGATGATTTGGTCAATGGCATTTGGCATTTGGCACGAACTGTGGCGAAATTAATATAATATAAATAGCTATTTGAGATGTGCATGCGTTAAGGTTAAAAAATTATTAAAAATGTATTAGTTTAATTAAGTTATTATTGGAATTCTGAAAATGGCAAAGGAAAGAATTAGGAAATGATTGAGAAGAGAGAGGGAGAGAGGTAGGGAGAGGGGAGATAGAGGAATACAATTATTAAGTTATAAAATTCAAAATAGTTAAGAGAAACAAAAATTAGTTGTTTGATTTATTGTATAAAGCAAAATAATATTAATTTAGATAATGTTTATTTGGTAGAAGTAAAGGTACAATTTGAAGTATAAAGACTTGCTAGACACAGAATAAATATATTATTTATATTAAGTTTATAATAATAATTACCTTATTATGCTTAACATGATTTATGAGACAATATTGATTTTTAAAAGAATATTTATAAATAGTTCTGTATATATAGATATAGACATTTCATTAAACATAAGTAAGAAACAAAGTATAAATGCAAAATAATTACAACTACAATAATATAGTGCAAAAAATAAATAAATAAATTACAATTCAGGAAAATAAGTATATGCGCAAAAAAAAGTATGCAAAGCAAATCGAAACATTCACACTATTTTAATATATTATACTAATATATAGAAACAAAATCTAATACAACATTTTCTATTGGTTTTATTTATTTATTTATTTATTTATTTATTTAACGTCGACTAACAGCAGTCGACCCAAGTATAAAATCAAACTCTTATGATAATTAAATTAGAAATAATTACAAACTTATAACTTATAAAGTTATAAATTATAAACTTAGATAATTTTGTTTCTTTTGTAGGAATAAAGTATTTAAGCAAGAGACTTTTCTCAATGTAACATAATTATTTAATTAAGTAGGTTTATAAGCTGAAACCCATTAAAAAAAGTAGCTGTAGGAGAAGACTTAAGAATTCTATTAAAGATAAATGAATGAGAAACACGGCAAAGTATAAATACTTTAATTGCAATAACTGTAATAGATAAAGAAGACAGCAGAATTATATATAACGAAGATAAGCTTTGCAACTAAGTGGCAACGCCCAACAACGAGTAGTAGCATTAAGACTAGAAAGCAAGCAGAAGTGAGAGAGGATAACAAAAGAGTGTCATGGTAGAAAGAAAGAAGAAGGAAATTGATAAATGAAGAAGAAGTTTAGCTGGAAGTAAAGTTAACATCTGTTTATCTGAGCGAGGAGATAGATTGTTAAATGTTCCAGATTGCTGTTATCGTTGATAGCTTCTTGCTGATAATTAGTTTGCTTTTATTTAACTTAAATAAAACTAAACTCTGTGCTACAAATAATAGACAAATATTAAAGAATACAAATTATATTCTCCCTTATACAGCTGAAAAATGTATACAACTATTTCATATATTTTAGCAATATTTTCCTAAGCTTCTTGTTCTTAACTTTACGTCTTGAAGTCATCACAACTAGCTGCTCTTATTACCAAGTTAACTACAACTATAACTTCAACAACTACTACTCACAATGGCAACAACTTGTAATTCTTCGAAGACTTCTTCTCCACTTGCAATCGCAGTTGATGATCCACTCAGATCGTAACCTTTATTCCAGTTTTTTGGGCAAGTAATGGAATGCTATCACTAGCACTAATATTTTTGCAGTTACCTGATCTATAATTGAGCCTATTCAGGTCACTCACACCTCTCCGCATTGATTATAGAGTGGATGCCACAAGTTGTGGCTGCTGTGGCTGCTGTGGTGCATGTGCTGGCATTGCAAAATGTGGCACAGCCCGAAACGAAATGAGGCAACACATTATGATAACGAGCGTGCTTCAAAAAGTACAATTGGAAACCTTGACTGCGATGGGGAATACGTGTATAACTGGCCCTTGTGGATGGATATGCATAGACTAAGCCATGGCTAAGCAACTGTTGATTATGTGCCAGTTACACAAATGGCCCAGTTACACGCCCCAGCAGCAGCAGCAGCAGCAGCAGCTGTAGCTGCCCCAACAAATGTGGCCCAGGCCCAGAAAATGCGCATCAATGCGCACATTAGGCGAGTTTCCGATGTTACCGAGTACCGAGAACCGTTAAACGCTGCCAGACGCTGCAACTCGTATCTGTGTGGCAAGTATCTGTGGTGACTTTCGAAAGGCAAACGGATGCAAATGTAGACACAAGCCAAAGGCGCCCAAAGGTGGCCCACAGTCGATAGCCATAGACTGCAGTGTGTAGAGTCGTCTGGACTCCAACTTTTCTCCCTCTCTCTCTCTCTCTCTCTCTCTCTGGCTCTGTCTCTGTCTCTTTCTCTGTTGCTGTCGCTGTCTCTGGCTGCAAGCTAATGGCACAATTATGGCAACCAAATCAAAGCAGCCAACGGAAGACGTGAATAGCGAACGAACTGCCATGGAATCTAGCCGAAGGATATCACGCGTATCCCATTGATCCATGAAGACCTACACTCTATATATAGCCCTCGAGTTGAAGTTGCAGTTGAAGCTGATGCTGTTGCTGATGCTTAAGCTGTGGCAGCAGAAGTTGCAGCAGTGGCAGCCAGTTCATCGTCTAACTGTTGTTCATAACTTGGCTGAGTGATTGGGCAGAGTTTTTCTTTTTCTATTTTTTTTGTTTTTCCTATTTTTTCCTCTCTTACTGTTGTTGTGGTTGCAACTGCAACCAGGGGGCAATCAGTCAGCAGATGTTTTCATTTCCTACAAACGAACTAAGTGAGCACCCAAAGCACCCAAAGGTACCACAGATGTTGTTGCTGGTTGTGGCACAGTTTCGTGTAGCAAATTGCGCACAGTGGGCTGGCCCCGGGTCCCCCGGTATTGAGTACTTGATCGCCAAACCACGCCAGCATCCCGCGCTGCCCCTGATCTCACCGATCTCCCCGCTCTCCCTCTCTCTCTCTCACTCGCGTAGCCGCATCGCTCGTCACTCTTTGCCAGCTTTTGCAGATGGAATCAAATATTGTGCAAACTACAACGAGAGCGTCGTCATTCAAGTCCAAACAGCGGGGGGAAGGAGTATTTCTCTTTTATGCTTCTTGCGAATACCTCTTAAAAGTGTGAAGCAGGGTATATAAACAGATAGGCGGCTTGTTCAAGCTAAAGATGCTTCACTTTAAGTAAGTTTAATATCGAGTCCAATTAAAGTAGTTAATGCTAAATACTGCAAATAAATTGTGAGTATATAGACAGCCCAAATACCCTGTATTGCTAAAATGCTTATAAACAGCTGTTTTTTCTGATTAAAATATTATTTATTTGAACTGGAAGTAAAGTTTGGTATATAAAGTAGCTTATTCTAAATTAATAAGCTGTGCGTATATAGACTTAGTAGTTACCCTATACAATTGGAATATGATTAAAGCAGATAGCATCTCTTTAGGCTATTTTATATATTAAAATTTCACCTGGGAATTAAATTTGCATTAATTGTAAGTATAGATACCCTATAAAGTTGAAATAGTACATGCATACATAAGCAGAAATGTAATTAAAAGAGTTTTATTTGCTTACAACATTTACTACTACTTCTGACAAGAAATTTCAATTTACAGGGTATCTTTAAGTCAAGCGAGCCAATGGCATTCAGTAATGCAATGGTAATGCAGCTCTATATTCTGGTAGACAGGAATATCAGCTTAAGCTAACAACTAATTTAATTTTACAGGGTATCTTTCAGTCGCACAACTACAAAGTCATTTGTGCATTTAATGGCATTAACATGAGTCTTGTGTGCTGACAACATCATTAAGTAGTGCTGGCATCCCTTTTTTATTTACAGGGTATCATGCAGTCGCCCATACTCAAGTGCCATACTCTACTTGCTGTTGGCACTGTGTCTGTGTCATGCGCCTGGCACACGGCCTGTAACTAAATCACACTAATCAAGCCCCAAGTGCTGCTCCAGCTACAGCTACAGCTTCAGCTGCAGCTGGAGTTGGAGCTGGAGTTGGAGCTGCAGTTCGAGTTGAAGCTACAGTTGAAGCTGCGGCTTGTGGAGGGAAGCTTGGGCATTGGGGAGCACTCAGCTCTCAGCTCACCCAGCTCACAGCTCACAGCTCTTAGCTATCAGCTGAAGCGCTGCTCGTGCCGCTTGTCGTCGCCCCCGAGACGCGTCGAGTGATCACTGAAATTGGCAAATCAAAGCAATTGATACATTAAATTACAATGCAGACGATTTGTTCACGATTCCACGCCTCATGTTTTCCACTTTTTCTCTTGTTGCCTTTTTGCATTGTTGTTGTTGTTGCTGTTGTTGTTGTTGTTGCTGACTCCATCCACGCAATGCAACAAATTTATCACCAGACGCTGTCGTCGTCTCTTTGCTGGTGTCATCGTCAATGTGGCAGCTTTTGCCAAAATGCCATGCCACAAAAAGACACCACACACACACACACACACACACACATACACACAGACATGGACACATGTGCTGAAACAACAACAGAATGTCTTTTTGGGGCCAACACACGCCATTCAACACCCATTACGAGCCTGAATTGTTTTGTGTGTGCCTCGCTCCGTTGCAATGCGACGCGATGCGATGCGATGCGATGCGTGGGCTTAAATTATGTTGGAAATGTCATCGTAAGATTCAACACGACAACAAGGGATGACATAAATTTCCACCAACATCATGTTGCCACATGAGCGACGTGGCAGCTTCAGCTACAGCGCCACACTCGCATCCAAGCATCCAAAAATGGCAATAGCTCTCATTGTTGTTGTTGTTGCTGTTGTGACTGTTGTTGCAAACTAGAGTATGCATGTTGGCCAAGTTAAGGTTGCGCCTCAGCCTGTGCCTTAGCCTGTGCCTGTGCCACAGCCAGTCAGTGCAGCTCCATCTCCATCTGCTGCTTCAGCTCCAGCTCCACACACATCATTGCTCTATCAGTTGAGATCTCAGCGATTGTGCGCCAAAGCCAAACTTGTAGCTGGCAAAGGAGGAGGCGGTCGCCAAGACGACACCAACAAAAACAACTACAACAACAAAAACAACAGCAACAACAACAACGACGATGACGAACATAGGCCAGCCGCATATCTAGGAATATACACGTTGCAGCATACGAAGGTTGCCTTGAAACTTGCAACATTAATGGATCAATTGAGCTACTTAGTAATATATTGTAATAATCAACTATAATAATAATTTATATTTAAACTATTTTAGATCTCCACTTTTTAAAATAAAAGTTTAATTAAATATTTAGCAGTAAAAGCAGCCAGCGCTTTAGTCATTTTAATTCTTTCTAACTTTAATATAAATCAATAAATAAATAATATGAAACAAAGATAAATTGGTAGAAAAATTATGTTAAATTAAATGAAATATTCAAGATTCTTTATTTAAAATTGTATTTATATATAATTTTCATTAAATTACTCTTAGTTAGTGTTGAAATTGTTTACTATTTATATATTATTACTTTGTAAATTGTTTAGCATTTATTGATTAACATTTATAATAAATAAAGATTTAATTGTATTGAAATATGAATTACAAATTCTTAAATAATATTTCTGATAAATTTTTAATGACATTAATTTTAAATTATATATTAAATATTTATTTATTTATTGATAATAAGTTATGCACCTTTTCTTTACGCATTGTGATTTAGAAAACTTAAGACAGACATTTCGCTGAAGCTATTATTTATATTGCCAGAACTAAAATACTTAATTATAGTAAATGATGCTAACATCTTATAAATCTATAATAAATTCTATATTAATATTCATAATTATAATATAAGTTGTATTCGTTTTATGAGACTAAATTGTTCTATTACTTTACGAAGTTATTGTTCTGCAATTTGCACCTTTCTTTTAATGAAGATATTCTCACTCTTCCTCTCTAACTCTACCGCTCTCTCTCTCTCTCTCTCTCTCTCCCTCTATCTCTATCTCTATCTCTATCTCAATTTCTATCTCTATCTCTATCTCTATCTATCTCTATCTCTATCTCTATCTCTATCTCTATCTCTATCTCTATCTCTATCTCTATCTCTCCCTCTATCTCTCCCTCTATCTCTATCTCTATCTCTATCTCAATTTCTATCTCTATCTCTATCTCTATCTCTATCTCTATCTCTATCTCTATCTCTATCTCTATCTCTATCTCTATCTCTATCTCTATCTCTATCTCTATCTCTATCTCTATCTCTATCTCTATCTCTATCTCTATCTCTATCTCTATATCTATCTCTATCTCTATCTCTATCTCTATCTCTATCTCTATCTCTCTCTCTCTCTCTCTCTCTCTCTCTCCATCTCTCTCTATCTCTCTCTCTCTCTCTCTATCTCTCTATCTCTATCTCTCTCTCTATCTATCCCTCTTTCTTTTGCATTCAGAGAACTCTTCAAACTCCCCATTCGTCAGCATCATCATGCATGCGGCCTTATGTAGTGCAAGATCTGGCCACAACAACAAATGAAACTAAAACGGATCAAAGACACAAACACACATAGGAAACGGAGTAGAGCTAGAGCTCCAACTACGTCTTCCTCTGTCCTCTCTCTCTCTCTCTCTCTCTGCTCGTCTGCAGCTTCCCTGGCTGTACCTTAGCCCCCATCTGCGACTCCATCAGCATCTCCATCCTCTGTGCGCTTGGCTCTTTGGCTCTGTTGGCTGTTTTGCTGTTTGGCTGTCGCTGCAAAGGTGTTTTGCAATTTAACTGGCAACGCCGCAGCACCCAAAAAGCATCAGCTCGTGGCTTGGGATGTGGATGTGGATGTGGATCTATCTAAGGCACACTAGCTGGCCCGGCTGGGCCTTTGACTGTGGCTCGTTTATTTCTGTGTGGTTTCTTAAGCAAATCAGGGAGGTGCAGTGGCGGGGATTGCAGTAGCGGGGTATGGGGTGATGGGGAATGGGGAACGGGATCGTAGCGAGCCCCACTTCACATGCCACATGGCAACATAAGTAGGCGCGTGGCATTCGTGTGTTGTTGTTACTATTATTGTTGTCGATTATTGTTGTTGCCGTTGCTGTTGTGATTGTTGTTGTTGCCAGACATATAACAACAACGTAAAATGACAATAAAATGCAAGCAGCAACAGCAACAACAATAAGAAAATAGAAATAGAAAAAGAAAAAGAAAAATAGGCGAATGCCAAATCCAAATTGAATGCAAATGAAAGCCACAAACTATGCTAAATTCCTGAAATCGCATCGGATTGGCAATTTGTGCTTTCCTTTCCAACTGACTGCCTCTCTATACATAGAAGTGTGTGTGTGTGTGTGTGTGTGTTTATGTAGTACCCAAAATGCTCTCGAAGGCCTCGTTTCCTTTATTTAGTTAGTTCAAGTTGTGCCAAGTCCAAGCACTCGTCGTTGTCTTGGTTGATTGCCCGGCACTGCAACGTTTTGGCCAAGTGCTGGTGGCTTCTTCTTCAACGATTGCAATTGCAATTGGATAGCACTTATCATATGCAACATATTGACTTGGCTTACAAACTAGCTAACCTAATGAACATAGCTGTAAAAGATACTTGAAATTGCTTTCAAGTCGTTCAAATTGGATTGCGTCGAAACTTGAAGTCAATAAACGGCAAATTATGTTTGTTATTATTGAATGTACATTTTGGCAATTGTAAATATACAGAAATGTATATCAATTAAATATAAACTAAATATAAATCATTTATATTTGTAAAACACAACACAATGTCCTATAATTATCTATATATTTATGACAAATATTTCTGTTGAAAAAATACTTGAACGGATTTGTATAAACATCAGTGTCAGTGTCATAGGGCCAGCGAAATACATTCAAATATGCAAATGTCCCGTGACTGTGTGTTGACCAAGTTCCTGCATCCGTTTACTGACGAGGGTCGCCCACATGTTGTGGCCGTAACTAAAAACCCAGTTAACAAAACCTGGTTAATTGCAACTGCTTACTGTCTGGCACTTTCCGGCTATAACAGCGGATTTTAACTCCCCCATCCAATCAGCTATGTGTGTGTGTGCGTGTGTGTGTGTGTGTAAGTCTGACACATTTCGCTCTGCACGCAAAATGATATAAATCATTTGTCGTTGTCGGATTTCATGTCGAAATGCCCATTAAATAACATTTCTACATCAATTGAGAGGGTCATAAATAAATTGCAAAATATATATAGAAAATACAAAAGAACAAACACACAAAAACTAAAAGCCGGAAAAAAGCTTTATAGATATAACAATTTTTGTATATATATATATATATATATATATATATATATATATATATATATATATATATATATATATTGTTTTTTTTTTATTGTGAGTCTTGCAATAAAAACAACAACTCATCATTGAAGCGGTCAGTCAGCAACAAATAGCAAGAACAACGCCTAGTTACGGATATTTCTATAAATATATATATTTGTGTATATATATATATATATATAGAAGTATAGTTATAGTATATATATATTGGCAACATATTGCGGCGGCACCTAATATAGCAAAACAAATTTAATTTAAATTACAGGCGTGGTCGCTTGCCCGCACTCAAAGCTCTCATTGTGCACTGCGAGCTGCTGTTGTTGTTGTTGTTGTTTTTGTTGTTCATAAAATATGCAATAATCTACCACAGAGGCGCGCAATATACTTAGATAAAGTTTAGAGGTCGACTTTGACTTTCTAATTTATTTATGCGACGACTCGTCGTCGTCGTCGTCGTTGTGGTTGTGTTTGCCATTTTGTTCCTAGGCCAGAACAGAGGCAATCGATAGCATGATGCGTTGCCTGGCAAACTGGCTAAGTAGCAGATAACAGTTAACAGTTAACAGTTAAATAGCACTGCTGATTAAGTAACTAACATGGCCAACGAGTTGACTAACTAGTAACTAACATTGATAGAACAACAAAAGCGACAAAGACTGTCCACAAGGCAACACCCAATTTCAACAACAATTCTTGTTGTTGTTGTTGTTTTACTATTGCATTTGCTGCCTGAAATTTGCAGCTGAAAGTTGGCAGTTAGGTTGAGTCGAGACCACCAAGGAACACGCCCAAACAAGTCGCACAGCTGTGCATAGACATGGCCTGATCTCTGCCACGGATTGCAGTTGCCTCAGAGCGCCAGCAGAGAGACGCCTTCAGAATTAGAATCTAATTCAATTTGCCCGGCAATTGCAATGCACACAATAACTTTTAATTTAGCCACAACCCAAATTGGTTAATAATTATTAGAAAAACAAATGAATAAAACCTAAATATATGAAACCTAAAAACAAATCAAAAAGAAATGAAATTAAAAACGAAAAACTGTTAAATATTTTATAAATAAAATACATTTAAAATCTATTAAGAAATGTGATATTATTTTGATTTAAAGAACATAATAATTATGAAGAAAAAGTACTTCAATTAATATTATAATCTTTACTTAATGAATTTACAAGTTTTTATATATTTTATATATTTTTCCCGCAATTCTCCAATAAATAATAGTATAAACAAACAAATAGAAAGAAAGGTTGATTAGAATAAATTGTATTATGAACTTAAGTAAGTTAAAATAATCTTCAAAGCCCATAATTTAATATACTTTTAAAGTAAAGTGTTCAAAGCAATTTTTAATTACATTTTTTCTTCAATTACATTTTCAAATTAATTTTCTCGACTATTTCAAAGCAATTTATTTAAAATTTAGACAGCAAATGCATTTAAAATGCGCAGTGAAATTATTTTCAAAAATAAATGTTAAGTTATGCTTAATATTATAGTGAAAAAATGCTTTATTGCTTTCAAAAAACAGCCTAAATGAAGGTTAACTCCATATGAATCATATAATTTATAGATAGATTAATAATGTTATACAATATATAAATATTTCACTTTTTTGCTAGCATTGTCAAAAAGTAAAAGTCATTAATGATTGTCTTTCACTTTTTGAAACATTGTCAATCTCTTAATTTGAATAGAAACCATTTCAACATCTGCAAGAGTCATACACTGAGAGACAATTTGAGTACCTTTTATTTCTAAAGCAAACCCGCATATGGACACACATAAATATATATCATCTTATCTGAAAAGCCAATCTCAACAAATCGTAATCTGCCTCTGCACAGACAAACGTTGCCATGTTGCAAGTATTTTTTGTGTATGCTTGGCTTGTTGTTTATTTTTTAATGCATTTTCCATTTTGATTAAATTGTAACAAGTGCCAGCCCACATATCGTTTTTCTTTTCCGTTTGTGTGGAGCGCGAAAAAACAGAAAACTACAGCAACAAAAACAACAATAACTAGAAATGGAAATCATTTACAAATTTATTGCTAATATTTCATGTTATGTGTCGTGTTGCATAAATACAAAAAGGCCAGCCCCAAAAGCCTAGTGCAACATGTGATATTCAAGCCACAAAACAATTTTCGCTCGCTTGTTAATTGCAAACTTTTGCTTTTAATAGCGACAGCAACAACACCAATGCAGCAGAACACAGAACACAGAGATAGAGAGAGAGAGAGAGGGAGAGAGCGAAGTGAGTAGAAGGTGGATAAGAAGAAGTAGCGGGTGGCAGAGAGTATGCGAGCCGAGGCTATGCTCGTAACTTCGTGTAGTCCAAGACAAATGGAGTCCACATCAATACAATACACAGGCAGAGCGAGAGAGCGAAACACTGACTGGCGCTAACGGTAATCGGCAGCGCAGTCGCCGTCGACGCTGCTTTACTAACAACGCCGTTATGGGCAGTAGCCAATGCAGCAAGAGTCAGTTGCCTGGGCGGGTGCCCACACCAGCACACTACACACACACACACACATGCATGCAGCTGACAGACAGTCGCTTAGTCAGTCGCACAGTCAGAAAAAAATTGTATCAAAGGCCGCTGCTGAGAGAGCGCGGGCAGCAGCGAGTTTGTTGCCCAAGCCTTTTGTTTTTAGCATTGAGCGTGACTCGTTTTTCTGTTGTTGTTGTTGTTCTTGCTGATGCTGTAGTACTTGTTGTTGTTGTTGTTGAGCGACATGCACGAGACCAAACGACCGCCGACCATCGACCACCGACCACCGACCACTGGCGACTGCAAGCAGCGACGCTGGCAGCGACGCCACCACACCCTTGACTGGATTGCAAAAAAAATAGACAACAAAATAATAATAATAAAAGAGAGAAAAAAAAAACAGTTGGCCGCGGTTCATTCGCGTTGGTTTTGTGTTTTCCTCAGCTGCTTTGGCATTTTGTTGCTGTTGCTGTGGCTGTTGCTGTGGCTGTTGCTGTGGCTGTTGCTGTGGCTGTTGCTGTGGCTGTTTCTGTTACCGTGGCTCCGACTGCTTGCTGCGGCGTCAATTTGCTTTAAGCCATTTCGCGCCCGCTTGGACAACTGGACGAACATTTGCTCCTTTTGTAATTGTGCGCAGCAGCCGCTGTCGCAGTTGGCGCTGCCTTTGCTATTTTTGATCGGCTGCGGTGCTATCTATCGGTCCGGTTTTTCTATTTTTTTCTATTTATTTCTTTTTTTTTGGGTGATTCAAGTTTCGCCAAGCGGCCGCGCTGTATTTCGGATGGTCTTTGGTCTTGGTCGCTGCTCTGCGCTGCTCTGCTCTGCAGCAACAGCAGCGACAGCGAAGGCGGCCAGTTGGCAGCTGCAGTGGGGCGTTAATGTGCTTTGCTATTTTATTTATTCATGCCAAGCATCTAAGCTAGTAAATTGTATTGCTCGGACCTCAAACTCGGACTCAGACTCAGACTCAGACTGTGACTTCGACTCGGGCTTGGCTTTAGCTTTAGCGACAGCAACAACAACAACAACAACAGCGACAACCACAGCGACAGCGACAGCGACAGCAACTGCATTGCAGGCCAGCAGCTTTTGCTTTTCATTGGACCACGACAACAACCACAACAACCACAACAACCACAACATCTACAACAACAACAACAACAACGACGACGACGACATCAGATTGTCATTCTTGTTTTTTGCTTCTTTTTTAATTGAAAGTCGCCAGGCGTAGTTGCTCATACCCTAACTGACCAAGAGTTCTAGCTATGCTACTCCACTCCACTCTTTTATCGATAACAATTTTTAGCGATAACTTGACCATTTCTGTTATCGTTTTTATAAAGAAGACTTGATAACCTGTGGAATATTTCTTAATAAAAATGAAACTATAACAATAAATTATACAATTCAATTCTGTTTCTCTTCCTTTAAATGATGTTACACTTATAATTAAATCTGATTTCAATTATTGTGTAGCTGAAGACTTCACGGTGTATCAATAAATTGAGCAATAAATATTTTTTAATAACTTTAAGTCTTAATTTCGCTGCATAACGAATGATAGTAAATTGAAAATCGTAATAAAACTATTGCTACTATTAATAGTTAAAAGACTTTTCTCTTTTATTAATATGCGCTAGTAAAAAGTGACTTTAACTATTGCTGCGGCCAATTGAAAGAGTATTTCCGAGTCGTCTGCTTAACGGTTGTCAATTTTTTTGTGGCCGCCGCTTGCACTGTCATTAATTTGTTGCTCTAATATTTTGTAAAAATTGGTTTACTTTGTCGCTGGGACAGCTGGCTTCACTGGATTCACTTTTTAATGGCTGCGTGCAACTTTTGGTGTCCACATCCAGATGTGTCCGATCATGTGCGGCACAGGAGGATGGCGATGGTTGTTACACAATTGCGGATATGAATGAGTAATCCGTGGGCACATTGGCTTGATATATGTACGTCCGTTACATATATAGAAAGAGAGACATTTGCAGACAGCGAGGACAGACGTATACACAATGGGCGCGCACACGTGTCGTATACGTAACGCAAATTTACATTGACTCGATTCTTATCGTGTTGCCAAGTGGCCACGTGTGCTGCGCCAATTGTCACTGTTTTGTTGTTATGTAATCGCCCGACGAGACTGTCATTAGGCCAAACTTTAATTTTCGCACAAATTTTTTGTTTAACAGCTTCATGCTGAGCCACAGCCACAGCCAATGTGCACTTTGTTGGCCAAGACCAGCTGAGACTGACGCTGACGCTGAGGCTGAGGCTGCATGATTCATGGCTTTGCCACGGCTCGACTTCTATGACTTTGCTCCCACTTCAACGACTCCCCCTGCTTCTCTCTCTCTGCAGCTCCACTCCTCCTCCCACTTGCCACTGCCTGAACAGAATTCGGTAGTCGTTAAAATCGCATCTAAAGCCACCGTCGGTGATCTTCGACGATCTTTGCAGCGCCGCATCATAAAAACTGCAGATCTTGTACGCCCATAAAAAGCGAACACACAAATCTCAAATAGAGAAGATAAAAAAAAAAAACAAAATACAGATTTCCACTTCGTTCCAAATTGCCGACGGTATTTTTAATGCTGCTTTGGTTTTTAGCTTTTTACCCATTGTTGTAATGTGCTAAACAAGTGTGTGTGTGTGTGTGTGTGTGTGTGTGTCGCTGTCTTGTTTTAGGGTTTAGGTGCATAGCCTTAGGACAGTTTCGGGTTGAGTCTGTCTTGAGCCTTGTTAGCTGGAACAATTTAGAACAAGCCAATAAAAGTGGCATTAGGCCAGCGAGCATACCTAAGGATTATGGCCAGCTGATTTGGTGTTAAGTATCTAGTTTATATTTATTCTACACTAAATTGAATATTATGTGCATATTAAATGCTATAGGAGATTACTATGAGAATGCGCTGGCTTTTACTGGCATTTTCGGTGCCTTTCTTTCCCTTCTTCTCTCTTCCCACTCAACGTGCAGATACTCATTAAATAACTTAAGCATAATAACATTTTATTATTTTATATTTACTGTTCGATTCGAGTTTAATTTAGAATTTAATTTAAAAATTAATACTTCTTTTATCTTCTTCAATTTCTACTTAATTAATTTAATTAATAATATAAACTTTATAAACTTTGATTTAATATATCATATTTATTTTGTTCTATTAATCAAACAACTATTTATATATTTTCTATAGCAAATTTAAATACCTATAATGCAATCTCTTATTATGCTAATTGTATAATAAACGTCTTTAAAAATATATTCTAAACAGTTGAAAGACTTCCGACATTTCACTTTAAATTGCCATTAAAGCTGAAATAGAAAGTTGACTTTAAACGCTGACACTTTTAATTAAATTATACAAATATATAGCTATGCAAAATATACAAATTTATTTAGCAAATTGCAGCAATTTGGTTAACTAAATTGTATATTCGAAATGGCCAAGATTTGAGATATTGGCCATAAGATTGCACAGAGCTTTTATGGCCAGCAAGCGGAGAGCACGAGTTGCAAACATAAAAATAAAATATTTATTCTATGTTTCTCTCATTCTGTCTGTGTGTGTGTAAGCCAATTAACTAATTAGCAAGAATTTGCCAATGTGAAATTATTATATGCACATTCGAATAGCGATAAGAATTAAGGAAGGCGACAAATTGTGTGTAGATACAGTGAGAATTCGATAAGTTGCACACTGGGGAGAGAATGAGAAATATAAGAATTCTTTTAAAGTAAACAAGATATACTAGATAAATTAAATAATTTGATATAGAAAGCATAATATTCTGAAGTATAATATAAATAAACTAGAGCTGTTAAGTACACTACATTATTAATTATAATATATATTTAGTATATAAAAAAAATACAATGAAAATGTTGGAATAAATATATATATAAATTTATAAAAGAACATATAAAAACTTTAAGTAAAATTAAAAATATTGTGAATTAAATTAAATTTGATTATAAAATATTTAAAAATATTATTATTTTCTTATAATATTTAAAAACATTAAATTTATATTAACTTTAATTAAAATAGAATAATTTAGATAAATCTAGTGTAGTTCTGTTTTCGATATTAAAATATATCTAAATATGAAACAATTGATAGCATTTGACATCAATGAAGTTGCACTGTGTGCGTGTTTATGTGTGTGTGTGTGTGTGTGTGTGTGTGTGTGTGTGTGTGTATGTGTGTGCAAGTGGGGACAGATCAAGCGCTTGATTGTCTACAACGGCAAAACTTAAGACGATGTCTCGCAGCGACAACAACAGCAGCAGCAGCAACAACAGCGACAACAACAGCAACAACAACAAGATCGACAACAACAACAACAACAACGACAACAACTGCTATAAGGCGGTTCAAGTAAAACCAGTGCACTTAAATATCGCCTCAACAAAACGAAAAGTGACAATTTAATTGCGTCAAACGCAGCATTCGATTGGCAGCGATAACTGCAGAGCAAGTGAGGAGAGAAGGAGTAAGAGAGACGCAGCAATAGAGATAGAGGGAGAGACAAAGTTGTGGAGACGTACAGAGCAGACTAGACAGTTACAGGTATATATATGTATACGTATATATAGATAGATACATATAAATTCATGGATGCTGTCTGCGACAGTCTGCCAACAGCAACAGCAACAACAACGACAACAACAACAACAGCAACAGTATCGACAACAACAACAACAACGTGCTAGGCTTGTTTAATTGAGAAGCGATCATAAAAATGCTTATGGCTTGTTTATACGCCTCGATTTGCAGCAGTTTGGCGCGAATTCAGTTCACTTTACTTGAATTGAGTTTGGTTATTTGTTGTTGTTGTTGTTGCTATTAGTTGTTGTTGTTGTTGTCGCTGACGTTGGCGAACAACATCATTGCCGCTCGTCGTTCGATTTATGCATTGCGTGTAAATTATAACTTAACAACGTTTATTTTTTATTATTATGCGAATATTTCTTCTTTTGCCTAATTTTACAGCCACAACTATGATAGCTTAATGTACTTAATACAATTAATAGCTGAATATACTTAGATTCTTATGGAATGTGCTATGTGCAAAGTAGAAGAAGTCAATTTCCAGTGCTCATAAAGTTAAAGAAAGTTATTTAAAACAATTATTTTAAAGCTAAAAAAAGTTGCAAAGGAATGCAACTAAGAAAAGCAGCATTAGCGCCATCTAGTGCACGTTGTTTTTACAGTCTGTGAATTTATTTACATTTATTTATGTATATTTTGCTTTTAAAAACTTTTTATATTGTATTATATTTATATATTATTTAAAATATTAAGTAATATTTACTTATGCATGAAATGCATTTAATTATATAATTAATATAGAATTCTTAAACTGTCCACAGGGTATCTCATAGCCCAGCATGCTCACTTGCCTTTTGCCAGATTAGATAAAGGCATTCGCTGGCTTCTTAGTCTGCATATTAATGTCATAAAACTTGTCTTATTAAGACCCGTGCTAAATGTGTCCACAATACGACGCGCATTATTTACAACTCTTATAATTTATTAACTAATCAGAGCTCAAGCCCACATATCATAATGAGATTGACTTATGAACAATAAATAAACTGATTACTCTCACTTTCTTGCCAATTAAATGGCAGTTAAGTCTAAGTTAGGGCCCAAACGTTGCGACACTTTTGATAACTGTTATCAAAGCTGTGCTGATTGTTGATTGTTGTGTTTGTTAGTGTTGTTGTTGTTGTTCGAGGCAAATGAATTGTAGTTTATTTATTTAATTTATTAATTGTTGTTCTTTATTTTAGTAATTTATTTATAATTTTATATATTTTATTTCGGTAAATATTTTTGTTTATCATTTCTTTTATTTTTATTCTTTATTCTTTTATTTATAGTTTAAAAAAATATATACAATTTAATTTTATAAAGAATAAAATTAATAGTTACATTTTATTATATTAAATTATATTTAGTTATTAATATTAAATATAATATTACAAATAGAGAATATAAATAGAAATTAGCATCAAATTTAAGCAAATTAAATATATTTTCAAAAATAATTAATAATAACTAATATATAATAAATTATTATAAATAAAATTTAATATATTAACAAAAATAATTCTAAATAAAATAAAAACAAACTACTTAATAAAACTAAATATATTTTTAAAAATATTAAATAATTAATTCACTAATAAAATTAAATATATTTAACAAAATAAATGTAATAAATTTATAATTTGTATAACTTGCACAACAAAAGAGTTTTTTTTTAACAAAGTTATTAAAAGAAATAATTCTGCTATCTGAATGCTGTTTAATAGGGTATCTCTGAGTCGTTCACTGCCTGCGTGTGCTGCATGCTCACTTGACGCTGTTTTCGTTTGTTATTTATACATTGGGGCGACACAAGTTGGCATCATTAAGTGCGCTCGCCATTCTCTATTAGCCGACAAATTCTTGGCCTTCCCTGTCGGGCAGCAGCCGCAACACGCGGTTCGCTTAGACGGACACCTCTCGGCTGGGCAGGGGAGGGGGGCAGGGTAAGGCAGGGTGTGGGGTTGGGGGAACGGGACAGATAATGCTTGTTCCACAATCTAAATGGCCGTCTCGGCACACCTTAGAATTTGAGTGTGTTACAATTTGAAGTTGTCGACAATGGCAGCGAGTGTTGTTCTCGTTGCTGTTGTTGTTGCTGTTGCTGTTGCTGCAGTTGTTGCTGTTGCTGTTGCTGACCAACTGCAAGCAGCGAATTGTGAAAGTATCTATTGGATACGACGAGGCGCTGCTTTGGCATCCCATGTGCCACACGACGTATGCTTAATTACAAACAAGCAAGGAAACAATGCCAGCAACAGCAACAACAGCAACAACAACAGCAACAACAACAGCAACATTGGCTGCAGCATGAGCGTTTTAAAGGCTGTGGCTTTGATGCTGCTTGCCCAGCGCGCGCTCTTTTGGCAACTGTTGTGAAGATTAGTCGCAGTGGGTCGCACATTTCGTTTCGCAATCGATTGCAACATGCAACAACAGCAGCAGCAGCAGCAGCAGCAACAGCAGTGGCAGTGGCAACACACGAAACGAATGTGGCAAGCAAAAGACTATGTTGCTCTACAAAATAGAAAAAAAAAATATAAAAATATATAAGAAAACTAGTTTAGGTGGGACCAATGGATATTCTTTTACTGCTATTTTGTTGCAACTTGCGACTGCGACTGCAACTGCAGCCTCGAAGCAACGCGACGCGACGCGACGCGACGCGGCATTCTAATGGCCGCCCAATATGACTAAGCACACTCATCGCACTCCTGCGTCCAACGTGTATGCAAATCGAAACCAGTTTAAGCAGCAGCAGCAACAACAACAGCAGCAGCAGCAGCAGCAGCAAAAATATAGCAAAATATGGGTCGAGATCTGAAAATGCAGCTGATCGAATTTTTGCATTAGGCGCAGCAGCGGCAACTGCCATCCGGCCAGCACCAACTGTGCCCAAGCTGCTGCCTGGTTTGCCTGCCTGATTATCTGCCAAGGAAGGCATGCCAGCAACAACTGCAGCAGCAGCAACAACAACCGCAGCAACAACAGCAACATCAGCAGCAGCAGCAACAGCAACAACTGCAGCCGGCTGAGCTGAAAATCGAACGCTATCTATATCTAACGAAGCAGGGCCATATAGCCAACATTTTGCTATTAGCCAAAGAAATATACAACACACTCACACACACACACACACAGCAATAAGTATCTGTATCTATGTATCTATGAGCTTGGTCCAAGCGAAACGCAGCAAACGTAACGTATAATCTAAGAGGCACAAAATCAAGAGTGTGTCTAAGCCATGGCAGGCCAGGCAGCTGCTGCCTGATGAAATGCATTGTAAGCCAACAGCCAACAGCCAACAACCAGCAACAACAACAACAACGATCCATGCACGCCTTGGCGCGTACGTGGCGTTGTCGGGGCGGACGTTGCTGAGGCCGTCCCGTCGAATCTGCTCGGTGGCCCACAGGCCACTCAACTCGCCATCGCCATCGCCATCGCCAGCGTCGTTGTTGTCGTTGGAAGTAAAAAGTAAAAAAAAAAAATAAAAACAACACAAAAAAATCTACATTTGTCCAAAATACCACAACTGCAACAACAACAGCAACAACAGCAACAACAACAACGACAACAACGATGCTGTTGCTGTTGCTGTGGCTGCTGCTGCTGCTGCTATTGCTGTTGCATAAAAGCAACGCTCCAAATTGCTAACTGAGCGATCCAGTTTAAATTGCAATTGCTCGTTAATGGGCACTAAAACGTGCCGGTGTCGATGTGTTTCTGTGCCTGTGTTGGTTGCCAACCGTTGCCATTCGGCTCTGCATCGTTTTCATATATTTTTATAGCCCGAAATACGAGCAGCAAGCAGCGAGCAGCGCTGATGGCCGGCGTGTGGCGTGCGCGACGGCGTATGCGCAACGTGGCGCGCACCACTCATACGCACTGTGGTGCCAGCGGCAACAGCAGCAACATCAGCAACAACAGCAGCAGCAACAACAGCAGCAGCGGCCAACTCTACAACTCTACTGCCTTGTTGTGCTAATGATGGCAATGCAATAGCACTATTAGTGCTTAATCTCGCATATATAGCACTTTTTATGAACTCTACAAAATTGGAGACTTTCAAAAATCTCTACAAACTCAACTAATAAACTGACAACAACGTTTATAAGGTATAAAATGCTAATTAAAGGTAAATGCAAAAGTGTAGACTTTTGAAAGCGCACTTAATACAGCAGCCCAACCAATATGGAGACTTTTACTTGGTAACTAAACACATCATTAGTGTGCAAATCGATCAGACATTAAAGAAGCTAGTTCAAAAACCAAATTGTTAAGCTAAAATAATAAGTTGCGGAAGTCTCCATATGTGTAGAGTTACCAATAGCATAATTATGGCATACCAACCAGTTCTAATATAGCGGAAATCAATTGCGCTGTTGCCCAAAAATGTTTGCAATAACTCTACAATTTTGTAGAGTTTCAACGAATGTCTACACAAACATTAGATGTATTTTACCTTCTGCCTGTGGCTTCTTTAATGATTTGGCAATTGCAAAGAGTTATTTTTATAGGTTCTTGGTAAGTCTACAGAAATCAAATTTGCAGCTAAACGAGCTGCGATCATAACTTAAAGCCTGACAACATATTTCACAATTACGAAACAATTCCGCCCACTGCTAAATAGGGAGACCCGGCAGCTCTTTAGGCCACACGCTGAACACAATAGAACCGTACCCTAAGTCAGTCAGCCAGCCAGACAGCCAGCGAGCAATGCGCATGCCAGGCGCACAGATACAGTTGCAATTCGCAGATACAAATGTATCTTAAGCTGCCAGAACGAAACCAGAGCAAAGCCTATGGCAATAATTATGAAAACACTCGTCGGGGAAGTCGACGTCGTCATCTTCGTCGTCGTCGTCGTCAAATGCGGTTCGTGCCTTAATAAACTCCGCAAGCGACTGCATATTGCAAATTTCAATAATAATCGAACAGCAACAACAACAACAACAACTATTAAATTTATATATATATATATATATATATATATATATATACAAATATATATATATATATATATACAAATATATATATATATATATATATATATATATATATATGCAGTTAAAATAGCTACGTTTGCTTTGATGACGTTGCTCGTATTATTGATTTAAACATCAAGATAAATTGCATTGAAGTCTGCCTTAGACCAAAAGCCAGCGATCGCATTAGAAGGCGTACAATCAGCAACAACCACAATAACAACAAGCACAGCGAACAACAACCACTTTGGACAGCAACAGTAACGACTTTTTGGCTGACTGCCGTTGTTGTAATTGTAGATAATTGTTGTTGTTGTTGCCGTTGTTGCTGTTGTTGCAGTTGCAGCTGCCTCTGCAGCAGCAAAGCAGGCATGCGGGAATGGTGGAGTGTGCAGTGAGGAGTGTGGAGTGTGGAGTGTGCAATGAGGAGTGAGGGGTGGCACTACAAATTTCCAAACCCCACCAGGCACATTTGGGGCTGGCGCACGATCCCGATCCCGATCCCCAACCCAAAACCAAAACCAAATCCACACAGCACAAGACGTACAACCGGCAATTGTAACATCAACATGAGATGTGCCTGGTGCCTGGTGCCCGTGCCTGGGATCGGGATCGGGAACTGGGCGCTACTCTTTGACTTGTCGCTCGCTCCAAAACGTCGAATGCGTCTAATTTCTTGAGTTTGCTTTTGGGGTTCTCTAACTGAATGTCGTGCCACGGTCTCTGTCTCTGTCTCTCTGTCTCTCGCTCGCTGTCTCTGTCTTCATCTGTAACCCAGTCTCTGGTCTGCAGTCCACAGTCTACAGTCTCCAGAGCCGCCGCCGCCGCCGCCGTCGTCGTCGTCGTCGTCGTTGTCGTTTAAATCGTACCACCACAGGCGACATAAAAATAATGAAGTGTGCGGGTGTGGTCGACTCGCTTTTAGCTGGTCCCCGTCTGACTGTCAGTTACAGCTCGAGCAGCTGGATTGCGCCTGAAGAGGGCTGAAGAGTGGGCACTGTGGTCTGGCCGGGTCTGTTATGGCCCAAGCTGCGCTGAGCTGAGCTGGCGATCTGTTTCTTGACTCTTGCCAAAGAGACGTCGAAGCCAACGAGACGTTTTCCAGATTGCTGAATCGTGTTTAGCCCAGCGGTGTGCTTGCCATCAACCCAATGAACATTTCCTGCAATCAACAGAACTCAACCAGCCACCGTCTATAGCATAGTATACATATTGTTGTTATATATATTGTTAAACATTATGTTGTTATATTATCGTCATATATCGCGGCTGTGCCAATTTGTTGACTGTTTCCTGCTGCCCAATCATAAAACTCTCCTTTAGTTTATTATTGTAGTGCAATAAAAAACGAATCAAACGAATCACTTACAAATAACTTAGCTGAGCCGAAACAAAGTCTATCAAAATATCTTCAAGCTAAACCAATAATAAATAATAAATAATAAGTAATAAATAATAAATAATAAAAAATAAATAATAAATAATAAATAATAAATAATAAATAATAAATAATAAATAATATATAATAAATAATAAATAATAAATAATAAATAATAAATAATAAATAATAAATAATAAATAATAAATAATAAATAATAAATAATAAATAATAAATAATAAATAATAAATAATAAATAATAAATAATAAATATTAAAAAAAAAATAAAAAATAAAAAATTAAAGATAAAAAATAAATAATAAAAAATAAATATATAAAATAAATAATAAATAATATAAAATAAATAATGCCTTCTGAGTTTTTTCATATCTTTATATTCAATTAATCCAAGAAACTTCTCTTTCACTCTATTTCTCTCAGCGCTTCTCTACTTTGCTCTCATGTGACAACTTTAACAATATAATAATCATATAATAATCTATAATATTACTATAGTTATATTTCTTTATGCAGAATCAGTTAGTTAGGATTGTAGAGACGTCTCAGCACTTCTGCTTCTCTATTACGATTTCATGTGCAATATGTTCACTGTGTTATGCACAACCACTAGACGTAACACACGCCCAACAACTGCAAAAATCTAACGGTATCCAAGGTTGTGCTACGCTTAAAATGTAATTGTTCGACTTAAAGAGCCAAAACAGCAACAACAACTAGAATAACAATAACAGCAACAGCAACAACAACAACAACAACAATAAGAACAACTGTAACGACAAGTTTGGCTGAGCGCCCAAGTCTCTAATCAAATGCGAGTGG
Source organism: Drosophila macrospina (assembly GCA_035042075.1). Taxonomy (NCBI): domain Eukaryota; kingdom Metazoa; phylum Arthropoda; class Insecta; order Diptera; family Drosophilidae; genus Drosophila; species Drosophila macrospina. Next base: position 4,518,727 of record JAWNLW010000267.1, on the reverse strand, counting down.
AATACCAGTCGAAAGGCAGGCGAGCTACCCACCTATAAAAGCCATGTGCATATCCAACAGATACATGGTTAGAAGTAGGAGTGTGTGTGTGTGTCTGTGTGTGTGTGTGTGTGTGTGTGTGTGTGTGTGTGTGTGTGTGTGGCAGGCAAGACAAGCGCCGCACTAGCGTTTTTTGCGCCTTGACTGAGTGACTGACTTGAGATCTATGCGGGAAATTTTCACTTGAATATTCGACACACTTACCACACGAGGCAGACAGAGAGAGAGAGAGAGAGACAGAAAGAGAGAGAGAGGTAGACAGAAGGCACAAACTGTGGCAAGACTGCGACTGAGGCACAGCTGGATGCCTTGGCGCAGGACTGTCGCGCTTTGGTCTGGCCAAGTTGAGTCGGGTCTTGGCCTGGTCTGGTCTGGTCTGGTCGGGTCTGAGCTGAGTCTGAGCTGAGTCTGACTTTAGGGAGGGGCGACGCTAGCGACGTTGCAATTCTGGAGGCTATGCATCATCATCAAACAACAGCAGAGCATTGGCAACATGTTGCAATATTGCAAGCGCTCTGCATGCATAAAATATAATATTATGCAACCTAAGACACACACACACAGACACACACACAAGCACACACGAGACAGACACCAGACGACACTTGGCTCTTGTGGCAAGCTCTCCTCCCCCCTCTCTTAACTCTTTTTATTGCAGCTGTTGTTGTTGTTGTTGTTTGTTATTAGTGCCTAACTGTTGACAGCATTTAGGTCTAATTGAATTGCCATGGCCTGTTAAATGTTACGACGTAATCCTGTTGACATCCCCAGCCAGGCTAAGAACATTTCAGCGGAGTGAGCAGAGGGCAGAGGTAGAGTAGGGGGCTGCTGCCGTTGCTCCCAATTGCAGCAAAGCTCATAAATCTTAAGCCGGCACACAGCATGAATTATGGCGGGGGTCCGAAAAAAGCAGGCGAACAGTGTTGCGAAATGCCGCAAGTAGCGCCATCGACAGAAATCAGAAGAAGCAGAACAACAACAACAGCAACAACAATGAGCTGCAACTAAAATAGAAAAATTAAAATAAGTAGTGCTGTGGCACGATCAAGACCAACTGCCTACTTGCAACTTCCAACTTGAGCTTCAGCTGCTGCTGCTGTTGTTGCTGCTGTTGCAGTTGCAGTTGCCGTTTGCCGTTAACAATAACAATGGAACATTTGGGGAGTTACAATCAAGGGGGGAGCCTTCACAGTAGTCAGCATTGGGGCGTCTGCAGTTCAACGTTCAAGTGGCACAGTACGCCCTAGAAAAATGAATTGATTCGATTGTTGTGCGGCTCAGTAGGCCAAGCTTGGCTCATTGTTTGCCACTGCGCGACCATTTTATCTGCCAACTTTGGCCAACAAAAATCACAGTCATTCAACCGAGCTGGCTGCCTTTCCCCCGCTCTCCCGCTCCCCTTTACCCACACTCCTCCCACAGCAACAACAACAACAACAGCAACAAAGAAAATGATGATACAATCGCGATTTTGACTTTGAAAAGTCAAAAGTTGGTTGCATCGTCAGCCAATTCGCTGATCCATTGTTCAATATTGTTATTGTTTATGGCAAAATGCACTCGAAACAAATTCTCTGCTTGTTATGGCCAAATTTTAATCAAGTCGAACAGCAGCAGCAGCAGCAGCAGCAGTTAAGATTTATGTACTAACAGCAAAAGAAATCATCATATTTGGCCTTCAATATCTGCTGATATTGGCCAAGACGCGGCTTCTCACATCCCTTCGGTATTTGCTGTTCCAGCCAGTGCAACATCTGCTTCAGATTCTCCCGTGTGCCCTCCAGTTCCCCACTCACAGCATGCCCACTGTGGGTGTACATCATATAGCCGCATACCTTCAGCTCGTTGGCCTTTTGGGCGGCGCGTGGCAACAAGTTCGTATCGTCTGCCACATGCAGCACATAGGACATGCGGTAAGTGTCATTCGGTTCGCATATCGTCTGAAAATCCTTCGACATCCTGGTAATCTTCTCTGTTTTTCCGGTACTTGTGCTTTTGCTAGTTTTTGGCCAGGTCTAGTAATGTGGCTTAATAATCTAACCAAAATGACTACTAGACTGGAATTTAGAGTCGAATAAAAGACACAATGACACAATGAAAACTGTAGTGTTGCTTTTCTTTAGTTTTTAATGTTGTCGTTTTACAACACTGTTTAGTGTCGATATTTCCTTTTGACATTTTGTTAAAATCGAATTTAATTTAATTTCCCTCTTTATACTAAGCCAAACATTCGCTTCGGCACGTTTTACAACACTGCATTCTGTATCAAGTTAAGCATACGCTTCGGCACGTTTTATAACACTGAATTTTGTATCAGTTTAACTGCAGTTTGCTTGAATTTGCCGCTGAATTATAACATTTAACTGCACATTTTATTGGTATATAAAAATAATTTAATAAATGATAGTAATTAATTAATAAACAATAATAATTCTCTTGAACTAATTTTACATTTTACTTCGTTTCAGTGTTAACTAAAACTAATTTAATTTGTTAATAATCATAAATAATTTCCATAATTTATTTCCTGTTATTTTCAACACATTTTCTACGCAAATTACGTCAAAGTTTGTCAAGCAAACTCTATTTTTTAGATACCCTGCAAATTGTTTAAACAGAATTTAACATGTCAAGCGATTCTCAGCTTACATCTGTTACCAATCAAGTGCAGCAATCGGCAGCAAGCAAGCCAAATAGACAACTCACAAGTAAAACCACAGGCTTCAATCTAACAGAAGCGAAATCTTCAACAATTTGCATTGCCAATTATAAACAATGTCCCATGATTTGCCATTGTCCGGGGTGTTGTGGGCGCAGAAAGTCGATGATCACAAGGGAGACGATCTTTATGATTGAATTCGATTTGCAGCATATTAAAAGTGATGATTTTTCCAAAAGATTTCAATGCCATTGCCAGCAGCATGATATAGAGGGTTATGTCATTTATGTGGAGAATCGAACTCGCGCCTCTGGCATCCTGGAGGGTGACATCAAGCACATCAATATAATTAAGAAATGGATACTGGAAAATGCAAGTGCATATGTGGCTGAACCGCTGACAAGTAATATATATTTATCTTGGTTTCTAATTGCCACAAAGCCAACGAAACTGGCATTTGCTGAGGTGCTTCAGGTGCCCAAACAATGACAAATGTTTCGCGCAGTGTAGCGGAGGCTGTGGCGAAGCTCGTGCTGCCAACAGCATGTACCATTGTTCAACACTATTTGAGGCTCAATCTCTTAATTAAATATGCGACTAACTAACAGTCAGACTTGGGCTTTGAACTACACAGACAACAACAACAACAGCAACAACAACAACAATGAACTAAAGATCGTCGTTTAGTGTCGAAATTGTGCAAGTTTTTTTGATTTTGCTGCTGCTGCTGTTGTTGTTGTTGTTGTTATTGTTGTTGCTGCTGTTTTATAGTTTATTGTTATTGTTGTTGTTGCTGGTAATCACAGCTCGCGAACAAGAAATTAAATCAGCCAAGGTTATCGCATTAATAAGCCCCCTGGTTTGGTTTGCTTTGCTTTTGGTTTGCTTTAGTTTGCTTTACTTTGCAGCTTAGCTTGGCTCAAGTCTTGGCTCTTGGCTCTTGGCTTTGGCTCTGACTCTGACTCGTATTTTTGTTTTTATTTTGGCGTCTAGTCAATTATTAAATTTGCAATTTCCGTAGCTGAACTTTTGGGTCAGTAGACTGATTTAAATCAAAGCAATAATAATTGTGCAAAAAATTTGAGAGAACCGCGTAGACGATAAAAACTCAGAAATGTTCAGTGGGTTGCACCACCCAGTGCCCCACCTGGCACAACGGATGTGGCACAAAGTTTAAAGTGCCCTGGGTGAGGCAGCTCCTCCAGCCCCTCCAGCCCCTCCAGCGTCTCCAGCTTGCAGCTAAGTGGCTTTCCATGACATTTTATTGACACTTTTTCAGACTCCAGACCTGTTTCTGGTCGTGGTTTCTGTTTCCATTTCTGTTTCTGTTTCTCACTCGACTTAACACATTTGACGAAGATGTCTATGCCAGCAGTGACGTGTCATCAATGGAGCTTAGTCTCCCACATAAAGATGCACACACAAACACACACACACACACACACACCCAACTTGACTCAAATCCAAATCCACTTGATAAGACTATTTCTTCGTATTATTTTTTTATTTTTTTGTTGTTGCTATTTATTGTTGTGGGCTTTTCTTGTGGTCGGAAATTCAACTCGTCGTAAGCCTGACATTTGAGCTGAAGAGCAGCATCCATCGCATCGCATCGCTTCGCATCGCAGTCTTCGTTGTACTTGGCTGTTTGCTGTGTAGGCGTCTAAAAATAATAATAATTAAAAATCATTTCAAATGCGGAAATGTTGCCAGAGCTTAATGCCAACGATGTACGACACCAAATAAATATATCAGATTACTTTACTTGTTTTGGTTACTACACAAAAACCCAGAGAGCAACAAATAAGCTAAAAGCTAAGAAAAAGAAAAAGAAATAGAAAAAGAAAACAAACTGAAATCAATTCAAGCTGCGTTCACATCTATCGAGTAGGCAGATGTACAACGAATAGGAAACCTTTGAATCGAATGGGATAAACTGATCAACTTCAAGTACAACTTGAGATAAGTTCAAGGAAAAGATTGCAGCAGATTGTCTACTTAAACTAAGTACACAAAAGCTGAATTAAAACTAAGTAAAATATATACTTATAATAACTTTATTTATTGTTTATTATTTATCATTTATCATTTATTATTTAATATTTATTATTTATTTTTTATTATTTATTATTTATTATTTATTATTTATTATTTATTATTTATTATTTATTATTTATTATTTATTATTTATTATTTAATATTTATTATTTATTATTTATTATTTATTATTTAATATTTAATATTTATTACTTATCATTTATTATTTATCATTTATCATTTATTATTTATTAATTTAATAAGGACTTATTTAGAAATTATATATTTTCTTAAAATAAATGTGCATTAAAATCTGTAAAATGATGTGAAGTGTACTTTAAACTCAAGAAACTCTAATAAAATATTATCAGAAACAATTTTCGACTGTTTCGGCTACGAACTTGCACTAAAATCTTTAAAAAATACTATAAAACACATTCAGTAACTAATTTAAATTGATACATGTACAACTTAAGAGTAAGTTTAGTAAATAATACTACTGAAGAGCGTTACATCAACAATCAACAATGTAGTTACATAAGCCAGTTGAGATCATTGTAATACCCGTGTCGATTGAATCGTACCACATAATTAAGTGGCCCATTTAATACATTGTTGCTGCACTTAAGCACAAGCAATTAGAATGAGAATTGCACTTGCTAATGTCAGATATCGAGATGTTATTGTTTGGCCAATCCCCAATGAAGAGTGACCTCTATGAGAAATCCGTCAGTAGCCAATAGCCAAGTGTTTGGACACGCCCAGCATAAGCCTGCGGCATGGTTAGCCCAAGGAAATAATGTGACCAACATTTAGAATTCCAATTTACACATTTGCTGCAACTAAATGCAATAATTAAATGTTGTATATAGAAAATAAGCACTAAGACTAATAACAGTTGCTGCCACAGAAGCCTTTTGCCAACTAATATTTAATAATCCCCTGCAAAAACCAAATTATTGAAAAGGAAAAACGAAAAAACTATTTTAAGACGCCATGCCCCCAAGGCAAAGGCAACACTGCAGTTGGGCATAGTCAGAGCCAACGTCAGCGTCAGCGTCAGGGAGTTGGGCAGCTCCTAAACGTTGGAGAGAAGGTCAGACCCCGCACGTTTCATGGCTCGTAGCGCACCTATCGTATAATTAGAAACGAACGACGACAACACGACGACAACAACAACAACAACGAGTGTATGTACGTGCCTATGTGTGTGTGTGTGTGGCTCGTCAGAGCGGGGCGATACGCAGCCGTCGCGACGACCGCTAAATGAGCCAATTGTAGAATACTTAGTGTTATACATAAGAGAGCGAGAGAGATTCAGATAAAGTTACAGATACAGATACAGTTATAGACACCGGGCGTAGATACATGCTTGTAATAAACAATAAAGCGCACCCGTTTAAACAATAACAATAACCAAAGCTACAGCATAAAAGAATCTAAGCAACAACGAAGTTCTAATACACTAACTGAAACGACATATTAACATTAACGACATTAACATATTATGGGTTATTTTATTAAAGAATAAAAATATGTATATGTATATTTATAACTTTATAATCAAATAAGCAAATTACACACTTAATTTAATTGAATTTTAAAACAGAACTTTCTTATTTCGAAGGCTACTTAAAACATTAATAATTGACTTGAATTTAATCTTATTTCATAATCATAATTTAATTACCGAATATAACGATCTAAATACTCACAGCAAGAGTATACAACAACAATATAGATTGCATGCATATTACGCCACTTTGTTTAGGTTTGTTTATTGAAAAACAAAAACAAAAACAAAAAAACTCTACATACATAGCTGGGGGCTGACTGTAAACGACAACAACGTCGCAATGTTTGGCATATGATGATGTTAGCGATGGTGGATGGTGGATGTAGTGGATGGTGGATGGTGGATGTTGGGCATATCGCACTCGCACTCGCCTTCTTTTTTGTCCGTTTCAAACAGCGACCCCTGAGTACCAAACTCAAACTCACTGTCAAACCCCTCCCCCTCCCTTGGTTTTGCGCTCTCTCTCTCTCTCTCGTGCTCTCTCTGTCTTCCCCTTTGGCTGTCACAGTTAACCGAGTGGCTTCGTTCTCTCGAACTGTGAGCTTCGAGCTTTGCCGGCCCCATGCAAAGTTATCGAAGCGCGCGTCGCTGATACGTCGACAACATGGTCGGGCATCGCTTTGGGTATGTATGTATATACATATGCTCACTTTCGATGTATTTCATTTTTTCTTTCGTTTTCATTCGCTGTGCGATTTGAAAACGTTTAAATAACAAGCAGCAACAACAACAAGCGACCAACAAGCGTACAACAACAGCAACAACTGCTGGCGGGCGGGTCTTCTGCGCGCACACACAAAACCCAACAAAACTTTACGAGCTTTTTATTATTTTTTTGTGTTTGTTGTTGTTTTGTTTTGTTTTTTTCTCTCTTCTCTTTATTTTTGTGAGCCAATTATGTGCAGCAGCTGCCGTTGAGGGGGCGCGGAGCAGAGGTGTTAAAGCTCCCAAACGTTGTCGTTGTCGTTGTCGTTGTTGCTCTTGTTGTTGCCGGCCATTGCGAATGCTGTGTTGTTGTTGTTGCCTCAGTTTTGTTTTCTATTTTGCGCATAAATTTATCAAATTATTTATTTGCATGCTTCGCTCTTGTTGCTGCTGCCGTTGTTGTTGTTGATGTTGTTCGTTTTAGTAAAAGGCTTCAGCCATAAACTAAACGTTTTTTAAGTTGTTCGACTTGTTGTTATTGTTACTGTTAGTTAGTTAGTTTGTACTGCTAATTATATTGAACATATCAATTATGCATAAGAGCCGCATTTTGAATGGGAATGGAAGTCGAGTTTATGCTAATTTCTATGCTTGTACTTCACTCGCCATTTGTTTTTACAATAATAAAATATTTTAACTATTATTTTTATTGTTATTGCATTCAGGAAATTTTATCTTTCGCATATCTCCACATGATTTATATTGACATGACCTCGATCTTGAAGTGCATTTAGAAAGGATGGAGTGAAAATTGGCAACAGACTTAACCTATTGAGTTGCCATTAAATAGATCATTTTGTCAGCTCAATGGGATGCTGGCAATTAGCTGTGTATAAAGTTAATTCAAATAGAATCCGACAAGAATGTGGAAGTGATCCCATAGAAGAAGCATTAATCATTTTTATATAATTGAAAATTCAATAAACTTTATACAATATATTTAAAAATTTTATTTATTTATTTCCTAACAAAATATATATTACTTAAATTTCTTTAACAATTTATAGTCTACAAAATCTCTAGATTATTTCTCTAAATTCTTTCTCCTTTATTTACAACACAAACAGTTTATAGATCAAATTAGAGTAAAGACTTTTTAATGCCCAACTGTAATAAAGTAGTTTGTGAGTTTTATTGGGCTATTGTTAACTCTCTATAGAGTAGAGTATCTGTAATTTCTCAGCAGATATTACCGCAAAAATTAATTATGGTTTGTTGTTAGTTGCAACTCATTAAAAGACGTGCAGTAAATTTTGATTTGAGGCCAAGGAAAAGTCATAGCACATATCAGCATCTTGCCACTTAGGCAATATCAAACCATCAATCAGTGCAAGAGGCAACAAGAGGTTTCTTTGCCACATGCAACACAGCAGCACAACAAGTCACACACAAAAAAAAAACTCATTTCAAGGAAGGAGAAGAGAAACAAAAATCCCATTAAAAGAGAGACAGAGAGCGAGCGAGATAGAGAGTGAGAGAGAGAGGGAGAGGGAAGAAAATGAAAATAGTTGTGAACTCATTGACTCAAATAAATAAGAGGACGGCATGGCACGCGGCCAAGCTGCAAGAGATCATCAGCAACAATAACAACAGCAGCAGCAACAGTTGCTGATGTTAATGTTGTTGTTGTTGTTGTTGTTGTGGCAACACTAACAACCACAACAAACAGCTACAATAATAGAGGAACCGCGATTTGCAAATCTATGCCATAAGCTGCCAAGTGTCGGATGATGCTGGATGATGTTGCACGATGATGATGATGATGATGTTAAAAGATGATGATGTTGTTGTTGCTGCAGTTGCTGCTGCTGCTGCTGCTGACAAGGAGGACGATGCGAATGAGTCCGTTTGTCTGTCCGTCTGTCAGTCAGTTTTGGTTTGCTTGGCCATAAAAAACGGACAAACGATGCAGCAGGTATCGCTGGGGGTACCTGTTGTTAGCCTTAGTTACTCGCCTAACGGTACAATTTCTACAAGGGAATGTGCTTTCATTTTGAAGTGTTGTGTTTGCAACGGCCTCAGCCTCAGCCTCAGTCGCAGCCATGGACTTGGACTTCAACTCATTCAAAAATCTAAACAACAACGAAGCGAACGAGCCAAAATCAGAGAGGCGACCGCTACTGTTAGACAGCATACAGGCATGTTGCATGCAACAGGCAGGCAGCTGGCGGCAGGCAGCTGGCAGTTAGGCAGTTAGTCACTTCACAAAGTCATTTTTGATTTGATCGATTTCGTGCAGTAGAAGAAGAGGAAGCAGAAGCACAAGAAGCTGATAGCAGAAGCAGAAGCAGATGATGAAGGCCTGGCAAAACAACCAACCACAGACATGAAGTGCTTTGAAAGAAGGCACATGACATGGACTTGAACATGGACAGGGACATGGTGGTAGTCCATTGTAGAAGTAGGACAGCCTACCAAACCCTTCTCCCATTTGGCCACATGTGCCTCGTATGTTAATCGCCATCAGCACAGCGGCAACATCAGCAGCCACAGCAGCAGCAGCAGCAATAGTTGTTGGCGAGTGAAAGACTTTTTTGAACTTTCCATTCTCCATGTCAGTCAGTAAAGACTTATCTTAAGCTGCCGCTTAATTACGAGCTCCAGCTGCCCTGGACTTGCTCTTCTTGGCCTATCGGACTTTGCCAAATAGCCAACGAGCGCTACTGTTGTTGTTGTTGTTGTTGCCGCCATGAGCTGCACGCTGCGACTGTTGCCAGAGCTCGACTAAAGTCAAGACTGAACACGCTCACTTTTATTTTACTTTATTTTTTTCGTTTTGTTGCTTCGCTTTGCTCGTTTGCTCGTTGGCTGTGGAACGCATGTGGAACATCAAGCTTCGGCTATGTGTTCGGGCCGACTGCGTTCGGCATTAACGAAGCGCGCCTCGTGCTGGGGCGGAAGATCTCCACCCAGTTTCGGATGCAATTGGAATGCTGTTTGAGCGTCGACTGCGCAGCAACTGCAATTTTCATTGAGTAAAAAACAGTCGCAGCTGTGCAGGATGCACGCGTTTCAAGCAACGACGACTGCCTCATTTACCGTTGCTGTTTGTCTGCCAGCGTCGCTGCCGCTAAACTTGTCTAGGCAGCAATTGTTGCTGCTGTGCCTGTTTGGTTGTATGTGTGTGTGTGTGAGTTGTGGATCGCACGAGCTGTGTGTGGTGTGTGCTCTACATTAAGAAAGAAGTGTATTAGCTTCGATTTATTGCATCGTCTCTAGACTTCCTCAAAATGCTCGGCTCTGCTTCGCTCTGCTCTCCGCTTGCTCTGCTCTGCGCTGCCTCTGCTCTCCGCTTGCTTTACTCTGCGCTGCTCTGCTCTGCTGTGCTCTGCTTTGCCTTGCTGTGACTGTGGCTGTGGCTGAGCTCCGCTTCGCTTCGTTCGATCCGATGTCCGATGTGGCTTGCTGTGGATCTCATCGTCTCCGCTCGTCTTGCGGCTCGTTGTGTATTCATTCAGAGCACCCATACATAGACAGAAGACGTCGCTGCGGCCCGTATAACTATTTTGCGTTTATTATTAGGAAATCGAAAACGCTTTGCACTGTGGCTCTGACGCTTCGACTCTGACTCTGACTCTGACTCTGAGTCTGTGTCTGACTCTGGCGCTGGCTTTGGCTCTGACTGTGAAGCTGCTCGCTGGCCGCCTATCATCAGTCCGTGAGACGGTCTCAAAGCTATTGGTCGTGTTGTCGCTTGTCGGTCGCACCACCAGCACCACCAAAACACAAAAGCCACATACAAACAGCCCCAAAACGAAATCCAAGACGATCGACCCAACGTAAGGCCCCCAGTTAACGTCATACGTAATGAAACGTAACAGAATCTCACGCGATGAATGCGCGCGTAATACGTAAAGATAATTTACTAAGTGAAGTGAGAAGGCGTGGCTCAAGGATTATTTCCAAGTGTGCAAATTAAAAAAGAAATAAAAAATAATACAAATAAAAATAATCTATGAATAATAAGCATAAAAACTTAATTAAAGATGTGCAATTTTAAACATTTCTTGCATAAAATCATTAACAAATTATTAAAATTAATAAATATAAAAAGTAAAAATAAATGAAGTATTCCTAAAACTTTTCATAAGAAATTCTAAAACATTTGTTACACATTTTGAACTACTACTACTATTGAACAGCAAACATTAAAGATATATCCATTTCCTATCTAATAACATGGAGTCCTCATAAATCTCTTGAATGCAAAGGTCGTTCAGACATCGCCCGGTAGCTGCTACATATAAGACATATCTGAACTATATAAATAAGTATAAATATTGGTGCTAAATCAATGATAACTGCATACTTAAGTGCAATTAATGCAAATTGTGACAGCCGCAAATGCAAAGTGAGTTAAGCTGTGGCAAAGCAACAACAGCAACAATAATATAACAAATAACAACAACAACAACAACGAGAAGAAGAAATCAAGCCACATGATGATTATGGGCAGGCATTAATCAGACAATCCATAATGAAATTATAAAAGTAAAGAAAAAAAAAGAGAATATAATTAAACAGATTATGGCCAAGAAATGCCCGATTTGCATATATGTATATAGTATATCCTATATAGATGTATCTAAGCCATACCAAAACCGATTAAGCGAAACTGGGAACTTCTCAGCTTGGGATTGGTGTCAACGCGTCTAACGAGAATAATACGACAATTACAGTTAATTAGTATGAATAACTAAAACCATAAATCAGCCACAAAGAAATTCTAAAGATTGTATAAAGTGTATAAAAATAAAAAAAAATTAATAAATAAATTGCAGCTCTATATAAAATATAAATATAAAATATATTAAGTGCATAATTTCCATTCTATTAATTATAATTGTTTATAACTCTAGCTCCTATAACTATAAGTTCTATCGAAATTTTTGTGAAACTTTATATAGCTACTGCTATCTACTACTATCAAACAACTCGACAGCTCCTAACTATTACAAATTAATTGAATAAATATTATAAAAATCATAATAATAAATAAATATATTATATAATTATATAATAATATTTGTGCTACGTTAAAAAAACAAAATCTGTAAGGAAAAGTTAATAATTAAAAGTTGCAAAAGAAATTATTTCACACGCGCCGTCGGCTTGCAACTTGGCAACTTGTTGTTGTTGTTGCACGTTTGGGATGCAGAATGACAACAGCAGCAACAACAACAACACTAACAAGATCAACTCTATATTGCTTTAGCCAAGGCGAATGCAAGTTATCAACATCCGTAAAACGCTGCAATAGCCAACGGTGTTCAAATGTTGATTTCTTCCTGCCGGTCAACGGATATCCGTGCGGATTTTATAGCTGCAGCAGACACAACAACAGCAACAACAGCAACAACAACAACAACAGCGACAACAGCAACAAGAGCAAGACAACATTTTACAATTAAACTAGAAGAGGCTAGCGAACAGCAACAACAACAACAACAACCCGCAACAACCACAAACAACTTCAAGCATGTAAGTAGCTCGCAAAGTATCTCAAAGATACGCGCACTTGAAAAGCACACAGCTTACATTTAATAAGCCGCAATCACAGGATCTCGACAAATATTAAACTTAATGTCATCCACAAGCATTTTATACCAAACGCAAGCGAACACACACACAGACACACACTGACACACACACACACACAGTCATTTACAGTTACATATATGTAGATATATTTATATAGAAAATGTATCTGCTAGATTCAAGGCTTCATCGTTCGTTCATTCGTTCAATCGTTCGACTTTTGTGTATTGTAATTGATGAATGAATGAAATTGAAGTTCGAGTAATGACGCAGCGTTTTCATTGCAATGGCAAAAGAGCTCGAATTGAGTTGTTGAACGAACGAATATGCGATACAAAGATACAAAGATACAAAACACAACTACAGTTGAAGTTACTTTTTAATTTTTGCCAATCAAAAGAAATAATAAATTATATAATTTTATTTTTTTTTTTGGGGTTACGCCTAAATTCACGCACTTTATTTGCCAACGGCACGAGCAAACTTCTTCTCCATCATCATCATCATTATCAGCATCATCATCATCATTATCTTCTTGCCCCTTTGCTTATAAAGGGCAAAGCGGCAACAGAAGGTATTTCTGACTGCAAGTTAATGAATATTTAAGCAGAATGTATTAAGTTTTTAAGTACAAATCAATTGAGCAGTATTAAATGTAAATGATTTATGCATCTACAGGGTATTTTCGAAGCATATCAATTGCTTACAACATATATAAAACACGCAATCTAAAAGTATCTTTCGAATATAGCTCACTCAATTTACGTATCTGCAGTTAAATATTTCTATGAAGCACTGCCAACTTTAACTATTTACAGGGTATGCCAAATTCGGCTCATTCATTTTCTTTTAAATGTTTTTCTTTAAGTTTTCAGCCGCACTTCTTAAGTAGCTTTTTTGACTTTTTAGTTTGTTGTCTTTCGTTTTTTTTTCTTTGTTTTTTTTTTCTTACCACAATTTTTACGCCTTTTGAGTTTTGTTGGATTTATTTTTTCGAAAGTGATTAATAGGTTTGACATGTTACTTTTACGCTAATTGAGCGATCAAAATCAAATCGAATTTTGCTAAATTTGGCAGCCAGCTGGCCATCACAGCAGCCTTCACGGTGAAGGGTGAAAGGGTTCGCATCGCCTTCCAATTCCAAGTCCAATTCCGCTTCCAATCTGACTCCGCATCCAAATTCAAATCTGAATCCGAATTCAATCCAAAATATATATATATAAAAAAAAAAACGATCCGTAACCAATAAGTTCATTTATGCGTTAAATGCACGAAATTTTTCGAACGTGCCACAGTTTAGATACAAGCACATATATGTATCCAACAGATGCAGATACAACTGAGATACTTACTTACTCACTGATAGGCATTGAAGCGATTAGTAGCGCCTTTCGATTTTCATTTGTGGCGAGTGAATGTTTTGGGGCGCGTCTCCACAAATGGGAATGGTAGCGAATGGGAGGGAATGCGAGAGGATGCCAGAGAATGGTAGGGAATGGAGGAGCATGGGAGGGGGCATGCGATGTGTTTGGGTTGGGAGGCAAATTAAGCAGGTTAATTTAATTTTAAATAGAAGTTGATGGTTTGTCTTGCACTGTCTTGATTTGTCTTGCTCAGCCAGTGGCAGTGGCACTTCCAAGTGGCAGTTGGGCGTCGAAGAAGCGCCAATACAACAAAATTACACATACAACAACAAAAACACATCATTAATTTCATTATCTTGGAGGTTAGTGAGTGAATGAACGACTGAATGACTGAATGAGTGAGTGGCTCACCCAGACAGGTTCGATTGAACATCATTAAGCGTACAAAAATGTAGCAAATGCGAGTTAAGAAATAAATTAACTATAGTTAAACTATTTTAGAATGGGAGCTTCCTCAGCTTGACTTTGAGTTGCTTTCAGTTACTTTTACATGTTGTGAGTGCTACTGCATTGAAGTGTTGTGCTGTCTTCGCTTGATTTAAGTGTTTTAACTAATAAATTGCATATAGATATAGATGGATATTTTATATAGGCAGATTCATTCAGTTTTAGATACTTTAAACTATTTTAATAGAGCTGCTGTATTAATAACTGAAACTATCACAAATATTTAGTTAATTAAAACTAAAATTTATTTCTTCTTTTTGCTGGTTTTCTTTTTAGTAAATAAATTCTAGAATTACAAGTAATTTTTCCCCTCTTCTAAGTCTACCTATTAATAGATATTTCTCTGCTTTTAAATGCCCTTTTAACTCTGCTTTCTTTCATTTCCTTGTATAACTTATTTTCTAATTTATATTAAGACAGTTTTTCTGCACTCTAAATCTATTTTTTGTTTTATATTTAACGCAACAAACTGCTTAATTTTATAGGCATTTATTATTCTATTAAGTTGGCCATGTGAAAATCGCGTAACTTTCTAACGGTCTGCCAATTTTGGGGCAACAACTAAATTATGACATTTCATCATTTGAACAATCGACAAAAATTTGTTTACAACATTCAAAATGCCAATTACAACAGATGAAGCTTGGAAAAGTAAGTGAAATGATGTGGATAAGCTGCGAATTGATGACTGTCATATATAGAGAGAAGGAGAGAGAGAGAGAGAGATAGAGAGAGAGAGAGAGAGAGGGAGAGTGTGTGTAAGAAAGAGAGAGGGAGATAAACTGAGTGTGAGATAGAGATATATCACTTCAAACTGGCGGTACTATAAAAAGTCTGTGGAGTCAAGTGCAATACGAGAGATATGTAGTAGAAGAGAGAGAGAGAGAGAGAGATAGAGAGAGAGAGAAAGGGAAGCGGGGCAGCTGCTGCTGCAAGGTGAGAGGCACTGAGATGTGCCCACTGCTGTACGTAATCCAAGGCAGTTAATTGCGCCTTTAAACCGGAAGCGATGGATTTGATTGCGTTACACATTTTGTGTACTGGAATGTGCGCTGATTTTTTGTCTTCTTTATCTCAATTTCAATTTCAACTTCATTTTATTATGATTGTTGTCGTTGTTGTTTTTGTTATTCGATGTTGTAAGCAGAGCAATGACGATGACTTGGATGCCAACTGCGATTGTGACTCTCTTAACGATAACCGCAATCACTTTGAAAATCTAAAAAACAAATCACTTTAGGCTACGCAGCAACTGCAAAATCAACAGACAGCAACAACAACAATCGCAACAATAGCAACAACAAGAGCGCCTTAATGCCTTGGCATACACTTAATCCACATTCAGTTGAAGATTGAAACTGCAACTGTGTTGGGGAGTGTCTGTGGCAAGCTCCACAGAGACAACAACGGCCTCGCAATGAAAGTTGCCCGAGTTTTTTATTTTTTCTTGTCCGCAGTTTGCCTGCAATTACCGCTGCCCGAAATACGCAAATCGATTAAATGAAAAGCATTCGCTATGTGAAAATGAAAAATACAAGCCCCCTACCCTCTTGCCCCTTCCTCTTTCCAGCATTTGCAGGCACTCCCCAGCTAAATTCATATAGCTCGATTCACTTATATATAGGTACACCGCTATTGCCTTATGTAAGACAATTTGCAATGCAGCACAGGAGATGAGTTGTATTTTAATTGGAGCAACACAGACACAGATGCAGTGCAATAGATACAGATACAGATACAGATACATAGATACACAGCTAGAGCAATCTTAATACGTAAATGTTACGACGTTCTATTTAGATAAATAGTGAGTGCTGTCTCTCTCAGTCTCTCTCTCTCTCTCTAGATAGATAGATAATGATGAGCATCCTCCATTATAGCAGAATGTGAAGTTTCAATTTCCTCTCTTCATACTCCGCAACATTCGCTACGATTGATTGCTTGTCGCATTTGTTGTTATTATTATTTATTGATACAGGAACGTTGGGAAATTACAGCAAAATGCAAATCTCTTTTGAGGGCAATCCAGATTGTGAATCCGTATTCCAATGAATGTGGAATTCTAGTATTCTCTACATACAAATCTATTCTCAAAACTATAGTTAATAGAGCTATACAAAAGATTGTTTATAACAACAGAACTTGCTGTAATTTTAATTTATTTTTAAATACTTTTAGAAGTATTTTCTAATGAGTAATTTTTTGTTAATTCTTTAAGATCTGTTGTCAACTTAATAATAACACAAATGAAGCATTTAAATGTTCAAAATTAATCACATGTCTTCTCTTAATTCCTTCATAATTAACTACATTTAATCCGAGCTAGTTGTATGCTCTGTAAATATTCATTTAATGCGGATGCTTTGCAGATGTTGCGAATCAAATTTCATTTAATAACTTTTCCACTCAATTAATAATTGTTAATTAGAAATTAAGTTAAGTAATTAGAGTAACAAGATAAGTTTGCAGCTGTCATTAATTACTTTATAAACATAACTACCGTATGATAGCTGAAGAAGAAGAGCAAACAATGTGAAGATACTTAATTAACTATAATTAGTATTAAATTGTTTGTTGTGCAGCTCTGTGGACTTCCTTGACTGATTGATTGAATGCCTTAAAATCAAATAACATCAAAAGAAGATTGAACAAAGTAATTAAGCGATACATAAAGAGAGACCAATCTTATTCTAGTTCAACGCTGATTTATGCGTTTATTTCAACTCAATTTGAATGCAATTTATTGACACACATCTATTCATCATTATTTCGTCATTTTCCCACTCAATTCTTTGGCTTTTCTTCAAAATAAATATGTAAAACTTTAGATCATTTGCAAGTTATTCGCATATCTCAAGAAACCCTCATGCTGCAGCCTCTAATAAACTCAATTTGCATACTCATCCCATCTCAATTCAAGACGAACTGACACACCTCATTACGAGCATCATTATTATTATTATTGTTATTATTATTGTTTCTGTTATTAATATTTCCACTTTTTGAAAGCGTTTAACACAATCATTAGCAAATTGTTAAGATTCTGCAGTTGCTTTTCTAACTGAACCATCATCAATTAACAATTAAAAGCAAGCGCATCAGTCGAGCGCACGCAACAGTGTAATACCCTGTACCAAAAGTAAAAGTATATTAGGCAAGTCGTAAATAAAATAAAATAGCAATAATATTTAGCTTATATATTATATATTTATATAAATTTTATATAGTTAATTAGCATATGCATTTTAAATTTATATATTTATATGAAATATTTTTAAAATCAACTCAATTGTCTGGGCTATTGATACTGATCAAGAATATATATATATAAATATATACTTCATGTGATCTGTCACGCCTCTTTCTACCTTTTATCCTATTCTTCGGTACAAAATGAATATATTGCCAGTGCAGGGTATAAAAAGTGAAGCGAAACAACTTAAAGAAACTTAACTTAATGATGACCCCACCCATTTATAGCAACAACAACAACAACAACAACAACCATAATAACAATAAAAACTGAGAATAACAATGAAGCCAACGTACGCGTATTTTGAAAGCAAAAGTAAAGTGTTTTGAAAGTAAACTACACTAATTTAAAGCTGTAAATTAACCAACTAAACAGCAACAACAACAACAGCAGCAGCAACAACAACAACCGCAACAACAAGACAAAAACCAAGAGCGCTTCAGGCCTTTGATAACCTTGAATGCAATGAGAGAGCTTTAATTAATTGTATGTGTGTGTGCGTGTGTGTGTATGTGTGATGTGTGTATGCTCACAATTAAAAAGGTGTAAAAACCACAACAACAACAACAGCAACAACAGCAACAACATCTAAAGCAATGGCCGGTCTTTTAACAACAACAAATGTTCTATGTCCCCCAAGATTGAATAATGAATCCGCCTCATCATTGATCAACTTTGAAAAGAGACTTGAAAAGCAGCGAGAAGGGGGAGGCAGAAGAGCGCGAAGAGTGGACAGTAGGGGACACAAAACTGGAGCAATTTTCACGCTAACTATACATAAATAAATAAACGTCATTTTGCCAAAGGGCGACAAAAAAATGAAACATAAAGCGACAAAGATAGACAGATAGAGATAGAGATACAGACAGAGATAGACACCATAAGTAATACCCATAAAGACCAAACCGAACCGTACCGAACCGAACCACGAGACGTCATCGTTGTCGCTAGAGATTTGTACTTGAAACTAAGTTGGCCGAAAGACAGCGACAACGACAACGACAACGACAACGACAACTTGGGGGTCTACGGCTACTGATGAGTAAAGCAGCGTATGTGTACAACCGTTGATTACAATAGGAAATAATCCCACAAATTGCTTTAATATTCACTGCAAATCAAATGAAGTTGTGCCGCAAGCTTCGTCTCACAATGGAGACTAACACACAGAGTACAACAACAAGTCGCAAAAGTTTTTCGTTTTGTCTCTTCGCTTGTCGCTTCCCATTTTCAAGTCAAAGCATTTAACCTTGGACCATAAAACTCTGCAGACAACAACAACAATAACAACAACCACAACAACAAAGAGAGTCAAGTAATATGTAATCATCGCATTGAATCTTAACTCCTTCCTCTCCTCCCTCGCTTTGGCTGCTGTGTGAAGTTTGTAGATTTTTGCGCATATTATCGTAATGTTAGGTCTCTCCTCTAATTATAACGCATTTAGTTTGGCATATTGTCTGCTTGCCATATGATATATGGTCCGAGAGAGAGAGAGAGAGAGAAAAACCACAGAGAGCAGGTGTACTTGGCTTAGTAATTTACGAGTATTTGCCCGAAATATGCTTGGCTTTTGTATCTTGAGTGTAGAGTCTCTCGTTCCATTGTTGGACTCCCTAAGTGGGCTAGTTTGTGGGCAATATATGAAAGAATTTGCCCACATTATGAGCATGTTGTGGATTATGTGGCTAAAATGTTCGCTTCACATGACAGTGCCTCATTTGTGCAGTCGTTAACAACGAGTAGCTGTAATATATGGTACTATATCCGAGGATTATGTAAGCAAAGCTGGCAAATGGTTAGCGCTCTTTTTTCCTTTGATATATGAAAATAGTTAATAGTTCTAAATAATTAGATCATGTATCAATAATAAGTAGGCAAACAGTTAAGAAATATATATTAAATATAGATATTCTAGCTGATAAAACTGTAGATCTTTCAGTGTTTACAAAACTTTCATGTTATAAATGTATAATTATTGCTTTTCGCAACTTCTTTTAGTGCTTTTCTTACATATGCGAACCTTCTCTCTCTCTCTTGGGCTCTCATTAAGAACTCCGCTATTCACCTCGTGTTCAATAACGCAGTGCCGTTCAGCTTACCGTGGTGGGAAGGCTGAACGGCTGACTGTGGTGGGAAGGCTGTGCGAGAGTTATTGAGAGAGATTTGAGTTGAAGAGAGGAGTTCTTATCGCGTGTCCGAGAGCGAAGTTAAGTTTCGCCTACGAAGAGAGCACGAAAGAACTTACACTCGAAGAGAAGATCTTAACGACTTACGACTTAAGTTACAAAAGAATAACAGAACACTTAGTTATTGAAATAATAAAGAATTACTAAATTATATTTTTCATACTATATATATATATATAATAGTGTGCATTTATTTAAGCCAATGAACTAAATTTCATATTAATTACATATTATTCTCTTAAAAAGGATTGCAAATATGTTATAATGTTCTTCTCTTAAAGAGAAAGCAGCAAAACAATTCCAAAAGTCTTTAAAAATCAAGACGATATACCAGATAAACTGTATATTATTCGGTTAGTTTTAATAACATTGAAAATACCAATAATAAAATGCATTGAATTAAAAGCAAGATAATCTAATAATGAAAGTGATTTCTCTATAACAATTCTCAATTTGTTATATTTATTAAAACAAAACCTGGAACAGATGCCTCTCTCTCTCTCTCTCTTTGTATTTGCCTATTGAAAATCCTTAAAAATTCTCTGTTCAAAAGACTGCTGCAGTTTGTTGGCGCAACTAATTAAATAAAACTTGTAAATGTTGTTTTTGTTTTGCTTTATTTATTATTAAATTTACAAGATCGTATACACGGCTATAACTCTGGGTGTTTATGCCTGAATGTAGGCTGTTAAATTGTCTAACCAGTTGGAGAGCGAAGAATTGTTGGTTTGCAGATTGAAGATTGAGCTGAGTTCGAGGAGTGAGTGATTGTGAGTTGATGACAATCTTCTTTGGTGACCGGAAGGAAAACTCATTTAAGTCAAATGCGAATGAATGAGTGACGGCTAATGCTTTTGGGCAATTTACCAACACTGGGGAAACATCGCAAACATGTGTGCAAAGCCGTCAAATGTAATTGCCCAGGCAGCGCTAATTGAGCTCCCAGTCGGGGCCAATTATTCTGCAATGTGCACATAAACATGGCAACAGCCTCGTCCAAACGTGAGAAAGGCGGCCGATACGCGAGGGGCGTGGCACTCGCATGGCATTCAAGCCAAGAGGGTGCGACACAAACAACTTGTCAGCAAGTGCGCAGCAGCCGTAAATCTGCTTCGGTTTTTGGATCGTATTCGATCGGATCGGCTGCGGATGGGCAGCCACTGCATGCGGGTATGGGAGATTGGGGGATTGGGTGGATGGGGAGAGCAGGAGAGCAGGAGATTGGGGTATGAGTTTGAGGAGGAGTCAAAGCACTTGGCGATTACTGACAACATCCGCGGACGCGGCAACTGGAGCACTTTCACTTTATGCCAAGCGGCAGCTACAAATGGAATTTGCTCATTGATTGTTTGCCATCTTGAGCATACCCTGTAAAAGGAAAAGGGTAGATTGTGCTTTATTCAGTTAGTAAAACTCTATAGAAAATGTAGCAAACAATATGAGAACGTCTTGTGGTTTAGTTTATTACATCAATATCGAAATTAATCGATAACTTACAGCTAGTTACATAAATCACAACTGATCGATTGTTTTGCATTTAGTTTTTATTACAACTATATAAGCAGCTGTACAATAAGTTAGTAATATTAACACTTGAAAAATGTAATAAAAACTAATAATAATAAAATGCTAATTGACTTTGGACAACAAATAAAAAGTATTTTACGTTTATTATTATGTTTATTCGTTTAATTCTAATTTATACAAGAATTCATTGAACAGAAGATAAAGTATTCCACATAAAATCAATAACTTTTAATTACGCTAAGTAAGCATAGTTAACAAGCAAGTGAGCTCAATTATTGTTAACAACAGCAACAACTAAAGGGTATCTGCTAGTCGTACACATGATCGTGTGGCTGCTAACGTTGTCTTGCATTGACGTTAGCAGCGCACGTGGCCTCAACGGTAGCTGAGTGTCTGCTGCTGCTGTTGTTGTTGTTGCTGTTGTTGCAGCAGCATGTGTCAAGCAATGATAGGTTGTTGTTGTTGGGGGAGTGTAGTGGGTGGAGGTGGTGCAGGGGGTCACAATTGCCTGCCCCCGTACTGCAATATAATTAGGCCTGCAGCAAGAGGCAAACATTCGGACATGCGACGTTTGTTGAATTTGTTGTTTTCTACTTTTTTGTGTTGTTTGTCTCGTTGTTGTTGTTGTTGTTGTTGTTGTTGTTGTTGCTCGGGATGTGCGCAATATTTTATGCTTATGACCAAGAAACAACAAAGAAAAAAATGAAATGAAAAGCCTTGGCAAAGCCTGGCATGTTACAGTTAGCCATTGTTCGACGCCCGCAGCCAGCTAACTAGGTGCAGGCGCAGGTTGAGTTGGTGCAGTTGGGGCAGTTGCAGCAGTTGGAGCCATGGCAGTTTGTTAGAGCAGGAGCTGGAGCCGAGCTGGTGGCTCCTTCAGATTCATAGATTCATGTGGTTGCATGTAGGTAGAGGTATAGAGCTATGCACCCGTTGCAGTTATAAAGTTTTGCCGAGTTTACCACCAAAATGGCCAAGACAACTTTCTTCTTCCTCTCTCAGGTGCAAACTGGTTTACTTATGATGTGAATGTTGATACGGTTTCTTTTCAATTTTATTTATTTAGTTTGCTTTTTTTTTCTTCTATTTGTTGTCTTCTTATATTCGCTTCTATTTCGTTATTAAGGCTGGCGACAAAACTGGCCGGCAGCGAGAGCAAAGAGGAGAAGCAGGAGGCGAAGAAGGAGAAGAAGGCTCGGGCTATCGCTTTCAGCTAGAACAAGCTTAACTGGCTCTCGGCCAAAGTGAGTTGGCTGGTGAAATAATTGTATCAGTCGCCTCAACTGAACTCCGAGCTCAACTGAAATTATGTGGTAATAAATTGAAATCAAATGAGCAGCTTCCACACACACACACACACACACACACACATACACACTCAGAGTTTGATAGCAGACAAGTTGCTAGTAGGAGACTCAATGAAGAAATAAAAATTTAATTAATTGCATCAAAAATGCTGAGCTGTTGAAAACGTTTAGGCAATCAAATGGAGCAGCTTTTTTTTTGGCTTTTGGTTTTTGGTTTTTGGTTTTTGGCTGTTGATTTGTTGATGTTGCTGCTGTCTTGATGAAGTCGTGAAATTCACAATTATTTTTCGTACTTTTAAAGTGTTTGTAGCTCAATTAAATATTTGAATAAAGTCCATTTCTCGTTGTTGCTGCTGCTGCTGCTGTTGTTATTGCTCTTGAGTCGGACATACTCATAAATACTTTCAAATTTCACTTGGTAACATTCACCAGGCACAAGTGGGTGCCACATGCCACATGCCACAAAATAAACGATCTTTCATTTGCAGCTGACCCAGTAAAACTACATATTCTGTAAAGCAAATAGTATAGGCAGAAATATTTCAGCTTGGCTAACCCCAAAGCGTGCGTATACGTAATATTTTGTAGGTTTATTGGGGAAGCTTCGTTGTTGGGCAAAGAAACGTGCGAAAATAGTTACAAAAATTATAAATAAATTCTCTAATTTGTTGAGCAAAATAATTAATTATATGGAACTATTTATAATTATTAATAAATATTTATTTATATCGAAAACTAACTTAAGTTGAAGTTAAATGTAAATTTATGTTGAAGTCTGTTGCATGATTCAATTTGAGCCAAAATTTGTTGCAAGTAATAGGGAAAACCCAGAAGACTCCAATTAGATCAATTTGTATTCAAATAAGTATTAGTTTATACAAGCTAAAGAATTTAGAATGCGAAACTTGATAGTAGGAAGAGAGGACTCTAAGTTGAGTACAGGAAGAAAGCTGCTCAGAATACTCGAAATGGTTTATGCAAAGCGTTAAGAGGAAAACGAGGAAGGGGGAAGTAATAGAGAAATGAAATTGATTAAACAACACAGAGCACTCAATTATGTGCTGTTGAACTGAATATTGGATAGAACAATATGAATTAAATTAACAAAATGAATTAAATAAAGAAATTTAATATAAAAATTCAACGAACTATAATAAAGTTGAAATAAAATTGAATTTTTACTTACAACAAATAAAATTATAAGTGAAATATAAAATAAGTGAAATAAGTGAATTAAATGATAAATAATACAAATAATACAAAAATATATAGAATTGAAAATTAAATGAAATTACTGTTTGAGTGAAATAAATCTACATTTTCTATTAGATCAGAAGCGAAATAACTATTAAACATTAAATATTTGCTAAAATGCTATTTAATAAAAATAAATGAGCTCAGTGGAAAGCAAAGAAATAATGATATTTACTAAAAAATAAACACAAACTAATTTAATTTGTTAAAAAATGGAAGAAAAAAACAGAAGTTAAAGTCAGAGTTTTAACAACTTTCGTGATGAGGAATCATAAATATAATAGAGATGTAATAGCAAAAGAGCAGACATTAAAACGACAATAAATGAGTTGAGTATACAAATATATGAGTACGAGGTATTAGGTATTAGGTATTAGCCGTTTAAGTTGGCTAAACAGAAGGCTGGCTGGCAACGACGCCCACGGAGTTAGAGATAAAGTTAGAGTTAAAGACCAGAGACTAGACAGATCGTATATGTTTATAAGTTGTGGCATTAAAGGAAGGCTGTCAAATAGTGCAGCTGCTGCTGCTGCTGCTGCTGCTGTAGCTCAATAAAAACAGCATCAGTTGGCTGGCTGGCCAAAAGACAGTCTTGGCCTAAATGTCATTAACAAATGAGCGCTTTAAATAGAGGAACATAAAAAATGCGCCAATAGCGTTTGCTGGCTTAACAAATAGTCGAGAGCGCCTGTGGGCAGCAAGCCAATTTTGCACCTATGAAATGTGCTGAAAAATTTCAATTATTTAAGCTTTTGCAACGTGCAACAGTCGGCAGGCAACTTGCAACTTGCAAACTTGCAACAGCCTGTAGCTGCTGGTCGTCTGCATGTGTGCTAGTTATATAAAGCTTAAAATAAGAAATAAAATGCCGAAAACTATAACAAACAACAGGATGCAGCAAAACGGTGCAACACTTGGGAAAGCACTTGCCACAGCGCCGAGGAGTCGCGCTGCCTCTACGAAAAAATTGTTTGCCGTTACAGTTTTCGACATTCATTCATTTAGCGTCCAACGACCGAGGCCAAGACTGAGACTGAAGCAGCAACTGAAACTGAAACTGAAACTGAAACGAAAACTAAAAGCTGAACAGACTGAAGCTGATGCTGAAGCTGAAGGAGGCTGCCACAAATGCGGCAACTTGTGTTGGTTTCGTTTTGGGAAAATTGAAACAATTTCCGATGTCACTCTCACTTTTTATTTCACTGACGACCGACCGTCCAGGCCATCGCCATCGCCATAGCCATAGCCAGCTATAGATGCATAGATACGTTGTCAGCCAGGCAGGCAGGCAGGCAGGCAGTCGGGCAGCCAATCTAGACAACGAGATATGTAACGCAGACGACAACGCTCCAAGACGTGATTTGGAGATGTGTTTGCTGGCAGTGTTGCAACTGTAACTGCAACTGCAGCAGTTGTTGTTGTTGCTACACTTGTTGTGTCCAGTGAAGGAAAAAGTGGTACAGATTGCGCCGTCGCAGCAGCCACTGCAATAGCAACAGCAACAGCAGCAGCATCACCATCATCATCATCATCAGCAAAACGCATCCAACTTGCAACATTGTTGCTGCTGCTGCTGTTACTGTTGCTGCTGTCGCTTGTTGTCGGTGTCGTCGTTGCTTCTGCTGCCGTTGCTGCCGTTGCTCTTGTTGATGTCTTGCATTTACTGCACTTTTTTCTCCAACAACTTATAATCTGCCATCATATTTCTGTAATCATTCACAGTGAAACTTTAAACTGCAAATTAATTATAGTTTCAAAAATACAATTTTATCATTTGCCAAACAATTTTGTTGAGTCATTTTATTTACATTAATTGAATATATAAACAATTGGCAAGCTGTTTATATATTTGCAGCTTTTGCAACTAATTTATTTATAGTTAACATACGTTTTTAATGTTTACAAATGTCGGGAAATTCAAACAAAATAGTTTTAATTATTTAGAGCAAAATACAAATTCAAATAATAGCTAGTTTTTATAAAATGAAGTTAAACAAATATTCAATTCAGTAAGCATGTAAATAAACATTTTTTCTATATAAAGAATGTATTTCTATATCTTTAATTTGTTTTTTAAATGAAAATGAAGTCATGCTGAGCTCAGGTTTCCCATTTGCCACTGTTTTCAAGGCTTACATCATTTTTGAAAGGTTTTAACAGCGTTTTTTGGTTATTAAACAATAAATGCATAAACAAATTAAATCATTTTCAGAACGCAGTAAACAGTAAACATGATGATTATATATAAAACACCTGATACCTTGCTTTATGAACCACACACATGTTTAGCACCTTTGGTCTAATCTTTTAAGCAGCTTTATTAAAGCAATTTGATAGCTGGACCTTGTTTATGTGTACATTCTTTTAAATATATTTATTAACATTTATTGCTGTCTCACAATTATTAATATTGTTTAATTGAGCTGAACATAATTGCACAAATTGACGCATTTGCGTATTTAGAACGCAAGCTAAATTTAGAACACTCTTGTTAGATGTGATCTAAAGCTTCTTTGCTTTAGTAAAGTGTAATTAAACTGTTATTTGTTAATATTTAAGACTGCTTAGCTATACTTATTAGTATATCAACTGTATTTAAGTTAAGTTTGCTAAATTCCACTCAGATGTGAATGATTTTCTAAATGAACTCCCAAATGAAATTTTCACATATTATTTTCATTACCTGCCTCAACTTTGCGCTTGACTTCACATATGACTGCCTCTAACTGTATGTGTGCGTGTGTGCGTGTGTGTGTGGCTTTGCGTGTTTATTTGTTGTTGCTTTGGCGTTTGTTGTGACGATTTTGGTATCAGGTTGCCTCGTTAGATGCGAGTTGAGAGAGTGAATGAGCGCGGTATGCGTGCTGTGTGTGTGTGTGTGTTTGTGTGTTTGTATTGATCCTGCCAACAAACTTTGTCGCCGCATTGCTTGTCAGTTTGTTTTTGTTGTTGTCGTTGTTGTTGTAATGCTTGTTGTTGCATTTTGCTTTAGCACTGATGTAACAAGGTTTAATTTTCCATTTCAATGCGCGGCGGCTGCGCTTTGGATTTTCTACTCTCGTTTTTCATTGTGCGACGCTTGTGCTTCGGTTTTAGTTTGCTTTTGTTTAGTTAGTCGTCACTCGATTTGAGCTTAGTTTAACTGTTAGTCAAAGCTGGTTGCGGTTTGATTATGCTCCTCATCTCTGCGCTGCTCGTGCGACACTCGGACCACAACCGTAACCGTAACCAAAGTCGATGACGATGACGATGGCGATGGCGATGACGATGACGATGATTATGCTGTTGGCGTTATAATTATGCAGCTGCAGTGGCTAATAACAAGTAATAGTGTTACCAATGGGTATGCTCGACTAGCTGTTACCCTATAGTTAACAAAGATAGACAAGTGATGAACTTTAGTTAGCTTTTCAATATTGAATTTAGGTAATAGTGCTCTAAATGAGGTATGTCCGACTAGCAGGTATGCTATAGTTGGCAGAGTTGAATGTATGTGCAGTTAAAATATATATTTGTTGCTGAGCAATATAACTTCTTTTAAGTGTGTACATCATGGGGTATACACGACCTGTAGATACTCAGTATTTAACAGCTATATGCCATAAAAGATTCGCTATATTTTCACTTTAATATAGAGATATTGAAGTCAGAGTGCTTTTTATGGCATATACTCGACCAGCACATACCCTGTAGATAATTATATATATTACTACTCTAAATTTCTTTAGCATAAATTGCCTTAGCTGACAAATTGAATAAGACTAGTTAAAGCATACCCTATGTTATTACTTTTAACAGGGTAAACTAATGACGTTGTTGTTGCAGCGGCTGCTGTTGGCCGAGGGGCAGCTTTGGTCGACTGTGATGATGGGCTCGGTGTGATCCATTTTGTGCATGACCAAGTTAATCTCGCCAGCCTTAGCGTATTGTCAACAGCTTTTGTGGGAGCTGATTATGCAGGCTTAGCTCCATCGCCATCGCCATCGCCATCTCCATCTCCATCTGCAGCATCAGTGTTCAGCTTTAGCTCCATCTCCAGCTATGCAGCTCCTAAGATAGCAACATTTGCGGCATTTGCTGTCGACATCTTCCACTGGACATTTTCCAATCTGGAGCGCTTGAGTTGTTGCTGCTGTTGTTGTTGTTGCCGTTGTTGTTGCTGTTGTCGTTGTTGTTGTCGTTGTCGTTGTTGTTGTCGTTGTTGTTGCTGTTATGTGTCTCGTTGTCTGTTTGTCTGCCTGACTGCGTTTTTCGCGGTTTTACAACTTTGATTTCACTTTTCTTTGCAACATGCGACGTTGTTGTTGCTGCTGTTGTTGTTGTTGTTGTACCTTCACTGTCCGTTTTTTGAACTGTTTGCTTCATTGCTCTTGTTGTCGTTGCCGTCGTCTTGGCTGTCGGTCCGCTTAAACTTTGTTACTCTTTAATTGGTTTTTTTTTCTGTTGCCTTCATCATCTTCTTTAGGCATCCGTTTTTAATGATGATGCAGTGGCCAGTGTTGGCCATAATTGTCAACCACTTTTGCACCGTTAGCCACAAATTATAAACACATGGATTTGCAATTGCATTTTCTGTACAGTTTTCCATAAGATTGTGAAAACTGAAGCGAAATTACCAAAGCTCTACATGGATATGGCTTGGGAAGTCTTTAAAGGCGTGTCTGCCTCATTTGGATTGATTGTGCTGGAATTTTATTGATAAATCTTTGATTATTTTAAACAATGATCTGATAAAGCAGTTAAAATAGTCAAAGATTAAAGTGTGTTTGCTCTAGAAGTAAGATTATAAACTGAAATGCTATTAAGATTGTCTTCTTGAAGTACTATAAGCTACCTACTCTCTCTCTCTCCCTTTCTCTCTCTGCCTTTTAAAACTATTGTTAATTTAAATTTGAAAATATTATATAAAGCGTTATTAAGTACAATTTCTAAAGAAATTACCAGTGTTATTTGCGAAGTAGATAAACCGCAACGTTGTAAAGTCATCGTTAGTTGAACTATTGTAATAACTTAATTAAAAATGTGCACAGCAAGCTGAGCTATGCAATCAAATTGATTATTCTGCTCGTATCTCAAACAAGATGCACACTCAGCTATTTGCACTCAAGATCATCCAATAATCGCATCGATTAGTCAGAGAAACGAGCGAACGAGATGCTAGATTGTATTGCAATGAGAATGGAATGAAACTATTTGTAGTTTAACAGCTGCAAGTATCTCATTAATATCGATACTGATACGATCTTGAAACGCTTATGTCATCATCATCATCATCATCATCAATATCATAATTATCATCAACAGCAGCCAACGTAAAAGTTCTCAAGCTCCAAATATTTCTATTATTTTGTTTTGGGTGGAAATAATTCAAGTCTTACACATGGCCGAAAGCAGTAAATCAAAGCAGCAAATGTGGCTAATTAACTTTTAGGCCAAAAACGACAACAACAAAAGGCAATTTGTTGTATGCAACAGTCGCTAAATGCTGCCAGCAAACCCACGGCAAATGTCTCATGAAAAATTCTGTTCTAGATACTGCAACATCATAGATCGCCCACTTGTTGCATTTGCCAGTTGCCAGTTGCCAGTTGCCAGTTTGCCAGCTGAATCTGCTGACTCTGCTGACTGTCAGTGGCTTTGTTAGTTGTTGTTGTTAACTTGGTTCACATGACTTGCGTGCCATCTGCCAAAGAGGCCAAAAAGCAACAGCTTCAGTCAACTAACAACTGGCAAACTGTCTGCCAGCTGACAGCCTACGCAGTTGCCTTGCACGCACCTCTAAGTGATGACCTCCAAGAGGGCACCCCTCCCCTCTCTTTCGTTTCGTTTCCTTACCGCACCATTCATAGTACTACCAATTCCCCACTTTATGCATTTGTGTGTACTTAGATGTTTGTCAGTGTTTTTTGTCTGTTTGTCTTACATAATCGTCACTCTAGATACCGTTAACATTATTCTCTTCGTCTTTCCGTCTATCCGTCCTAAAACAACAGTACAATAGAACAATTGTTTAAACTTTTCTAACATTCGTCGAGGCATTTGGCATTGCGCCAAAAAAAAAAAAAGAAAAAACTCCACAAAAATAAAAACGAAACCAAAGTTGTCGTCTGAAAATTGAGTTTTATTTAAGATGGCAATTAATTGTTTTTTTTTTATTGTTTTTGGTAATGCTTTTGCCATCGCCAGTTGCCATTATCAACAATTTGTTTTCGTTCTTCTGCTTCGCACTAGGTTTGCCAAAAAGCCCAAACATGACGTAGATGGGAATTTCCCCTGAGCTACCAAAGGTAGCAACGAATAACAAATAACAACAAAAACGATGGAAAAAACTAGCACAGCTGTGAGAATGATGCTGTGACGCACCTGAAACTATATATTTACTGCACAATGAACAATAATTAGAACAATTGGGTAATGGGTGGGAGGAGGTTTAGTTCTGCAAAGTGCTCGACTAACAGTTGCCGCTCTCAGCAGTCGCTCTCTCCGTCTTACATCCAGCCGGAGAGAATAGCGGCAAGCGAGGGAATTTCTGAATGCTTCCTTTTAGTACTTTTGCAAGTAACTAGACTATGTTCTATGTAAAATACTAAAAATTAGACACTAAATGTGTTTTATAAGAAAACTTTTTAATATAAAACCCCTTTAATTTGAATTGTTGAAAATATATAAAATAGAGACAAATAATATGTTGCTATCTCAAAGTGTGCAGCTATGCAAAAGCGACTGAAAGAGGAACTGGCAAAGATAACGGTTATTATGCTAAAAATAGACGCATGTGAACTGCTGCTCAGCTGTCACAAGTATTTACACGCGTTTTTAATGCAATAAAAGTATTTACACAAAACTTAAACATTACTGTATGGGTTTTATGTAGTAAATTTACATATTTTAAATTGATATAAATCATATAAACATAATTATATGAATATAGCCTAAGTCTTAGCTATTAAGAAGTAATAATTTGAATGAAATAAAGAATTGCAAATAGACAATAATAATAATTCAAGAATGTTAGTATATTAAATGAAATATAATAATAATAGCATTCCTTGCCTTTACTCTACTTGCAGGTATGTAAATGCTGCCTACAACAAATTGAAATCACGAAGGCAGCAACACTAACAATAACGATAACTACTGCGCTAGCGCTAGCGATAACGATAACAGTAACTATAAAGCAAATAAGAAGGCAACGAGAAGAGAATTAATAGCAACAACAACGAGAGCAACTACATCGAGAGCAGCAACTGAGAGGAGAAAGCAGTGCAGCTAACAGCCAACAGCTAACAGTTATGAGAGAGAAAGACCACTCACCAAGAAAGATGCTTCCTAGCCCAAAACAGGGCTGTGTTTACCCTGCCTTAGGATTAATACCCACATCGTATATATCACATGTACCTTATGATCTGTCCGCCTCAACGACGGCGGCAACAGCCACCAGCAGCATGACAACGGCAGCTGCGCGACACCAACACCAACATCAGCCACATCATCAGCAACATCAGCAGCAGCAGCAGCAACATCAGCAACAGCAACATCATGGCAACAAGGCAAAGCGGCGCAGCAGCTTCGATCAACCGCTGGACTTGCGATTGGCCCACAAGCGTCGACAGCCGGGGAAGGTGGAGGAGACGCCGCAGCCGCTGGAGGATGAGAATAGTAATCTCATCATGTTTGCCAATGAGTTGGCAGCGCAGCGTAAGGAGAAGGAGCTGAACAATAATCATATAGCCGCCTCTCTGGCGGATCTGGGCTTTGATATGAGCCGCAAGATGTTGCGGGCATTGCGAGAGGGCGTGGCGACGCCCCCAGCGCCAACAGCAACCGTTGTGCCCGGCGTGCACTCGACGTTGCTGGAGGCGATGACAAAGACGCTGCCACTGCAATATCGCAATGTGTTCGCACCACCAACGCCACAGGCTGCTGCACCCCCGGATTTTGCCTTTCGGCATCCTCTCAAGAAGAGCGAACTCGGCTGGCCGCCCAACGAACCGCAGCAACACCAACAGCAGCAACAGCAGCAGCAGCAGCTGAAGCTCGAGCTGCCGACGCCGACAACTGTTGTACCTACACTTGCGACCAGCACGCCCACGCCGCATCCACAGCTGCAGGAGTTCCAATCACGTCAGCATTCCCGCAAGGCAAAGCAGCGACAAACGCAATCGCAATCGCAGTCCCAGACTCCAGTTGCCAGCGGCAACACGCTGCCGGC
Source organism: Drosophila macrospina (assembly GCA_035042075.1). Lineage (NCBI taxonomy): Eukaryota > Metazoa > Arthropoda > Insecta > Diptera > Drosophilidae > Drosophila > Drosophila macrospina. The sequence goes on along the minus strand of JAWNLW010000267.1, from coordinate 4,486,560 downwards.
CCAGCAGCAGCGGAACAAGGATCGCTACACCTGCAAGTTCTGTGGCAAGGTATTTCCCCGTTCCGCGAATCTGACGAGGCATCTGCGTACGCACACGGGAGAGCAGCCGTACAAGTGCAAGTATTGCGAACGTTCCTTTAGCATCTCCTCGAACCTGCAGCGTCATGTGCGCAACATACACAACAAGGAGCGGCCGTTCAAGTGCGAGATCTGTGAGCGTTGCTTTGGTCAGCAGACGAATCTCGATAGGCATCTCAAGAAGCACGAATCGGATGCGGTTTCGTTGAGTGCATTGAGTGGTGTCAGTGAGCGGATGCATTGCATCCGGCGGTTCTGTGAGAATCCCAGTGAAGAGTCCTACTTCGAGGAGATACGCACATTCATGGGCAAGGTCACGCAACAGCAGCAACAGCAGCAGCAGCAGCAACAACAACAGCAGCAGCAGCAACAGCAGCAGCAACATCAACAGCAACAGTCACTGCCATTGGCAACATCACGAAGCTCCGCCTCGTCCAGTTGCTCCGCCTCGCACACGCCCACATCCTCGCATACGCCCACGCAATCGGAGTCGTCGGAAACGCTGGCCCAGGAGCTGCGTCGTCTGCAGGCGGAGCGCGCCAAGACGGGCGACGACAGCAGCGATGAACTGCTCACCCAGTTGAAGCAGGAGGAGCCGGAACCTGAAGACGAAGATGAGGAGGAGGTGGCGCAGGAGAAGGAATCCAAGGAATCCATACTACATACATCCCCATCAGCAGCAGCAACCACAACAACAACAACAACAGCAAAAGAAACGCCAACGCCCAAGAAGGAACCCTAATGTTGTCCTTACAGCGTTAAACCCCCCCGAATCCTGACCCTGAAGCAAACATATCCTATACTCGTATGGTAGCAACGAATGAAGATCAGTAGCAACAACACAAACTATTTGCAGACCTTATATATTACTTTTGTCTAGCTGTAAATATATATTTTGTATTTTGTAATTTGTAATTTGTATGTTAAATGTTTAATGTGTAAATCGAATTGTACAAAAACGAAGATTGGCAAATGTATATCATTTTATGTGCGTATTAATATAAGCATTGGTATTTTTTGTATATATACAAAGCGACAAACGACAACAAGCGTCCACTGTTTAATAAAAAGTTACAAGTTTTTTGAAATTTACTAAAAAAAAACATTATTTTTGTCTGTTAAGTAAAAGGCAAGGGACATTTTAGCTGGCGCCATCTAGCTAATAGTAGTTGGTAACTAGCGCGCCAATTGTGCAACGATGCGCAGCTCACTTCATGTTACGCAAAAGTGCTCAGCTCTTGGCAGATAGTAAATCGATAACATGCTTATCGATATTTAAAAAAAGAGCAAGACAACAGAAAATATCTTACACACTGAGTAACAGCTGTGCCCCGCAACAGATAACGAAATGTCGCCCTTGTCTGCTCAATAATAATTAGTTTTTATTTAAAACTTAACCAGCATGGTAACACAACTGACCACAATATCCAATGTAGCTGAGCTTAAGGAGCTGCAAGGACTCTATCTGCAAGATTGGCCCAAGCACTGTGTGGGTTTCTTTTGGTTGGACAACTATCTGCGTTGGTTGTCCAAGAATTCCATGATAAAGCATTTGTCGTTCTACACCTTAAATGGGAACTGGCGTGACGATGGACTCTTTATCTTAGTGGTTTGCAGTTGCATTAGTTTATATGAGTTACTAAATCCATCATTAATCCATTCACACAGCATCGCTATCAATTGTTCTTCAGCAATCTGAGTAGACAAAAGACGCCGGAATTGCTGGCAGCATTGGGACTGTTGAATTGGACAGGCGGCTTTAAAGTAAGCGCAATTCATGAGACGCATCATGCGATATTCAAATACCTCGTAACTGAACGAGCATTGTGCCTGCAACGAGAAATGAATACGATTATGTATAGGATGCCCTGTAACAAGGCCAAGCAACTGCAGTTTCATTGTCCGCCTGAGTACTATCTGGATAACATACGATTTGAGCATGCAGAGCTCATCAACGAGCTCTGGTCAGCTCGTCACCAGGGCTCACTCAAGCTAATACAAATGCTGATCGAGTACAATACAAATGTGGGACTCTACGAGAAGGAAACGGGACAACTTTGTGCCTGGTGCCTAAGGTAGGCAATCTAGATTGTAAAGATTGGTATCAATCTATAATCCAGTAATTGACAGACTTCAGAGCGGCTTCCTGGGCGCCCTCGAGGTTCTCCAAACTCATCGGCGTCGTGGACTCGGCGTTGTTGTAGCTGCTGCCATCACTCAACGCATTGCAAACGAACTAAACCACGATGTGACTGCTTTAGTCAATATGAATAATGCGGCTGCTTGCAAAGTGTTTGACAAACTGAACTTTTCTCTCGAAAAGGGAGAGCACTATTACTGGAGCATGTGTATGCCCGATAAGGAGAGCTGTATAAGTTGGCCAGCGAATCAGTGACAAGACAATTAACAAGTCTCCAAAAACTACGATAATGATAAGCGCCGTCTTATCAAACTAAATGTCATTCATATAAACCAAGTTGAACTTGCCAATTGTTTAAGTTGAATTAGCAACTGCATCGAGCATGTCAAGGCTGCAATCGATTGGCATCGAAGCTCTTCGGGAATTTGTGCCTCTATACAGGCAAGAATGGCCCAAGTATTGCCAGGAATATCATCTGCTCAGCAATATCATTGCGTTTGTAGAAGCCGAGCCAGAGCTTAAGCACATCAATGCTTACACCTTGGCAGATCAGCAGGCAAGGGAATTGTGTCTCTTTTTGATAGTGGTAATTATCAAGTGTTTGTTCACTTATGTAACTGAATATTATTCAGAATGGTATCGTTAGGATCGCTGTCAACTGTTTGTGGGCTGTCTGGGGCATTCGCTGGCATTGCTGGAGCAGGCTCTGCATCAGCTGGATTGGAGGAGCGGCGTGCTTTGCAGTTCAGTTCCAATACGTTATATGGCAACTGTTTACAAGGTTGTTCAGCTCAAACAACTGGCAATTGAGTTTCAGCACGAGAGCAATATATATCATTTGTCGGCAGAGAAAGCCTTGCAGTTTCCACTTGAGTAAGTTTTCAAATTGCTTAGATAATTCACAAATTCAAAGTCTCTGCGTCAACAGTTGCCCAAACGGATTTCAATTGAAATCTCTAACGGAGGCAGATGCCCAGTTGATAGACCAGGAGTGGCCCTACAGTTATGAGGGTTCCTTGTACTACTTACAACGTCAGATTCGCCTGTGTCCCAGCATGGGATTGTATGATGAGCAAACTAACCAGCTGCTAGCCTGGTGCATCAGGTAAGTGCGTAAATCAATTATGATTTGATGAACTATTTCAATTATCTTTATGGTTAGAGCACAAGATGGTCTGCTGGCTGCTTTGCAGGTTGACAAGGCACACAAACGACGTGGCTTTGGAACTCTCATTGTCAAGGCTCTTGCACGACGGATTGCCGCTTTGGGAGATGATGTTACTGCCGAGATATATGACAGCAACAAAGCATCCAGCGAAATGTTTCTTAAACTAGGCTTCCAGGTGATTGATCAGTGCCATTGGCTCAAAACTGCGCCGGCTCAGGGAAAATTTACGTGGCCAGAGGGTCAATAGCTCATCGTATAAGTACGAATCAAATGGCATATAAATTCAATTAAATTTAAGAATTCAAGTTGTAAACAAAAACCGGATAATAAACTTTTAAAATTAATTTAAGAGCAAGCTGAGTCTGCTTAATGAGCGCAGTGAACTGCTTGAGTTAGTCTCTTTTTCACTCTCTTTGTTTATTGATACCCTATACTGCATAAGAGAAGTGTTAATAACAGCTGCAGAATTAACTTTAATTAAATACTGCAAAGATATTTAAGCAAATGTTCAAATTAATGTTTAACTATGCAAATAATGGCAAATATTTAATCAAATAAAGTTGAGCTGCAGTGCAATTTGAAATTGCCACAATATCCCAATTGATAACTTCAGTTGAAGCAAACTTATCGATTACAGGGTGTAGGCGCAACGATAACATGTTTACTTTCTCTCTCTCTCTGCCGCTGTCAGCTCATTCGTTGCTTTACTTTGCTCCATGCAATTACCATGTTTACTACAACGCTCAGTTGATCGCTTAATCTCTGGCGAACAAGTTGATTAGGAAAATGTCGCACAAACTGGAAGCAATTGGAATCGATACCTTGCAGAGATTTCAAGAGCGTTACACACAGAGTTGGCCCAAATATTGTGCAGAGTTTTACTGCCTAGATAACTTTATAGGGTTTCTAAAGAAAGATCCACAGATAAAGAACTTGAAGGCTTACACACTTTCCGAGCAGCGAGCAAAGGATGAGGCTCTCTTTGTGATTGTGGTTAGTATTTGGATTAAGCATGATAACAGAAGAGTTTTATTTCATTTAGTGAAAGATACAATATTTCATTAGGATCGCTATCAGCTCTTTGTGGGTTGTCTGACTAACACACATGGGCTTGTAAAGGAGGCCCTGAGTCTAATCGATTGGTCGTCTGGCCTTAAGTGCAGCTCCATACCAGCGCGGCATATTGAGGATCTGGAGAGCGTGGTTAATGAGAACAGCTGAAAAAGCAGTACAATGATATTACCAATCTGTATTATATGCCTGCAAAGGAGGCTTGTCAGCTGAAAGTTGAGTAAGTCCGCAATGGCTAAGATGACTTCTCGACATACTCACAGCAATTCATTTAGAGTTCCAGCTGGCTTCTTCATGGACATCCTAAGGGAGCAGGATGCAGATTTGGTTAATGAGGAATGGCCAACATTATGTGGGTTCCTTGTACTTCATACAACGTCAGATTCGCATGTGTCCAAGTGTTGGCTTGTATTCCTCAGATACTCGGCAGCTGTTGGCCTGGTGCATCAGGTGAGCTGCTCGAGCAATTGTTGTAGGTACAAATTCACCAATATCTGATCCCATAGATTGCAAGGCGGATATCTGGGTGCGCTGCAGGTGAGAAGCTCGCATAAACGACGCGGGTTGGGTAGTCTGGTTACAAAGGAAATAGCACGGCGGATAGGTTGCTTGGGTCAGGATGTAATGGCACTTGTAGGACCACAGAATGAAGCATCCAGCTTAATGTTTGACAAGCTGGGATTCAAGGTAATCGATCAATGCCTTTGGCTAAGAACTGAGCCCATTGCTGGCGATGTAATGTGGCCCGATGGAGAGTAAATAAACATAATAGTATTTTCTTGAATGTTATTATATATGAATACGGCTTTGGTATAAAAAGATGTCAATTCTTGACAAAGATTGCTGTTCCCCGATTCACTCTAGATGGGTTTGCAGATGATAATCGTTCATTTGTTATCTATCAACAATTAAAAGTTGTAAAGTTGTTTGGTAAAGCGACACATTGCAGGCATTGAACCAATTGTGAATCACTGAGATTATGTCTGTCATAATGCAGCTTTGATTCAATTATCCGATATGCAGAGATGTAAAGCTTTTGCTGCTATCGATAATAGGTACTGTGTGCTTACTAAAAAATTGCCTTTCGTGAAGCTTATGTGCTTCCAACTTTATGAGAGCAATCAAATTGCGCGCAGCCAACTTCACGAATCTCACATTGCACACCCAGTAGCAGCGATGGTTTTGTTACATGCTGAACCCTGGACACACACTATTAACAGAAATATAGCCAAGAAATAAACCATATATTTTTATAGGAAGTGCTATAAATGTTAATAAAATTAACAAAGCTGAGTAGAAAAACAAATCTATTTCAATATTATATCTTCTAAAAACATTATCAATTAATTGAATGATTTTATTTAAAATTATATGAAGTCTTAAAAATATAATGATAATGTCCAAGAGCAAAGCTGTTGCTCTGTATTCTGTGTATAATATTTGTTAATTTGGAATTGTGTCATCCGTGGGTTTTGTTTCTGAAAGCGATCTCCAAGCACGTTGTACAATTATTTATTAAATACATATAAACATATTTATTAAATATAAACATATTTATTTATACATACATTATACTTATTAAGATATATTCATATGAATATATTAATCTATCAATGCGCGATTCCCAAAAACGATATCACATTGATAAATTTTTAGTGGCTAACTCCTAAAACGAACTCCTCCTGACAGCTGTTTTCATTAAGCTTACTGGCTTGCCAATATTTAATAATCCCAAATCTTGAACTATATAGGTCCTTTTATACCCTACATAAATGCATATGAATATGAATATGTATATGTATCCAATGTCGATTGAGCCGCACGCGGCGTTGTGTTTATTCATAAACATATAAGTAAGATATAGTTTATATTTCTACTGACTGTTACATACCTTTACAGTAAGTTAATACGGTACAGGGTATACAAATAGTTAGTTTAGTTTCGCATTTGATTCTTCTCGATTTGCAGTGTATAGCAAATGTCGTTGGAAATTTTCTGTGGCTGCATTTCAATATGTCATATCAATTATGTGGCGCTCCCCTGTTTACATTTCTAAGGGTTATCAAAAGAGTTACCCCTCCCCGTACACATGCCCCAACCCCAAGCGGCAAATGTTTACATTTGCATTTTGTTTAAACATGTTGCGATTTTTTCGCACTTGTAACTCAAATAGCAAAACAGATACACATACACACTTGTGTATATATATGTGTGTGTGTACGTCTCTACGCACAGTTCTATGAAGAATGCAATTCAACAGTAATCGGGATACAACAAGAACGACTGTTCATTCAAAGTGATTTTTTTTTTACTCTGTGGCATGTTGCGAAAATTTGCAAAGCAAATACTCAAAGCAAGAGCTTACACAAGAGCGAAAGAGTGAGCGAGTGAGAGAGAAGAGAGAGAGAGAGGGGAGGAGTAAAAGGTAGGGAGCTGCTGCGTGTTTCCATTGCCGTTAATAATGGCCAAATTGTGGGTGAGACGGGGGGGTCGCTGGGGGTAATAATGCCCCAATCTATGACCCTATTTCCTATGCATTGAAGAACTGCATTTGATTTTTTCATAGCATACTTTTGTGCGTGAAAAAAATAATATGCACTTTTTTAAACAAATACACACACACACACACACAACACAACAAAAGCGGTTTAAGCGAGTTGCATTGAACTATGTATAGTGTATTTATTTATGTACATTTGCATGTACATAGTTGACCACCCAAACGCCCCACCCCCTCTCTCGATCCCACCCCAACGAACACCCCATACAGCCACACTTATATTGTAGTTGTTGGTTATGTAAATGGAATTCTATGTACGCAATACCCACGCACAATTACACCAGCAGAACAACAACAACAACAGCAACAACAATGGAAAATGTAACGCGCTTTTGTTGTACATTAAAATTGCCGCCTGTCTTACTGTCAGCATGTGTGTGTGCGTGTGTGTGTGTGTGTGAGTACGTGCATGTATATGTCACGTAGGCTAGTGTAAAGTATATAATTAACGGCATTTCACATATGTGCATTGAGAGCGGGCAAACGTATCGCGTATATAAGCCGCATTTCCCCCTCTCAACGGCCTATCCCGCTCCCGCTCCCCATTCCATTCCATTCCATGCCAGCCCCGCTGATTACACGCAATACATAAAGTAAATGTCAAAAGCGACCGACACACACACCCCGCTGTTGTTATTGTTGTTGTTGTTGTTGTTGCTGATTGAGTTTGAGTTGATGATGAGTGCAACTGGCGACCCCAATGAATCCCTGTCCCCAACCCAAGCTCGAACTTCAGCGCTGTTGCCGAGCCTACCTCAATATTAGCACACACAACTTCAGCCGTATCTATATATTTGTGTGTGTGTGTGTGTGTGTGAGTGTGTGTGTGTGTGTGTCTGTGACTGTGTCTGCTTGTGTGTGTCCGTTGTTCTTCTTGTACTTGTCGTTGGCCGTAGAGCACACCCGCTGTCCGCTTCTTTTGTAGCCTAGACTTGTACTTGCATCTTGGTCACAGCCTCTTGTTCCACCCATCAGCCCACTACTCCTTCTCCTTCTCCTTCTCCCTCTCCACTTCCCGCAGCATCCCTAGCAGCAAAGTACAAACCACTGAACTGCACAATAAGCACAAATTACGAGTACGCATTTGACTAGATCTAAGAGTGAGACCTCCACCTTCGGATGTCCTCCATGGGGGTCAACGTCAACGTCATCGTTGTTGTTCTGTTTATTGTTATTGTCGTTGTTCTTGTTGTTGTTGTTGTTAGTCGGCGTCTTTGCTGCCATTTCTTATGCCAAAATTTATGTGCACTCTTAATTTATGCATTCGCCATCACAATGAGGTAAAATGCACTGATTTTAAACCCTTTAAGCAATTTACAAGTTGTGGAACGCGAGAAATCACTGATCCAGTGCATCCTCCACGACTCCTTGGCAGTAAAAATGAATTCTGTAAACAGAAAAAGAAAATGTATTTGTTTTCAACTATCATTGCTTGATTCCTTAAATATATAACTAGATTAAGTGCAAATAAAAGGCAATAAATGTATGTCATAGTGTATGCCACGGCTTTTTGAGGAGAAACCGAAAACTGTTTAGCAAAACTTGCAATTGGTTGTCAGAGATTTACCGAAGATGTCTAATAAAAACTATTTTATTGATTTGTTTAAATACTTCAATGCTATGCAATATTTTGTAGCCGTTGGCAGCAAACAATTCATTCTATAAAATCACACCTGCGATTGTTTTAAGAAGGTTTTCTTTGTACAAATCAAATAAGTTTAAATTATTTAGAATATGTCTAGCTGCCGAGACATAGTCCTCCATCTACTGCAGTACCCACGATATAAATATATATATATATATATATATATATATATATGTAATACAAATTATTTAATTCGACACTGCAATATTTAGCACGAAAACTTATGTTTCAAAGCATTTAAAATGAATTTCCAACAAAGTATTTTAGTCTGCATTATTCATTGTGTATTGTAAAGCTATTTTGATAGTAAATAAAGTAAAATGAAATTATTAACTATGTTTGTATAACCATTTATTTAAAAGAGCTAATATTCTTTATATACTTCTTCAATAAACAATTACAAATCCATCTAGTAACTAAAAGCTAATTTTATACAAATTATATATTTTAGTAATTTATTTATTAACTAATTTATTTCATTTTATTATATATTTGGTAATCAAAAACTAATATTATATAAATTATATATTTTAGTAATTTCTTTACTTATACATATATTATATTTAATTATATATTCATCAATTGAAAACTCATGTTAAACAATATAATATATTTTAGTAATTTATTTACTATTTAAATTATTGAGTTTAATTATATATTTAGTAACTAAAAGCTGATATATATAAATTTGAGTAATTTATTTATAAACTAATTTATTTAATTTTATTATATATTTTTCAATTGAAAACTAATATTATACAAATTATATATTTAAGTAATTTATTTATTAACTGACTTATTGAATTTAATTATATATTTAGTAATTAAAATCTGTTGTACAAATTATATATTTCGGACTTAAATTCGCCAAAGACTCTAACGCTCAAATTATAAACAATTACAAATAGTTTTCGTTTAAGTTTATATAGTTTTGAGTTTGCATTGCTACGAATTAACAAAAGACTATTTTAAGAATATAAAAATTGTATAAAAAACTGTTTGGTATTGAGAGTAAATGATTTCCCTCTATTGTGTAAATCCCAGCAAATGTAATAACATTCACTGTTATTTTAAAATGAGTATTACAATTTAGGTATTTCATCTTTAGCTTTGCTACAACCCAGAAGTTGATCAGGGAACTTCTCTCTACAGAAGAGAATCTATTGCAAACAATTGTCATGTGAGGAGATAAAGTTTATCTAGATATAATAAAATATTCAAGGGACAATTTAAAAATGCATTACAAATTTGAATATTATCCTTAGTGTCATCAAGTATTTTTCATATTTTATTAACATAAAGCGAACTCTCTCTAAAAAAAAACTAACCAATTACATAATTTGACTAATGGCAAATGAACAAATGCCGCTTGTCCGTTGCAAATTCACACAGCAAACAAACAACAAATCAGATACAATCCACACGAGTACACTCACACTCACACTCACACCCACACACACACATGCACACACACACACACACTCACATACACTCAATTTGCAATGCACATAGAACACTTGTTATATACTCTTTATAGCATGCAGATACATAAGAGGCTTTCGGCCTGCCGGCAGTTTTACTGTACATAGAAAACTGTACTCGGTATGTGGCATCTAATTATATACAAAGTGCAGAAGAAACACCCTGGACAAGAGTTCGGTTTACTGAAAAATCACTTGAAAATCGACCTACCACAGCCTCCCTGCGACACACTCAAGCGACAGCCCAAACAACGTCTAAGCATTTGCAGTAGATATTCGCAGCTTGCAAAGACAATAGGCCTAGATGTGGTGCCGGCAAGTAGGCTTAAGACTTTCTTGAAGTGAACAAAGCAAGAGGCAAGACAAAACCAAATATAATGAAACATTTTTGACAAGATGCAACACACACACACACACATTCAAATGAATGCAGCTGCAACAATGTGCTGTGCGTTCGTTGTGTGCGTGTGTTGTGTGTCTGTGTGTGTATGCGTGTGTCTTAGTTTACTTTACTCATTTGCAATGTTTTTGGTAAAATGTAAAATTGAATTATTTAAAATTTAATAGAAAATCTTTGACTTGTACTCAAAAATATATGCATATAACATAAACATACTCACATAAATATATATAACTAAACACATACAGGTGAAGCAGTTTGCGATACTCTCACAAGAAGTACTATGAAATGGTCATGCAGCCTGGGCCAGTTACTGCAAATAAAACCTATAAGATTCTAGAAATATATCTAATATATATATAATATATATAGTAATTCTCATAAACTTTAACTTTAATCACAACTCTGCCTTATGCGCAAATTAAAGAAACTATTATTGAACTACTCGAGCGTATTATAATATCGCTACATTAAGTTATGTGTTGTTTTGCTTTCTAGTATATATTAATATATATTTTATGCTTCACACACACACAGAAGGACACACACGCACACGCACACGCACACGCACACATGAGTGGGATATCAACATCTTGAGTTGGCCAACAGAGTTGAAGGAGGAATCGGCTTGAATCCTTTTTGCTTCCATAGGCCATGTTATCATTTCAGTAATTGCATTTTTGTGTTTGTCGTTGTTTTTGTTGTTGCACTTTGCCGTTCTTGCTTCCTCTGGTTTCTCTAAGGGGTTATTTTGGTAATTTTCTCAAGAAATCTCAAACCAATACCAATATGGGCCCATAAATACTTGACCTGAGCTCTCTGCATACTTTTGTGCGTCTGTGTATCTAATTTTGTACAAAATAACGATGCACACACACACACACACGCACACACACACACACACACACACACACACACACACACACACACACACACAGACACACACACACACAGACACACACACACACAGAGAATTGCATTAATAAATATGCACAGCAGGCATTTATACAGCAGAGAGTTGAAGCTGCTGAGTATTTATATCAAACTTTTTAGCAACTTCTCGAATTTTCTTCAGGCTTCATTTATACAACTCAAGTGCTGGTAGATCCTGGTGGAACCTTCTGATTAATGGATCCTTCTAATGGGAGAATCGCCTTGACAATGCTTACTATATACTCTTTATAACTCTTTTACAAATACTTTCATTGGGCAACTCAATAAGTTGATTATCAGCTAACATGAACAAGAGATCGCATTGCAAAAATTGTCATAATACCCTGCACAGTTATATATTAGCTTGTTGCAAAGAGGTAATTAATTGACTGGGGCAGATCTTGTACTATATATAAATTCTTGATCGGTATCAATAGCCGAATCAGATCAGATTTGCGAGCGGAAAGAAGAAAGGAAAGAAGAAAGATATATGAGCGAGCGAGACGTAAAATATTCATATGGAAATGAGAATTCTTTGCTAATAGCTGCTAGCTTTTAGATATGTGCACATAGCCGATCAAAGGCTGAGCGCTACGTTACTTCAGTTGTGAATTACTATAAGTGATAAAAAATAATAATAATTATCAAAATACTTTGATTAGAGACAGCTAGCTGTACAGGGTATTGTTTATATTTGTTAGGTATTTGTTTTACTATGTTTTACATTCCACATATCGTTAAGGCTTCATGGCAATAGAAATATTTGTAAATATTATGCTATTTATTATACTTATACACACATATATTCGAATCGTTCGCTCTGTCTCGCTCGCACACATATGTTGGTCGCAAAGAGCAAAGCACAAACGATTAAATACAACAAATGTGTTTTCTTTCTTCTTTTCTTAGTTTTCTTATTTGTTTAGCGATGCTTTTACATTTTTAGGGATTGTTTCGTAATGCTCTTATACAAGCACCTGTTAAGTTGTCGATTTATAGACTCGTTTCGAAATTCTAATTCTAATCGCTTAATAATTGTGTACACCTTTTAACTATATATAAATTGAGTAACAGGCAAACAAATTTAACTCTTTTCTTAAAACTTTACTTCCGAAATGCGAATTCTAAAAAAATTACGAAAGTCGAGCGTACGCTACAGTTGAATACCCTGAAAAGTTCTCTAGAGTAAACTCTATAGCAACTCTCACACTATGTGTGTCATTTCATTAAGCTTGTCTGCGCACCAAAGCTGAGTGCTACATCACTTGCACACATGTGCTACCCGCAATGAGCAAAGCGCAAGCTGCTGAATTTTCTTTCTTTTCTGATTATCTTTCTTATTTATAGATCAATCTTGATGAACTTTCTGCATTGCTTGCCTATAGAATTCTTAAAGCTAGAAGTATCCAAGCTATGAAATATAGCCATAATTAGTTATTTTTCGATTTGGAGTGGTGAAGAGGGGTGAGGTATCGAAAATATAACATTAACTCGATCTGGAGAGGATATACAGGAACTTTCTTGCCAAATTTGGAGTCTCTAGTATAACAAATGTTAGATTCCCATGAGACGACAATCAGAGATAGAATCTTTGGCGAAGAATTTTGATCTATCGTCACAATTAACAGCTCATGTAAACAAATAACTTAAGCAGATTATTAAACTTTTAAGATTCTTTTTGGAGGTAATCTTAGTCACAAAACTCTGCATGTGATTGTGAGGCTTTCAATAATTGTAGAACAACTAACTATAATAAGTTGATCAAACAGGCCGCAGTTGTGATAACAATTGTAATGGTATATGTGAATTTACAGTTTCAAAATTTATAAATAATTTATGAAAATTAAGCAAAATTTAAGCCTTATGGAAATAGGCTATTAATTTAAGTATTTATTGTAAACTAAAGCTATTTCTTTGTAGTTAAACATCTAAATTATATTCTAAATTTGTCAAACTTTTGTTATATAAATATAACATTTATTGTTTATTTGTTCTGTAGCTAATAATATTGATCTTGCAAGGAAACCAGCTTGTAAATGGTCTATTTTATTCTCTGGTAACATATGATTTATATGATAATTTCCCATCGAGTTGAATCTGAATATTAGTAATGTAATTCTTTTGCTGGCTGGGAAAAATTACAGGCAAACAAACAAATTGATAAGGCGAACGTGAGAGGATGAGAGCGAGCTGAGGAGAGGAAAGGAGAATAGAGGAAAGAAAAGGAGAAAAGAACGTAAGCACATAGGGGGGAAGGGGTAAGGGGGGAGGAAGGGGAAGGAGAAGGAGTAGGAGAAGAGTGTGAGAGGAATGCTTGGTTGGTTAAAAAGGGCAAATAATGAGCTTTGGTTGAGGAGTGATATTCAAAAAGAAGGAAGTTTCTGTGTGTGTGTGTGTGCGTGTGTGTGTGTGCGTGTGTGTGTGCGTTTTCAGCTTAACAACGCAACATAAATTAACGCATATTTCAGTTGCAATATAAAAACGCACAAAGCGAGTGGCGAGCTCTGCAGCAGACAACAGCGCCGACGTCGACGTCGACGTGGACGGGGACGAGGATGAGGACAGCGAAGCCAACGTTTCAATTATTTGCTGTTATTGTTGTAGTTGCACTTGCTGTTGTTTTTTGTTTTTATCATTAACATTGTTGTTGTTGTCAAAAGTGGCGGAACAACGCGTTTTTTTGTTGTTGCTGCTGCTGCCGCTTCACGCACAAAAAATGAATAAAACAGACAACGCCCTATTACACATACACACACACACACACACTCACACACACACTCACTCACACCCACGCATGCAGACACCCAGCCAGTTGCTCCTACCCAATACCCAGTATGTGCTGTAAAAAGCTGTCGCCGCGCCTAAAAGTATGCAACGCATTGGCTGCCTATCTGTCAGGATGCATCCTGCTGCAGTTGTCGCTGCCTCTGCCTCTGTCACTGCCACTGCCTCTGCCGCAGCTGCTGACGCTGCCGCTGACGCGGACGCTGCCACGGCCGCTCTGTTGCAATTACCACAGTCCGGTTGTACATTATTTACCTCTTCTTCGTTTTTTTGCGACTGCGGCCGCAGCCGCTGCAGTTTTTTACGGGTTTTATTGTGTGCGTGCGCGAATGAAAAATAAAATATATAAAAATATATAACGGTACCGCTCCAACAGCGCCGGCGTCGACGTCGCCGCCTGTCGCACGCACATTGTTATGCCCCACCATTGGCCTCGCCGTCCAGCCCCCTCCCCCTTCCCCGCCACCGGGCCAACGCCGGAGACTCGACGCCATCAAAAAATGAACAAAAAGTAAAAGAGATGCCCAAATGCGAAAACGTGTGCAAGAAAACGGGCCAAAGCGATATTCCTGGCCGGGATCAGGGCACATATATGTATATGCGCTTATATATATATTTATATACACACATACACACACACACACACACATACATATATATATGTGTGTATATATGTATATAGGTGCACTGATTGCCCCCGCATCCAAGGGGCCGTGCAGCATGAGGCAAATGAGGCAAGGGCAGCAGTGGAGGTAGTCATGGTATAAACAAAAAAAAACCTCCCCCTCCCCCCTCGCGACAGCCGGCGGGGCCAATGGTGCGTATGTGTCATGATGGTGGCGGCAACGACGACGACAACAACAGCACAACAACAATTAAAAAAAAATAAAAATTTAAAAAATGGTTTGAGCCGATGCGGCTGCAGTTTTAGTTGTTGTTGTTGCTGTTGTTGTTAAACTCAAATATATTGCAAATATTTGTTGCATATTTATTTTACTTGCTTGTCGCGTTTTATTTGGGCGCCTAAAAGTGCACAGCATTTTTTAATTGGGTTAGTAATTGAAATTTATCGAACGGCTCCACGCGCCGCACACTGAATCGACACAGTCCTTAGGGACCTTTTGCTGCACAAAAATCGCCAAATGAATTGCACGCATTTGAAAAGTAGAATTGAACAACAGCAACAACAACAACAACAACAACAGCAACAACAACAAGAGGAAGAAGAACAACAACCCCAACACACACAGCAATACAAATAACAACAATGGCAGTCTGAAAGAATTAAAGAAATAAAAATTAAGTTTCGTTTATTCAATTGTAATTATTTAAACGACCCAAGGGATAACTGATTGTCTTTTATTTGGTCAAAGAACTTCTCATTTTAGATATTAGTATTATTGGAATATCGATATTGAGTATATCGATACTTATTTTATAGTGTGAAAGAATTAAAGAAATAAAAATTAAGTTTCGTTTATTCAATTGTAATTATTTAAAAGTCCTAAGGGATAACTGATTGTCGTTTATTTGCACAAAGAACTTCTCATTTTAGACATTAGACATTAGTATTATTGGAATATTGATGTTAAGTGTATCCATACCTAGTTTATAGTCCTAAAAAGTTAAAAGAAATAAAAACAAAGTTTCATTTATTCATTTGTAATTATCGTTGTATATTTGGATAAAGAACTTCTCATAGGTTGTATACAGATATTTAAATATATATTATATATATATATATATACATAAACAGATTAAAATACTTAAATACATTAAATACATTCTTCTTATTCTTCTGTCGGTCATATGCGACAATTATACAATTTTGTAATGAGTATTTTGAGTCACAAACGTATATATAAAGTCTGATTGCCTTATAGCTATTATATAGTCATTTTTATTTTGCAGAAATGCTAAACATTTGCTAATATTTTGACTATAATTCAATATATTTATGTTATTCTATTATTCTTACAATATTTTTCTCTATTTTAAAAATGTTCATCAATTGGAAATTATAAAAACAATAAATTGCTTAAATATATAAATAAAATTGATTGATTATGCAGTTCTTTTATTACACTGCATAATCGACAAATCATAAATCTATTTCTATTAATTATTTTAAAACAACAGCTCAATATAAAAATTATATTCATGATTTTAGTGTTGCACTTGCAAACAAAACGTAGCTAAGATTATTTGGATAAATTGAAAAATGGTTTGGAAAAATAAAACAAAAGTTTCTATATTAAATATCCTATAAATATACATATATAGCTCTGATGGCCTAAATGATATGTGGCCTAGTCCCAGTCTGAACTCAAAATTGCATTACATTCGGATAATAAACAGTGTAGTCAAACATTAAGTTAATATATTAACAAAACATTTAGTTTAATAAAGAATTTGCAGCCTTGACTATCTAATTAATCTTTTATCTATTTAATATTTTATTTAATATAATATTGCATGCAATCATTTTATAATTAATATTTACTTAACTAAGCTCAGCTGCATTTTATTCAATGTTTTCAAAGAAACATCTGATCTAGCTTAAAGGTGCATAAGTCCAGTAATGCTCTCAAGACACTTCTCTTTTTGCTTTTGAGAAATGAACAACATTTTTAGGCAGAAACTGACCATTAGTAAGAAACTGGTTGTTGTCATACCCAAATATTATTCGACTCAAATGGTGTGGACTTTTTATTGGTGTCCTTTGGCTCAGCATCATTATCAAGGAGAGGAACAGCGACAAACAAAGTAAGATCATCTCAGCTACATCCAAACAGACAAATTCACACACAATGGGAACTGCAGAAGAAACTGGACATTATCTGCCGAAAATATAAGCAAAACTAATAAATTGAAGAGCATGTATGCGGGCCAGGAAGATTACAAATCAAAAAGACAGCGGCAGCATCTCGGAAACCACCCCAAGGGAAGCCAAGGCGAAGAAGTGACCAGCGGCGGAACCCATCGGGAAACTGGTTGGATAAAAGGGGTTGCATCTTGGCCGGGATGCGTGTCAAAGTTCAACGTCTCGACGCCTCGACGTCGCCAGTTATCCGTTGATGCTGTGTCCAGTTTGGAAAACCGGCCTGGTTTACGTTTGTTTCTGGGCACAAATCTGTTGAAATTTTGATGTGAAAGTTCAGCAGATTTTTATAAAAGTTTCATGTCCTGCCACGGATGCTGATGCTATTGCTGATGCTGATGTTGATGCTGAGGCTGAGCGTGAGAAAGTTTCAATCGCCATCGAGAAACTTGTTTGCGCCTAATGCACGAGTCTGAATGTCCTACTGCAGATGCCGTTGCCTTCCACTCAAGCCGCAACCAGTTGGGCATCGACCGGCCACTTAGCTGGCCCAGCAAGACAGCGACCGAGCGATTTATTCATGGTATTTGGCCAGTTTGCTAATTACTAACCAAATGCCAAGACTTTGCTGCCAAACATTAGCTCAACAAATGGTCAAGAGCCGCCTGCATTGTTTGTCTCCAAGTCGTTGCACTAATTGTCTTTGAAGACACTGTATCCAGTACCTTGGTACTTGGACTCCACTCTCTTCGTTGACTTCTGTCGCCGTTGACCGTTGTTGGCCCTATTAGCTTTCATATTCCATTAGGCGGCATCGATTACTCAGACATGCATTGATTTTTTACAAGTGACTGCCAATTTCAATGCATAAACGATGAGACGCAGACCTTAATGAGTTCCTGTTTAGCGAGAGTATGTGATTCCAGTCCACATACTGCAAATAAGCGAATGAATTGCAGCTGGCTAACAGAGGAGGAACTCATTTAAGAGTTCAGCTGAAATGAGAGGTTTTGATCCATTATAATTCTTATAATCTCTTAAAACTGTTCAAATAAAGTGAAGATAAATTATAAAATTATTGTGATGCGGAAGAATGTTAAATTCTATTAATATTAATTAATTAATTCAAAAGAATTTACTATTATTGTTACATTAATTACGTAATAAAAGATTTCTGACATTTAATTTATAATATTCATAAATTCGAAACATAATTACATAATATCTATGGTTATTATATTGCTATTCGAATATCAAAAGTCTCTTTTAATAGTTCTGTTTACTCCTCAATTTATTTTACTCAATTTTACTTATTTTATTTGTTTACAACTTTGTGACTTTCTGTATTTATAATGACATATGAACTTTGCTCAGTTTCCAATCGCATTTTTAGTAAACCGCTGACCATTTGGAATATTTACATATATCTGAAACGAACATTACACAACTTGCTTTCGGTCCTCAGATACTTCTGGAAAATGTTACAAAAATCCGGTTATTCAATACTTTCAGTTCCTGAATGTTGAAGCTTGCATATTTTGGCGGTTAAATCATACACATTTTTATGCAAAAATATCCAGTTTGTGCATAAACTAAAGGGTCCAGTAATTAAGTTGAACTTGGTCCGTAGATGCTGAGCTGCAGACAGAAGTCAGAAAAGCAGGCCAGGACACAGGGGGAAGTTCCCAGTTCTGGGACAGTTCTAACAACCAATCAGAAGTACCGATG
The DNA here is from genome assembly GCA_035042075.1 of Drosophila macrospina. Lineage (NCBI taxonomy): Eukaryota > Metazoa > Arthropoda > Insecta > Diptera > Drosophilidae > Drosophila > Drosophila macrospina. The sequence continues at coordinate 4,467,751 of JAWNLW010000267.1, read as the reverse complement.
CCTTGCGCTGAAATTCCAGCACATAAGACATTATCAAAACAAATAGATAACCCTTGCCGAGATAAAATATCAACCGCTAACTCACCCCAAAACTCTCAGCAGCGGACGCGACATGAATTAAAAAATATTATAGCATACTTTTGTGCGCTCGGCGAAATTCAGAAGGATCAATTAACTGGCAATTCAAGATAGCATCTCCACTAGGATAAAACTTAAGTAAATTGTTGTGATTGCAGTATTTTGAGTAGAACTCTTTAAGTCAACACCAAGCCTCGTTTATTTGTCATTTTGCGTCAAGCGAAACATGTGACATGCTGACACTGCAGACAAAGGCCTAAAAATAATAAAACAATGCGTATTCTGAGGCGAAAAGGCGCAACAGGCGGCCTCGGGTGGGCGTTTAAACGTGCCACAACATGTGGGCGAGAGAGAAAAATGAGCCCAACATATTTTTTAAGAAAGCAAACCAAAAAGTTGAGCTTTTCGCCGCTGAGAAGTATGCTACGAAAAATGCAAAATATGCGACGCGAGCATCGAACAACAGTTAGGGGTTGCTTGAGACAGTCACGGGTAGGTTTTGTTTAGACATTTTTCGGCTATTCTGAAAAGCGCAAAGATGTTGGGCAGCCTTCACTGGGTTGGTGGTTTACTCTATTATTGAGGTAGGCGCATGATTATCTATTTATTTGAAAGATGATTTCGTATTTCGTATTTCGTATATGTGTTGTGTTCATTTTATGCATTTGAAAGCTACCCCTTTTGCGGGCTGGCCTTCATTAACTTGACGTGCAAAGTTCAAAGATGACCGGTCAAGTAACCGGTTTGCATCTAGCCTGTAGCTCAGCCTGTCTTCGACTGGACCTGGACCTGGACCTGGAACTGAACCTCTATTTGGACAGCATCCGTTCTTTACGACTGCATTGACTGGACCCAAAGCTGATCAGTTGAGTTTGAACTTTCATTTCGGTCGCGTCGCGTTCGCAACTTTTCTTTGGCTTTTGGCTTTGTTTGTTGTATTGAAATTCTCCCATTTGTTTTTCGTTAATGTGGGGATTTCTCTAGTATTTTAATTTTGTTACAAAATAAAATATGTTTTTGTTGAAATTCTGTTGAATACTTTTGTTGTGCTCGTTTTACCTTCACCTTTGTACCGAAAAATACGAAATTAAATGTAAGTGGGAATCAATAAGATTCATTCATAATGGAGTAAAGTGTTATGTGAATCGTATGAATGAAATAAAGTTAAAGGTGTTTAGTGTAACTGCATTCTCCCTCTACAGCACGCCCCATGAAATCCCACAGAACGAAGAAAAGAAGATTTCAATATAGCAAAGCCCTCTAAAAATTTTATATCCAATTCAAAATTCAATCAATGTGTTGCGTTCATCTCTTGGACTTTGTCTTGATACAAAATTCTCATTAATCAGTTCTTTAAGTCCTTTAACCACACTCACGTCATTCACATCCTTATGGAGCAATCCAATGGCAATCGCAAGCATAGCTTCGATCAGGCTCAACCCTCAGAGTCGTCAACGGCCTCCATTGCACTCGGCATGGCGGAGCAGCAGTGCAACAAGCGAAAGCTCTACGCCATTGCCGAGCGCGAGGAGAGCTCCCCAGTGACCTTGGGTGAGTTGGAGCCTGATGTGGAGGCAGCCTACGATGCGGATGTGGATGATGTGGAGCAACCCGTAGGTTGTCCGCCGCTCAGCAAATTGGCCAGCGAGCGTGAGGTAATCTACGAGTTGTTCCAGCCGTGGGCATTAAAGACCTATGGCGATCAGGCAAAGACCAAGACGATAACGCTGCGCAAGAAGGCGCGCATTCTAAAAGCACTCGAGGGCAAGGAGCACAGTCGTCCCGATAGTTCCAAGTTTCGCTTCTGGGTGAAGACAAAGGGTAAGTTATAGCCCCCATAAATTGGGCCCAACCTAAGATAACGCAATGCCTATCACAGGTTTTACCACCAAGCGACCTGATGGCTTTGAGGAGGCACCCGGCAGTCGACAGCGCCTCCAACCGCTGCCCAACACAGCTGTGCTCTCCGATAATCCTGGCGCCGTCGACCTGTTTGCAGCATCCGCTAGCAAAGACTTCGGTCGTCGCATCTACCGCAAGGTGGCTTGCGTAGAAGAATTCTTTGACATTATCTACAATGTGCACATGGAGCTGGGCGGACGCAGTGGCATGCACGCGGGACAGAAGCGCACCTATCGCATTGTGAGTGTAGTGTATGGGACAGAAACTAACTGAGAGTATTTATACCCGGTACAAGGGCATATATAAGCTATATATCAACAACTGAATCGATTGGTTCATGTTCGCCTGAATGAACGCACCGATTCCTGCAGAGATTAGATTAGAGTTTTATTCCATTACGAGCTAGAGATGCATATGAAATTCTATATTGATATAAGTACATTATCGTCAAGAGAGTTCACCCAACCGTCCTGTCCCACAGAACCCTTTATCTTCTCCTTTTCCCATTCATTTACCCTATTATCTAGGTTTAAGTATATACATATGTATATATTTTGTTGAAAACTAATAAATCACTATAGTATAAGCTATTATTAACAGTAACAGTAAGCTATAGAAACAATAAAGTAATAAACAATTTTAATATAAAAAAAGATATAAGTACTTTAAAAATTGATATAAAATTCAAAATACTTTACTGTAGATATTTTAAAACTATGAATGCCATTGTCAACTAATTTCAATTTACTATTCTCAACCTTTCTTCTCTCCTCAGATTACAGAAACCTATGCATTTCTGCCCCGCGAGGCTGTCACACGTTTTCTAACTATTTGTCCAGAGTGCAAGAAGAACTTGAGACCCTCCTCGCCCTCGATGGGCTGTAAGGAGTCTGAGTTGGCTGGCAACGAGAGCTCATCGGAAGTGGAGAACTATTTGAGCTTTGCAACGCTTACTGAAAGCTCTTTGGAGACGGGTCCAACGGCCAAGAGGCGTCGGCATTCGAGTGCTGATCTCAAGGCCTACACGCCATTGGCTGCTGGATCTGTTGCCAGCAGCGCCAGTGCCACCCAACTGGATGCCATCACAGCAGCACCATCAAGTCCCACAACCCCAATCTCAGCTGCTACCCTACCCCAAACAAAAGTCGAGGTGGCTCCCGAAACGCCGACGGTCAGCGTGCCCAAGATACGAGTCAAGACCCAACTGCAGCGTCCGCTTAGTCCGCTAGCTGTAACTGCCGAGGGAGCGGCTCCGTTGCCATCCAGTACTCCATCAGATCCTTGTCAGCTCCACAGCATTGACATGCAGCTGCTGAAGTCGCGGGATAATCTTGTTCGTTATTACGACTTCATGAGGCGCTTCTATGCCGGTGGCTCAATGCTTAGTCAACCGGTTTTAGCACCGCCTCTCTACGGCAGCAGTCTTTTGCAGAGCCTCAGCTATCCAACCACCACCTCAACCACCACTAGCAGCATAGCAACATCTAACAACAGTCAGCCACAATCAAAGCAATTGTCTGTCTCGGCATTTCCCAAGACATCTTCCCCGTTGGCAGCTACTTCTAGTTCTCAGCAGCTAAAGACCTCCCCTGATAGCTCTACTCGTGCACGCTCACCGATCGTTTCGTTAGCCACGCCCTCAGTGCCACAAGCACCACATACGCCCATCAATTTAACGAAACCTCCATTTTCCAGCTCCAGCAATGGACAGCCAACATCGACCTCGACTCCAGTGACTAGCGCACCGCTCAAGCTGGAGTTACTCAGTCCACCCAAGCCACTTGTTGATCTACGTATTCCCCAGTTATTGCTCCATGGCACAGCTCCAGTAGAGCCGCTACCTGTACCGCTGCCGCCCCTGGACTTGGAACGATTGAAGCCCATAACATCGACCTATTTGCAGCTGACTCGCAGCATGGGTCTTAGTGATGAGGATGCTCTGCGGTTTGACAATCTGGTGAGTAAAGACTTCAAATATACTCTCTGAACCAAAGGAAAGGGACATTTATTTCATATATTTATAAGAAATGGCTAAATAATGAGCTCATCAATAGTTCTCATTGAACTCTCATTATCTGAATATTTATATTGCGAATTAATAATGCATTTTTGAAAACATTTAAGTATTTATTTTATTTTACTATATGATCTCTTATAAACATTTTTTACATATGACGATCTAGTTGTTAAGTTATTTTCAGAACATTTTACTTATGCATTTAATATCTTTGAAATTATAACAAATTATTTACTTATATAACAATTTTACCCATAACATTTAATCATCTTTGACGGCTAAACAAAGATGAATAAATTGAAATGTCGAAAAACATTTGGTACTCAACTTATTGAGTTCCCCCATCTTAACGTTTTTTTTTCAATTGTTTATTATGAAAATTATCGTATTAATATATTAATAGCATATTTGCTGCCAAAAACAACAATTGCAATGTATATTAAATTCAATATCCAATTTATTTCACATTACATAATACTTGACACTTTTTTATTACATTTTTATGGCATCCACTAAACTAAACTAAACTAAACCAAATAAAAAAAGAGGGTAAAAGAGAAATAATTGGTTTCTCATTGTTGCATTTACTGTCACGGCAAATGCGAAATCAAGCAAAATAATAATAATAATGTTATGCAAACCCATTTTCATATTTCTACCTATTGTAATATTTTGATATTTTTCATGCAATTTTTGTCTCTTATACTTGCAATTGCAATTACGCTTTCGAATTATTTCTAGGCAATGCTTATTAATTAGTTAAATGCCTACAGCGTTTATTTATTATATCCAAGTACAGTGAAAACTCTCATAATCGATTATTTCAAAAGCAAGTAAAATATTTCAGATATTTAACATATATTCAGATCATTTTAGAATAAGTTCGCGTTATGTAATTTTCACTGTACTTCTACATTTTATATTTTACTCAACTCGGTACCAGGAAATATGTTAACTTTGTGATAAAGAGTGTAATAGGAAAAAAAGCAAAATTGATTGAGCCATTTCTGTCTGTCTGCCTCAGCAACTATGTCAACAATTCGAGAAAAATGATTTAAAGCTTCTTTTCAATATAATATTATTCCGTCTCCGCAGTAATTCAAAGTAATTCAGTTGCGTAGAAAAGAAACATTTGAATACCTTCTCATTTCACGTGGCCAAAGATTTTACGAGCGAGACAAAGCGAAGAATAGCTAACACACACACACATACATTCGTTTTGATCAAAACACTTTTCATAGTCGCTGGTACAGGGTTTCATACTGTCGTGTGCGCTCGACTGTAATCTTTCCGCTTGCTTTCTACATCGATTATGATGTGTATGGATTGCTTTTAAATGAAATTGAATCAAAGTGATATATCTGCAAGTGTATTAAATCTTTGATCATGCGACGTTTACTGCTTTACATTTTTTATATTATTTAATAATCTTTTTTGTTATTGCCAAATTCATTTTTGATCAACATAATTTTTTACTAATTTAGTTTCTCTTTTCTCTGACATGCTTGGCTTGTAAATCTAACGCATCTATCGAAATGTAATCGAGAATATGTATGAGTGACAGCTACAACAACAACAAGTACTACAGTAACAACAACAACAAAAACAACAACAACAACAACGCTTTTCGGCCCCAGCAAATGCGTTCGCATTGCGCGACGCACAAAATTATGCAATAGCTTGCTTTTTTGCTTATTTGTTATTTGAAAATTCTAGTTGAATTTTCTAATAATATTTATTGTTTTTTCTTTGTTAATGATTTTTGATCTCTTAATGCTTGAATTATTTGCTGCAATTTATGTTTTCACTTTAATAATGCTGTAAACATGTTTCATTCGATGCTTTTGTATTATTGTTTTTTTTTTATATCTATATTTATTTATAATTTATATTTAATGTTAATTTTGTTGAATTTCATTGAATTGAATTTTGTTTGATTTTATTTTGTTCTCATTTCTTCTTTTTTTTCCTTGTTATTTTCCAGCTCAGTTATTAGCGCAATCCACAAATTTTTGTAATAAATTAGTTAAACACAAATTTTAATGCTTTTTCTAATGTTGTTTTTGCATTGGTAATTGCAATGCAAAAACGCTGTTTAATAAATTAGAATGCTTACTAAAATCATATGCGTAGCTTATTTTTAGACTGCTTTGTAGTTACATACTTTAAGGCTTTGGTTTTACAGCTGCGGTGAGTACTGAAATTTAATGAATAATTGAAATTGTATATTTATCAAACATATATTTCCATAAATAATTAAATCATATATATTATAACTGCAAATAACACGTATGACACAACTTATAATTTATTTGAATATGCCGGAAGTAGCGAGAATCACAGAATAGCAATTGAAACAGTAAATTCCAACTCAAAGAAACGTCAGCACCTAAAAGTATGCTACAACTTTTCGTTAAATGGTTTAAACAGTACAAATTTTCGTAGAATTCAGCAATTATCTTGTGAATATGCTAAATGTCTTAAATGTGCAATTAAGATAACAATTAGAAATATGAATAGGTCGAAGTCCCAGTTCCCCCTGTGAATGCTTCTTAACATCTCTATATACAGAAGTATATACAGAAGTATATATACTTCATGAATGACTTATGGTTCGGGGTAATCTTTGGGCACAACCCGCACTGATAAGCATTTATTTACGTAATATTTATATGTATTCGCTTTATACAATTCCGCATTTGAATCAACAGAGACGCACTTAACGTATTTACTTCGTTGACGTCTCCGCCTGACCTTGTCCTTGAGCCTGCTCGTCACCCTTGACGGTACTCAGTACGAATTTAGCACTCAACACCCGTCCATTCTTGTCGACAATTGTTTTGATCACTTCTCCGTTTTGGGCCAAAATATCCGTTGGAGTTAGATTCACCTGAGAGAGGAAATTGTCTATCGATTTGTCCGTTTGCTGGCCCGGCTCCGAGGTTGGCCTATCCACTGTTGGCTGTGGCAAATTCTGCACCTCTGGTTGTATCCAAAAAGGCCCATTTGACTGGGAAGGCATCCCTGGGGATTGGGGTGGTAATGCTGGAGGTGATGTTGGAGGTGTTGGTGGAGGTGTTGGTGGTGGAGTTGGCAAGGAGGCCTCTGGGGATGCAACTGGCCTGATATTCAATCGAACCGTCGTCTTAATAACGGTTCCATCGGGCATAACGCGACTTCGTACGATATCTTCGCCCTTTGCCTGAGCATTGAGTATATCCTCATCAGTGATGCCCGCATTATTGATCATACTCCGCCCATGTGGCTCCAAGTCAGTAGTCTTTGGCGGAGCAACGCCATGGAAGGTATGACTGTAGGTGTTCACTCTGGTGTTCGTGGGCAATTCGTTGGTTGTCTGATATACGGGCAGATCATTCGCATTGATGACGGTAGTAGGCCGAGTCGGTAGTGGCGGCAGTGGCGGCAGTAGGGTGGGTAGGGTTGAAGTGGGCACTGGTTGCAAGCCATTTGGTGTCAAGGTGGGTTGCGTGGCTGTGGTTCCATCGGTAAAGAGATGCCTATTAGGCCAGCTGGGAAACTGGGCTCCAAATACGCTTGGCCTAGGCTGCCAGCTGGCAGTCTCATCTCCTGGTGACAAATTGTTAGGCACGGTTCTTACGTATGTCCTTGTCGTGGTCGTCACAGTGCGGCCTTGATCATCTAGCTCTTTCTTTGTGGACACTTCGGGAGTTACACCAGCTGGGATTTGAAAGTTTGGCCAGTTGGTAACTAGTGGTGTGCCCGATGACCAACTGCTGAACACTGGTGATTGATAGCGCTTGATTGTTGTCGTCACAGTGCGTCCCTGATCGTCCTTCTCTGTTTTGGTAGACGTCTCAGGTGTAACACCTGCTGGAAACCCGAAGCTTGGCCATCCGGGACTACCCTGACTGGTTGTCCACTGTGGAAATCCTCCTCCAAGGTTGGGCCAGTTTCTGTCCAAGGGTATTGTCGTGAATGTGCGTCTATGGCCAATTGAATTGGGCAGATACTCCCAGTCGGTCTGTGGACTAACCGGACTTGGTGTGCTGGTAGTGACCTCAGAGTTGGCCGCCCGCTGCTGCTCGTTGACAGTAGTGCTGAGAATTTGCTGGCCATCGGGTGATAGCTCATAGGTCTTTGTGGTTAGCTGACCCAATGCGTCCGGCTTGCTGATAACCACCGGTTGCTTGGATCTCCACAGTTCCCCCAACACCGACGGCTCCATGCCCAACGCGATGGCCTGCCTATTGCTATTTGTCGCATTGCCAAGCTGAGATAAGAGACAACAGATGACGTCACTCAGTCGACTTAACTAAACAAACAACCTGACCTACCTTCAGACAGAACAGGCACAAGCCGATTAAACTAAGCACAAGACTCGACCGTTTCATTGTGCACTCTCGGATTGTCTCAAGTAAACTGAGCTCAGACCTGAGTGGGTATCACCCAAATAAGCTCCAGTTGTGGAATTATTCAGTAGAAGTCCGTCTGTATGTACTCGCTGCTCATAAGGTGAGAATAGACAGCTAGACAGCTAAAGGTTATCGCATCTGATTATTACGACTGCAATTAAGTATAAGTTTCAAATCAAATTCATCACTTTATTAGAATAGATTTCATATGGAATATGAATACATATAGAAGATGTATTCAGTAATATCTAGAACCGGTGTCTTCTTATTAAGTGTCTAACTAAAAACTATACAGAGGCAAAAACATCGCGATTAATCTTTTGATAGCGTCGCATTGTTCGCAGTTCTCGGTATGCTGTTGACACATTCAAATTGCGTTACACGCAAAAACTATTTCATTGGAACACATTTCGCTTAAAAATACATATATAAATATATATATTTGTATAAAGCGGGAAGAAATATTTATAAAAATTTCAGGCGTAAATAAAAGCTATTGACTGAACTGTCCGATATCACAATAAAGCCAACTGCTAACAAAGCTCTTGAAAATGAAAAAATGGTACACACATATATGTACATATATATAAATAAATAGCAAGGCATACGTTACACTCTGCTACAAGACCTAATAATACTCTTTTCTACATGGCATGTTTAGAACAGTACTTTGAATAAATTGGTAATTAAATAGAAAGCTGATAGAATAACAAAATTGATCGGAATTCTCCAAAAATGCAAATGTTTCCCAAAATCTAATGAATTTGATTGCTAATGCAATTTAACTACCTAATCTTGAACTTATTAATCAGCTTATGCTCATTTAGAATTGAAATATAAATTGTATAAAGTCATCAGTTGCAGGTTGCTTAAAAGACTTATGATAGACTCCATGTAAGAGTATAAAAATCAAACAAATGAAAATAAAATACGCGATTTCATGAATTCTCAGTGCAAAATAACAGCAGTAACGACAACAACAACAACAACAATATTATGATGAGCGACCAAAATAAAATATATTAAAGTTTCAATTCCGCATATGTGTTGGTGTGCGTGTGTGTGTGTGTGTGTGTGTGTTTGTTCATCTAACCCTCCGCACAATAATGCTACTCACCGCCCGAGAAAAGACAAAAAAAAAAGAATGAAGGGATATTGAGAATGCTGTCTCCATGATAAGGGAGGCTGAAGCCGCCCAGTAGCGCGAAAGGGGTGAACCCCCCTACAAAATAAAGCACAGGATGTGGAGCAGGGACTCCATCTAGCTGTCCGAGCAAGAGTAACCTAACCAGTCCGGACAGGATTTACGCTAAAAAGACGCCATAAACTTTGAATGCCGGTCGAAGAGGAGCAAAAAAAAAGGGACCGAAATTGGAATTTGATAGAAGCTTGGGTCTGGTCTGCGCCTGGGTATGGGCATGGTTTTGGGCCTCGGTCTGTGACTCTTTCTCCGGGTTCGCTCGGTTGCTTTGCCAAAGTTCAGAGGCCGCTGAACGGCTGAGCCACTGGCGGAGGCAAATATGTTTGATTGGTGGGGCCAACAAGGGGGTAGGGGGGGGTGGCAATCCAAGCATTGACGACTTTTTAAAAGGGTCGAGTGACGTCGAAGCTGTTAAGGACGGCACAAGAATGGCATATGGCATAGGACACGGACATGGAGGACGAAGAAAGGGAAGGTGCCCACGGACTGGTTTGGCGCGTGTAATAAACCAAGCGATTTTAACGCTTGCGAGACGAGTGTAGGTTACAGAGGGTAGCTGTAAGTGATGGAGAAGGTGCTGTTGTTGTTTGGTGGTGGGGGTGGGGGTGTCGGTGTTGGTATATGTGCAGGAGTTTAGGGTGTGGGCTGCTAGGTAGCTGAGCTGGCCAAAGTTATAAAACTTTACAGTAAACTAGGCTTGGCAATCAAGCTAAAAGCAAAGGCGTCGTCGTCATCGTCATCGTCGTTTACCTCATGCCTCGCCTCCCTCTCCCTCTCCCACTGCTGGTGCCTGTCGCGTCACGTCTGGCGCCACCTAGCGACCGTTGTGCGAGACTCCCCGTCAAAAAAAAGGGGAAAACGAAAATGGAAATGAAAAAGAAAAAGAAACCAACACATAACGGAAGGCAAGCACCTCTAAACGTGGACAGTTGAGCACACAACATCCCCTCTCTCCACACACACACACACACACACACACACACTTCTGGCACACCACGTGTGTCCAGTGTGCGTGTGTTCTCCCTGTTCCCAGTCATTGAGTGGGTTCTGACTCCCCGTCGGGGTTTGGCTTATCCAATGTGCCGTTTGTTTGCACAAATCGCTTCTCGCTTTAAACATCGTTTTTGCCTTTTGCCTTCCCACTGTTTTACCATTTTGTCTGCCTGCTTTACAGACATTGTCTCTGCGTTCCTTCCAAATGGCCAGCACCTCTTTCACTGAGTACCTCATGAGTACAAATTAAAACGCATTGAATAAGCATTCACACATTCAATCACTTAACAAGATCTATAAAGTATTCCGCAGGAAAGGGGAATTCAGAAATTGGAATTCGGAATACAACTAATCAGGAATGAAAGTAGATTTTCAAATATAAAATGCGTTTGTAGAACTCTTTTTTGATTAACTGTAGGAAGTCTGAAATTCCTAAAAAGAATGTGAAGTTTAGAATTATGCAGTCCTCGTTAGAAAGGATTTCTTTTAGATTTGAGTAGAATGTTCCTGACTGCATTAATATTGTTTAGTTAATATAGACCATTCCTTTGATATATATATATACTCTATATATACTATATATTATTATTATACGATTATCATTATTGAAAACACAACAAAACTGATCTCCTTCACCTTAAATGCAGACATCGCAAGCGCTAAATGAACTTAATGTGAGCAATTTTAAATGATATCATCGCCTTAGGCATTATTTGTATATAATCTCATTAAATTGAATACAATTCTGTTATAAGAGTAAAGCTCAATACATCTAATAATACGTATATATTTCCCTCTTTATGGTGTTATTTGTGCTCCATGACAGACATTGCAAATACATTTAAGAGTCCTTTCCAAGGAAATTTAATGTAGCTAAGCAGAACAGAAAAAGCCCCTTGGTGGCCAGACAGAACGCTAGTCGGAGGTGCCGAAGGTGGAGTCCGAGTTGGGCCTGGGCAAGGAAGCGGCACGCACCCTTGGAAGGTAAATGTGCAAAAGGCAACTTCAAATGGAGCTTTGGGTGTTAAATCGCCTACATCCCCCTGCAGCTGCCCGCTCTCGATCAGAAACTGGGCACGTCAGTCGTGGGGCGCGAGGGGTGGCGGAGTTTTAGGTCTGTTGGCACAAGGGTCGGGCACTTCTTCATTAATTTTCATGGCGGCACAAGAACAATGAACGCAACGAAAAACAGTCCCATTGCCATACCATATCCAAACCCAGCCCCTGCCCGCCCCGCCCCCTTTCCGCTCAATGCGCCAATATGAAAATGTAGAAAGCAGAAATGATGGAAAAAAAGAAAAGCAGGAAAAGTTACTCCTGCTGCCAAGTTGTGGGTGTGTTTTGTGCAAATGAGTAGTGAGAGTAGAGTGGAGTTGCAATGGGTCGTTGTTCGTCTCTCCGTCTCTCTGCCTCTCCGTCTCTCCATCTCTCCGTCGCCGTGTGTATGTGTGTGTGTATGTGTGTGTGTGTGTGTGGTGTTGATTCTTTTTACTTTCTGTTTTAGGTGCCCGTCCGTCCACGCCCAACGCCCAACGCCCCCACCCATCTGGCTTTTAGGACGCAACTTCTGAAGGCAAGTACGCATTTTTATGTTTGCTCCCCTGGCTAGCGGTCCTTATTTTTTATCGCAGCATTGGAAGCCCTTTTTGTCCCCCCCATCCCCCCCATAATAGACGACTGGCAGAGACAATTGTCGACACAACCGATCCGACTGCCTGACAGTTGGCTAGGAAAGATGGGAGGGGGGAAAGAATTGCAATTTTTGCGACGAAAAAGCCAAGGAAACGTCTTGGAAACTGTTTGACATGCTCAGCCTCCCTTTGGCTAGAGCTGAACGCTCTAATGAATTTCCGTCCAAGCCCTCAGAAAGAGAAAGCAAAAAACTGAAAGCAAAAAAAAAACAATTAAAGCGGACTTAGCATGGGTTCTATGAAGGGGATAGGGTGGGGGGAGGTGGAAACTGACGCACCCATAATCATAATTGCTCGCCAAAAGTTACCCCTGCAACTTGTCGATTCTGTTCTCGAGTTTCAACAGGCTTCTTCTCAGTTCTGAGTTCTCTGTGCTCAGTTCCCAACCCCTTTCCCCTTTCAAATGTTCCCTTATTCTTTCTAATTGTTGAGCCTGTATTTTCCTACTTTTTCTACATTTTCTGCTTTTTGTTCTTGCTGCGTTGCTTTCCCTTTGCTTAATTGTGTCCCCGGCTCGTTTCCCTTTTCTGATATCTCTTCTGCACCTCCCTTCCCGTCCCTTTCTATGTTTTTTCTTTTTTTTTTTGGTTTAAGTAAAATTTTCACTTGCTTTTAATTTGACAATTTTGTGCAGACGCACCTTTTTTCTACTCTTTTTTCCTGCTGCTTCTTTGCTGGACATTTTTTATGTTTGCTGATGAGCTCTAAAAGTTGCAAAACAAGGTGGCAATTACTTGTTTTGGCTTTTCAGCGACTTGAGTTTTAATTACTAGGAAGGTTCTACTTAAAGGATGGCCACATCAGCGATTCACATTCAACTTATCACATTTCTATGTTTACTGTCTTCACGCTATTTGTATTTGATTTTCATAAGTTTGTAGTTATCGATATGTTAAGCCGAATTAACAGAACGGAAATCGAACTTCGTTAGCTCCAATTTATTAAGTATTTTTCCGTTTACGGAAATAATAATTGAATATGAGAAAATTATAATAATATATAATGCAGAAGATTTCAATTAAAAGGCAATTTAGTTGCCCTAAGTGTTTTCAATTTTCATCTGTTGATTCCTCTATTACATTTCAAGCACTCATACATATCCAACCCTAACAAGCACATTGACTTCCATTACAAATGCGATACAGAAATAGAAGTAAAAGTAATAGAAAAAGTAAAAAGTAAAAAGAAGAGAAATAAAATCCTTCCGATTGAACTTCCGCTAAATGCGATGACAAAGCAACACAACAAACACGAGTCAGGCAATAAAAAAACACAACATCGATGATAACAAGTAAACAATCGATTAAAGTCAATGCTAAACACAACAAGAGCAGATACTGAGGGGGGAGGGAGAAAGAGTGAGAGAGAGAGAGAGAGAGGGAGAGACGGAGACGAAGGAAACTGACAAATAATGAATTCCTTTGGCAAACACAAATTGATAAATTAAACGCCACTTATGACAAAGTGGAGAGTCTGGTGTAAAAAGTTAAGAAGGGAAGAAGAGAGTGCAAGGGAAATAAAGAAATCAAAATAAACAACAAGGACACGCACGACAGGAACAACAACAAGAACAACAACAACAAGAACAACAACCGCAAAGTGCACGCAAATTGATGCGGCAATAAAAAACAGAGCATAAACAAGGCACAAAATAAAATCAAAAGACACACACATTCTCTCGCCCGCTTTCCTGCTCACCAACACACACACACACACGCACACAATAAACGAGTTGAATAAAAAATAGAAGCAAAACAATTAACGTCCTTGGCGAAAATATTTTTTTGCAACACAGCAAAAGCGGAGATGGAGAGAAAGAGCAACTTGAGTTTGGCCATACAAAAGTGCAAAAAGCAAACGAAGAAATTATACACAGAAGGGCATGAAGCAAGGCGCCGCAAAAAAGTGAAGCAAAACAAACAAATAAACAAATAAAGGCGAACAAACAAAATAAAACGACGCCAACGCCAGCATCGACGTAAACGCTGGCGCTGACGCTGACGCTGGCGTAGACGCCGACGACGAGACTAACGTTCTGAGAGCGTAGCGAAACGTTTTGTGTCGTGAGAGTTCAAAGAGAAGAAGACAATGTTGTTATGAATACGGAGATGGTAATAATGATGATGATGATGATGATGATGATGATGGTACACACGCACACACGCAAAGAATTGCGCAGGCAAAAGTATTTGGAAGCAACAAAAAACAAAAAAAGACAAACTAGAAAACGAGCAAAAAATACTCAATGACAATGCCAGCAACAGCAACAACAACAAGAACAGACGAGTCAGAGACAACAACCTGTTGAGTCTGATAAGCATACACACACACACACACACACACACATATATACACACACAGGCGCACACAGAGAGACCTGCAACTCAAGCGGAAATGCAAATAAACAAACACGAGGCACGGCGAGACGAGTCGAGACGAGACGAGACGAGACGAGTGAACGAGACAGAGAAATAGCAACAGCAGCTCGCGTCGTTCTCAACTACAGATGCTTTTCAATGTATTGCTATATACACACACATGTAAATATACATATATATATATAGATAGATATATATTTACACGCTTTGAATAACATTATGAGAGTTTCGCCTTTTACTTTTAACACTTTTTACAACATAAAACAAAAACAACGCGTTAAAAAGCAAAACAAAAACACAAAACAAAAACACAAAACAACTGAAACAAACGACAAGCGAAAGTTGCTCGCCCGAAGTAAAAGGAATTTACGACTTTTGCGAAATCAATTGAAAACTGGTACGGAAAAACACCCAACGTCCCCCACTCCACGTTCACTTCCTCTGCTCAAGTCGTGTAACGGGTGATTTTTGATTTTGCAGTCCAAATAGGATTTGTATTTCATTCTTTATTCCGACGCAGGCATTTTGTACAACCGCTTACAGGGTTTGCTGTTCAGGGAGTTACTACTCGTATCATTCAGTTGTTTGACGATTGTTCTCTTGCGATAATAGATAAGCAGTTTGATAGCCCGCAATTGCTTTTCATTGGTGACGACTTGAAAAGTGAATGGAGCAGTAAGCAGGCAACTTATCGACAATATCAGGGGGCAAATTCACTTGAAATTATTAGTTGTGGTGTGTGAAATTAAAACTGAAAACTGTGTCTGAGAGATAATTGCCCTCAAGTGATCGCAAATAAATGTTATTATATTAAATTAAATGTTTTGGATATGATTTTGAATAGAGGAATTGAAACTAGTGAAGATTGCGAAAATTATTAAATGGTGGATAACGTTTAATTTGAATTATGTTTATGGAAATAATAAATGTGACTATTTCTTGCACTTCAGAACTAACAACATAAGTAATCTGCGCAAAAACTTGCATTCGAATCACAAATTGATTTGCTAGTAAACTAATTTCAATACTTGAATGTCGTATTAATATTATAGGTAATTGTGTAATAATGGCATTGCCTGATGAGTATTGTGTTTCTAATTTGAAAACATTTTTTCATTTAGCAGAGTTCAAGTGTTTGCCAGCAAATGTCAAGGCACAATCAATCGGCCGTTAGACCTTTATCTAAAAGTGGCCAGGACAGTCAACCATATGGCATAAAGGCTTCGTCAATCTCGGGCTTAGATTTCAATCGATTCTGCTTGGGTTTGAGGCATAACATTTCTGGTCAGCAGTAAGCATGCAACATATTTGGCAAAAGCTTGAATTATATTTTCCAACTAATTTAGAGTAAGGCAGAGTTTCTATCTCCCTTGCACTATCTGAACGTTTCTCTCTCTCTCACACACACACACACGCAGACAAACACACTATATTTCTAGCTCTCTCTCACACATTCGGTGTCTCTGTTTGGTGTGGAAGAAATGCATTGATTATGCATGCGTAAAGCTGAAACTCAGTTCTCAGTGGATGCCACTGTGCCAGCCTTTGATCTCAGGTATCCTTTCCAGCTCCTGTTCCTTCTGCTGTTTGTGGCAAGTGGAGGCTTTCAAGTAAAAAGATAAGATAGAAAGACAATTTACAGGCACAGTCGTATGTCCAAAACGAGCACGAACTGTCCCAAGATTTACCCAGGCTCCAATTTGTGCACTGCGTGTGTGTGTGTGTGTGTGTGTTGAATTTTCTTGAAAATTCAGCACGTAAGGTGCCTTTTGTTTGCCTGTGTGTGCGTGTGTACTCTCTACTGTACAAATTAAAAGCATTCATATATGAATGTACGCACATAGATGCGAGTCACCCCCTTGGGAGAAATTACCTCATTCCCCTCTGAAACGAATTATGCACAAAACTTCATTCGTTCAACGTTCCGTATACGTAACATTTGCCTGGACTCAGCCTGCTGTGTGTGTTGATTAGATTTTCTTGCAAGAAAACTGACCAAAGAGTCCTCATACATCAGCACAACATGCATATAACTGTGTGTGTGTCCGTGTGTGTGTTGGAGAGTGGGTGTAACCACAAGCACACACATACACACACGCCCTCAGTTGCATCTATATAGAGATGGCTGCATGTATGTGTAATGCTTGCTTTACTTTTACTTGAGGAATTTTTGGGTTTGTGCGTCTGTGTGCGTTTGCTTGCATTTTAAGAAGCTGACCACACAAACACATGTGAAGCCCTCTCTTACACACTCACACACACACACACACGCACATACATACATACACAGTTCAGCCACATGCAGCTGCAGCTCAGCAACTTTTCGGGGCTTTTCTTGGGCTTTTCTAATGCACATTTTTGCATTTTCTCTAGAAAGAGTCGACTGCCAAGTTAGAGCGAGAGCTTTAATTTGAAATTTTCTTATTAGTGCACACACACATATACAGAAAGTGCCAGTGCGAGCGAGTCCGATATATGTTTGCGAAGAAAGTGCAGCAAGTTGTGGTTGAGGTTTGCTGTTTCGGGTCTCCAAGTTTCGGGCTTTAGGTTTTTGGGTGTCAACTGCTTGGGTCAGCCCCAATGCTTGTGTGTGAGTCTTTGAGTGCAAAGACAATTTTTTCCATAAGATACATTTAATTATAATTGCAATGGCTCGGCCTTTCTTACATTTGTTTCAAGTAATGTGTATCTTTTAAAGGTCTCATGTTCTGGTAACTTAACCGTATAATGCTCAACATTATATTTGATTTAAAAGACAGCGAATTTGATTACATATCTTTTAAGAATAATCCTCTCAGCTTGTGGGATTGCTCTATAAAAATATAAACTAGATAGCCCTATCATATGTAACAATTAGCTCAGATACACAGACAGCGCTTGAATAGTAAAAATAAAATGAAATAAATAAATTAATAACCCTCACAGATATAAATTAACCTGAAAATGTTCGATAGTAGCTATCAAATGGCAAAATAAATTGCTCAGTTATGCATAAAACTGGCTTTGAATCCAGGACGTTGAGTTGCTGCAACAAGAAAATGCAATTTCTTAAGACATTTTCATCTCTTGCGAAGAGCAAATGTCCCCCAAAGTGGAAACCCCTCAGTATCCCCTTGCTAAGCTTTACACGCACGAAAAATCAACAAAGATACAACACACAAAGTGCATGTGTATGTGTAAATGTTGTGTGTGTGTTGGTGTTGGTCAAAATTTTAATCAAAATGCGTCTTAAGAAAAATGGAAATGCTCTCAGGGCAAAAGCGTGTGTTAGAGCGAGACGAATAGAGGACAACAAAAGCTGCAAATCAATAACATTGCATACTTTTAGGCCTCCAAGACGTGGGCGTCATACCAGATGGGCTGGCATACAGCATGGCAAACGTGGCTGGAGTCTAGCATAATAATAATTATAAGAAGACAAACTGGCATAAACTATAAACTTGGGTTTTGCCCATTTTTAAGAGCATTTCACTCTAACCAAATGCTGTCTCTGTCATTTTTGGTTGGCCTTTGTTGAAATAATTATAAGGACATGCCAAGTATAATAAAGGTGCAACTTAACTCCATAGCTTTCGCTCTTCTCTCTCTCTCTGTCTCTCTCTCTCTGTCTCTCTCTCTGTCTTTATAAATATGTATAAATATATATATATGCAACGTCGTGTAGGTGTCGCACTACCAACTACAAACCAAAAACTAAACCCTAGGCTCAGCTCATCCACAACAACAACAAGAAGAGTCACAGCAGCAGAAGCAGCAGCATCGATTGTCTGGTCAAGTCATTGATGAGAACAGCCCTAAGCTGACCCCGTCCCTTGTCCACAACTGCAGAGAAGTGGAGTGTGGGGGGAGTGGGTGTTTCGGCTACTCGACTGTCCTGGATATTGTGTGCGTGTCGATGCCACAGTTCGCTTTGTTCTATGATGATGCATCGCCATCATTATGATTTTCTATACATACATTTTGTGTGAGGGCGTGTGCAGGTCCACACCGGAACTGGCTTGAGGTTGGGGCTCTGAAACGTGTGTGTGTGTGTGTGTATGCTGTTTGTGTTTGTATATAATTTTCCACATATAAATATACATATGAGCCCTCCATGCCACATCTACCTTTATATTTATCCTTTCATTCTGACTGCCCGCTGTGTGTGATGTGTGTGTGTGTGTGTTGGAATTATTATTATTATTATTTTTTTTTTACGCAATGTTTTCATTGCATTCCACTGTATGTTTTTAGCTGACAACCCTCGTTCCTCGACATATGCAACAGCGCTCATTCAATTAAACGCATTAACTTGATTTTCAATTAACTTTAAATAAGAGAGATTTTTATGACCAATCTACAAATGCGGTGCGGATTGCAAGCCATAACCAAGATATTATGATGCGTAAATCGTATACTTATCACATTTGTATTGCAAAATAATCTGATTAACATTGAACTAAATTCAGTTGAAATAAAGCGGCGACAAGTTTTTGATTGAGTGCAATTATTCAATAGTTTCCATTACAGTTTCTTCTGTAATATTCTATTAACAGATTCATAGATTGTCCAATTTTATTCATAATTCTTTTTCTTTCTATAGGTTACTTTCCATTTTCTATATTATCTATAAATATTCTCTATATTCTTCGCTCTGTCATTGCTTTTCCGAACTATTTTATGGTTCTCCTTCATATTATTACCACTATTTGTTAACTCTACCCCGCAGCTTTAGCTGTCTATCAGTCAGCTCACTTCCAGGAGTTTGAAGTACTCAAAAGTTACTTTGGAAACATCCGCCGTTATGTGCAACCCTTTCTAAGCCATCCCTCCTAGTGCCAGTGCCACCCTCCGGAGATATAACTAATCCCAACCCATTTTTTGGAAATTTTCACCGCTTTTCTGCTATTATTTCTATCAAATACTCGAATGTTTTGCTTAAATGGAAAACACAATTAACTGAAATTAAAATAAGCATACAGCCGGAGACAAGAGTAAGACTTGAGTGAGAACAACCCTTATAGAGTCGTTAGCCCCGACCATTTCACCTGCACAAACCTCGGCACATCTTGGGGCCCCTTTTTGCAGCCCAAACCCTTGAAGCTTGTTTTGTGCCACGTTGTCTTGCCTCAATTTTTAATCACTTTGTCACCCCTTTGGCTGGCGTCGTCGTCTAATCCTAATTCCGAGCGCGCAATGCCAAACCCTTCTCACAAATGGTCTCAGTGCCCGAACCCCGAACCCCGAACCCAACCCCATCCCCATCCCCATCCCCTGTCTTATATAACGTATCCCGTGCCTCGTGCCCCGTGTTCATCCCTTTCCCTGTCGCAAATGCAAATCAGACACATTTTCCGACCCAAAACGAAAATTCCAACTGAAAAAACCGACATTGGGTGCCTTTTTATACCCTGTACCCATGGCAATAGGGGTATTACCAGCTTATGGAGTGATACCATTCCTAAGGAGCCCAACTACTAAGGAGGGAACTACTTTATCTAATAGCATCACGCATATCATGATACGATCGCCTATATTTTACTTCTCTCATAAGAATTCATAAGTTATATAGGAGACTCTTTCTTGAGCTCCAAGGGTATTTCCTTGTCGAGGCATTTCCACAAAACAATTCAACATTTTTTACTTTTTATTTTTATTTTGGAGTTTCACTTTGAAAAGCGAAATTTATTTTTGATTAGGAATACCCCGGCAAGTGTAGAAGAGTGTGTAAGATCCATATATATATATATATATATATATATATTCTTTTTTTGTGCTCTTCTTGCTCACCATCATCGTCAGACTTCATCTCGCTCCGCAGCAACCCCACAAGCGTGCTACGCTGAAAGGTTGGGACAGCAGAGCTTGGTGGTCTTGAATATTTTTGCGCCTGGTTGCCTTGACGGCGACACTGGTGCCCAGGCCAGAGCCAGAGCCAGAGCTAGAGCCCGAGCCGGAGCCAGGGGGCAGCTCCACTCCACACTCCACACTCCACACTCTTCACTCTAATATTCTAACAGAACTTGATGTTGTACCATAATCCTCCACGTAAAGCGTAAACTGAGCTTGCGTTCTTAGTGCGACCGCCGTCGTCCTTCGCGTCGTCGTCGTCGTCGTCGCCAGTGTCGTTAGCACCGCCTGGAAGGACATCTTTGTATTATTTTCAACATTTAATTTGTTGCCTGCGCCGTCGAGGACCAGGCAGAGGTCGAGGAGGAGGAGGAGACGGAGGAGGAGAACGAAAAGTGGGTTGGGTAGAAGGAACGCGGTTAGAAGTCTGAGAATGAGGACGGATTGTACGACGTCACCATCACACCATCCCGAACACACGCACACACGCACACCCGCACAACTTGTATACTTTGTTTCATATTTTCGTGCCCCAATATAAAATAAAAATGCTCACAGACTGAACCCCCGACTACGAGGAAAGACCCCCCCTCGCGTACTGCACGGAGGTCCCAATTTTGGTCGCTCGTTTCCGCTTATGTAATAACCTCGAATCTAATTACTTTCGGACAATATCGAGGGGGGATTCGATGAAGTTTTTCCTGTTCTTGATTTCGATTTCATTGGTCACGAGGGGTGCTTACAGTCAGAATCATTGGATGGAGTCACATAACTGAAGGACCATAATTGGCAACTAAAATCATATTGCTGTATAGCCTCGGATAGAATTACCAGTGCAGGAGTTGCTGGTTTATCTTATCGTGGTACTTGAACTATCACCCCAAACCAAATCGTTTTTAGAGTGATAGTTACTTAGAGGTTTAAGCAACTGTGTTACTCAGTGCTCAAAATACTCAAAGCTCGAGCAGAGTTTACATATTTTTCAGCTTCTTTGAAGCCATAACTTTTGCATCTTATGGGGCAATACAAATCCCCTCCGAATTCCTCCCACGTCAAGGTGTGTCTATGGCCTTTTATATTTACTTGAAACCCAAACCTTTCATGTTATGCAAAACAGCAGCCAAGCCACTTGATGAGCAGGAAAGAACCCTTACAATGAGGCTCAAAATCGAAATGAAAGGGGTGCGGTGAAGGGTGGAACAGCCATCCTAGCTCGTTTTTTATTTTTTTGTTGTTGTTAGTAGACCCAAAAGTAAACTTTTTGCTAGCCCATTTTGCAGTAGCGCGAATAAAAAAGTTATGAAATATAAAAAGAAAGTTAGGGAAAAAAAAACGCAAGGGATCGGACCAGGTTTCTGGGGTGCGGCAAACCATGCGGCATATCCTTCATTAAATCGAAGAACAAACGAGCAGACGAGCAGCATGGCGTCGTCCAGAAAAAGAACCAGAACCAGAACCAGAGCCAGAACCAGAACCAGAAACAGAACCAGAAACAGAACCAGAAACAGAACCAGAAACAGAACCCAAGGCAAAGGCAGAGGGGCTAAGCCCAGGGCGAGCGTAGCTCTCTAGCTAGGAGCCGGAGTACACACATCTACCATACCACATGCCCAACACCCCACAGCCCAACAGCCCAACAGCTCAACGCTCCAACACCCCAAAACGCCCAGCCTTCATTCTCGAACCCGCCCACTGAGGCGGATTTCTTTCATTTTAGTTTCCCTTTGCTTGTCCCGTTCCCATCCCCGCTAACGCTCCCGCTCCTCGCTCCCACTCCCCGCTCCCACACCCGTTCACATTCCCGCCGCCCATTGCCGCTCTCGTTTCTCCATCCTCTCCAGCTGCGGCAATGTGTGCCAATGTGAGCGACCCTCTTCAAATGTGTTGCCTTTGCCTTTGCCTTTGGCTGGCATGTGGCGCGACGACCGGACCCCCATATATTCTCCCACTCCTTGACGCAACAACGTTTCAAATTCAACAACGAGGACGACGACATCGACGACGGCGACGGCAACGGCGACGACGACGACGACGATGTTAAGGATGAGAACGACAATGATGATGGGAACCGAAGAACGTGGGGAATGGTGGAGTGGTGGAATGGGACAGCGACGTCGAAAAAAAGTTTTTCTTGGCATTTGTTGAACAGGAAACAAGGTTGGAGTGAGGATTCGTTGGGGGGGTTTCTGGTGAAAAAAAAGGCGGCGTGCCAAGCTAGACGAATGAGCCAGGGCAGCGTCTGATGTGTCCTGGGTATGGCTCGCCCTTCGTAATGGGTATATAGGGCTTGTGCCTGGGCTTGGGATTGGGATTGGGTTTGGGACTGGGATTGGAACTGACTGACGAGCTCGCGCGTTTCTCGTTTTTGGGTTCGCTGTGGATAGATGGAGGTTTTATTTGGGCAAGGCCAATGGATATGCCCTGGGACTCAGCGTGGCGAGGCGCGGCGAGACGTGCGGGGGAGGAGGGAGAGTGGGTGGAAGTCATACTGGCATGTGTTAGTTTGAGTTAGACCCTTGGCTGGAGCATTCGCCTGAGGGGGTTCGCTGCGGTAACCATGTCGCCTGATAAGACACAATGGACATATCAAATTGTGGCTTAGCTCATGTGAGCTGAGCTGCCCCTTGCCACAACCCAAGGGGCGTTGTTGCCTCTGGGGCGCGGCTGTCGGTCGTGCAAAGTTTGGGAGTTCGTTCCGGCATGCCAAAAGTAAAAATATATAAATGGAATTTATGTGCCAACAACCCTCTCCCCCTCCCCACGCCCTCCAGCAAATGCCTCAGGCGACCCAAGTATTTGGTTTATGTGGGAACCAGCGACCAGTTCAAGCGGGCAGTTCTAATAACTAACTAGCGAGCGCTCTAAAAGCGAACCTTCTCACACTAATTTTCAGTCACACAGCGGACACATGTACACACATTACATTATACGACTCTGACCAAGCCCCAAACACGCAGGTTCCCCAACCCCCCAGCCCACCCAATGCCTCAAACTGTCAGTTGATGGACGCCAAGTGCCAGGGAAAGCGTAATGCGCGATACGTGGAATGAGTTCTGATGTGTGTGTGTACTTTAATGTGTGTGTGTGTGTGTGTAGGTGTGTATTTGTCGAGGTATGACAAGGACTGACTGTTGCCATAGACTTTCCCGACACATAGGCCCAACGAAGTTGCCTGATATTGTCTGCAGTTCATTGCGGAGCTGACTAAACTCTCAGCCATAAGGCAACTTGGTAAGGATCGAAAGCTCGAATATCCTCCGATGTTTGAGAAATGGAATTGAATTGAATCAAAAGTGATCGTCCGAGGATCTAAAATCAGACAATACTCAATATCACATAAGTAATCCTAGACGATAAAAGTAGACTTAACACATCAAATTTACTCGCCAAGTCTCGATCTAATAGTAACAAAGAATTAAGAAATAATTTCCCAATCAAAGAAAGATCGTCATAAGTATTTATTGGTAGCAATATCTTAGGACTCGTCAATATATACCTAATCGTTTTATCTCCCTAGTATTACAGTTTGAGGCTATAACCCCCACTTGCTGCCTTGGACCAGCATCTCAGCTGCTTTCATCACTCGCACAGCAACCATTCGATGGCCTCTCCCAACCCTCGCAAGCCCTCCCAAACCCTCCCATCCCTTTTATGACGATTATTTTTATGCTCTCACCCTTCTGCCCCGTCCGTCGTCTTGACAGACTCTGACTGACTCTGGAGCTTGTCTCACGCCCAGGCAAAAACTTTTCTGGCTGCTACCAAAAATTTTTGCGATTGCTTTAGTCTCCCTTAGTCAGCTTCCCTTTACTCTTTCCTCTTTCCTCTTTCCTTTCTCCTCTCCTCCCTCACTTTCGCATTTCCCTTCCATTTCCCGTTCCCATTCCCGCAACATTTTCCAAACTTAGCGCAATGGAAAAGGATTTTTGGTCTTTTATTGCACGTCAGACGTTAGTCCGCTCACAGGACTTCTTCCTTTCATGACTCTTGCCGCTGCGGCTGCGACTCCTTCGCCTGCCTGGTGCTGCTGTCCCGTTGCCTTGGCCATTATGCTGCAGCAGCAAGAAAGAAGAAAAAATTTAACGTTTATTGCTTGCGCCAATGAGCTAGTCCTCTTGCTGCTGCTGCTGCTCTTGCTCCTGCTTCTGCTCCTGCTGCTGCTGCTGTTGCTGTTGCTGCTGTTCCTCCTCCTACCGCTTATCGTAAGCTCCTACTCCTGCGCAGTCCTTTCGACATTTGTCGGGCGCCAAGTTCCCCTT
This sequence comes from Drosophila macrospina, assembly GCA_035042075.1. NCBI lineage: Eukaryota > Metazoa > Arthropoda > Insecta > Diptera > Drosophilidae > Drosophila > Drosophila macrospina. Next base: position 4,443,009 of record JAWNLW010000267.1, on the reverse strand, counting down.
TTGCTCGTGCTGCTGCCTTTCAGTGCGACTAGCCCCAGCTCCACTGCTTTTGGGGTTTTCTTTGGCTGCCCTTTCGTCCTGAGCAGCGCCATCTTGTTGTTTTGCTGAAATGCGAAGGACATTTGATGTAATGATGCCTGGAGGCAGCCAACAGTGTTAGACCCTCGATGTCCATGTGTGAGTGTCTGTGTGTGTGTATATGTGTGTGTGTGTGATACGTAAGGCAGCCAACGGGGGTCCTGAGTCCTGAAGCCTGCGTTCTCCTTCGTTATTCTTTACGAAAAGGCTCTAAGGGGGCAGAGCTCGCCGCCTGCGCCTTTTGTTTGAGTTCACTTAAGTTCAACGCTTGGGTCTTGGGTCCTTCCACTTGTGCCTTGCCTTCTGCAAACTTCTGCTCCTGCTCCTGCTCCTGCTGTTGCTACTGCTGCTGCTGCTTTCATTATCCTTTTTGGCGTATCCTTGGGAGCCACTGACTCATGTGGGCGTCTTGAGCAGTCAGAAAAAAAGCGAAATGAAACGTGCAAAAAAAAAGAAATAAGATGAATTACTTCTTTTGGCTGCCGCGCCAATGACCAACACCCAGGAAACCCCAGCCTCCTGCCCCGGCCCGACCCCCGCCCGACTTGGACTAGTCCTAGTCAGCAGCAGCAGCAGCAGCAACCCTCGCCAGCTGCCCTGGTCGGTCATCAATTTTCGTTCTGCGCGAGGGCAAAAGATGTCCGTTTCATTTTTGGCGCTAAGAGGTAAATGGTGGGTGGCAGCAGGAGCGCGGGTAGAGTCCGGCTTCGCTGGGATCCTAGCAACCAATGTGCGGTCCAGGGCATCAGCAGTCGCTAGGAGATTAGATTTGATGGGCTTTAGGTGCCGCCATTGCTACGAACATAGCGCATGTGTCCTGTTCCGTTCTGTCTGTGTCCTGTGTCCAGTGTCCAGTGTCTTGTGTCCTGTATGTTGCCGGACAAACTCAAGCTTCCGAGCTAGCTATGTCTTCGAATATTATGTTGCGCTTTTTTCACAGTTCCTCCACCCTAACCCAGTTCTTTTCGAGCATCCCGCATGCTGCAAGCTTTGGCTTAGGCTTAGGTGTTGGAACTATGTCCGCCTGTTTATCCAAGACGTGACATTATCGTGCGGCTGATAAGCTTGGGGCTCAACCCATTAGGGAGCAGTTTCAATTGCCAATGAGTAATTAGAAACCTCTCAACGAAAATGTTCGCTTCACTTCATTTACAATAGTTTTAGCCGCCTTCAAATGATTATAAAAATCCAATTCCATTTATTTGCTTCAATCAATTTTAATCAAGCCAGCACGGAGTAAAACACACACACACACACACAATCTGTAGCCCAAAAATGCCACAGCAAAGACGATGTCATGTAGTTTCCTACACACATTTACGGACACCCTCCCCCTCTCCATGCCACCTCCTGGGTGGATAGGGGAGGTTTTATCTTCGGGTTATTACCGCTGAGTGTTGCCACACAAAATAATGCATTAAAGACGACAAGGAAGAGGACAGAGCATCAACAGCTGTGTCGTCAGTGCAGGGGCAAGTATGTTAAAGCTTGAGTAGGGTAGGGGGGTTATGGAGGGAGAGGGAATACCCAGTCGACTTCAACCCACACGCACGCTGCAGAATGGCGAGACAATCCTAACTCCCCTGCCAACCGTCGCAGTTGCAGTCAACCTGCTATGCTTGCAAAGTGCATTTCACCGCCCATCCCCCGCACGCCGTTACCCCCGTTACCCACCGAGCCTGCCCCCATCGACCTCCCGCTCCCCACTTATCAGCATTGCTTGGGCTGGCCCCATCGAAATTTATGATGCTTGCAATGGCAAAATCAAATGCAAAAGTGTGAGTTTTCTTGGGCCTTTGACCAATGCCAGGCTAGATATATATATACACACACAAATACACACACATTTATATATACAAATACATACATATGTATATGTGTATTTGCTATATAAGGAACCCTTCAGTGCATACACAACAAAAATGCATTGCATACTTACAGGCGTCGCCTGCTGAAGCATCTTAAAATTTAATGAAAATCTGCAGTTCACACACACACACACACACAAAGGCTGCTCATTGTCTGAATATGGCCAAAAATCTTAATATATATATATGTATTTATGTATATGTATATATAAGTATGTATACATATTTATTTGTAATGGTTTTTGTTGTTGTTTTTTGTTCTTGTCAGAGCCTGCAATAATAAGTTTTCTATGCACTTAATGTCAAGTAAACAGACCCGCCTGCCCCCCTCTCCAGGCACTTGAGGTGCCTGTCGAGCTGCTCGGCTGGTCAGTTCGGTATACGGAGGCGAGGCCGAGCATTTTGCACAAACTTTTGCACAGTTTTAGGCGCCTACCGAACGCATTACGCATACGCACAGTAGGCCGACCTCCCTCTGACCGCCTACAGAATGCAGAATACAAACTGCAAGCTGCATGCAGCAAGCAGCAACTGCAACGACTTCTTGTGCATTTTCTTAAGATTTGAGGTAGGCACAGGCCGAGCTGCTCTAACAAAGTAGCGGCCTCTCGCTCGCACCTGCATCGACAGTCCATTGCAATGTCTTTCGGCTAAAATTTGTAGCTGCAGCATTTTCTTAAAATTTTGTACAAATATGTGAGTAATTGCAATCGTGCCTATGTGCATTTAATATCCTCTCTCAATGTTGGCCAACTATATAAGCCCACACCACGCTGGGCGGGATGTGTGTATATTGCATTATATTATATTGTTGGCTCGAAGATGTTTTGCAATTTTCATGCTGGGCTTTTGTCAACCCGCCTGAGACTTACATGAATAACTAAAATTTTAATATATGTTTATTAAAGTACACTTTGATTCTAAGTAGCCACCAACAACCCCACACGCCGCACACCCCGCACCGCACTTAATTTCTCAGTCCACTCAGCAAGCCTAAGACTAATTGTGCAACTTTTGATTGGTCATTGATTGTATACTTTTGCAGGCACTGTTCTCAGCATTAAAATTGCAGCACTAAAAAGAGACTGCTCCTTCAGCTCCTTCAGCTCCTACTTAAACATGCACATTCGACGTCTACATATCAGCAAATAAGCAACTAATATGATATGTGTCCTGAGTCGATAGAATGTACATACGACTACGACTGCGGAGTGGTGAGTGGAGAGCGGAGGAAAGCATTCAAATTTATAATAATTAAATAAGAAAATTGTACACAACGTTGCAAATACTCAGTGGCAGTAGATGGCAAAAACTAAGAGCTATTATCAGCTTAGACTTACGTCCAATGGGTTCAATGCTCAGGGTTCAATGCACTCTGCACATGTCTTCACAACTCTGATGAGTATCGAAATACAGAAACGAATGCTTTAGTTATATTCACAACAGATTCATTTGTCTATGGCTTTATTCTTTTCTGATTCAACAGTTCATTTGGGCTGGCTATTGTATTATTTCTACCGAGTTGAGCATTGTAATATTAATATGAATATCCCATTCCCATTCCATCAACTAACTCATTTGGAATCTTTTAATTACCACAGTCCTACTGCGTATAGCTGGAGGTTGCGTTTTATTATTATATAAAATTAAATTAAATTAAGTGTTTTGATTATAATAGAAGTAATTACCTAAAAGGTATTTAAGGAATTCTCTTTCGAAGCACTCAAATAGCATATGAGTTCTTTGCACTCTTTTTTTCTGATTACTTTTCTTATTTATAAACCGATCTTGCTGAAACTTTCAGGAGGAGGGGGAAAGAGTATTGAAAATCTCTTTTTGGAGAGGGTATACAGGAACCTTCAAGACAAATTTGGAGTCTTATTGTTGCTGAGATCGATGCCTCCATACAGAAAGAAGGACAGGCAGATAGACAAGTCTCAATCGATTGATATACTTATCAAGAATTGATAGGCTCGGAGATGCCTCCTTCTGTCTGTTACATTTTTATAAAGTTATAATACTCTTTTCTTTTTGAATTATTACTAGTAGTTATTTCTACAGCAAAAGCTAGTCAGTCTTCTTTTACATAAGTATTCAAGAAAGGATGAGGAGAAAGGAGAGAACTTCTAAAAAAGACAGCTTATCTCGAATTCTACCTGAATGAAGATTAATTAATCTCTTTCTGGCTGTAAAGCATTAATTTGATCAGCAATCCAAATTCGTTATGTATAAAGAACTTCCTGAATCTGTTAAAAGCCAAAACTAATACAACTTTCAAATTCACTGGGCAAAGCAATATTGTACCATAGATGATTCACTGGGCGCTCCTAATATCTGATTATAGACCACACCCATGGCCTCACGATACACCTGATTAAACCATTATATATAAATATAAAAAAATATATATATATTATTTAGATATATAGCTCATATTATATACCTATTCTGGCGCTATTTTTCGATTTTCACTTGCTTAACCTACCTCAACAAACTCGCAGCTCAACTGAAGCGCAGAGCAAACAAATGCAACCAATAGGAAAACAGGCGAACTATGAGATATCATGCCATAGTCATAACCATAACCATAACCGACCTTTCTCCCGCTAAACCCCTCCCCCCTCAACGGGAACCCCCTGTGTATTTTAGGGCGATGCTCAAACCGTAAACCGTTGCCAATTTTTGGTGCACGCGTCAAAGCAGAAAAAACATTGGACACAATAAAAGTTGTGTAGGCGCATTTTGAGTACGACTAAAGCGAGAGGGGGCGGGGGAGGGAGGGGCAATAGGTGCTGAGGGATTTTAGGGTTGTGGGTATGGGTGTCTTTTGACTTTTTTCTATGGGTTTTCCGCTGGTTCAAAATATTTCGATCAGGCGTAAAATGTGCGCAAAATTCAACGCAATCTTTTTTTTGCTTTCCAGCTCGGACAATGGTGTAGGTGTGTGTGTGTGTGGGTGTGTGTGTGAGTGACATGTATATGCGTGGGTGTTATAGTTTATTATTTATTATAAACACACACACACACACACATACACACGCGCATACACAGCTGCATTTGGTCAAGCGCAAAAAATAGACAAAACTCAAGCGAAAAAAAATAATGTAAAAAAAAGGAAATTCAAATAAAATGTTCTATATACAAAAGTGCATTGTGTGCGTGTGTGTGTGTGTGTGTGGGTGTATGTGCAGGTATGTGTGTGTGTGAGTGAGTGCGGATATCTGTAGTTGCAGTTGCGTGTAGCTAGGTGTGTGTGTGTGTGTGTGTGTGTGTGTGTGCTATTTAGTGTGCTGTTAAGCTGCATTTCCCGGCCTGACTAAACCAGGGCTGAATCGTTTGCGTTAAGAATCTGTTTCTAACCGAATGTTAATTATTTTCAACAGTGAATACAACTAAATGGGATGCTTGAATTTCAATAGAAACTCTGTTGTTTTGTAATTGAACAAAAGTTAGATAAGCGAATATTTTTACAGAGTTTTACATTAGCAGAGAGAGAGTGTGCCATTCCTGGTTGCACTGCCTCTAGTCCCTTAGCCGTTATTTGCCCCTCTGTGCATTCCTCTTGATACTCATACTATTTAAGCTTAAGTGGCAGATTTTTAATTGAATTGGCTGCATTTGTAGTTGTAGTTTCAGTTGCAGTTGCCGCTGCTGTTGCAGTTGCAGTTGCTGCACTTCCTGCTGCATTTTGAGGTCAGCCTGATCCCTTGACCCCACCAGACTAGCCCCCCTCCCCCACCTATACCGCCATTGAATCCCCACGGGGCTTGTCACATGTGTACCTATTTTTTGCCCATATTACTAACCATTTGTTTTTGCATTAGTTTTGCCAGCTTGCAAGAAAAAATACGAATAACACAAAAACAAATCGTCTGACATTTTATACATGTTCCGTTTTATATACCCATATATAGGCATATTTTGTAGGGGTGCGGGGTGCGGGGTGCAGGATGTGGAGGTGTGCGTGTGTGTGCCATGCTGACATTTTCAAAATAGAGGCGACTGCGCATTTTACGCTTTTTACCTATTTCTTTTTTCGCTTGGACTGCGCATTTTTGCAATTTATATAAATATTTTATACATTATTTATTTTACATATAATATTTTTTTCGTTTCGCCAAATTTTTTTTTGCTTGATTTTGTGCTCTTTATAAATATTGCATTAATTTCATTTTTGTACCACGTTTTTGTATTCATATTTATGCATTTTTGATGAAATAGTTCTTAAATTTCCTACAACTAATTTCGTTGCCTTGTTTTATTGGAAATCTCTTCAATTTATGTTCATATATTTTGCAACAGAGCTTGGACGTAAGTGCAGGAGATAGTTCTTATATAAAGCTGCTATTTGACTAAATTGGCATTAGTTATTATTAAGGATTTCATTTTGGAATATTGGCAATTATAAATATTCATATTAACCAAGAGTTAAATAAAGTAATTCATATTATATTCTCATACAACGACATTTTCAAGGTAATTCATATTATTGTCTATATATAAACATCGAATACACACTTAAAATTATCCAGTAACAGCCAATAAGTATGAGCTTTAGGACGCTCTCCACTAGAGGCAAGTGCAAGTGATAAGTCCATTTGATTATCTTAACAAATCAATTGAGTTGGTCGTTAACCACTGAGCATATTCATTAACCTAATTATCGCAGAATGGCACTTAGACATCGACAGGATGCGAATATAATAATGCAATCAACAAATTTCAACCTGAACAATGCGAATGAGAATGAGAATGAGACTGAGAATGAGAATGAGACTGAGAATGAACAATGAGAAGGAATCAAGAGGCAGAAAGCCAAGCCAACACAGCGAGCTTTAATTATATATTAGCCAATTAGCCTCGTTAACTCAAACACTTTGACTTACAAATGGCCAACACACTGTTCTATATATGTAACATCTATATATATATATATATATATATATAGATTGATATATAGTTACATAAGTTAACCAAGTTGAAAATGCAACGACCGCGTCAATTTGGCTGTCAAGTTGAAGATGAGGTCGAGCCATAATCGCCATTGTCCGTCCTTCTGCTCCTTGTTGTTGGGCACGTGTTGAATGGTCACCGAGATGCTGACGGCATGCAAGCCAAACATCATGATAGGCATAATAATTATAATTATCAATAGCTCAGCTGTGGCCACAAGCCTGCAATGAAAGAGTGAGTCATATCTCCTTTGAGCGTTACTCTCTGCCTTATTTGGACCACATTTGACACTTGGCGCGTCTAACTCTGCAAATTTGAAGTCAGCGCTATTGATGTATTGAACTCAAAACACAAGCATCATGTATGTCTTTGTCTACATCAAATCGTTTACACAAAGAACTTAATTGTCTGCTTTATTGGAGCGTTGTCTAATTGTAAGTCCTCACCTTAGCCGTGACCCCCTTTCCTCACTTATAACAAAGCACTTCACTGCTAATTTAAGTAGCTGTACTATCAGAGAGTGCTCCATCCACTGGGTTATCCAAAATTAACAAATTTCAAAAGACACGACCCTAAAAAGGGAATAGGAATATAGAGAGGGCTGAGGAATTTCAAAAATTGAACAGATTACTTTTTGTTGTGGTCTTTACAGTAATGTTATTTAATTACTATAACTATTGAATTGTGTATTGTGAATCAAAATTAACCTGAGAGACTGAGCATTTTCTAATTGTGCTTATATAATAAAGCGATAAACTCCCATGTTATGCTCAGCCAATGATCAAATTGACATTTCACTGATATTTTACTGGTATTGGGGGAATACATTTAACATTTCAACACGATAACATTCAGGAAGGGAAGGAAACAATATCCATTATACCTAACTATACCTGCGTGAATTGAAAAAGTTAAAGACAAAGACCCAAACGCAAATCAGCAGCCAACACAACGACGAGGAAAGACGACGATTCGGTTGACAGCAACCACCCCAGACAATCTCAACCCAAAAGAAGCAATGATGACAAACAGGACTCATACCTTGCCACTAACCGCTGATCCCTTACTCCTCGCGGAAATGCGTTCTCACTATTGTTTGTCGGCCAACAAACAAAAAAGGAAAAATCAGTCGAGTTTTATGATCAGGAATGGACGTTCTCTGAAGACAAACCTCAAAAATGTTGAAACAGCGACGGCTCTAACGTTGAACTTGGAGGCAGGCGGTGGGCGAGGGTGAGGGGTGAGAGTGTGATGGGTGATAGGCAGGGAGCTCGCTGCTCAATAAACGAGCACCGTCAGGCAGTACGCCGCCCTCCCTTTGGTAGCTAAACATTTCTTTTGGTAAAGGTAGCCATGGCCAAACGCTCTTGACCCTTTTTGCACTCAAACCAACAACGAAAAATGACTGAACCCACCCCCTAATCCCAACCCGCGTCCGTTGCCTTTTTTCTCTTTTATTCTTTTCAAAAACTTCATGCTGCCCAACCCACAAAAAGGCCCGTCCCCGCCCCCACCCCCCCAACACCAATCGTCGACCCACAACCCGCACAGCCCGCACAGTTACGCAGCGCACACGGCAGACAAGCGACAACAACGTTGTCCACTTTCGCACCATCCTTGCTTTGCTCCCACACATACACACACACACACACACGTACACAGTGACATAGCACACGCACCCCTCAAGCCTCACCCCCCAGCTGTTGCCCCTGCCAACAGGAACAACAGCAACAACGTTGCGTTGCCGGCTCGTATATTTTTCTCATTTATTTTTCCAGCTCCCAACTCCGGTCTAGCAACTTCACCGAACACCCTGCTCCGCTCCACCTTCACCCAACCCAAAGCGCCGCAAAGCATGCTTTATTTTTTGTGCGTTTTTCATATCCGAAACGCCGACGAGCCCCGAACCCACACCACCCCCGCACATCAATCCCACACCATTGCCAGAAGCCCCCCAACCGCGCGACCGACTGACGAACCGACCAGCCGGCCTTTTTTTCCAACATGCCGGTGAAAGACAAAAGCAACAACAACAACAACAACAACAACAACTCACATCCCCCGCACACTGCGTCTCTGGCTCTGACGCTCTCAGTTACGTTGTTGTTGTTGTTGTTGTTGTTGTTGTTGTTGTTGCATTTTTGTTGGCGACGCGCAAAAAAAGCAACAAAAATAATTGCCCTTTCCCCTTACCGCCCCACAATATCCATACCACTAACCAAACAGCTCACACCTCTGCTCCCATCTCTCTCTCTCTCTCTCTCTCTTCTTTCAGTCGCTCTCTCCCTCCCTCTCTACCCATAGTCTCCCTAACCATTCACAAAACTCGGCACTCAGCTGTTTGTCAACTCATCTGCCGTCGCCATCCGCTTTGGCTACGGCTGATTCAACCCCCCCCCCCCTCCATACTCACCACCCCCCCGCTCTGCTCCATAAAGTATATTCGCCGCGTTGGTTCGTTGACGCCGCCGCCGTCGCTGTTGCCGTTATCGGCGTTTCTCTGTTTTTGTACTCATATCCCTCGACTCGGCCATGGATGGTCGCCCATTACCCATTGCCCGACGTCCAAGCACATTGTGTTGCATACTTTTTGCCATTTGCCTTCCACACGCACGTTCCGCGTTCTCCATGTGCGTTTTGGCGGCGTCCCACATTCATATCGCCTTGCACACGCGCATGTCTCGCTCTCGCTCTCGCTCTCTCTCCCTCTCCCTCTCCCACTCACTCTCTCACTCTCACTCTCTCGCCCTGTTCCCCCTCTCGCATTCACTTACGCTTATGCTCTCTGTGCTGAGCTCTCTGTTCTCAGTTGGTGGCTCGTTGCTGCTCTCACGCTGCCTCAGTCGGCGTCGCTGGCACTAGCGCTAGAAAACGCATTTGTCTGTCTCTGTTTTGGTCAGTCAGCAGTTGGCTTTCGTCGTGTTTGGTTCGCCTCTAGTGGAGCGCTCTGAACTGAGAACAACAAACAACAACAAACAAACAAACAAACAAACAAATAAATCTCAAAGAAATCATATAATAACCGTTAGCCGATTAGTGTGCCAAAAGTTAGCTTGTTGCATTCGTCGCGAACACATAACCACAACAAACCAACAAATCACAACACAACACAACAAAACAATTTCAAGTTGTTGTTGCTCAACGATAAGAAACGCAACGAAAACGATTCAAAGAATCCGCGCCAAAAATTAATATTCCATATTATTACACTCTCCATCAAATTAGTTGTTAAGCCAACCAACAGTGAACAGTGTTTAGTGCTAAAGATCAACTTAAGGAAAGTTGCCTCGATAGCAACTTTGATATCATCGAGTTTTGGCAACGTTTGCGTCAATTCAATACTTTGGTTTTTGGTCAATTTCATTACCCAGAGCAGGCAATCAAAAAATTTGCCAAAATTCCGAAAAATCCGAGAAAAACACCAAAAACTTCGACACGTACCGCATCGGCAACCGGTGGCGGTGGCGGAGGTGCTGGCGGAGGTGCCACCACCAGCACAAAAATGGCATCTAAAAGAAAAGCCTCGGTGTTGCTGCACAAGGTGAGTCTCTGTCTATCTTGAAGCGGTTCGAAAGTTATCTCTAAAGCTAACTGGCAATTTCAATGATGGTTGTCTTCATATGTGCAATAGTCAGAACTGCCGTAATTTATTCTAAATTAAAAACAAATAAATAAAAATCATTTAAGCGGCTCTTTATACTGATCAGGAAAATATACACATTATTCACACATTACCCCAAACTATTCTATATATCTTCTGATTATATATATTTATAATTAATATTATTTATATATATATATCTTAATCTCTGTTGGATTATTTTAAATTAATTGCAATAGTTTACGACGCTTAGATAATAAATATTATCAATTTCGAGTTGTTTCTCCAGAAATATATATAAAATATTTATTTATTTATCCTAATTCAAATAACTTTGTTATCAATTGTTGCTCCTCGCCTAATTTGAAATACAATTTATAGAAAATTCGTAAGAAATGTCAAATATATAGTTGGCTGAGCATCTGTCGCTAAAATGTGATCGACTCGAGTATTTTACTCACATTTTCGTTTAGACTGTGATAACCATTTAGCCCTCAGGCTTTCTTAGCTCCTACTCACTCCCCTCCCTGATAAACCGATACGAAATCAATTTGGTCCCTTGCGGAACCTAACATCCGTTTATTAGACAACCTTGGGCCAGCAGACACATTCGCCCAGCCGCAAAGCAAACAGAACTCAAATACCCTCCTCCTGCCTTCATCTCTCTCTCAAAAAAAAAGAAAAGGAATAAAAAAAACGGAGACAGTCACAGAAAATATTACTAATACGCCGCGTAGGCAGCAGCCGCATAAGAAAACCTGCTCATAATGCCATTTTGAATGGGGGTACTCAAATGATATACGACAACATGTTGTGTGTGTGTGTGTGTTGTGTATAGGTGTGTGTAGCCGTAGGTGTGTGTGTGGTCGTAGGTGTGAGTGTGTATTTCGAGTATATAGAATCGCGAATTGAGCTGACATGTGGTCGTGGCGAATGAGTGTCTTCAGCTCGCAGCCCAAAATGAAACGCAGCTCCGTCTCCGTCTCCGTCTCTGTCTACCTCCTCACACACACAGTCACACAGGCGCACATCCACACACACTCACATACTCAAACCCACACTGACTTCCTCAGATAAACCACCCAAAAGGGCGCACATTTTGCCCTGCACGGTAATTCATCAAATGACGAAGACGCAGGCAAAGACGAAGACGAAGGTGAAGGCAACGTCAAATGGTTGTGTGTCGTGTGGGGAAGCGGGCTAGAGGGGAGCGTGGCCGAGCGCAGGGTAACTTGGGCGCCATCCTTGTCGCCACAAAAGAAGTAAAGCTTCTTGAGCCAAATGCCACCCAAACCCCCAGCCAATACACAAACTCCATCAAGTCCAGAGACTGTCCGGCACCCACCCACGTTTATACATGCTGTTTATACCCTACGCTACGTTGGGGCATAACTATTTTGTAGAACGAAGGTGCTTAGATCGGAATCGACACATCACGATCGATTGTTACCGAAGTGATCGTTAAGAGATCAAAGAATCACAGGTTTTGTGAAGATAACATTCCATTCTAAATAAGTTGAATGTCAGAGAACTAAATAAGCTCTCTTCAAGTTACAACAATAATAATTATAATAATATTAGAATGATTTGTTGCACTGCACAGAATAGGCTCATTATTATACTTATTAATGTTAAAAATAGTGTATTTATTATTCGATGTAGCTACGAGTTTATTCTCAAGTTGTTTGTTTATTGCAAATATGGGTGGGACAGACTCCCGAAGAGGTAACGTGACAAGCCCCCAAACCGGGTGAGCAAGAAAAGCATTGACTTTTGTATATAGTCAGCGGTATTTGTATATAAATAGTGGTGCTCTGAGTGTGTCTATGTGTGTGCCAGCGTGTGTGTGTGTGTGTGTGTGTTAGAGTGTGTGCTCTTGTGGAAGGGTGTCAAAGGAAACTTCAAACCCATGAGGGCACGGACTGTGAAGCTACACACATGGGGTGGGTATGCATTAGTATGTGTACGGGTGTGTGTGCGTGTGCGTGTGTGTGCTTGTGTGAGTATGTGTATGGTCAAGCTTTGTGCTTAAGCGCACATAAGCCGCCGCAGGACATCGTGTGTCCAAAACGTCTTCAGGTTTAATTTGTACCTTAAAATGTTGATGGCTTGAAACTTAAAGATGCGAGAACTCGACAGTTTAGAGTACTTGAAGCAAGTCAAATACCAGGCATAACTTGTTATGCTGCTCGGGTGTAATCAAACATGATTTGGTGACGGTGACGGCGACGGTGACGATGAGGGTGATGGCTCAAACTCAGCTCTCGCCGTTTTCAATTGGGGGACAAAGTTTCGGCTTGAGCTGAAGCAGAAGCTGAAGCAGCAGCAGCAGCAGAAGCTGGAGCAGAAGCTGGAGCTGGAGCAGAGTGTTACGGTTACACATCTCAGCATTAGTGTCGCAGGCAGACAACGTGCCAGGCGAATCGAAGTAGACACACAGACATCTATAACTAGAAGCATCTATAAGTGAAGCAGCCAGGACTGGGACTGGGACTGGGACCAGGATCAGAGCTAGCGCGGTGCCAGGCAATGGAATGAGGCAAAATTGAAGGTGGAAGGAGTTTGAGTCGATGTCTTTGCCTAGCTGTCTTGGCTCTCTACTTCGGTTAGATGTTACGGAAAATTGCTTACGGTTTTTTGCACACACCAACACATGCGCGCACTCACAGACACACACACACACACACACACACACACACACACACACACACACACACACACACACACACATGTTGAGCGTCTTCCACACATGAATTGAGCTGGAAGGGTAAGAAGGACCGCGGGTAGCGTCACATCATACAAACAGACAAGTTAGACAGCCCAGGACCCTCATCTGTTCATCCATTGCTCGAAAATAGAAATAGATGACAAGAAAACCGACGAAGACATTGCTGAGCAATATCGTTTGGAGTGGGAACTGCCTGCCACGATGCAAGGACGATGACGACAGCAACAGCGAAGTCGAGAATGAGAGTGAGGATGAGGCTGAGGATGAGGATGAGGTCGACTTTGGCTAAGGGCAAGCGGCAAGCGCGACGGGTTACATTTGGTTGATGCCACAGCGGCACTGAGAGAACGAGTTGACAAGAAGGGAGGGGGGTAACAGTTCTGGGAGAAACTGAAAGCAAGACTAAAGCAATTTTAAAGAAATATATATGCTCGATATTGTATCGGTATCGATAAGTTATTATCGATATATACAAACTCACACACGTTAACAAGATCGATAGTTAAATTCTCACTTTCGATTATGTGATGATATATATATTATCCATCGATAGCTTCGCAGATTGTTGGAAAAGTTTTCTCAGTGTATCCCATATCTTGCTTCTAGGCTTACCATCCTAGCCCCACAACACATATCCATGCACACCCATATAAATAACAGTCATCAGCTCAAAGTTCCCCCTCCCCGCATCACACACGCACACACACTCCCACGTCTATACATCCCACCTACACAGAGAACGAAGCCCCTCTCACCCTGTGGCTTACGAAAAACCTTCCACAGAACGTCTTTACGTACTGTCAAGCGCAAAACAGACAAACCAAGGTGGCTAGGCCATCACCCACACTCATCGAAGCACACCAGCTCACACACGCACACACACACACAGACATACACAATGATAGCTGAACTGAACTCCATCTTGGCCAAAATGAAGGCGCTGCAGCAGCAGCAATGCCACAATCAAAGTTGCTGCGAAAACTGAGTTAGAGGCGGGCACAGACTTAGCTCATCCCGACCTTAGTACACACAGGCACACGTATAGATACACACACACACACACACACGCACACACACAGATACACAAATCCCACATCACATCACAAAAAGGACGCCCGACAGGCGACACCGCCCCCAATCCACACACAAGCTAGCACAAAAACAATGCCAAAAGTTTCTGCACACACACACACACACACACATACATAGAGAGTACAGTAAAGAAGAGGAAGGATAGAGGGATAAGAGGAGAAGGGATTCAGGGGGTGAAGGCGCCTTACCTTCGTGCCAAGTTGGATGCTGTCTTGCCATGTTGCCAAGTCAAAGGCTCCTGCCATGCACTCTCTGCCCCAAATTGTATGCTACACTTTTCGTAGGCACAGCTCCGCCACACACACACACACACACACTCACACACACATGTATATATATACATGTGAGTGTCTTCGACTTTGGCTTAGTATTTTTGGTTAATTTTCTTGCAGTTTTAGGTTACATTTTTGGCTTTTCCCCACTGATGGCTGGCGGCTGGTGGCTGGCTTCTCCTCCTCTCCAATCCCGCCCCCACCACGCCCTGCCCACCCCGTAACCCATACTCAATCCTCCAGTTAGCCCCAGGCCTTTCACTTGTAAAAGACGTTTGCTTAAAAGCCACCACACCAACAATACACACATGCACACCCCATTCCCACTTACTCTCACACACACTCGCACACACACTCACTCGCATTTAGTTAGTTTGCGATGCTTTTTAGTGCCAGAGACCGAGACATCTTAAAGGGGTGCCGGCACACATGGCAGCTAGCTGGAACAGTAGCTGCAGCAGGGACGTTAGCTCAAGTCCTGCTCGCACCCCGCTTCCCCTCCTATTACTGTCGCCAGCAGGCAGCATACAAATGAAACCCATGTCAGTTTGTAGCAACTTCTCTGGCTCAACCCTAGAGTCTCAGTCCCTTCTCCAGTCCTGTCCTTGTGCTCGTCCTCGTCCTCGTCCCCCGTCCTCGACTTCATTCTCGTCCTCATCCTCATCCCCGTTTACGTCCTCTTTTTCGCCCACGTCCTAGTCTCCAGTTTTCTTCGTTTGCAGGTTCCGTGCTCTTACCCTTCATTATATTCCCGTTTTGTGGAGGCGGAGACGTAACCCAACTGTTAGTTGAGGCTGCTGATGAGCTACAAGCAAAATGCAAAGGCAAAGGCAACGGCAACGGCAAAGGCAAAGCCAACAAATTTTTATGCTTTCTGCCTTTGTGCGCTGTTCATCAGCCACATTTTACTTTTATTACATGGGACAATGTCCCAGACCAAAGCCCAAAAGCAACTGCCCGCCTCCCTGTCTGAGTTTTTGGCTTAATGAAAATGAAGGCACTGACAACGACACACACACCTCGCCCGCTACCCTTATCCCCTGCTCCATATTCGTTATTCCTTATTCGTTATCCGTTATCCCCTGAGCAACGCCCAGCTCAAAGCAGAGTCCAGCAATGGACACACGATTGATGTGTAGATGGTGCACACTTGAAGGCGTCGCTACCCAACGTCCTGGTCTAAAGGTTATTACTTGCGACAGTGCGGGACGCTATCGTCCGAGTACAACGTCGACGTCGGCGTCGATGTCGACTTCGACTTCGACTTCGACTCCTATTCCGAGTGCTCGTCTTCGCGCTCCCCCTTTCATTGGCAGCAGCGGTTTTTCTTGGCAAACCAAACCCAAACGCACGTCCAATCGTTCCTCTCTCTCTCTCTCACTCTCTCTCTCTGTCTCTCTCTCTCTCTTTCTCTCTTCCTCTCCCTCTCTCTCTGTATAATGGTCGCCCACTCAGTCTGGGAGTCGCTCACTCGAATGCTTAAAACGCCAACACAAAACGATTCATCTTCCCGTGCTTTCAATCCCACCCAAGCCCCACATCCATTGGAGCGAACTTTCCGCTTAGCTAAAACGTTGGCCTTCATTCTTGAGTTTTTTTCCCTCCTTCAGTTTTCCTTTTTTTCCTTTGCGAGATTTGAGGCTGGCGGCCTTATCTTTGGGGCCTGAGCAACGTCTTCTTGTTGCCTTGCCTGATGTTGATTCACAGCGATGCCTGGATGCCCGTCTCCCGTCTCCCGTCTGCTGTCTTCTGTCTCCCATCCGCATTCACATTCACATCCACATCCACATCGTCTTCACTTACAGTCCCTGGATGGCTGTGCCAGCAGCACGAAAAAAAGGTTTCCGGTTGCGACTTCCTTTTTGGCAACAACGTTCTTGTTGTCTGGGTGTTGGGTTTTGGATCGACTCACACTGTTCCTCTATCCTCCCCGTTCGCCACAGCGACTACTATTGGACACCAGAAGCTCAAACACAAATTAGAGAACTTTGCAGGCAGGCAACGCTTCTCGAGGAGGCAACGCTCCTCGACACTGGCAAAGTTTGAGGCGCAAAATATTGAAAAAAAAAGCATAAGCCGCAGTTGGGTAGTGAATAAGGGGGTAAAGAAGATGTTATAAATGTTTGCTGGAAGGTTGAAGGGTTGAATGATTGAGTATGGAAGTGGAAGTGGAAGTGGAAGAATACCAGAATATGACTTACCATCGCAAACTATAAGCTGCAATCTCTCAGGGCGACTTCCAACTTGTCGCTCCACATCAAGTAGACAGTTTAGTTTTGATCTAACACATCCTTCGCCAGGTGCAGCTCCTTCTAGAAGCCTGCAATAAAATTAGCTATTGAGTGCACACGCCAGACACTGCACCATTTGAACGGTGAGAACGGTGAGCGGTGAGCGGTGTGCCCAACCCCTCGTCCGAGTACCATTCCATTCCAAGAGAACCCACTCCAATTTACTTAGTTACTATCAGAACTGCTAATGAAATACGCCACGTAGCGTGCGCCAGCAACTTTTCCTTTGGCTCTGGGGGTAGTTGAATTCCTTCGTCCTGCTATTGAATTACTCAGGCATCGTCGTTGTCCTTCTCCTCCTCCTCCTCCGCAGCCACATCCCCATCCACACCTTCAACTCAACTCATACTCATCGCTTTACTTGGACTCAAGACCTCTGCAGACTTCCCAGACCCAAACAGGCAACTAGCTCAAGTCAGCAACATTTCAACGCGAACGCTGTTTTGTGCCCTTTCAACGCTCCTGTGGAGCCCCCCCTCTCCGCTCTCTTTCACTAGCAAGCCTCCACTCGTAGGTGGCACACAAAAAAAAAGAAGAGGAAATAATGAAAAAAATCTATTCTGCAGGGGCTTTAACAAGAATTTGCGCTTTATTTTCTACTATGAAGTCGAGTAACTCGTCTGCCTCTGCCAGCGTCCAAGGTGGTTGAGACTGAGAACTGAGAACTGAGAACTGAGACAAACTGTGGAATGGATTGGCAAATATTTGTATTTTAAATATTGATCAAGTGTACATCTACAAAAAGTTTACATCGACACCTTCTTAACAGCTTTTAACCAACTCTACTGTCGATAAACTGCCCTCGATACCGATAACCACAACAACAATAAGGATATGCTAAACGATATCGATAAACTTATTGTTTAATCACTTATCATATGAAATAACTTCATTAGTTTATAGCTCATTTATTTTGTTATTATTTTGAGCTGTATTATCAAAATTAACTTTTCAAATTATAACAATAAGACGAACAATCATCTTTAAAATAGAATTATTCATATTTTTCCATGCTGATACTATAACATTGTCTGTCTTATTGAATATCATCTTTGTTCCACTGTTTGTTATCGCCTACACCGTTAGTTGTCTTTGAAGCTGCCAGTTACCCTTAGCCAACACCTCTTACCCCATCCTCCTTGCTTGCCTCAATGCCCCCGCACCTTATCATCCCCATCCTAAGCCATTTGCTCGCCCTGTCCCATTGTTGCTACCCACGGCTAACAGTGAATTGGGAGTTGCAGGACAGGCAGCAGCAGCAGAGGCAGCAGCAGCAGAGGCAGCTGAAGCAGCAGAAGCAACATCATCGTGGGCTAACCTAACCCTTCATCAACTAACCAACACCCCAAACCCCTAGCGCACACCACCCCACCCCGTTTGGATGGTTACCCTTGGCATGGTCGCTGTCTGCTTTCTGCTTGCTTTTTGCTCGCTTTGCCAAGCGCAATTTTTATACAAAAATTTTCTTTTTCCGCCACCCTGCGAAAGCCCCAACCCCTTTCCATGCTGAGCATAATTTGGGGTGTAGAACGGAAAGAAACGGCACAGAACGACGATGGAATGAGGGGAAAGGGAGGGAAAGTGAATGGAACCCTCGCTGGGCATGAGAGTCACTTGGCAGTAGGTGGCGAGAAAGAGAGAGAGAGAGAGAGGGAGAGAGAGTGGGCGGGGGGCATGACTAGAGAAATGGGGGAACTAAAGGACTAGTTCACGCGGACGTCCTCCGCAATGCTTTTTATTAGTACATTTCAGATGCTTTGCGCTACTGCTGCTGCTGTTACCTCTTCCCTCACTTTGCTCTCCGCCCACTTCTAGCACCCTGCCATGTCCTGCACGATGTCCTATGCGATGTACTCAACGTCGCAGTCCTTGCTCATCAGCGAGTCGGGAGCCAACTCCAACCACCGTGCTCGAAGAGCTGCCTTTGCACGTTTGTCCATTTTAAGTTCGAGCTCTGCCCATAGCACTCATCCAGCGAGCGGCTAGTCCTTCAGCTGGGTGCTATCCCTTGGCCGTCGTCCTCCCAGAATCGCCCTCATTTATTTTGCACCCACGCCTCGCAGCAAAGTTTGTCTTGCGTTTCGTTTGGGTTTTCATTTTTTAGATTATTCTTTGCCTTGCTCAGTCCAACGATATTTCGTCCTCTTTTTTTATTTTTTTATTTTTATTTTATCATCCTCTTCTATCCTGGCCTGGACTAACGAGCATGTTACTTCTTTCCTTGCCTTTCGCTTTTATTATTATGCTTTGGCGCACATTCCAGCAAAAAAGTACAAAAATATAAAGTTGTGTACCGCTTTGCCGTCGCCTCCCACACCGCTGCAACCACCCACGTCTCCGACACTGCAGCCTTGCCAGGCGACTAGCTCCTGTTCTGGACGCTGCAAGAGTAGCATGTCCGAGTCGCACTCGCACTCGCACTCGAGCTCGGACTGGGGCCATATAAAATAATAACAACTAACTAAATCCGTACGCTTTAGCTGCAAAATCCTTTTGTTTTGCTCGCTATGCCCCTCAGCCCCCCTTTCACGAAATAAAAATCCGAAACTACTTGCAAAAAAAAATATATAACAAAAATAACAAATATAAAAAAAGGAGCGGGGAGGGGGGTGTAAAAAAAAAGAAAAAAGTAAAAATAAAAATTGTTTGTCCCGCTCAAATTCAATGCAAAAGTTTTGCCTCCGTCGGCGTCTGGCAGCCCACATAAATTTTGAACCCGAGCAGAACCCCAGATCCCCAGAACGCCCCGAAACCTCTAAGCGCTCGCTTTTTTTGGACCGGGTGGAAAGTTTATCAGCGCTTTTGTCTGACATTACCCAAAAGCCCAACCCACTGCGCCGCCCAACACCCTTTCAACCGCCTTCACTGAGTCCCTTCTCGACCCCGTCCGGCTTGTTTGTCTTACTTTTGACCTCTATAAGCGCGGCGCCGGCGGAGGCTCTGAAGCAGCCCCCGATAATAATGAATTCGAAAATAAGCGAATGCAGTTGCTCCAGCTGAAATTATATAGAGAGTGAAGCTCACAGCGTAAAGAGATCAGAGGGATTAACTATGAACAGTTGCTTTGTGGCCCTAATGAACTTGACTGATGTATTGCAGTTGGTCTAAAGTACTTAGACCGGATGTCGAATCCAAATAGCACTACAGATATTTCTAGAGTGTACTTCTGGCATAAAAGTAAATAATTTAATTTACATTTGGATGGCTTCAAGATGATCTTACGAAGCGAAGTAGTGTGAGAAGTGATGAGAGTAATATTAGATGATATACAAATAGAGCTTAGGCTGGTGTGAAGTAATCAAACTGCAAGCAATTCAGTAATAAATATTAGTAAATTTGAGTAAAATAATTAATATATTATACTGTAATATTATAAACTTTGTATTACATTAAATTTATATATTTTGCATGAATAATATATTTATTTAAATTACTTTTGATTATTAAGATTTCTTATTGCAGTAATATATAATTAGTACCATCATTTATTTAGTTAATAAATAATATTTGATTCTTAGAAATGTAAGAAACCTTTAAATTATTTTGAATATTCATTAAATAATATTTTATTTATTATTAACAGAACTAATATATTTCAAATCCCTCTTTCATTACAGGTAAGCAACCAAGAACATTTCCCCCCTTTACAACTTGACAAGCACAAATACACAATTTGTTTTAAGCTGTAAGTACAGTAATATTTGGCCAACAGAGTTGCTACTTTTTTTAACCCATTTCTCCATATTTACTATCAACCAAAAAAACTCACATGTTCGTGCAACAAAACAGAGACAAGAACTTTTTAAGAGACACACAAAATGCTCACAAAATGAAATGAAAAACGTTCGCTCTTAGCTTAAGCAGCTTAAAATTAATTTACATGGCGCTGGCATGGGCAGTGCCTGGTATAGCAATGGGTGCTACATGGACGAGATCCTAGGCTGGAAATGAAAAAAAAAAAAATAATTTGCAGTTGCAGTTGCAGTTGCATTGGAATTATACATTTGCCGGCGGAAGTTGAAAGTGGCAGTCGCGCAGTTGCTTATGCAGTGGAAGAGCTAGAGGAGAGCTAGAGAGCGGGGCAGGCAATGCGTTCTAAAACCAACTCCAACTCCAACTCCAGCTCCAACTGCAACCCCATTCCGACCACGCACTTAATAATACGGTTTATTAGCGACATAAGCACATCCGACGCTGGGTGCAGACATTTTAATTGGTAGGCGAATGCATGGTAACATAAAAATTATAGTAGAGTGCGGCGCTGCTGTTGCTGGGCTGCTGTGGGGTAATGAGGGGCACAAAGGGGGCTCCGCTAGGGTGCGGCCTGTAAACAGAAACTGTCTATCAGCGAGGCAAACAGCCTCGCAACTCCCCCCTGACTCAGGGGTACAAGGCTGTGGCAATTGAAACGTTGCATATACTCGTACTTCAATCATTGGCTGCTTTTGTCTTTGCCAACTGTTGAAAGTGGTTCATGGTGTGCTGTAGTGGCTACAATGGTTAGAGTGGGTAAAATGCTTGGTCGGGTGTTTAGGTGTTAAGGGTGGAACCCATAGTGCCTGCTGCAGGGCCGCAAATTAAAAAGTGCTGCGTTTTTTAATCAAAGCAGCATTAAGAACTCATAGATGCATGCGAAAAGGGTACATGACACTCGCCTACACAGTTTGGGTGCTCAGTTGCGAGAGGTTTATTTATAAGAATTAATTTGGAAACATTAGTTTACTTGCTTAGTATCTTTTGAGTACTTTATTTTCTCTTTTCCAATTCAGGAGTTATTCTACAAAAATAACATATATATGTATTTGTATTTGATCTCATTTGATCTTATTAGATATTTATGTACTTAGACTATGTTTATATTATATGTAAAGCACATAGTTACGCATTCAACTGTCTCACTTCCCACAACTTCCGTAGCTAGGTTCATTCCCCAAACTGATGCTGTTGTGTAGTGTAATTGAGTGCCATTTGAGTATGAGCAACGGTCTAGGGTCTTTGCGCCATTTAAATGCAGCGAAATGTTGCGTTGAAGTTGCAGCTTAACATTTTTCGTGCCTCGTTGCAAGTCTCGACAGCAACTCTAACGTTGGCCTCCCACACCCAAAACCCTTTTCATGTCGCTTTTCCGAGGGCCGCGTGTCGGGTTCCATCGTTGCTGTTGCTGCTGCTGTTGCTGCTGGCAGACGTACGAATTTTCCACATCCCTAAATCGCTAATCTGCTACGCATTTTTACCGTGCCGCAGCCCAGGCCAGGCAAGGCCAAACCTACCCCAGCTCCATCCCCATCTCCACCTCCATTCCCATCTCCGGCCTGCCCACTACTTTCGTAATAATTTCACAATGTGTGTGCCTGTGTGTGAGAGCGGGACTTTCCTTTATTTTATTTTTTGTTGCATCCAAGCGCAAATCGGCAACTTTGAGCTGTAAAGTTTGGCGGCTCTGGGTACCCAACTGGCTTCTAGCTGGGCTTGCTTGTGGATGTCGGCCCGGGTCTGACTCCCTCCGCCACATATGTGCGAGGGCGCGATAAGGCGTCAGAGAAATTGAAATTGTTACCATTTGTGAAGGTTGCCGCCGCAACGCTAGACGACGGCTTCGACCCTGCCAGGCATGCTCCTACCCATGTGTATTAACGCTAGAAAAAAAGGCAAGCAAGCAATATAAGGAGCAGGCGGCAGGGAACGCAGGTTTCCACTCCGCGAAGGTTGTAAAACCGCCAGTGACGACATGGGAAATGGCAAATGGCAATGGGAGTCGTTGAAACAACTTTCTGGCGCGCTCGCAAAACTCAAGTGCGTTTCGGGGACGCGGCGAGTGTTGTTGTTGTTGTTGCTGCTGTTGTTGTTTCTGTTGTTACTGCTGCTGGGTAAGGTAGAAGCTATTGGGGGTGCTGGCTGGCGTAGCTGGGCTAAGGCGTTGTTGATTATGATGGCATCGGCCATCAAATTGCGAAATGGGTTTGGCTTTATTTCGGTTTGGAGTTGCTCTCTGGACTTGAGTTTAAGCGAAAGTTAACATAGCACAGAGTGAATTGCTATTGAAAATGTCTGGAGCGATGTTTATATATCGAATTAAATGCAAGTATCCTATCCCCTTTTTCATTTATTTCGATTTGCAGAAATCAGCATTTAATTATGACTCTAAAGTTATAGCTTTATTTATCTACTGCAAGAATAAGCTACGAATGCTGTTTGTTTACTTAAAGCGTTGCTCTAGCTTCTATAGGTTGTCAGATTATATTGGTTGTATCTTTTTAAATTCGTTAATAGATAATTAATATAGTTTTCATATGTAAATGTTTAATCCTCCTTCCAGAACTTCCACTTGAGTACTCACATCGAGTATACTTACTTACTTGCTCTTATCTCTTATGTATACTTATTTCGAGTGGCACAATACTTTATATTCGAGTTGGTTTGTCCAACTCACTTCAAATTAAACTCAAGTCGCTGCTATTCCATCACAAAACCCAAACTCAAACCCAACTCAACCCTTTGGAACTTGTTACCAATGCGGCAGCCAAGTAAAAAATATATTTTTTGGCAAAATATTTGTTGTATTATCTAGCTGGTTTTCTTTTAATGGCAAATGGTTCATATTGGCAACATTCGTTGGAGAAAAGGGTCTTCCATTTTTACGAAACGTAATACCAAAGCAAGTCAGAAAGGCCAGAGTCGAGCACACGCGACAGCATGAGACCCTGTAACACCTTCTGCCGAGAAGTATTACGATTAAAAATAAGGCGTATATATATATATATATATATATATATATATACATTGGGTATACCATCTGTGTATGTTATTAAGAAACACACTGACAAACTCTTTGTGATTGTAGCTCATATAGTTGCAGAGATGGACGCGTTCATGCGGACAGAGGGATGGACGGACATAGTCCAGTAGACTCGGCTGTTAATACTTATCAAGTATAAATATATATATATATATTATAAGGACTGCCACACCTCCTTCTGCCTGTTACATACTTTCGCACACAGTTAACAAATTTCTAGTCCAGAGTATAAAAATGAGCCGAACAGCAGAATGAGCAGAGCAAAGAGAAAACCCACGTGAACTCATGCCAAAAAACGTTTGCCGCATCTTTTGGGATTTCTTGCCTCGTTTAAAAATCATTCAAGCAGCAGACACAACTCACCCAACTCACAGCCACTGCACCACCAAAAACCACCCACACAGACAGTGGCACAAATTGTGTCAAAAACGTTTGGCGTTGTCGCTGGAGGCAGCAGCACCGAAGTTGGCTGTAAAAAGTTAGGTGGGGCGGTGGAAGGGGGTTGGGTGGGGGGAGGAGGAACGTTTTGGGTCCATGTGCCCACCTCGAAAACGTTTGTTTGGTATCCCCTTCATTTTTATGTTTTTGCGCAGTCCCCGATGCCTCCGCTCTGCCCTCCTCCCTCTTGGTGTATAAAACTTTGACGCCTAACGAAAGAGCCAGCAAATAATTCATCATTTTGCCTTCAAACTTCAGAGCATTTCCTCTGCCAATGTCGCTGGCAAATCCTCTAGCTAAGCTTGCCCTTTCTTCCCCCTCCCCTCCCACTGCCTTTGCTTGCCTCAGACTGTCAGTGAATACTGCCCCTTCGGCGGTAATGCAAAAAAATATTATTTGGAACGGTTTATCATCAATTTTATCAGCGATTTTTTCTTTTATTTCCTTTCTTATTTCGGTGTGTTTTCTGTCTCCTTCTCTCTGTTTTTCTCTCTCTCCCTCTCTCTCTCTGTATATTCCTTTTCTTGTTCTTATCTTAGTCCGTTCTGGAAATGAATCCCGCTTGCAACTCGGGGCTGCCAGGACGCCAGCAGAGAGCCACTCGCTGCGACTGTCTTTGCGAGTGAAAATCAACTGAAATTCGATTTGATTATGATTTGTTTCGATTGGAGCAGTGGGATAGCAGTTGGAGGGGGCCGTGACGGTTATCTACCTTAGCCTAGTGGAGGTTCTTGGCAATTGCAAGTGAGTGGAGGCCATGACTTGCTCTGCAAGTTGAATTTGATTTTTCGCATTGCTAGGCATTCGCCAGGAAGCAAGACTGTCACTTAATAGGATTTTCTAACGAGATTTTCTCTGGGCAGTTAAAAACTGCTCCTAGAAGCTTAGTCTATAAGGACAACAAATAGTTAATGTATACGCTGCATATGCTTATAGTTCAGTTTATATTGTAAATATATTTAAATGAAAAATTTACAATTATATTTTTGTTTGTATCTCAGCGTTCTGTTTTCTCTAATTGAAATGGTTTTATAATACCCGTATTTCTTTTATAATTCCCCAATATTTACAAAGCTTAGTCCTGCTGCAAAAACAATGCCTAATATATACATTTTATTATCGAATAATACCAAATTAATATTTCAGCTTGCAATATGTTTTTCCATATGAACTCTATTATTATTATTTAATTCCATTTTACTGCATCAATATTTCGATATTTCTATGATTTCCTACCTATGTGATTTTTTCAAACTACAATACACACTTGTTCTATGAGTCCTTATGTATTGTTTAGGTTGCATAAAAAACATTTCGGGAAAGAACTGTCAAACGCAGCAACGCATCAATCAGCGGTCAACTACAACAGCACAGCAAAAATTATATTTATAAAGTTGTGTGTATATATTTATATGAAAATATTATTAGTATATTTTTTAGACTTTGTTTAATTAAGCTGCGCCATTTGTTGTATTCTATTTGCAATTTGCTGTTGGTAAAAAATTTAGTTTGTTTAATATTTCATACGTTAAATATTTGATAGTTCGCATTCCGAATACTATTGTGTAGAGCACACACTCAGCCACATACAGAAGCGTACATTATTTTTTCCGCAATCCACTCAAATTTACATTCAAATAAAAGCAACAACAAATAAAGCACAATAGAAATGATTTTAAAAAATTAAAAAACGATAAAAAATAGAATTGGAAATGCAGTGCTTGTTGCATTTGCATATTCAAATAATTTTTTATGAAATATGTATTTATATAAAAAAAAGGTTCACGCACACACACACACACACGCACACACACACACACAGGCGACATGACGTGAGCACACATAAGTATTGCATAAAATATGAGCGACACATAGAAAAATCAGCGCTGCATTAATACAGATTCTCTCCTCCTCCCCTTCCCCCTTCGCACTGCGCACTCCGCACTCCACACCCCGCCTCATCGACCACAACTCATAAAGCACATATTCTATTTCAATTATCCCATCTCCGCATATATTTAAAAGTATTTCATTCCCGCACGCTTTATATGAATTCATTTTTTATTGCAACAACAAGCGTGGCATGTTTCATATTAATCGAATGTTATCATTTTTTCCCTTGTATCAATTTGGCAATTAAATATTTTTATAAAATATGTGACAAGCGCGTTCGGAAATTTGTTTAATTCGAATGACTTTTTTAACTTTTGATATTCCATGTGAAATGAAGTTGTGGGCTACTGTTGACTGCGCTGAGTCACTTTCCCTGCTTGTCTGTCAGCTCGTTGCATGCCCCATCTGCCAGCACTTCACCTGCTTCACCGAGCTGCCGTCTGGTGGCACTGCAATGTCTAGCGCTGATTTGCGTTGCAGATTTGCATCTGAATTCTAATCATGAAGTTGATGAAGATGGCGTTGACGATGTTGACGATGATGACGTTGTGCCTGCTTCCTGCCACTGACTACAACATCGCAGCAACAATGCACTGCAGTTAACTGAAATCTATTGCCTCCCATGTGCACTTGACCAACCGCTCTCCTCCGCCCGCGGCCCTTCCACCCCATTCATGCCGTTGCCAGCATCACACACACCTCGTGGGCTCGTGTGTGTGCGTACTTTCACTTAGAAGCTCAAAATATCGCACTTTAGGTGTAGAACGGCAGCCTCGACACGCAGCTGGTCCAGGCACGAGTCAAGTGCCATTCAGCTTGACCAACTGCTCTTTGTGCAGTGAGCAGTTTTGCATATAAAGCTGTGCTCATTGTGCACTTTTCCGCTTGTCCCCTGTATTATCAGTGCTAAATATAACAAGAAAGCTTAACAAATGATTAATTCATTTGATAGGATAATGTTGGCTAACAGATTGTACTCAAATAATATAAAATTAGTATACAATATTTAGAGAACTGTTCATTAAGCAATAAATAAATAGCGCGTAAACCCGAATTATTGCACACCGCATCGCTACACGTCCCCACTCCCCACTTCCCACTCTCCACTCCCCACTCTCTGCTTACCCCTGCAGCAAATCGTTCCGTTCCTCAACAGAATCACAAACATTCGCCCACTTCTAGAGCTGTGGCAACTCCCTCTTTCACACACATTGTGAAAGCCGGCAAAGCGGTAAAGTGGGCTAAAGCACAGCTAATACATTGACTAACGGCCCATTATGCGTACGTGGCGTATGAGTGATTTGTTGTTGGCTATAACAGAAAAAAAAAAAAAAAAAAACAAGTGAAAAAAAATTGAAAAGCATTGCGAAAACCTGCAAAGCGCAAGCAACGAGTTGCACGCACCAAGAACCAAAAATAAAATGCAATTTTTGTTGCTGTCGGAAGTTAAAATTATTGCATTTGCAGGCCGAGTCCAACGAGCCAACAATCCAACAATCGTGGCCCTTGTGGGTGGCATTAACTGGTTCACCCGTTTGTCCCAATGCCACCACCTCATTTGAATGCTCATGAGTCTGTGTGCGTGTGTGAGTGTGTGTGTGTGTGTGTGAGTGTGCGTGTGTGTGCGTGTGTGCGTGTGTGTGTGTGTGTGTGTGTGTGTGTGTGTAGGGGGGGTCTGGCATTAATTGTGATGTCTGCCGTGGTCAGGAGCCGACTGATGAGTAAGTAGATTTCCTTGTATCCAGCGTCCGCCTGCCTTTTTTTTCGTATACGTATTTGTTGTTGTTGTTGCTGTTGTTGTTGTTGTTGTTGTTGTTGTTGTTGTTGTTGCTGCTGTTGTTGTTGTTGTTGTTGTTGCTGTTGTTGTTGTTGTTGGCATGTACGCCTACTT
This sequence comes from Drosophila macrospina, assembly GCA_035042075.1. Lineage (NCBI taxonomy): Eukaryota > Metazoa > Arthropoda > Insecta > Diptera > Drosophilidae > Drosophila > Drosophila macrospina. Next base: position 4,415,108 of record JAWNLW010000267.1, on the reverse strand, counting down.
TTCTACAGGAGTGCAGCGGGACTGCTGTTGTTGTTGTTGTTGCTGCTGTTGTTGTTGTTGTTGTTGTTGCTGTTGTTGTTGTTGTTGGCATGTACGCCTACTTTTCTACAGGAGTGCAGCGGGAGGGTGTTCGCCTCGGTTTGGTTTTTTCTGCATTGCCTCATTGATAATAATGCCCCCCGCCTGCCCGGCATCGGCTGCAGTCGCGTTGCTCGCTCGCTCGTTTTTTTGTGTTGCATGCGGCCTATGCGTAATATTTTTAAACACACTCGCACACACACACGCACACACACTCGCACACACACACACACACACAGTCACAGTCGCACTCGCACTCGGACTCGCACTCGCACTCTGGGAGATTACGGCGAGGAATGGCCGAAGGGGGGCAAATTCGGTCTGACAGTGGGCAGCAGGGAGTCTGGCACGCATCGGGCATTGCCCAGTGAGAGAGTTGTAGTGTGTGTTGTGTGTTGTGCGTTGTGCGTTGTGCGTGTGGCCAGCGCGAAAAAAGGACCAAAAAAGCTCCGCCTTAAAAATATATGCGCACCAATTGCCATTTGTGTCTGTTTTTCTCTTTTTTACACGCACACGCGAAATGTGGGCCTATGTTGCACAGTGTACGACTGATAAGCGCGCATAGTTGTTGCTTCTCTCGTTGGTGCTGCTCTTCTTCTTGTTCTTGTTCTTGTTGCTGCTGCTGCTGCTGCCACTGCTGCTGCTGCTGCAGTTGTTGTAAATACAAAAAAAAGAGTGGAAAGCGCTCGCGCTGCCAGCGGCTGACAAATGAAAAGTGCAAAATGCGTAAAAATCGCTGCGTCCGCTGGAGAAGCCTTCTCTTTTCTTTTTTCCCACTTTTGGGCGCCAAGCTCCGTTACTGGTCCACGGGGCATCCCCGGAACATATGGTAACAAAACTTTACATACTTGTAGGCGTTATTTTTTTTTCTTCTGCGCTTTTTTGCATTTAAGCTCCTCTCTGCCGCGTGTTGAGGATGGCGGGTCGAGGGTCTCGATTAAGTGGCCGGGTGGTGGCGGGGGCGGGACGTGAGGCAAAGCTGTTGCGGTTACGGAGGAAATGGGCATCAATGTCTGACAATATTATGTTTCAATTGTTCCCTTGGAATGGGTCAGTGTACACAAACGAAAGGTTGAGAGCGCCGCGGCGAGGGGGGAATTGAAGCTGCTGTCAACGCGAAATTTGACTTGATGATGGAAATTTGAAAATAGACAGAAAATTGAATAGACTGGGGACAGAAACATGATAAGTTATGTGAATGTAAATGTCAAAAGAATAATTTGCTTGATTTTATTACTGCGTTGCCTTACAAACAACTGAAGTTGCTGCGCTGTCATTAGAATATGTATAATTGTAATTTTTATTAATTATAATATTAATAATAGAAATTGCAATGAATGCGATATTTATCTAAATTTCTGAAATTACGTTTCGGTAAATATAATCACAGAAAGTGTAAAACTTGACAACTCTCTAGCAGATATATCTAAGTCAAGATATGTGAGAATTTAGCCCAGTAGCTCTTGCATCTAAATGTTAATTTAGATTTTGTTAATAATAATAATAAAACTTGCTAACTTTCTAGCAGGCCCAATCTAAGTCAAGATATGTGAGAATGTAGTCCAGTAGCTTATGCATCTAAATGTTAATTTAGATTTTGTTAATAATAATAATAAAACTTGTTAACTTTCTAGCAGATCCAATCTAAGTCAAGATATGCGAGAATTTAGCCCAGTAGCTCTTGCATCTAAAAGTTAATTGTTCTTCAGTCCCCTCTCAATAATCATAAGGAATGTGAGCACTTTCTAATTGTTTCTTATATTGTTATATTTTTTATAGCATAGCTTAAACATTAATCACTGCCATGAGTTATGGGCGGCAGCAGAAAGGGTATCCAGTTGTTACTTGGCCGCTTCTGTTTGTTGCATTGTCTGAGGTAGCTAAATTGCGTTGGTGTTTCTACACACACCCCTGCAGTCATGTGTGTATATATGTATCATATCATAAAAAATACAACGAAATTAAAATGTGGCTGTAGTTTCTATTCATTTTTTTGTGCCAGACAAAATTTGGACAAAAGGCAACAGCAACCGACGGCAAGAAAAAACAGCTAAAGCAACAGCAAAAAGAACTCCGTTGGAACTAAAAGAATATACTAAATAAAAATAAATATATTTATATAAGTTTAAATATAAATTTAGAATATTAAATATTAATTGAAAAATGCTTAAAATAACCTTTTATGCCTTCGCTAAGATACCCTGTGCCAAGCCCAAATGTGCAACATAAAATGCCATCGACAGCTTAGTGTGAGCTACTCTATTTACCCTTGGCCCAGGCCCGCTCCTCTCTCTCTCTCTCTCTCTCTCTCACACACACACACACTCTCTCTCTCTCTCTCGCTCTCACTCTGTGCATCCCGCGCCGACACAATCCACTTTGCATTTGATAGCATTGATGATGTTTTGGTTTACCATTTTGACCCAGGCTACATTATGTACACCAAAAACTAAATAACAAAAAGAATATATACATTTATATAAAAAGGCTGAACAGCTTTTGATTTGCTTTCAATTTTTGGGCTTTTCCCCCCTTTTTGATTGTATTTTTGTATTTTTTTTGTTTTTTGTTTTTTTGTTTTTTTCCAACGGCTGCCCACAAAGCGGGTCAAAGTTACTCACATCCCGAGAGGGGGAGGGAGGTGGTTGAATAGTCACTGGGCGTGTAATTGTTTCGGCATAGCATGTAGCATACTTTCGGGCGGCACTGTAACTAACGGTGCATGCCACTCAATCGCCCCACAACAATAGCAACAACAAGTGTGGGGGGGTGTGGGGGGTGCTGTGACGCTCTTATGCGGCACGCGAATATTATTTGTACAGTGCCGTAAAGTATGCAACATTTTGTTGTCCCGCCACAATTGGACGATGTGGCAACGCCTGAAGCACGCTTACCTGCCAGTTGCCAATGTACCGCACCTTGTCTGGCTGATTAGTTTATGATGTGGTTTGGCTACAAAGCACAGACTTCGAGTTAGCCTTCGCTCTCGGCCTGAGGTTCGGGTTGGGAATAGAGTTGCATTTGCTAGCAACCACATGCAAAGTTTATCCGCTAATTTGAGTGGCCAAATGTGGTAAGCGTCTGTCTGTCAAGGAAGTTGTTAAATATTTAGCATAATTTCAAGGTAAAAATTACGTTGTCTATATGCGAAGTGAGTATAGATTGCGAGCAACAATGTAATTTTATACATAACATGCTCTGCTTGAATACCTTGATTATAAGTTAAATGAATCTTTAGATTTCTATGTTTAGCTCTTCTAGAACTAATAATAGTTTGTCTGTGCACCGCAGACTTCTTAATCGATCGATATAATGACATACTTCTGTCTATTTTAGCTGAGATTGCTCAGTTTAACATTTGCTTTTGTTGCAACGTTGTGAAGTCAAAATTTATCGTTTCAATATTCTAGATTTGAAATTTAAATTTAAATGTAAACTTAAATTATACTTAATTTTAAACTTACATTTTAAACTCATTTTTTACACTCAAATTACATTTGTAATTATTTTTAATTTAATTATCATAAGAGTTGATTTCAATCTTGGGTCGACTGCTGTTAGTCGACGTTAAATAAATAAATAAATAAAATATCGATATTGGCAAGCTAACAGCGATATAGTAACATATTCATATACATCTATATAACTAAATGATCTTATTTTTAAAAAGATTTATCAGTTATTTAAGTTGCAGTTCTACAACAATAAGATATATCAGTTGTTGCAATCGAATACAAGCGTATTTAATATTACTTAGCTCTCTCTCACTCCCCTCTCTCTCTCTCTCTCTCTCTCTCTCTCTCTCTCTCTCTCTCTCTCTGTCTCTTTCTCTGTCCCTCTCTATCTCCTTCTCTACATATCTATCTAACTACAGTCTGTGAACCGCGTTGGTTACTAATTTAACACCGCCCTGCATCTACTTTCAGCCCATCTTCGTAACTACAGATTTATGATGCACACATATATATGTATATATATATATATAAATATATCATATACACATATATTTTTTAAGACTATATATATTTTTCATTTCCCTTTTTTCCTGACATCGTCAACAAATGTGGATGTCCGCCTAAAAGTGTTCAGCATGGAACAAAAAAGTTTTTTTAATTGCTTTGACTAACGCTCGCGTTTTTTGGGTAGAACCCATTACCAAAGGTTTGGCCATATATTAGTTGTCCGTGTATTTAATGCATTTAGAAGGCAGCTGCATCCGTCGAGCTGCTCCAAAATGACGCAATGCATCAGCGCTGCGAAACTGAAACTGAAATGGGGAACATGTATATAGAAATTGTTGGAAATGCATATTCATGGCCCAGAAGCAGCTTCGAAGCGATCGAAATATCAACTAAGCGCTAGATATAGCTAATCTATGTTTGATTTTAATACTTTTGTTGATTTCTAGACACTTTATTTGAGTGCAGAGAACGAGACTAGTTTCAATGCACTGCTAAAAATCAGGATACAGTTTTGTTTCATTGCACTTCTTGTGCAAAGCATCAATTGTCGCAAGCTGAAACTGTACACGTTTAAACAGCTCTCTCTCTCTCTCTCCACTCTCTCTCTCTTTTTCTCATTCTCTCTCTCTCTCTGTCTATCTCTGCAGAACTGTGCAACGTTCGATACGCTCTCACATCGTGTGCAATTTCTTTTAATTTCTTCAGCACGATTGCGTAGTTAAGTTTCGAATTCTCATTAGACTAAGTTGCCAGCCCACAGCTCAAGAGCTAGACCGAGTCTGACAGACATCAGGCTTTCCCCCCGGACTGTCCCCGCATCACAAATGCTGTGAAGCCTCCCCCAAAAACCAATGTCGTAACCACAAAAACTTTGGAGCATGCCTCCTTTGCCGCCCTTAGAATGAGATGGCAATATGTAGAGGAGCTGAGACAAAAACTAATGCATATGTTTAGGCATTTTAATTTATATACGACAACCCACACACACACACGCACACCCACACACACACACGCACACATGCATGCCTAGAAGCAGACAACTTCTAAGAAAGCTCACATGCACACAGACACACACTACCCCCCACTCCTTGGGGTAAGCATAGCCCCTGCCCCACTTACCCCGGCGCCGTTGATAAAAGCAACTTCCATTTCATTTAAACTACAATTTCCTTGACAGCGCACAGAGGCAACCTCCCTCCTGTTAGGACTTGGTTTGGGCCTCAGACATTGGTATGGCTTGAAGCTGGAGTTGGGCTTGGGGTTGGGCTTGGGGTTGGGGGTTGGGGTTAGGGTTGGCAACCCTTTCACGCACTTATGAGTTAAACGCAAATTTTCTTAGCTGCCTTTTAGGCGCTGTTCGGAGAAGAGGCTGTGCACTATGCTCGTCTAGAGAAATATGTCATCGGCAGTTGGCAGTCATGAGACACGCACACACATACAGACAAACGTATACACACACACACACACAGGCACACGTTCAGACACATATGCGTACGCTCAAGCAGTTTGGTAATTCATTATGCGTGTGCTTAGAGGCTTTCTGGCATTGTAGTGGTGTGCAGAGGTAGAGTCATAGTCTGCTTTTAGGCGTACTAGACAACAATAATAACAGCTACAACAACAACACATTTACTAGCACTTTTGGCTCACTTTGTTAGTGTTTCAGTTGTGCCTTTTGCATTGAACTTGTTGGCCCATTTTGGCTTTTGATTTTCTTGCAAGACGCCTCAGCCCGCATATTTCCGACGCTCGACGCTCGACTTGGCAACCAATCTTTCTAGCATACTTTCAGGCGCAACCGTAAAAGGGTAACAATTTGTCTGTCACCCCTTCCCTTCTCACTTCTCCCTGCCCCCTTCTCACTTCTTCCTGCCATTTCCCAACCCTCAACAACTTCAAAAGCAACTTCGTTGCCACTCTCGACTCACAGAATGTTGTGTAGCAATGGAAATAAATGTTTGAATTTATGTCCAATTCCTTGTGTATATTTGTGTATCCATGTGTATCTGCATGTGTGTGTGTGTGTGTGCTTGCCGAGCAGGTGTTACTTATACGCCTTGTGGGCTGTCAGATCTCACAACAAATTGCTTGGCACATCGCTAGCAATGGCCCACAACGCGTCCTCCTGCCAAAGTCAAGGTTGCCCTGGATGAGCTCGGTAGCTTAAGTCGACTTGTTCCAGGCAAATGAAGTTTCGTCCACTCCAAGCTACAAATCTTATGTATACAACCAACACTCACACACTCACACACTCGCACACTCCCTCAGATGCCGTGTGCCCAACCTGTTCTTGGCTCAAAGACTCCCGACGGAGTTGCTTCACAGAACTTCACAAAAATGTCAGACGTTTGGCTCCTTTGCCAGATCTAAGCTTCCCTTAACTCTTTTTCCTTCAAATGTCCGGCTTGCTATTGCTGCTTGGTCATTGACTTTGACCAGTCGAGCTGCTAGCCCGCACTCCGTTACTCCCCAGTTGCTTTTCTTATACCGTTTTAATTAATGGAAAATTTGTACGTTTTCTTCTTATTCATGTGGTCGTTTCTTCAATCGACAGTGGTGCCCTAAGCAAAGGGTAACTCGAAGTGAAAGAAATTGCCAGCTAGCTAGCATTGCAATCTGTAGCTTAACCTGAACCCAAAGCCTAACCCAAAACACATCCTCACATCCCGTACCCCCTCACCTTCACCTACTCCCCCAAGATGTCCATCTGCAACTTTGTTGGCTACTTTCGTTTGACAGTGGACAAAATCCAAATTGTCATTTGTTTTCCACTGCTTGATTAGAAAATTATCTGGGGAGTGGTTGCTTTAAGCTGAGAGAGGGAATAGTTTGGTTTGCTATGTGTATTTGTTGGTCTCACTTTAACTAAATGATTATTATTTATTCCTACTGGTTGATAAACAGTTTTCAATAAGACAACTTATAGCTGAGATCTGCCTTCGACTGTAATTAATAACATTCTTTGATAAGTTCTTTCTTCATCTTCATAAATGACTAAACATTTGCTTGACTCTCAATCAGGTTGATCACTGATCAATTTCATATTATTATCTTTTAAGGATCCCCAATAATTTATATAATTACATGTTGCAACAACTTATGAAAACCTTTTCAAATATAATTTAAAGTGCCTTGACTTTTGGGGCTTTAGTAGCTCTATTAAAATTTCCTTAACTCCTTTTGCTTCTCCTTATTTGTATCTTGGAGTGAAGCACCCAATCAGAAATCAGTCCCTCGAGTTTCTTAAGGAATGCAGCGTTACCTGTGGACTATTTGAAAATACAGAGAGCTTCTTCAACAGAATGTTAATTAGGAGCAGAGTCCAAACTTCATTTTCATTTGCTGTGTCTGCCCTATTCGCTTCCTTCTTCTGAGCAATGCCTCATCTCCCGTGACATCCGCAAGGAGCACAACTTCATTTGAGCTGGAAACAACCAAGAGAGCTGGCAGGCAGGCAAACCTAACCACTGTCCTTCAACCACAAGCCAAGGCGGAGAACTTCAAGAATGGTTGGAGTAAAGTAAAAAGCTGAGCTGAGCGAAACCCAATGTCTTGGGCGGCAAAGAAATGGGAAGGAGAAGGAGAACGAAATGTTTCATTAGAGCAATGTTGGCCACAAATGGCAGAGACCCAAAAGCGACACCCTCCCCCTCTCTCTTGCTCTCTCTCTGTCCCATTCTCACTCGCAAATCCTGGCAACTAATTTTCAGCGCAGCATAAAAAGGAAACACTGAGGGAAAAAAGCAATCCAAGGAACAAGGAAAAAGCAGAGATGAAAAAAAGGGAACCCAGTTGCCTGGCCTTACATCTTGGGGCAAGATAAACTTTGCTGCTGGTTGGGTTGCGTTAAAGTTGCGCTCTCTCTAGGGCTGAGGGGCGAAGGGGCAGAGGGGCGGAGGGGCCGCGGCGGAAAGAAGGTCGAGCAATAGCTCCTTTGACGTTTTTTGCGCATACTTTTGAATGGTTTAACGAGCTTGGGTCTGGCTGAGTGACCAGGAACTCCTTCTAATCATTGAGATTTTGGTATATCGAACGTTGTCCCAAAACTTTGTGCGGTCACTGAAAGTTCCGTTAACTGAACTTGTGCTCATCTCACATGCATTTCCCCTCTTTGTTTGCCTCGCTTAGGAAACCATACCAGCAACACCGGCCACAAGCACCGACACCAGCAGCGTGGTCGGTGTAGGCGGAGGGGGCGGCGGCGGAGGAGGTCTCGCTGGTGCGGCCAGTGGACTGGGCGAGATCGCAAGCAGCCTGGGCGGCGGCGGGGGTGTTACCAGCGAGTCGGAAGCCTACGCGGGCCTGATGAAGGATGCGGACAAGCTGAAGCTGATGCTCCTCGCCTGGAACTACCAGAACTCGACGGCGGTGCGCAACGGCACCGAGGGACCCGACCTGAGCGTTGTGGGTGGCCTCTGGGCGCAATATCAGAATGCTCTCGCCCAGAATGCAGCTGCCGTGGCGGCAGCCAGTGGTAAAATGGACAGCTCATTGTCGCCAGTGCCAAGGCAGGATGCGCACTCGCCAATGGAGGCCCAGGACGAGACGAACTCGTCAGGCCAGAAAGAGGAGGACGAGGTTTCCGAGGACGACTCCGACGACAAACTGGACGAGAAACTGGCCACCACACACGATCCCGAGCGCCTCAAGGCCTTCAATGTGAGTAAACTGCGTGAGAGAGATGAGTTGTTGGAGTTGAGCAGCGAATGTAAAGCAAGCGTTGCCAATGAAGCCACCAGAAATGGGAACCACTCCCAAAGAGCACGCCCCTAATCCCAATTTCCTTGGCTTACAGATGTTCGTGCGACTCTTCGTGGACGAGAACCTCGACCGCATCATACCCATCTCCAAGCAGCCAAAGGAAAAGATTCAAGCAATTATCGATTCTTGTGCCCGACAGTTCCCCGAGTTCAGTGATCGCTCCCGCAAACGCATTCGCACCTATCTGAAGTCATGTCGGCGCAACAAGAAGACACGCGACGGCTGGGAGAATACGGTGAGTGTTGATGATGATTCCGAAGCAGAGTCGAGTCCGGAAAGAGCTGAATATTGAGTTAAATAGTTAGAGATGCATTATATATAGTAAAGAGTATCTTAGGCAGACTACCTCTGCAGGAGTTTAGAGGAACTTCGATGATTCCGAAGCAGAGTCGGGTCCAGAAAGAGTTGAATATTGAGTTATATAGTCAGAGATTCATTATATATAGTAAGGATTATCTTAGGCAGACTACCTCTGCAGGAGTTTAGAGGAACTTCGATGATTCCGAAGCAGAGTCGGGTCCAGAAAGAGTTGAATATTGAGTTATATAGTCAGAGATTCATTATATATAGTAAGGATTATCTTAGGCAGACAACCTCTGCAGGAGTATAGATGATTCCGAAACAGAGTCGGGTCGATAAAGAGTTGAATATTGAGTTATATAGTTAGAGATTCATTATATATAGTAAAGAGTATCTTAGGCAGACAACCTCTGCAGGAGTATAGAGGAACTTCGATGATTCCGTTTAGTTAGAGATTCATTATACATAGTAAAGATTACCTCTGCAGGAGTATAGAGAAACTTCGATGATTCCGAAGCAGAGTCGGGTCCAGGTCGGGTCATTATATATAGTAAAGAGTATCTTAGGCAAACTACCTCTGCAGGAGTATAGAGGAACTTCGATGATTCCTAAGCAGAGTCGAGTCCAGAAAGAGTTGAATATTGAGTTATATAGTTAGAGATTCATTATATATAGTAAGGATTATCTTAGGCAGACTACCTCTGCAGGAGTATAGAGGAACTTCGATGATTCCGTTTAATTAGAGATTCACTATATATAGTAAAGATTACCTCTGCAGGAGTATAGAGGAACTTCCATGATTCCGTTTAATTAGAGATTCACTATATATAGTAAAGATTACCTCTGCAGGAGTATAGAGGAACTTCGATGATTCCGTTTAGTTAGAGATTCATTATATATAGTAAAGATTACCTCTGCAGGAGTATAGAGGAACTTCGATGATTCCGAAGCAGAGTCGGGTCCAGAAAGCGTTGAATATTGAGTTATATAGTTTGAGATTCACTATATATATTGTAAAGATTATCTTAGGCAGACTACCTCTGCAAGAGTTTAGAGGAACTTCGATGATTCCGGTTAGTTAGAGATTCATTATATACAGTAAGGATTATCTTAGGCAGACTACCTCTGCAGGAGTATAGAGGAACTTCGATGATTCCGGTTAGTTAGAGATTCATTATAGATAGTAAAGATTACCTCTGCAGGAGTATAGAGGAACTTCGATGATTCCGAAGCAGAGTCGAGTCCATACAGAGTTGAATATTGAGTTATATAGCTAGAGATTCATTATATATAGTAAAGAGTATCTTAGGCAGACAACCTCTGCAGGAGTATAGAGAACTTCGATGATTCCGAAGCAGAGTCGGGTCCGGAAAGAGTTGAAAATTGAGTTAAATAGTTAGAGATTCATTATATATAGTAAAGAGAATCTTAGGCAGACAATATCTGCAGGAGTATAGAGGAACTTCGATGATTCCGTTTAGTTAGCGATTCATTATATATAGTAAAGATTACCTCTGCAGGAGAATAGAGGAACTTCGATGATTCCGAAGCAGAGTCGAATCCATAAAGAGTTGAATATTCATTATATATAGTAAAGAGTATCTTAGGCAGACAACTTGTAATTATTATATATTTAACAAATGCTTATTCTCACATTGCAGACTCGACCGACACCCGCTCATCTGACCTCCGTGCAGGCGGAACAAATCCTGGCGATCGCCTGTGAGAATGAGTCGATGAATGCTAAGCGAATGCGGATTGGCCTAGAGCCAATTACTCATGCGGTGCCAGCGCCGGGCAGCGTTGTGGCAGCTGCAGCGGTTGCAGCAGCTGTTGCCGGTACCAGCACCACGTCCGCCAGCAATGCTGCCACCGTAACCTGCACAGCAGCCGATGCGGCCGGACTGACCAACGTGGCGGCCGCAGCGTTGCCATTTGTCAGCGCCGTGGGCTTTGCACGCTCCACGCCCAACTCGGAGCATGCGGATACAGCGTTTGGAGGTGCCTCAAACATTGCTGGGGCTGGCAGTGCAGGTGGCAATAGCACCAGCGGTGCTGCTGGCGGCGGCACTGGAGGCATGAGCTCGGCGCGCAGCTCACCGTTGGCATTGAGCTCGAATGCCAGCGTTGGTGGGGCCAGTGTGACGGGCTTGGCGCTGGCCAACGGCGCTGGGGCATCGAATGGCGCCGGCCTGCCCTCCAGCAGTCCCTATACCACGGACTTTAGCTCGCCCTCGGCGGCCTCGCCTTTTGTGGCAGCTGCGGCGGCAGCTGCCGTGGCAGCCGGACGTGCGCCCAGCTATCCCGGCTACTTTCCGGGAGTCGCCGGTCTGGGTAATGGTAAGTAAATAGCAATGCCAATGACAGTTGCCACTTGAATCGGCTCACTTTAATAACTCGCCTGTTGCTCTTTTGCAGTTACGCCCACCGATCTCTCCATGAAGCCAACGACACTGGGCGCTGCTGGCGGCCTGGTTGGCAGCGGCAACAGCAACAACAACAACAGCAATGCAGTCAGCGCTCAGCTGAGTGCTGCCAATTTGGCCACTCTGAGCAATGCCAGCAACAACAATGTGCTGGCCACCGCCACACAGCAGCTGCAACAGCTGCAGCAGCAGCAGCAGCAACAGCAGCAGCAGCAACAGCAGCAGCAGCAGCAACAACAGCAGCAGCAGCAGCAGCAGCAACAACAGCAACTGCTCTCCACGTCCGGCGATGCCAACTGCTCCCGAGTGCCGCCCATTCTGCCACACAAGCTGAGCCCCAACGAGGTGACCGCTGCCCGGCAGGTCATATCGGCGTACAGGGAGAGCGCTGCGTTCCTGCTGCGCACCGCCGACCAGGTGGAGCAGCTGCTGGTGCAGCAGCAGTAGGCTGCTGTGGGGCGTGCCATTTGGTGGCTAGCGTTGGGGCACTTTCCAGACCCAAGCGACGCGAGGCGCGCGCGGGTTGTTCCTATTTAAATTTAAATTTAAATTGAATTACACACAGCAACAAAACACAGCAACTAAGCATATTAGAAAGCGAAAGCAACAAATAGTCAAAGCATAGCAGCAAAACAGAAACAGAAAACACACAAAAATAAAAGAAAAAACAATAAAAAAAGCAATAAAAAAAACAATAAAAAACAGAAGCAGAAACCAGAAGCAACAAAATAGTCAAACAGCGTTCGTTTTAACAAACATTTTAAGTGTTTTTTCCTCCAAACTACGTACAGCATATTACAAATAGCATTAACGGATAAACAAATGATTAAAGCAGAATACCACAGAATACCACAAAATACCGAAAATACCAAAAATACCAAAGCCAATCACTAAATATTGCAAATATCGAAGCAACAAACAGAATTATGCTTTCAGGTTCAGTTACTCACAGCTCTTCCTTCCAAAAAAAAAATGAAACTTAAAAAATATATAGATACTTATAAATTTTACTTTATTTTATAACATTTTTAATACCAATTCTAATTAAAATACTTCTTGTGCATTCAACTGTGAGTAATTGAACTAAAAAGCTTAAAACTGATTAACAAATAAAACAAAATAAAAGAGAATTAAACAGAAATCAGAAATCAACAACATACAATCACAGTCACTTACATACATATACATACACTCGCATTGCGTTCAAGTTTTTGTTAAAATTTTACAAGTTTTTATTACATTTTAAATGCTCAACTAGAGCTGCAGTTTCCGGCCCAGTTTGATGTGCGCGATTTGTTAAAAAATGAAATAAATAAAAAAATATACAAAAAAAAAGATAAATAAAATATTGTATTGTATGTAATTAAGTTGAAGTATTGTTGTAAATTTTAAGTGTACCAAAAGAAAAAGAGAGGACGATAGAAAGATAGAGAGAGAAAAGGCACATTTTAAGGCGACAAACATAACAAAAAGACAAAAATAAAACATTATTTAAAATATATGGGAAACTATGAGAAAACACAGGGTGATACTTTCAGAAATTATTACAAAAGTTTAAGCTAAAATTTAAAAAATAAACTAAAATATTGTGTACAAAATTGTAAGGAAATTGTATGGCATAAAAGTTGGTATATGTGTATTTAAAACTAAAAAAGCAACAAAAAAAATCTAAGAAAAGAAACAAACATAAAACTGGTTTATCTTTTGATATAATTAAACAATTATTTGATTTGTTTAGAATATTATTATTTACATATTTTTACATTTTTATATTGATTATTCATTGTATAGATCATCACTTTCTTTACAAATAATTTGTTAATTTATTGAAATGCATACGAAATACGAATAAAAAAACATAAATACAAAATACCACATACCAAATAGCCATTAATGTTTTTTGCAACTATAAATGTGCATGTAAAAATAGAATACAAACAGAAATTAAATCGAATCAAGAGAAAAACAAATGGAAAATCGCTATGCAAAGCAAATTATAGAATTTAATAATATAAATAATAAAAATACAACAAATGTATTAAATCATTTAATTAAATAAATGAAATTTAATTATACGATGCGTGGGGCAAAGAGATTCGATAAACAAAAAAAAAAACAAAAAAAGAAACAAAAATTATAATATAAACGAAAACCAAAATTTATTAATTATAATATAATGTATTGGTATTTGCTTAGAAAAGTAAACTAATTAAAAAGTCCGAAAACGAATGAGACAACACAAAACAAAAAAAAAAAACATTTTAAAAGTCGACTTAATAAAGAATTTATGAGAATTATATGTATATTAATCAATGTGTTTCAATTATTTAAATTTATAGGGGCTCCCAATTCTTCTCCAACTGTAGCAGAGATTTGCACTTTTAGTTCAGTTGCTCCCAAAATTTGGCTTCCCTAGACACAAGCCAAGCAGTGCAAGCGACCACAAGCTGTACCCACTTATGTTATTGTGGTGTGCATTGGCTTAGCATGTACATAAACCCCCAACACAGTTGTTCTCAAATTGGTTTGAGCAATTGCTTTCATACTGTACATTTTATTTATTACTATATTTATTATTTAATTATTTAAAACAAATAAACTTAAATAAAATTCTTAATTAACAGAATTTTGGATTGGATATAATGCCAAAACAATAAATTAAATATTAAGCTCTTAACACTATTCCATTTTCATCGCTGTTTTCGTTTTCAAAACATTTTTAAACATTATTTTGTGTTCCCTTTCACTTAAATTAAACTATTTCTATTTTAATGACTGTTTATGAAAGTGAAAGAAGAAATACAGATATGATAATGGAAGCACCCAAATATTCTGGTTGATGTTCTTGTCGTTGTCGATTAGGTTTTTGTTGTATTTGCACCGATTCTCTATAAGATCGCGATTTGTGGCAAGTGGCAAGATTTCATTAACAATTTGCATGGATTGTGATAATTATAAAGATAACCCCATCTTGGTCAATGCAACCAAAAACTTATAGACTAAACAAAATGTGCAATAACAAGGCTCGCAAGTGGCCGATCGCCTGCTAATCTCTTCACGCCAGGACACCGTCTAGAGCATGAATAACGCCATTGGTCGCCGGTATATTCGAGGTGACCATTTGTGCATCATTCACTTTGATCTTGCCAGCAGAGGTCTTCTGCAATACAACCGTTTTGCCGGTATACAGAGAATCCTTGACCTGGTAGAATCGCATGCCTGCAGAGAAAAGTGCGCCTGGCACAATATGCTTCATGGCAAACTGTTCGGCGGCCTCCTTGTCCGTGTAGAGCTTCTCCAGCGTGTCCGAGTCCAATTCGCTGAAGCTCTTGTCCACCGGTGCAAACACTGTGTATGTCTTGACACCTACAGACAGAAACGAAACTCAATTTAGTTCCCCTTAACAGTTTCAATTGAACTTTCAAATGGATAGTCACCTTTACTCTGGAGTTTCTCGGATAGTCCCGAGGTGTAAAGAATCTTCAGGAAGTTGGAGAAGCGACCTTCGCGATCCGATTGCAATGTTTGCAGAAGATCGCCCACGGGTAGAGGGAACATAACACGGTCCACCGCATGGGCAACACCTTGTGGTATCTTAATGTCCTTCTTGTTCAGCACAACCATAGCTCCATTAATGGTGGTGAGCTAGAATGGATAAACGCATCAGTAAGCAGTTAAGCTTGCAGGTTGCTCTGTTGGGACATACAGTGACATCGTTCCACTCCTGATCGTGCATATTGTACTGATTCACACGTAGCTGGGTGCCAGCCAGGGATACGCCAGTCATCTCGTCCTGCAACGTGGCAATCTCAAAGGAGCCAGGAATGACGTGATGCAAAAGAAGCTGCGAAAAAGAACAGAATATTTATACTCATGCTGGCAATGGCATTCTGCTTAACTTACGCCACTCAGAAGGCGAGGATTGGAGCGGAACTTCTCTTCGGCGCGTTCAGGTCCTCCCAGCTGCACGAGCAGATTCTTGAAGGCCTTGTCCGTGGGCACAAAGATGGTGTAGGGTCCCGTCTCGTTGAGTATGCTGTCCAGACCGCTCTGTCTCAAGTACTTGGCCATGGCAAAGAGTCCATTGGTTTTGAGTATCTGCAGCAGATCCTCGCTGGGATTAGACAGCACTGAGGTGCCGCCAGTTGAGGCTGCTTTTTCAGTATTTTCTGTTTCCTGTACCAAGGCGTCTGCATATTGAGGAGGAGTCTGGGCCAGCGACTCCGGATTCTGTGTAATGTCTGCCAGCCGGTCGGTTACCACAGGCAAGTGCGTGGATGCACTCACAATGTAGGAGGATTGCGTGACAGGTGAGGAGCTGTAGATAGGAGCAGGAGTGGTTCGCACAAGACCAGCGGCGGCTGCAGCGGCAGCAGAGCTAGGGGTGCTGCTGCTCTCGTAAATGGTGGTGAAACGAGGCGTGTAGGGTGCGCTGGTGGTGCTAGTGGTTGTGGTGGTGCTAGAAATGCGCGACGGATGATACTGGCGATGATTGCTGGGAGTGCCACGTGAGATGAACGGCGATGGCGTCGTGGTGGTTGTTGTGGTAGTTCTAGCTGTAGTTGTGGTACTGCTAGTAGTGGGTGGTGCACGAGTTGTTGTGGTTTGAATGATCTTGCCGCTCTTGATTTCGACCACTTCGTCATTGGGCAAGGTCAGACGGTAAACGGAAGGCGGCAGCTTGATTTCGCCGCTGCGAATGCGCTCCAGGATGCTCTCAACCTCGGCTCCAGTTTGCTTCGTCTCCTTTTCACCGTTGGCCTTGACGCCCTGGATCTTAAAGCTGCCATCGGCCTGCTCCTCCAAATATACATATGTGGCCTTTTTTTGGGCGGCAATGTGGGCGGTGCCGGTGTATTCTGTACCGGGGTATTGGAGCTTAGGCCCTCAATCTCATAGCCATCAGGTATGAGGCCACGCTTGGCCAGCTCTTCTAGTGTTGGTGGATCATCAGAGTCAGAGGTAATCACTGCTGAACTGGCAATGCTATTAGCACCATTGCTTACGCCCTGAATATCACCAGCTCCGCCGCCATACAGGGCCGCCAAACTGGATAGATCGACGCCGCCAGGCAGAGCTTGTTCCGGCAACGTGTCTGATTCCTGTGGATCGGGTGAGCGCAGAATTTGCACCTTCCCGCCGCCTGGTAACACTAAATCCTTGCTCTTCGTGGGTGCCACATCGCTGAAACTCAATTTAGCCTCCGTACCCAAAGCCTGCTGTGCCAGCAACGTTTGCAGCTGGTCCTGCGAGTAGGCCTGTTGCCCCTGAACGAGATTTGGATCCGTTGTACGAATTACCTGCACACGCTGTCCATTGGGTAGCACGAGGTCCATTTCGTCGTAGGTTGTGTTGCCTGTCAGTGGTTGCTGGGGCGCCTCGGAGAGCGCGGCCTTCAACTGCTTCAGCAAATCTTCGCGTGCAATTGTCTTGACGGGTTTCTTGCCACGCAGCTTATCACTGCCATATTTGCCCAGATCCGTTTTGACCTGAGAGTATATGTTCTTCTTGGGCGTTGTACTTGCCTCAGTGGTGGTGGTTGTTGTTGTAGTGGTTGTTGTGGTGGTCGGATGCTCTTTGTAGTACTGTTGCAATGCGCTGTTGAACTGATTGTACTCCGTGGGATGGGCAACAGGACGGCCACGAGCGGGCTGTCCAAACTGGGGCTGCGGTGGATAGCTATTGTGCTGACTAATGATGGTGGGCAGCACGTGCTGCTTGATGGCATGCTGCTTAGCCAGGAACTCCTCATGTTGCTGGCGCACCTTGTGCTGCGACTTCTCATACTGTTTGGCCACAAACTGCTCGTGTTTCTGTATAATCTTCTGCTTATACTCCTGATCTGCCTGTTGTGCTTGAGGTGCATGGTTGACGAACTGATGCTGCTGTTGCTGCGCGAATAGTGGTTGCTGCTGCTGCTGTTGTTGCTGCTGGAAGGTTTCGCGCGATGGCTCCACAGGGAACGGTGTGGACTGCAGGGTATTGAAGATTTGTGGCAGGGGCAGGCCCAGTTGTGGTGTCAGTTGGTACTGCTGTTGCTGTGTAGAAGCCAATTGCTTCTGTTGCTGTGGTGTAGGCAACTGCTGCTGTTGGTAGTTGAACTGCGACTGCTGCTGCTGTGGCTGTGCAATGGTCTGAAATGTAGGAACGGGCGCTGAACTTGGTAGCTTCTGCGTGGTCTGTTGGCCAAACTGCTGCGGCTGCTGGTACGTAAATTGCTGCTGCTGCTGCTGTTGCTGCAGTTGTTGCTGTTGTTGGTAAGATGGAAAAGCAGTAGATTGCAGGCGGGAATCCGTAAATTGCTTTTGACGTTGTGGAACATGCTGGGAGCCGGCGTAGTTACGCAAATCCAAGAAGTTCTGATGGTGCAGGTCGAGATTGCTGCTAGTCGAAGACAACTGCGATTGCTGTTGAGGCTGCTGCTGCTGCTGATGTTGCTGCTGCTGTAGATTAACGGGTGGCTGTGGATACTGTGGCGCAGTTTGAAGTTGACTTTGAGTGGAGCGTTGGAACTGCTGATTACTGTGCGGCTGTTGCTGGCTCTGTTGCTGCGGGAACGGGGCAAAGCGATGTTGCTGCTGATGCTGCTGCTGTTGCTGATGTGATTGCTGGTGCACGTGATGCTGGCGATGCTGATGCTGTTGATGCTGAGGTGCTATTGGCAACTCCACGCCGGCCTGGATAAAGTTCTGCTGATTATACTGCGGCAGATTCAATTGTCGACGATGAGCATTATGAAAATGTAGCGGCTGTAAATTAAGCAGAATAAGAAAAAAATAAATTAGCATGTAACTTCAAATACCAACAAATAAAAACTATCAAAAATATCATAATTAAACTACTTTCGTTTACATCATATGGTTGACATTAATCCCCGCTTGGAGAGCTAAAACCAGATTTATCAAAGAAAAACTGGAACAAAAATTTGCCATTGACTGAAGTGGCTGTCCCGTGCCCCTCATTCCGCAATTATAGTGTTGAACCAGTTTTTTCTTTGCTGGCTGCAACCATCTGAGATGCCAACAACGAGATTTGTGCGACCGTGGGGTCCTTTGAGGCTGTCAAACCAAATTGGAGTCTATGAAAATGGCAAAGTGGGTTAAAAGCCAGTAAAAGTAATAATAAACTTGCTCCAAATTATGCCACTTACAACAGGTTAACGCCAGTTTACAAACGCATAGCCATAGACAAACATACTTGGATTGTGAGTAAGCAAATGACGTCACATAATTACGGGAAAGTTTTGAATCTTTTTTTGTTTGTTTACATCCGTATGTAATGCGGCGGCTATAAATGTACATATGTATGTGCATATTTCAGGAAAAGCGAATCTTTAATTGCATGCACAATTAAAAAAGTCTAATTATCGAACTAAATGTAGTGTAGGAAAATGAACAACAAATTCAAAATAACACTCGGCTTGTTAGATAAAATTATGTTTATCGGAAGTCGATATTTCTATGGAATGGGCTTAACATGGTATGCAGATCACATTTCGCAATCCATACTTAATTTATAATTAGTACTTTTGTTTATACCAATTACAGATTTTAAATTATAGAAAAGGCTTGAAAAATTATTTGGATCATTGCAATTATTTATTAATAAATGTGCAATAGCAGCATACTGCCCTTAACCCAATAAAAATTTGAATTTCATTATAATAAAATCGAGAATTATCGATTACGAATTATAACTACGTAATGTGGTTTGTTATGCGAATTGCAATACAAATGTGGCACCAATCGCTGCCAACTTGATTTGCCGACGCACTCAATGCTTCTCTCGTGTCAGAGTTTTCCAACAAACACGTAAATATACTTATGAGATCATCAAAGAGCTGTCAAATGCTGCTCTAAGATGATGGATTGAGACATCGTCGCTTGGCAAAAGGCAGTCGCTGTTTGCTTCCTCTCAATTGACGCTGTTGGCTGTTGGCTGTTGGCAACGTGTTGCATTGTAACCAATTTTCTTTGTTTTCATTTTCAGCCGCAATTGTACAAGTAAATAGTAAATCGTCTTCGCCTGGGATCTTTCACAGCGACAAAGAGCTTATACAATCTTCATCTCAAGCTGCTTGTCATACGCACCGAGTTGCAATGATTCGGCAAAACAAAGAGAAACAACTTCAGCAATCAAAAATCATTTTACAACAGTTATTCAACGCAATTTTCATAGACAAGAAGGGATGGGCACGCATCCCCCCTCCACCATAAATGCGCAGAGGGGAGGAGATGCTTAGCAGCGTGCATAATTTAATTGCCGGGGTCATAAATCTTAAGGTTTTTGCACTAACTTGCGACATTTGGATGCGTCGGCAAGATTTTCAAAGATTCGGACCGTCCCTCTGTCATACTCCAATCCCAACTCCGATCCCTCCCGCCTTCTCCTCTGCAGCAACAGCTCTTTCTTTTCGGATGGTAATTATGTTGTTGGCAGTAATGATGCAGCTCATCATGGGATTCTCGTCGAAGCTGCCACTCGTGCGGCTGCTTATGCAACTGCATCATAATGATTGAGCTTCTGTGTTGCTGCCTGTGAAGCCAGACAGGTGATGGACGGGGTTCTTGATTGTACTAGTGTTGCTGCTAACTTGTGGGCTTTCTTATAATCAGCTTGAGCTTTAGCTTACTGTGATTCATCTGAAATCGTAGCTATCACAATATATGTATGTATGTGTTATGGGGCAGCGTTCAATGGCTCGTGGGGCATCTTGTTTAAATAATTTTTCACACAACAAAAGAGATTTCTTTTTTATGGTTTTCTTTTGAAACGAAAAGTTAGCTGCCATTTGTTTTTATGTTTTTGACAAATTGCGCAGATGGTGAAAACATCAATCAATCATCAATCAAGTACCCAAATGCTTTGGCCCTGCCAGCACCAGCACCAGCGCCAGCCCAGACCAAAGAAAAACCGGACCCAGAGCCGGCAATCAGTGAACTTCATCAAAGGGTTCCATAATTCGCATCATATTTCATGGCTGGAACATTACGGACATGTTAATTTCACGCTTTAGCGTATTCCGCTCAATATCTTCTGGTATGCAAAACACTTTCGTTTCTTTTCTCTTCTCTCTGAAATACTAATAGCAATTCCAGGTTACGCATGCGCCCAGCTAACAACTTCAATGGGCAACAGGCAGGTGTGGCTTCCATTGTAATCATGGCCAACATGCCATCATGATGTTGCTGCTGTCATTTGCATTGCTGTCGTGGGCTGCTCTTGTGATTGAAGGTGTCAATGGTTCGACAATTTGAGAGTTGGCGTCTTCCGAACTGAACGATAGATTAGAAAATATTGAAACAGTGGCCGTGTTTAAACAAAAGTCTATTAATCATTGTACTTTGATTGATTTGCGATTGGTGAAATTGGTTTTGATGATTGGCAGGTGGAGTTTTCATTAGGTCGAGTGAATTAATCTATCGTTTGACTGTTCGCTTACACAAAAATATCAAGTAAAAGATTTTGAATTTCTTTAAAATATGTATTTTTATTGAAAACGTGAATATATCATTAATTTACTATTTCAATTAAGTTTCTGTTCTTACATTACATTCGGGAATGAGAATAACACAGAAATGAACACAAATTCACAAAGGGAAAACTTACATTCAAAGACTCAGCACGATTATCGCTCCACTCAATAACATCTGGTTAGTAAGCCACAAATAACTACAGCTTATAAATTACCTCATCTTTCGACAACAAAGAAAGTTCCTCAAGCCAGCAAAAGTGTTGCAGCTCATAGGAAAGAGTAGACTGGATTGCCGCCTTAATAACGATTCCATATTCCCAAATTGTGTTTTTGTTACGAAAGAGTTGCGTATTAAGGCTGTCATATCAAATGGGCATTATGCTAATGAGTTTATATCAGACAAGAGATTGGAACATGAACATGTGGATACAACCAGATGAAGAAGAAGTTAAGGAAGCAGTAAAACACCATTACGGCATTTATCAAACACACATTTTTCACTTGGGAATACGCGTTTTACTATCATATTTGGACGGGGCGTTGATCCATGATGTTAAATCTGTCAGTTACACGACTCGCTGGCAATCTGACTAATTTGTTAATAAGTCATAATTGATTTCACATCTCACATCAGCAACAGCAACAGTTTCAGTTCAGTTTTGTTGTTCCAGCCGATTGTCAGAGCACCAGATGAGCTCCAAAAGCGGGCAATGAAAGCGAAATCTTCAATCTGAAATTTGTTTTCGTTTTCATTTTTGTTTTTGTTTTTTTTTTTGTTTCGTCTCGTGGCGTTTGCAGTGAAAGTGATTTGTAGACACTAAGTGAGCATTTATATTGTGTATGTTAATCAGAATATAATGGATCATATCAGAAGCAACAGCCATCAGCAGCAACAGCCACTGGCGCTCGGCTCGTTTAGCGTTTTACTCGTTTTAGTTAATTAAAGAGTTGCCCAAGTGCTCTGGCCATAAATTCTTCAAATCTCCAGCTAACTGGGTTGCGCAATGGCCATGACTATTCGAGTATCTCAGAGATACAACCGAGTCATACGGTTTTCAACAATTTCGGTAACGTCAATGGCCAATGGCAACCAATCTGTGAGACTGCTCAACTCATCTGGCCTCGTTTCCCACTGCCTTTCGGATTTCCTGTACAGTCCCCTCTCCTGTTCACTGAATTTTTGTTTATGCAGGTTTTCTATATATATATTTTTTTTTTGGTTGTTGCTGCTATCTGCAATTGTTGCTGCCGGCTGTTGACTTACCTACTAGTTAGACGTTTGTTTTTAAGCTTCTTTTCTAGGGCGCCTGCATTTTTGGTCATTCGTGGAGTTTCAAGGTTGTTTCTGCTCTGTTTGCTGCGAGGTTTTTGAGGGAATCTTGTTGTTTTTGCTTGTCGACATGTTTTGCAATCTGCAGATGCATATGTCAAAGTTAGAATAGTTTTTTTGGACTAAATTAATGAGCATTTCGGTACTGGTATTATCATCTGCGGCAGCTGATTGACATTAATAAATACAACTCGTTAAATTATTTTAATTGACAGAGAATCCAGTGTTCTCCATGTTCGTTGGCTTCTGTTTGCTTGTGAAAGAGGTATTAGCTCCTTCTCGGAAGGTAGCAGACCGCTTATTAATAATCACAAAACTCTGCAGTAACCACGTATGTCTGGAACACTCCATCGATCTGTTTCCATTTAAAAATGTATTTCGTTGACAGCTTTTGCGATACGTTCGAACTGAAGAGTCCGAGTTAAGTGTAGGATTACTTAAATCTGCATTGAAAAGCATTGTTCACTTTAACTATTGTGTTGCAATCGCATCGAATTGAATGGACTAACGAGGGATAGTCAAATCTTATCGGCGATCGCGAGACTCCATCAAAGAGATCGTGTCCACATCATTTAAGTCGCACTTTGATTGAAATCTTAATAAATTGGGATCCATTCAGAATGGCCACATTTTCAATTGCTGTCAACAGACTAAAAGAGAACTGGTTAACCACAAAGCCAGCTCCTCTTGGCGTCACAAAGTGTGCATAATATGAGTTTGATGGTTGCTTTGGTTTTTTGGTGTTTTGGTGTTGTTGGTCAATCTGAAGATTTGGCAATTGCCTTTCACTTTTTGGGTATCGACAGATGACTGCAGTTAGCAAAGCAAGCCCCAAAGATCCAAGACTAAAGGCATTTTAATTGCCTACAAAATAGTTTGCTTGCTACGCAAATAAGTAATTAATTCGTGGCCGCACAAAAGAATGCACAACAACAGTAACAGTAACAATAACAAACGAAAGAGAAATTTACATAAAATTGTGTAATTAACTGAAGTTTTGTCTGGCCAAAAAAAAAAATAAAAATAAAAAAAGAAGAGGCCTTCGAGCAGCACCTACACCACCGAGTCCAGTCGAGGTGAGGCACGCCGCGAATCGCATGCCCCAAGCGGTATCATGAAAGCGAAAGAAGTCACCCCAAAAAAAGCAGCAAATTGCTACCAGCAAGTGAAACAATTGCAAGCACAACAAATAACAAAGAGTCCAGCCAAAGATGTTACTCAACAATTGGCTTGGAAAAAGAAACTTGGTCAAACTCTTGCTGATATTATCGCGTCTCCCCCCAACTGAGACGATGTGTAGCAAAATGTTCGTAAAACTGTTCATAAATTAGCAAAATTTATCTGCAGGTTGTTGTTGCTGTTAGTGTTTGGGCAGCAACAATTGAAAAATGTAATAAATTTTAAGCAAAGCAATTTAACAATGAATTGTGGAGTTCAGCCATTCAGTTTACTTTACACACTTGACAACATGAGAGTTCTAAAAAGGTGTAAAGTGTAGTAAACGAATCAATATAGTCTATGAGAGGGATGTAAAGTAGTTTTAATTAGCCTTCAGTATACCCTGTACAAATAGTCGTATCCTATTCTAAATAACAAATGATGTTGACAATGAATCTCCTCTCTTGCACTCATATAAATGATGATATATATATTCAAAAGGTGATTCTTCTTTCAGCTTTAGTATAACGTTCCAGCTGAGACTTCAGCTAACCCCAAGACTTCAAGTAAATGCTGCGAAATGATGATTAACCCGGATTGGCGGCTGTCAAGGCGACTTGCAATTGCATCACCAACTGCAACAGTTGGCTAATTGCAAACTTTGCATCTCTGAGATGCGATGAGCCTCGTGGCGCAAGTGCAACAGTGGCCGGCTTATGCAACTGGCCGCAAGCAGCACAAGTTGCAGATACAATTAACGCAATCGCAAGCTTGAACACTTCAAACTGATGTGGCAGGCATATTTGTAGCAATGCGCATACTAATTGAATGGAATGCATGTAAATTAGCTGAAATTTGAACAAAATGCCAATGGCCAATTCAGACACTCGATAATTGACAAAGCCAACGCTCTTCCAACGCTCTTCTTCTAGCCATGCGGGTAGTAGCTGATACCTGGTACCTGGTAGCAACTACTGTTGCTTACTCTCATGTGGCATGACTAATTTGACAGGGTCTGACACTTTGAACGCGTTGCGAAGATTAATTACATCATTAGCGTTTTGGCCCAATGAAACCACCCCCCCCCCTCCCCTCTGTCAACCGCTATAATTTAAATAAACTCAGCTCTTTGGTCAGTGCTTGAGGTGCATGTGAATATCGAGGTTTATGTGCCAGTTAATTTAAATGTTTATATCTCTAATTGAGCTGAAGTTTTCCTATAACTTTTTATCTTCGTTGGGATGTAACTAAGTGAACTTGCCGCTGTGAAACTAGAGAGATCTGACGAATGGAAGAGGAAGTTAGACTAGCGAAACTATAATGAAGTGAAGAGCAGAAAGAGAGAGGGGGAACAGAATTGTCAGTCAATATATAAATATATTATTAAACTTATAGTTAAGCATACTATGCGCTAAAATACTGAGCACAGTATTGATATTTTAAAATGAATCTAATCTTATCTTGATTTTATTACAAATTTTCCTCGACTTCATTGAAATATTAATCGATTCAATGCCTCCACAAAAAGTCAAGCTAACAAGTTAATTTTTCTATTTCCACAAACAACTCACATTCAATTTGCAAGTCAACATGCCACAAATTTAATATTAATATTAACAATAGTAATAATCATAATCATAATTTTGCTAGACCTTAGGAAAATATCCATAATTATCAAAGACAAATTGCGTGCTGGCTGCACATAAAATGCGAAACTCGAAAAACACATTTGTAGAAATAAATTTAAATAGATATAAAAATTAACTGCAATTTTACTTTCCAATTCAATAAATTTGGCGCACGCAGTAAGCGCTTTGCGTGTCTTTAATCTTGTATCTTGTATCTTGTATCTGTATCTGTATCTATGTATCTTTTGGCTGTAGCGCCCACAGTCAGCTGAGCAACTGCTGTTGACTGCTGCTGATGGATGGTAGCGTTAAGTTTCAAGAGCTGGCCGAAAAGTGAGCTCAAAGCTGGCTAAGAGAATGGTTCAGTAATTGCGCAGCCTTGCCCAACGCAACTCTCAGCAGATTTGCATTACCTGGCACGTCTCCAGGCACTGAGATTTCATAACTTTTAACCACACTCGTAGTTTTACTGTACAATTTCATTGACAGCCATTGCTCCACGCCCAATACGTCTGAATAAGTAAAAACCTTTCCACGCTTATTACAAACTTCAACCTTTTGTCTTCTTTTTATTTTTTTTTTTGCGGCTCCTTCAAATATTTTCAATGCAATTTTTGTGCGACTACAATTTGTGAATTGAAAGCTATTCAGTTTTGTTTGTCTACTCGTTTTCATGGGCTGTCACTTCAATTGAGGCGTTCGATTGCAATTGATGCCACGTCCATTGAATATGGGTCGCAAATAAGCCAACATACTTATTGTTAGACTAAAGGTATTTATCGAGATGAGTTGCAAGTCTTGACCTTCGTCAGCTTATTGTTTCAGATATTAAAATTGTATGTGCTCTATTATACTGAGACTGAGACTGAGACTGAGAGTTGAGGCAAGATTTGCCAAATTTCGTCGTGGGATTGATTGAAGTACACATTGAAGTCTGCAAGGGTGATCATCGAAAAATACTTGTGGCTTATGAGAACTGAGGCATTTCCCTCACCATCATTGCTGGAGAAATGAAAATATGAAATATATCAGATGTAACAATGCTAAATAAATAAACGAATATATATATATAATATATAAGTAATCGTTTCACTGAATTTTAACTTTTTCTCCCACATTCCATTCGCTCAAATTGCAACTTTACGCTTTATATATTTCTAGTAATTTCGTTTCAATGCATTAATTACACATTAGCATTAGCCTCAGCTGAGTTTTCATTGACTTGAAATCTTTTAGACATGCAATTGCATTTCCTAACCAACTGGCAAGACCCTCTCCAGTCCAACTCGCTCTGTGTCAATTGGGCTGCCATTGTTTGCAATGAATTGAAAACTTTTGTGTTTGTTTTTCTGTTGGAATTCATAATTTATAGGTTAACAGTGCGCAACCGAAAGCTGAGAGCAGTTCTTTTGCATTTTATTAACTTAAACCAAATGTGAGATGATATCAAGTGAGCGAACTCTTGATTTTCCTTTTGATTTTCAGTCAGTCAAACACTGCACTTGGCACTTGCCTCACTGCTCCGAGAAACGATATTACGATCCGTCCCGACATGTAAATTACTTCGAAGAGGTCTCTGGGGTCTCTGACTAAATATTAACCACAGTCTCTGAAATGCAAAGCTTCATACAGAGTCAGTCAACTTTCGCATGTTTAGTTCGTGACAATTTTGAGCAATTACGCGACCTGAACGAGACAATGTCATCGTCTGGCGACTGACTATTGTTCAGCGGTTAGTAACCTGAATGGACTGGACAGAGCTATGATGGCCTGCAGTGCAGTTAGCAAATTGACAGAATGCTTACAAAAGTTGCTGCAACAGAGCTCTGTCGTCTGAGAAAGTTGCCCATCTTAGTCGCCAAAAACGTGAGAACTTTCTGGATGCCACAAGCTAAAACTGTAATTTGTATTTCAAACTTGGTTACTCTGTTAAACGGGTGTCTTTAATTTTCAATTATAGTCTCCCTTTTACGTAGCTCTGTTTGCTATTCATTGCTCTCTCTCTCTCTCTTGAGAACAGGTAATTTGTTCAAAATTATAGACGATTATGTCTGTGATTATGAATATATGTTGTTATCTACGAGCTTGTTCAGCCTCAACTAGATATTGTTATTATATTATAAATATTGTTATTATATAATGCTGTAATTATCTGAGCAAATTTACTTTGTTTATCGAAGCTGTAAGTTTGCTTATCCACGAATTTTCTCACTTCCTCTTTGTCGTATATTCTGAAACGTTTTAAGACTAAGACTTTTAGCTTGCCTGAGTTATTTAACTAGACTTTCTATTTGTTGCATTCGCGTAACAATTATGCACCCTACACAAGTCACCTGCACTTTAGCCATCATGTTATCATACATTATTTACTCTGCTCTGTGGCAACTCTGATAACTTTTGGCACTTTACAAACTTTTTTTTGGTTACATATTTCACGGCTAAAACCGACGCGGAGAGAGAAGTCAAAGCACTCGAAATGCCGCTGCTACTTGGAGCCTGTCGAGGTCCAAAAACGCCTCCCTCTCCCGCCCCCCTACAGTAGAGTGTACTGACGGCTGTAACCCACTTCACACTAGTGTGTGGTCGGCCGAGTGTGGCATCCATGGCACATTATGGCCAGCCCTGGTAGGAGGTAGCTGCAGCCTCAATGGCTGCCTGGCACTTTCAGTTTTTCTGTTTGAGCTGAGCTGCGCTAAGCCGAACTGAACTGATCAGAGCTGAGCGGAGCAGAGCTGAGGCAAAAGAAAAACACTTTTCGCAAGCTTCGCTGAGCATAGAGCATATTCCATTCCCCTAATTTTGTCTACTTGCAACGTCTTTGTGTGCAGTTCTTCTTCAGTTGCCTCGCATTTGCCGTTGTAGTTGCAAATACACATTTTAATTTGTTTGTTTGCGGCTTCTTCGGCTGCGCATTTGAGTGCATCAGTTGAGCATGCAACATGTACAGAAAATTGAAATTTGTTTTCGATTTCATAGAGAAAATGAGCCAACAAATTGCAGAATAAAAACGAATCAAATTTGTTTGATATCTTTGATATTTCTACCATCTAGCAGCATTAGTCAACTGCTTATCCTTTTCACATTTGAAACGCTCGATTGTGATTGCACTTCAATTTGCAAACGTTCAGTATTTTTGCATAATTTACAAATTTTCCCTTTTGCATTTTCTAAGCATTTATTAAACACGATTCCCAATTTTCTTTTGCACCTTTGCGGCCACAAAAATGCCATTTAATAATTGCAAAGCGCATTTTTTCGTTCAAAACAATCGAAATGTGCAAATCAATGGAACAAGTATTGGCTACAAAAAACGTTAACTCCCACCGCGCTGGTAGTAACAACAGCAGCAACACAACAACAACAACAACAACAGTTAAAGAAATACAAATTATGCAACTCGGGTTGGCTTGCAACATCTTCCAGACAGGCAGCCAGGCAGCCAGGCGGCCAACCAGCCCAGCCAGATCTTTGGGGCGACATAGCTTAAATCTTGTTTTGGAACTCTCTCGCAGCAGCAGCAGCACCAACAAACGCTTCTTCATTTTCGCGCTGTAAACTTTTCACCCAACAGACAACACACAACAAACAACAACAAAAACGAAAGTGCAACAGCCGCAAATAACCAGTTGCCAGCTGCAGCCAGGAGGCGCTTCGTCTGGGTCTCTGGGCTTGGTCGGCTTGGTCGGACGCTTACGTGACCGGCGACGGGGATCATTTGACTTTTGGCCATATTTGCGTTGAGTTATGGCGAGAAGATGCAGCAGCAGCAGCAGCAGCAGCAATAGCGACTGCGACTGCGACTTCGACTACAACTCGAGGTGCAATTGCAATTGCAAGAAACCTGTTTAACGTGGCGTATGAGTAATGCGGAAGTTGACACTTGCTGCGCTTGGCAAATCTCGGCGGTGGGTGAAAATTGCTCTCTGATATATTTACTGCACATTACAGCACTAATTGCGACATTCATCAGCCCCCACTCCCCACTCCCCACCAAAGGCTTGGGCGTGCTAAAAAAGCAAACAAAACTCATTTTGTTTTAAGCCTCAACTAGCTATTAATGACCCAACCCAGCGTAACAACAACAACTTGTTGAAAACTGGAAATATGAAAACAAAAAAAAGCAACAAAAAACATAAAAAAACGTCGCCTGTCAATAACCAGTGATGAGTTTTTTCGCAGACCCTTTTACTTTCTTTTCCCAGCATTGCTTAAGTATCTGAGAGATGCCCCAAGTAGAAGCATTAATGAGCCTCGTCTTTATCTGTGTTTTCTTTTTCGCTGAAATTAAACATAGGCGTTAGCTAAACTGCTTGAATAACGCGCCAGAGAACAAGTTAATGTCTTAATAATTGATTAGAGTTTGAAAGCAAACAGGAAATTATGTATATTGGTTTGTGGATGATCAGAGCTTGGGAAATACTTGGATGTCAATTGGAATTTAGCAATGGCATAACAATTAATTAATGGGCCACAGAATCACAACAATAAATAAATAATTACAATACAGTCAAGCTTGGTCTACTGTAGCACTTCCTCTCCCGCTTTTGTTTCGATATACAAACCAATTTATTCAAATGGGGAAATCATTAAAGGCTCCACATGAACTATACCCACTGTGCACAGCATATTGTCATGATCGTTGTCCTTAACCTTTCGAGCAGCTGTTGAGTTTCCTTTTTTGGCGCTTTGCACAATTTCGCATAAGAGTTTTTCGAGTTGGAGCGAAAAACGTGTCAGGCCAGATTGCTGCCGTCTGTCTTTGTCTATTGACATAAGTTGACTGTGGCAACAGCAACAGCAACTGCAACGGCAATGGCCTGCGATTACAGCTACAAAACAACAACAACAACAACAACAACTGCTACAGCCCATTGCGAACTTTTTTGTAAACAAGAAAAACACAAGAAAGCATTTTTAGCCACATCATCATCTTCCTTTTGTCTGTGAGCAGGAACTGGTCACAGTTAAAGTCCAAGTCGAAGACGCAGAAGCAAACGCAGACGCAGACGAAGACGAAGCCGAAGTTGAAGCTGTCTCAAGTTTCTTTTATGCGATTTTTGTTTTTTTTGTTTTTGTATTTTTGTGTTTCTTAATTTTAACTCTTCTGTTGTATATATAGTAAATTCATACACGTGTATATAAGTACTTATGTATTGCCTCACGTAGCGTTTGCAGTTGCTTTTTCGTGGCTTGTAAACAGACAACAAACCAGAGACAACTGTTCAGCATTGCAACAATTCATACAACATCTGTCGCTGTTGCCCATCGTCTATCGTTCAATTTGTTGGTTAGCCAGGGCTTGTTTCTGCCAAATTGTTGGCATAGCTTCACCTTTTGTTTTCAAATTCGTAGATATTTGTATTTATTAAAAATGTTCATTCGACAATCGCAAATATTTCATATTTCATTTTATTTGGTGTGCGTACTTTCACTTTCGTTTCAAAGAAACTGCATGATTTGATTACGAAATTGTTGTTAAGATATTAAGTCAAGTTGAGATACAAATTAACTCATTACATGCAAATCTGTTGATTCTATTTGTGTATCGATCAAACAGACCCAACTGAAGCTTAACTAATCATTATTTCCATGCGCAACTTCTGAATTGTTCTAAGTAAATGTATAATATATAATATATAATATTTCAAAATGAAATTTGGAATATTTCTATCCATATTAACTAATAACTAATACTCACATTATAATAGGCTTATTAACTTTAATTATTAATTGAAGTCTATTAATAATAAGCTGGCATTTCAGTTCGATTTGCGGCGCAGACAATTGTCAACTGCTTGAAGATACTTAGATACTTTTGTATCTGTATCTTTTGGCTGCGAAGCACGAGAGCACGAGTCGGACAGCCCTTGAACCTGTTCATTGTCAGCGACAAGTCGCATTTCTTTTGTATGAATTTCAAGTTGTAATTTCTTTTCATTTGTGCTGTTTATTTTTTCGCGACGCTGAACGGGGCTCGTCGTTCTGGCAGGTTTTATTAATTTATTTTTATTTTTTTTTTTTTTGTGAGTTTCGTTTCGTTTTCATGGCATGGAAAGTGGGTCAATCGAGAGATCTTTATAAATACTTTTGGGTTGCATATTTATCTGAAAGATATTGTTGTGTGCCGCGCTCAAGTGACAAACTGTTAATGGATTTTGTGTTGAAAAATGAAAGTTGTTTGGCCACAGGAATATAGAAGTGATTGTTTCACACTATAACAGGATGACACTTGCTAATTGAATCGAACTAATTGAGATTAGCTGCAATTAAATTACCGTTCGATACAACAAGCGTTTCCACTTCCACTTCAAGCTCGTTAACTGGCGCTACGCTAAATCAAATCGAATTGAATCGATTTCAATTGAATTAAATCACATCGAATTGCATCCCATTTTGTAGCGCCACCAAAAAACAAATAAAGTAATTGAGCGCTAATCACACGCAGAGCCCATTAACAATGTGCCCCCCTTCTACTTCTCCCCCACTCACTCAATGTGTTTATTTCACTTTGCATTGACTCTGTAGCTGTTGATTGGACTGCTGACTGCTGTGCTAGTGTGTAGTTGTGCATCGCCTGAGAATTAAATCGAGTTTCAATTTAATTTTATCTCGTTTCATTGGAAAGTGTGGATGTGCCTCTGATGACGCGGCTGATTGGGCACTGGCCAGCGCCACATAGCCAAGTTAATGGAAAAGCGTTAGTGTTGGCCCAGGAAGTGCTGCTTAGCACAACAAATTGAAAATGTAATTGAGCATTGCAATTGCCCTGATATAATCGGGATTATGAAATCATAGTGAAGTAGTTTGTTTGCAGTAAAGAACTGAGAAATGTCTCTAATAGAGTGGAAGAGTAGGCAACTTGATTAGTGATAACTCTTTAATCAAATGCTCCATCAACTCGATGAACTCTTTTCAGAGTGCTGAGAATCGTAGATGACATAATACCCAAAGCGTGTGAATTGTTAGCAACTAAAACCATCGAGTTATTCCATCTATTTATCTATGTTCAACCTAAGGCTTGACAAACTGAGCTTATGGCTTAGAGAGGCTCAGCTTACAGTTGTTCAAGTGTTTATCAGCTTCCATTTTTCGCTGGCTGAGCTCTGCATTGGTCAAGGAAGCTGGGCTTAACCTTAACAAATGCTTATTTGTTGCTCCCAATAACAAAAAAAAAAAAAAAACATTGCCAGCAGCTCCAATCAAAATGCGTTTACGTAATACGAGTATAACACGAAAAGGCAACAAACATTCCAATTATAAGCATTAGTTCATCCGCAAATCAAAGGCAACAAATACAACAATAACAATAACAATAATCAAATAGACACATATATACATATACACATATTTATGTTTAAAATCATATATATTATTGGTAGCTATTGCCAAGTTTGGCTGTTTGGCTGTTGCGGCCATGAAAGTGAAAACTAACTATAACAGCGGATGCCACAGATGCCACATTGACCAACAATCAAAGCACAACAATGGAAACAACACCATGAGGCATAATCCAGACAAATATCGCACACACACACACAAGCACAAGAGCAGTAAGTGGCTAAAGGGGAATCTATTATTTATGACCAGCAATTTGTTGATGGCGCTTAATAAATGATCTGGTAAAAACAAACTCTTAGATAAGTAGATATTATCGAGCTGAGAATGCAATTAATTTGCGGTTTTCAACTCATACGTAAACGTTTCTCTGATTTCTTGACCAGGCCAAGTGAACAGGTTTATTATCTACCTCAGTTTTTGTTGTTTTCGCGGACCTCAACTTTGTCATGGCGTTATGGCTCTTGGCTCTTGGCTCTTGGCTCTTCGCTTTGTGGCCGCTTCCTTTGCATCTTCATTAAACGAATCTCCAAAATTCCAAAAATTCAAATTAAATAAAAGGGAAAGTTCACTGAGGCGCCTCACACGCCTCACACGCCTCGACTCACAGCTCAGTTGCATATTTGTACAATTAATATGAAAATGTATATGAAAATATTTTGAATAATCGAATGCTTAAGCAGACCCATCAGAGAGGGTATGTCTTATGTAAGTAGTAGCCACTTTTTTAAGCCTACGATTGCATAGTCATATTTGGCTCTACTTTGTAGCACACATATTCCTCAGTTGTTATCATAATTTTCACTGAATAACAGTTCATTTCTCTTACGCTAAAAAACTGTGTCACTCTGATTTCGTTGGCCTAACTTCCAAAAGAGGTGAACAAAAAAAAAAACACAGTCGCTACAATAAATATTTGCATAACTAACGTTCAATGGAAATGCAAATTGAGTAATAAATTGTTTTTTTTTTTCTTGTGAATCTTTGGCACATATTTGGCCTGAGAGCTTTGTCTGTGAATAACTGGAACACCTGACTCAGTCTACAAAAGACAGCCCCTTCTTTGATTGAAGCACATATTTTAGTTATATTGTAATAGAGAAATGTCTTTTAAATTGCATTAGAAATGCAAAGCATAGAATTTTGCTAAAATACTTTATTAAAATTATAATTATTAGGCACTTAAGAGAACTTTTAGCAATGAACTATTGATTGAGTTTATTTCTTTTTATTTATTTAAGTAGAAAAATAATTTCAAATTAATTCACTTTCTTTATAATTAGCTCGACTTACCGCATTATGTGCTGCCTTATTATTTGGATTATATCCCTGTGCATTGGATGTGATCACCCAAAGGCACAAGGTGCCCCACAGCGCCAATAAAATCCGCATGATTCACACGAACTCCAGACAATTTGTTGAATTACTTCAGATGCGGCGAGAACTTGCAATAATTATGTTAATTATGTGTGAATTAAATTATCCAGCAAAGAGGCACAATTATTATCTTTTAAAACAAAACACAAATAGGGCGCAAGGTAAAGAAATTTGTATTGAAATTTCCAATTGGCGCTCGAGAAATGTCAAAAAAGCAAACACAAAATTGAATTCAAAATTCCAATCCACTTTTGCCAGCGCGTTTTGAACTTAACGTTTTCTATTTGCTTTATGCAAATGATGCAGTTTTTGTTGTATTTGTTGTGTTTTATTTGTTTTTAGTATTCCGTTAGCGTTGCTGTTGCTGCTGCTGTCGCGGACTTGACTCGAGTTGAAGTTGCAAGTGGAAGCCGCAGACACGACTTGCCTGGTAAAAGTTCGATGCTTAACTGAAGATCATTAAGCGTTTGGTAACAATTTAAGCCAAGCCAAGCAACGTTGATGCCAAAAAGAAGAAAAACAAATACGCGACGCGACGACGCTTGCGATGAGCCAGCAACATGTTGCCAGCAACATCAGCAACATCAGCGACATCAGCAACATCAGCGACAACAGCAAGTACAACCATAGCAATACCTGCTGAGAGCGCTGGCTGACTGACTGGCAAAGAGAAAGCAAAGAGCGCCGAGCGTGGACTGAAAGAGAAAGTGTTGCGCTGGCAACATGAGGAAATATTATGCTCTATCTTTAATTTTCAAATGCATTGCTTGCTCAGCTCTTCGCCAGGTCTGAGGTCTTCTTCTTTTATCAAACCAGAAATGGCTATCAAAACATGATGCCATCTTCACAGATTTCGATTTGACGCGCTGATCACGTAATTTCCTCAAGCTGGCGTACTCGGAAATGGTCCGATAAGAACGTATCAACTGATACTGAAGGTGTACTTCGGAGGTGTATTTTGCATCGAGTCAAAACAATAAATAACTCTTAATAGTTGGCTGCCAATTGCAGACATCATTATGATCATTTACAGACGTGTGACAAATAGTTTTCACAACAACAACAACAACAATGTATTTAGTCTGCATTCCACTGTACGCAGAAATGTGGCTTTTAAGTTATTAAGCCAAACAATTTGTCTGCCTGTCGATGATTAATGTGAACTGCTTGGAACTATACTCATACTATTCATGCTGATTTGTGCATAGTAGCTCTGATCACGCTGTGTTCACATGTCTGTCTTTGTACTGATCAACATATTTACATCACATCCAAATGAGTTTCTTCGATATTTAATGAGTGTCACAGCTTGACTTGTTCAGTTTGACTTGAGATTAATGTTTTTTTAATAAGCGATCATTGATGAACGCTAAGAATCATTAAGTATCATTCTAGTATCATTCTAAGTTGAATAACCTCCTAAAACTGAGTCTGTAACTTGCAAATTTCTTGTGCAATTTAGTTGTCGATTCAATCTAAAGGATCATATTAAAATTATATAAGGTCTAACAATCTTAATCAATAAAATACGCTTTAAATACAGACTTTGTATTAAAATAGTTAGCAACTAAATTCAGTATTCAAGCATTAATTGAAATGCTATTCATTTTAAAATATCTCAACAAATCTCACAGATTGCACATTCTACACAAATTTGATTCAAATAGGACTAATACAACATAAGAGTGCCATAGAAACGAGTAGAATAGACAGTTTCCGTTTATTTGTTTACGTTAACAACAATTGGAGAATTGATTTTCTCTTGTGCAACAGTTGTTAGCCAGTTAGTTGGGACTGTTAGCCCTTATCAAAACGCAACCTAGGCCAATCAACAAATTATGGCATTTTCAGCTTTCCAGCAATTATAGCAGCAATTTCGTGAGACCCATGGCAATTCGGCAGTCGCGACTAATCGACAGATCCATCAGCTCAGACAAAAACACTCATCGCCAGCTTTCATTAATACATTTTCACTTTCAAAGCCCCGCAGAAAAGAAAAGAAAAAAATAAGCAAACCGATAAGCCCATTAAGTCAATGCCCACTGCAATTCTTGAGAAGGTTCGCAGTCAGTTCCCCCTTCAATTCCTTTGCCGCATTGCATAAGCAGCGCACAACTTATCAGGTTTTTCATTGAGAGAGATAGCGAGAAAGAGAGAGAGAGAGAGAGACAGACAATGATAATGGCCCTGCTGATTTGACTGATTTGCTCGATGACGCCCAAGTCATTGTCCAAGTCATTCGACTGAGTTGCTCTTTTCAATCTCGAGGTGCTTAAATTTTATTTGATGACTTTCTTTATTAACCGATCAGTTGTCTGAAAAGCTCTCGATGAGTCTTAAATCGGTAAGGAAAATTATAAAAGAAAACATTTTCACCTGCTTGTCAAGCACATAAATTACCTGAGGGCTGATTTAATTACTCGACTCAAGTTTTTGTCTAAATAAAATGCTGTCAAGGCAACAAATTTTCCCTATCGTCAAAATTGTTTTCAATAGTATTTACGTTTTGTTGTTTGCCAATGTTAAGATCCTAGTTTCATTGAAAATGTGCAAATACTTTGTACAAATACTTGCTGTAACGCGTAGATCCCGAAAAAATGGAATAACTAGAGTATTACAAGTTGGAATATGGGCTTGTTTATACTCTTACATTAATAACAACGAGTTACAAGAACTGTTTCTTATCTTCGCTAGATAGAAAAATAGAGAAATAAATACTAAACGAGTACTTTAGGCCGCTGTGTTCCAATCTGAACTGTAACCAATGTAAACATAGAGTTACATAGAGGAGTCTGACCCTCGTCGTGATATCCCCCTCTCTTTTGATGCCTTTAGCAAAGATCTGCAAAGATATCTTAGATATAAGTATAATTTAGACTGAAGTAAAGCTCTCTGTTTGAAAAGAGAAATATTAATGTAGATTAATTTAAGTAAATTTAAAAATAAAACACACTTATGAGTACTATTTATTCTTGCTCCTACTACAAAGTTTGTCCATATTTTAAAGATTTTATATATTTTTCTTTTTTTTTAATGAAATGTACGTTTACAATTCTAAACAATACTACATTTTTAATTATAAAACAGAATGCTAAAAAAGGCGAACAATGAAGATAAACTGTGTAGTAAATAGTAATATATATAATATCTTGATAAAGGCTTTTCAAATGTTCGTATTATTTCAATTCTCGAGCAATTCACAGATCTTAGACGAGTGAAGTCGCTGACAGTTAATTATTTAAGCTTTGCCATCCGGCAAATTCCTAATAGCCAGGTAATATTTGTGCAAAAGATTACCAAAAGAGCGTGCAAGCTAACAATCCGAAGGTAAGCAAAACAACACAAATCAAAGCATCGTGAAAGAAAGAAATAAATGAAAAATAAACAAGACTAAATGCCGTACAAATAGCAACAACAACATGCTTGAGGGAGAAAGACTTTCACCTTGCGACGAATGATCACCATAAACACAAAAAAAAAAATACAAAAAAACAAAAACCAAATTCAACCTGAGGCAGCAGAAGCGACGGCCTTCGATATGCTATGAACCCGAATCGAGTCACACCGAATCTATCCAACCTGGCCTGGCCTGGCTTGGCTTGGCCTGGCCTGGCCTGGCAACAAGTGCCATGAAGAAGCTACCTCGAATATCTGGCTGAAGCTCAACGCAACTTGCGTCAATAAACCTTTGACTCAATGAGTCTTACACACGGCTGCTTATCACTGGAAGCTCTCAATGGGAATTTTGTGTTTTCGTTTTGTTATTTCGTTGTGGATCAACGAGCTGCCTGTCCGCTGATCGTGAGGAAGCAACTTTTACTTTCCATTCAAGAATGGGCTTTTCAACACATTTGGGATTAAATCATCTGCCACTTGGGCGAGTGGGTTCCTATTCCGAAAATATACTTAGAATGCCCAACACTTTCTCGCCGCCATATGATAGCCCCCACACAACTGACAATTATTTCAAATTATTTATTGTCAAGTGCCTTACAGCAAAAGTGAAAGAAAAGCATTTTGGGAGAATTAAATAATTGAGTCTATAGAAAATTGTGGTATGCATGGAAATCATATTATGCGCCATTAATAAAGTCAACATATTAATTAAATTATCTCCAAGCGCTTTACAAAATATCCAACAAATTTGCACAGTCGCATATTACATAATCCCACCAACTATCTTACAAAAAAGTTGGTAACAGCAACTAAAATGATCAAAGTTATGCCCTGTGGCCTTATCGATTGGTGTCAAATGCTGCGATCATTAATTAAAACTCATCACGGAAAGAGCTACGTAAATATTAACATTTTGTATTGAAGGTCGCATTAAAGGTTGCCAATTTTTAATTTATATAGATTTTCAGTCGTGAGCATGAAACATAGAGTAATAATAATTACAGCCCGCACTTGTTGAAACGGCATTGAATTATAGCAATGCCTAAAAGTATGCTATGTTTTCTTTACACACAGTGTCAATGTACTTAACCCTTAGTTGAAATCGCTGATAGTGATACCGTGAATAGCAATAGGATTGGACTTGTTATTACTTTATTAATCTGTGTTGTTAAGATTGTTGTTGATATCGTGTTAATTGATTAATTGCTGATATCCATATTCAAATTCATCTACAAAAACTATTCAAGTTGCTGTTCTCCAAGGTGCGTAGCACTGTATATATTTAGTAATTCATATGTTCAATTATCTAGAAGAGCTTACAGCTCTCTTCTTACCTTGTTGCTTATTTGTCTGTTACATCAAATTGCACATGCAATTTAAAGAGTTCAAAAGACTGTTTTTCAATTTGAATACATAATATTTTTGAATTTATTTTTCAATAATTGTAATTGTGTTGATTACATGTCGGCTGCAAAACCGTTAATATGTTTCATTAATTAAAAATTGATATATTTTTATAATTAAATGTAGTTTTTGTTTTGTAATTTAATACTAAACTTTAAATTCGAATCAAGTGTTTCTTTTTTTGTAATTTAATTTATATATTTTGTTTGTATAATCAAATAAAAGGGAATAACACATAAAGGGAAATTAAAGGGTAATTGTAGTAGTTAGGATCGGCAGAGAAATACATTATATAAATAATACATAAAATAGGCTGAATAACGTGTAAATATTCTTATGCATATATTCTTATGCATATATATATATTTATATATATGTTATCTATGTACTTTAATCGTTTACATTATCAAAGTCATGAGCAAAAGTTGCATTTGTTTACAGTGATATCTAAAATTACATTACAAACTTTGTTCAATGACAGTCTAGGTTCAGATACAGAGACGAGTGTGCGAGGGATCAGGGAAGAGCACACTCTGCCAACATTAATTATTCAACTGTGTGTGTGTGTGTGTGTATATGATTATAATAAAATTGTATTTATTTCTTGTTGTTTCTTTTGTTTTGTTATTTTGTTTGTTTCGATTAATACGATATACATAGATTTAGTTAAAGTTCCATCTTATATATTGGCCATAATGTTTGCTGTAGTTCTTCATATGCACACAAGTTTATATACCTAGGCATAATTACGTAATATAGTTCATTAAATATGTATGTTCATTAGATTATGACATGTTTGATGAGTGTGTTGGGGTGTATTTCATAATTCTCCCAATTGGTGAGTCCCTACCTAGGCTAGAATGTTTCATATCGCTAGAATAGAGCTCTTACTTTACATATTACATTAATATGCGTGTAGATAGATAGATAAGTTGGTGGGTCTATGATAATGTCCTCATTTGTGTGGAGTTACGCGACGTCTGATGATACTCGTGTTGCATATTTTGATCATATTTGAGCTTCATATGAAACATTGTAACCTCTTCGAAAACTTCGTTAATATTTTTATATTCCTATAGATACATGTTGCATATGTAACTAATAACAGCCTTGATACTGTTGCAAAAGACATGGAAGCTGCATGAAATCGTTACAGATTTGAGTCGATACAATCGCATATCGTCGATATCGATTAATTCCTATGTATATTTAGTACTACAAATATATTCAATGTTTAACTATGTCATGCTGTTGTTTCTCTGAGCTGGTCAGGGGTGGGCTCTAAAGTACATGCGGTTTAAAGTGGGGAGAGTGCCAGGAAAGTAGAGGGGGGGAATAGGACGAGAGAAGAGTAAATAGAGATGTTTCTGGGAATACTTTTTGGGAGAACTACAAATATATATATTCAGCTATGGCAGTAGCAAGAAATCAGAAAAAACAACTGAGAATACTGCAAACAATTGCAATTGTGTGTCTGTCTGTGTGTGTGTGTGTGTGTGTGTGTGTGTGTGTGTGTGTGTGTGTGTGTGTACACTACTACATTTATAATCTATTTTCATATCGCATATTTTCTACATATTTATTTCGTGGCTTCGATTTCAGGCTTGGGAGTTACGAATACAAACAGCATTGCGCTCATTTGAAGAGAACCGGGACACAGACACACACACACTTATACACTCTTATAAACCTACACGAACATATGCTATGTAACAATTACAGTTAGAGCTAGGCGGGGCCAGAAGTCTTCGACTCGTCCAGTTCCTCCTCGCGAAGGGCAGCGCATTGCTGTGGACGCCACTTCTAGCTCCAAAAGTCCATCATATTAACCAGCTTGCATTTCTTGAGCTCCAGCTTTGTTGGCCGGGCTCGAAGTCAAGCCCGCCCAAAGATGGCCCGATCCGATACATCGCCGGTCGACTGTGAGTAGTGTGACATGGCCACATTCGTGGCACTCCCGCCCACCTGGGACTGGCCAACGCCAACGCCAACGCCATGATGATGATGATGATGTGCCGCTGTCGCAATGGTCGCCGTCGAGGCATTGTGATGCGACATATTGTGTTGATTGTGCGCCAGCGTGGAGCTGCTGTACTTGTTACTACTGCTGGTTGGGTTGGCAGTACTGCCACCGTTTAGATTCTTCCTGGTAGCCGCCGATGAGACGTGTTGGGTGCTGCCCCTGCCAACGCCATCGTAGACGCGATGCAGCCAATACTGCTGCACGGACTCCACATCCGAGACGCTCGACGTGATCTTGGAGCGGACTGCCACCTTCTGCATGCTGTTGTATTTGTCGCTGGCGCTGAGCTTGATGTCGGGCAGGTGTCCATTCGACTGCGTATGGCTGTGACTCTGACTTTGGTTGTGTGGCTGTCGAGAACTCGAGCTGGACTTGGTGGTGATGGCCGCATTGCTAACCGCTGTGGTGCTCTTGATCGATGCCACCACTGGACTTGCGGGTGAGATGTCTGCAAAATTGTAACAGGAAGACTTCTGAGAGACGCTCTTCACGCTGGCCGCTGTGGTGCTCTTGATGGACGCCACCACTGGACTGGCGGGTGAGATGTCGGCAAAATTGTAGCAGTACGACTTCTGAGAGACGCTGTTCAGGCCCGAGCTGGATGAACTCGTTGACATGCGGCAGCTGCGATGGCGACTCGATGTGGATGGCTGCAGGAACTCATGGTGGGCCGCCTCGTCCGGTGTCATACGCTCCGCGGGATCCCATTCCAAGCACCGCTGCAGGAAGTCTATGAAATAGCGATCCTGGCAATGCAAAATCTGTGACAGCGACTTGCTGCCCGGCGCCCTCTTGCGCCCCTTCGTGTTGGTCACACAACGCGGCGCATCACGCGAATCAAAGAACAAGCGACGACGTCGCGCCACAGAGATTAGCACCTTTGGTGGCAGTCCCAGCACCTCCATAATGCAGGCCAACTGCTCCACCTCGTTCTCGCCCGGAAACAGTGGAAATCCCGTGTACAACTCGGCCATAATGCAGCCTGCAAATAGACAAATGATGGCGCAATTAATATTGATTTCTATTTTATTATTATTGCCATTTTGCTGCAGTCATTCTGTGTGACAGGCAAGCGCATTGACCTTGACTCTCTCTCTACTCTCTCTTTCTCTCTCTCTTACTGTCTCTCTCTCTCTTGTCGTTTGGCAGCACAACACGTGTCTGCGCTTGACCACAGGCCACGGCTCAACAGTGAGTCGCAGTGAGTCCTTTGAGGATTATTTATTTACTGCTGCTCT
Source organism: Drosophila macrospina (assembly GCA_035042075.1). Taxonomy (NCBI): domain Eukaryota; kingdom Metazoa; phylum Arthropoda; class Insecta; order Diptera; family Drosophilidae; genus Drosophila; species Drosophila macrospina. Next base: position 4,373,217 of record JAWNLW010000267.1, on the reverse strand, counting down.
TGCAAATTGCTTAAGTGGCCTTTGGGTTCAAAAGTTCATTGCAACATGGCTTGATTTCGCTGCCTCCAAATGTAGCAAGTGCTTGATTGAGATTCTATCTGATATTTGATACTAAACATGAACTGCAGTCTGACTAAGGCACTTGTGCATTGAAAAGCTCCCTAAGAGCATTGTGGATATTCTGATATTTGATGATTTAATATTTTAACTTTTAGAGAATAGAGAAAATATAACTAAGAATTAAGTACAACAATTTTAAACACTATGAAATAATTAATAAGAAAGTTAATACTCTGCTTTTAAATATACTTTTTGCTGTCTGCAACTATTTTGTTAGTAACTTCTACTAATCGAATGTTATTCATTCGCTCAAATTGACAGCAGTCTTGGAATGATACTTGATTAGTTTTCTTCGTACTCCAACTGTATCCCATTAGTTCCATATCAGTTGATTGCACTCCACCATTTCCTAGACTCATTATCCAGCCATTCACATATTTAGCTGCCAAATGGCAATGTTCAATCGCGCCACACAATTTGACGCAGTTGCTCCTCTTCCAGGGCAATGCAGAGCCCAGCCAAGTGTAAGAACACGCATTATGCCAATTAACAGCAACAGGCAGCAATGTGCAAGGACCTGGGGCCAGGACTTGAAGTAACTGGAGCAACCAGATAGCCAGGACTTGAAGTAACTGGAGCAACCAGATAGCACGAGGCTCACAGATTTAAGGGGCAGGCAACTGGTTGGGTTAGCTGGCCACTCAACAAGTGCCGCCCACTTAAGGTTTATGTGTACAATAATATTACTGCCCCTCCTCTCTGCTACTGCTTCTGCTCCTTCTCCTGCTACTTCTCTTTGGACCCCTTCATATCCTTTTAGCGGTCATTTCCGACGACGACCACGTCCGGTCAGCAGAAAGTAACGCCGAGCTCAGCTCGACACAAAAGACTCATTAAATGTGCACACTATTGTGCTCTCCTTGCCTTGTGACTGTGTGTGTCTAATAAAAGCTGTCCGAGTTTATTTTTAGCCACTGTCTTGGCTGCTTTACGATTGCAAGCTCATGTGGGTGCTTACTTATTTGAGTTACTGTGAGCACACCCGCACACTCGCACACTCGCACACTCGCAAAATGGGTTACGTGTTGCATAGCGTGAAGCTCTTAACAAACAGCTAGGGGCAGGCCACCTTTAATGTACTACATAATTATAAAGCAGCGGGGCAAAGGGAGGCAGAAACACAGTAGAGGGGGTTGGAATTTCAATTATGTAAACGAGCACAGTAGAGCATGGATAGAAGTAACCTGTTGGTAACTGTTAAAAACTGACGATTCCTGAGCACATTAATACTCTCGTAATGGAATTACTTGTGATTAGCAATTAGATTCTGAGTACGCATTTAAACAATCTGGCAACTCTTTAAGTAAGCTCTATTAAAGAATTATTTTAAATACATAAATCTCTGCTAAAGACTATAATAAGACTAATTATTCCATTGGCAATTAAGGAGAAAGGGTCTGAGAGCAGCTGTATGTAAGGGGCAGAAGGAGGCGTGACAGGATCTATTAAGTATATTTACTGAAGAGCATTAACAAAAGTGGAGTCGATTCGGTCTTGTCTGTCCGTGCGTCTTCCAATTTAGCACATGCTTAAAGAAAAGCTTTGTGAAACAATCCTGAAACTTTCATTAAGATTGTATTCTTAAAAGTTCCTTCAGCTCCAGTTCAGCTCATCGCTCTCATTCATTGAAAAGACTCGTTTGAGTGACAGCTGTCAATAAGTTAGCCTCGTTAGGCTAACCATTTAAACTGCACATAAGACCCCCATGATATAAAATGCTATAGATACTTTAAATGTCAGCTCTATGACGCCAGCACAGACGCCTCTTCGACCCTCATTGAAGACACTCGCACAAATGAAAGCCACATTGAATGTGGCTATAAAACTGAATATAAAATATTTAAATGCTACACGTAGAGTTCAGTATAGGGCTACACCTACACAGCTACACACCTACACCTACACACAGCTAACTACCCAATGGGGTTGCTGATGTTGGTTATTTATAGGTACTACGAATGTGTGGGCTATAAATTTGCTTGCCAATGCAGGACAACCATTTAAAAATGCATTTTCATTGCAACGAGGTCAAATGGCGCTCGCTCGCGAGAGAGAGAGAATCACACAGAGAAATTGCAAAATGTTTTTCAATTAAAATGAAAATCAACAGCCAGTTGACTCTACTCACCCAAGCTCCACATGTCAATGGCAGTGCCATATTGCAGGCCCAGTATCACCTCCGGGGACCGATAGAACCTCGACTGAATGTACGTATAGATGCGCCTATCCACATAGCAGGAGCTGCCGAAATCGATGACTTTAATGGAGCTGCTGCCGCGCTGTTTCAGCAGAATGTTTTCCTAGATCAACAAGAAGGTTTTCACATTAAATATTATAAATGCAAATCACTTTTTAAATCAATCAAATTTCAATTGAAAATTCCATAAATTGTGGAAAATTATCACATTAACATACATGAATATATGGAGGATTGTTGTGAGTTTTATTTGAAATTGAATTCACAATAATTTGAATTTCGTGTAATTATATAACTTACCGGCTTGAGATCACAGTGTATGATATTCTCTTTGTAGAGCAAACGCAGGCATTTAACAATCGAATTGCAGAAGCGTCTGATGAGACTCATGCTGAAACCATTGTAGTTATTCTTCTTGATCAGCTCGTAGAGATTGAGACTGCAAATAGAGGTATAGAACGATAGATATTCGATTATATTCGATATTCATTCAAAACATGACTCACAGTCAACCCCATCAAATTGTTTACAAAACAAGTGACTTTCACGAAAAGAGCACGAAAAGCAGATTGGGCGAGTGCGGTGGCAGAGATACGGGGTCAAAGTGTATACAAAATAAATAACAGTGTAGTCGAGCCAAGTCAAAAAGGCGCTACAAAATGCCGGTCGCTTTAAGCCCACATCGAAGCAACAACGATAAAATAGCATGCATTGAATTAATTTGCATTGCATGTCGCACAGAAATTTGGATGTATGACGATAACAGGCAACAAGAGAAACGAGAATATCGGGGAAAGGACGAGCCGCACAGCACAGTGTAAGTACAGTGGGAATTTGTTGCGTTTCGATTGTGAAATTTACAAATAATCTCATAGGGATACAACATGAGTGAGAGAAAGACTCCTTTAGCATAATTATACTGTTGTTGTCATCATTTCAATCTAAATCTTTAACATTTTTGAATGCAGCTCTTTGACCCACTGTGCCACTCATCGCCTTCCTCCAGCGCAAGTTTTGTCAACCCGTTTGCTATTTTTGTTTACAATTCTCCGAATTCATACGTTTTGAACTCGCAGTTTGTGCGATTGTTAGCGATTAATTAACTGATAACGAATAACGTTTTCGTTTTCTTTTTCTTGTTTTCTTTGTGTATTTATATAGTTTTGCCAATGTCATTGCAACCACCGAAATATTGTTTAGTTTGCAGTAACAGCGTGGCAGGGTCAACAGATATGCTGTTCCATGTTTTGTCAATCGCTTGATGGCTGTCAGCTTTGTGGCAGTCCGAACGTCATCAGATCCCTCACTCATTCCATCATTATTGACATACATTTCGGTTCATATATCATTTGATACCATGCTTTCAGCAATGTCAATTTATTAAACTTGCTGACCAAAACATTCGCACAGTTTCTGCTTTCATTTCCGTTTCCGTTTCCGTTTACTTCTCCTACATTCGCCTGTGTCTATGTCCTCTTCTGGGCATGCTATCAATAACTTTATCAGCAACTAGCAAGCTGAGCTGAGCTGAGCTGCTTTGACATGCACTTAATAGATGCTCTGACCCAGTTGCGAGCCCGAGAATGCCAAAAGTAATAACTGGCAATGGCATCAAAGGAAAAGCCGGAATTTCTCTTCGTGTGTAAGAGAGTTGAGAGTTGAGAGATGAGACTCTTGCAATGAGCTCTAATAAACTTTTAGCAAACTTAATACTATCAGCAAGCAAATAGCAGTTACACTAGTTCAATATAAGCAAGGTTCGAGGCAGATGAAACTAGCTAAAGATGGGTAGGATAACTTCTGAAGTCAGCTGTATCTACACTCTCAAGCAGTTCTCTGGATTGAAGGAAAACAACTAAATGTGCCATGCAACCTCTTAGTTAGCTGCTTCCATTTTAGGCTACACAACCAACAACGACAACATTCCTCGAATTTACATAAATTCCATTCGAATATCTATTGTTAAGATTGGTTTATACACAAGCGAGGTCCCACGCCCAGCGAATTGGAAAAGTTTGCAACATTTGCAAAACATTTGCATTTAAAGTGGCGGCAGTCTTTAAAGTTTTATTGATTTTGCAGCTAGAAGCCGGCGACTGCATCTATAACAAACCAATAAGAAAATCATCAAAATGTCATAATTTCAATCGGGCAAATCGAGCGAGCAAGCGAGCGAGTCGACTAACTGGGCTCATCTGACTGGGTTGATATCTGACTGCTCCTTGCAGGCATTGTGTCAAAATGGCATATTATAACTGCATTATGACATGCCAACGATGACACTGCCAAAAGAGACGGCGACAAATGCGAAAGAGTGCGACAGAGAGAGAGAGAGAGAGAGAGAGAGAGTCCATGAACTTGAAAATTGTTGTTTATAGCATTTTACTATGACTCGCTGCCTCACGGTTTGTGTGCCAAATTCTTGCCGGTAATTTGATTGATTTGCCAGCTGGGCGAGGCAGCAGAGCAGGCGGGCAGGCAGACAGCATGGAATCATGCAATTGTAACGAGCCACTAATGTTCACATTTAGCGCGCTAAAAATATAAATATTTATATATATATATATATTTCTATCTCTTCGAAAATGCTAACGAAATTATTATCTAAGCAATGCACAGTTCGTTTGGGCTTCACAGAGTTTTCTAAAACACTTTTCGCTGCATACTTCATGTTTGGTTGTATAGAAGTGATGTTGGTTTCCAAGAGAGAAAGTGAAAAGAAACAGCCAATGAATGCTGAATATAATTGTTCCCAATTTACTCGCACGGCGACTAATGCGATACAGAGGAAAAAGGAGACTTAAAAGACACCACCCACAGGATCTACCTTCCAGAATTCTGTCTTAAGAAGTTTATGTCGAAATGTAAATATATCGTTCTTCCATTGTAAATATCGCTGTTCTGCTAATCATGTCACCTATTATTCTTTTTTGTTAATGATAGAAAATATTTCACTTTGTTAGTCAATTGTATTATCTATTTGATTTAAAATTAGTTTAAGCTGCCGTGTGGTAGCGGTACGTTAATTAATCTAAATAAAAAGAAAGAAAAAACTTTCAAAATAAAAAAAAAAAAAAAAAAAACAAAAAAAAGAATACAATTGCTGAGTAATTGTAGAGCTCAAGTAGAAATTCCTATACCTATTCCTATGCATACCTAACAAGTTAATATGATTGACTACACCAAGGAGGATAGATAGGTATTCCTAGATTATTCTAGGTATTCTACACACTTTTCGTTGCATACTTCATGGTTAGTTTGATTTATTCAATTCGTTCTACGGCTAAATCAAATTGGGTGTCAGCAAGGTTTATCTTCCTTTCTTTAGTATAGAAGTGATGTTGGTTTTCAGGTGAGAAAGTGAAAAGAAACAGCCAGTGAATGCTGAATACAATTGCTGAGTTATTGTGGAGCTCAAGGAATGCTCAAGTAGAAATTCATAGATATTCCTAACAAGTAAATATGATTGACTACACGAGGAGGATAAATAGGTATTTCTGGACTTCCTCGACTGCTTCTATATTTCCCTACTGTTTCTAAACTCTTTTCGCTGCATACTTCATGGTTAGTTTGATTTGTTCAATCAAATTGGGTGTCAGCAAGGTTTATCTTCCATTCTTTTGCATAGAAGTGATGTTGGTTTTCAGGAGAGAAAGTGAAAAGAAACAGCCAATGAATTGTGGAATTACCACAGACATTCACAAGGAGCATAGATAATTATTCCTCGACTTTCTCGACTGCTTCTATATTTCCCTACTGTTTCTAAGCATTCATTCGATTCGTTCAATTCGTTCTACTGCTAAATTCCTTTCTTTTGCATAGAAGCAAAGTTGTTTTCCAAGAGAGAAAGTGAAAAGAAACAGCTAATGAATTGCTGAGTAATTTTAGAGCTCAAGAAATGCTCAAGTGGAATTACCACAGATATTCACAAGGAGCATAGATAGTTATTCCTCGACTTTCTCGACTGCTTCTATATTTATCTACTATTGCTGTGAGTTCCTCTTTAATATTCATTAATAAGCACATTAAAGTACGCCGGGGAATGGCAGAAACAGTCTCTAAGAGCTAGGTGTCTGTTTGTGTAGGAGGTTTACTAATTAATGAAGCTGTCCCTGACGACAACCTTGATTTTGGTTAGGTTCGGTTCACGGATGTCACTCAAGGCTCAAGGCTACGTTCCCATGCATATTTATATTCCATTCATCAGTCGTAATTTGTGTTTTAATTAGTGAGCAGTCACAGTTCTCAGTTGGAAATGTGTTGTCTGCTTTACGACGGACATACAACATATGCTAAATGCAAAAATGCTATAAATATTTCAAGAATTGTCTAATAAAATACTTGATAAATGACCTTGGTTGTTAAAGCTCATCATCCACTTTGTAAGCCGGGATCTGTTTATATCCATCCTAATACCTGGCAAATGTCAATTAGCAGTAATTACTGTGCCACGGCACGGCATAAAATAATAATAATAATATTGTAGATAAACAACAACAACAACAACAGGAACAACAATAAACAAAAGCTGTCAACAGTGGTGTTGTTTACGCAATGCCAACCACGCCTCGCCCCACCTCAACTTGCCCTGCCCGGCCTTGCCTCTTGTCTCTTGCCTCTTAGCAGGACTCAAATCCCCGTTGATTCCATCTAATTGCAATCTACACGCTAAGTGCAAAAATTAATTTAAAAAAAAATAAAACAAGCACAGTTTTCTGCTCATTTGCATGAATAGGAGGGGGGGACAAAGCAGAGGCTGGGGAAATAGACATGCTGCGCTTTTAATTAAAAGTCTCCGACTAAATATCCACAGCAGCTGCTGTTCGGCTTTGTCTATCAGTTGCCTACATATCAAAGTGGACAATTACATGGCTGCCAACAGAAGCAGAGATTCTTGCATATTTATATTACAGAAATAAATGTAAATAAATAATTACAAGTTGTGTTTGTATGTTCGAATATAACAAGTCCTTGAAAGCTGCGATTTTAAGCATAAACGAACTCGTTTTCAGCTGTTGTTTGTTAATTAATTGCTGGCAAATAGCAGTCGAATAAGCCGTTAATCCAATCATCAATAAGCATTTAAAGCGCATTTAAATGAAGTTCTTTCGTTAGTAAAATGGACAACTCAAATTGATAAAGCCTTGATTATCTCATCATGAGCTCAGCAAATTGAAATAAATTTAACACTAAGACAAAAATGCTTGACAGCAGCTGCTGGCAAAGGAAAGAGAAGAGAAGATGAAGATGAAGATGAAGAAGAGGCAGCGATAAGGACGTGCTCATCTAGCTGTATTGAGCCAAATTTACGACCCTGATGCCCACGCTCAATGCACACACACACACACACACACAGAGCTGCAGAGAAGGCCATGACAACATGATTTTGGCAACGTCATCTACACAATATGCTGCATAGTTATGGCACTCAGTGTGACCATATCTTATGGCATTTGATGGCCCAGCCTGTCTGTCGACTGTCCTCCGGTCCTGCAGTCCGTTTGGCAGCTCATTTTACCGCTGTTGTTGTAAATTACGTGGCCCATAACTTTTCTACTTGAGAGCGGACTTATGTGAAACAGGACAACTAACGACAAGTTGCAGGTGACTTCAAATGGGAAATAGTATCTGAGTGTGTGTGTGTGTGTGTGTGTGTGTGTGTGTGTGTGTGTGTGTGTGTGTGTGTGTGTGTGCTGTGTGTGTGTGTGTTTATATTGCTTGGGCAAATTGTGTTCACTTCGTGACTGTTTCAGCGAGTCCTCTATCCAAAATTAAGTGCTTCAAATGTGTGTTAGTGGGCTTAAGCCTGCCGCAGACCCTGACGAAGCTGTTGGATTAAATTTCAAATGTGTGTGGGGGGTATTCACAACAGCAATACACACACTTACTCTGACACTTTTCTATTTACTGAAAACATTTGCACAATTTCCGGTAGTTTGCCGCAACATGCTAATTAGCAAATCAGTCTGTGGTTGCCTCCCTTGGCATTACTTTAGGCCACTGCACTAAAAAGATCTGCTAATTAGATGTGTTTAAGAGCTGAGCCAAGAGAGCGAGCATTCTATAATTAAGTACAAAGGCCACAAAAAGGAATAAATAGGGATTTGAGTAGCAACACTAAAGGATGAAATACGTAGAAATAGGTGAGAGTTAAACACACTTTACAGATTTAAATATATCGAAAAGAGTTCATTCAAAATATGCACAACTTGATCTTAGAAAGATAACTTCTTCTGCTAGACAATCACAACGAAAGCAGCTTACATCTGATAAATCGAATCACAATTTAAATCCATCAATAATCGTATTAACTGAAAACACAATTTGCGTTTGCTGCCCCAAAGGCAAATGAACACGCAAAATTGAATTGCGTGCCAGGAAATTTAATTACATAAAACTTGGCCACACAATTTGTTTACTTGTTCACAACAAACTTTAAACTTTCCACTGCAGCCCACCATACCCAACTATACCCAGTGCTTGCTCTGCATTACAGTATCTTAGTTTCATGGTCAATGCATAAACTTTGGTGAAACTTGTAAAAGAAAAGAATAAGAAAAGCAAAAACAAGTCGCAAATTGTGCACTCGAGTACCGATTTTGTGGCTAATTAGACCTCAAAGAAATAATTAATTAAGTTTGTGATTTTCTTCTGCTTTTGCTGTTTGCATGGCAAACAATTTAGTTTTGTTTTTTTTTGTCACGATATCGATTGGCTTACAATAAAGGCAAACGCTGCTTTGGCTAATGGCGTGCCGCTAACCCATTTGAAATTAGAAATCTCAGATCGCTGCTCAGAAATGTCAACTATAGCTGTAAATTCAGTGGCAAGCCGGCAACTTGTAGGCCTCCAATTAAGACAAATTATTTGCTGGCAGACGGAAATGTCAAGGAGTACTGAGTACTGAGTACTGAGTACTGATGTGTGGGCCAGGCTACAAAAAGTGGGCACAAACGGAAGCAAGTCAAGTCAATGGTTAAATCATGACCTTCAACAATTTTCAAAACTTTTTCATACATTCTTACATTCTTACATTTGGCTTGTGTCCCTTGTTCCCTTGGTCTTTCTGCATCGCGTGTTTCTAGCCATATTTGCGTTGCCAACTGTCTAAACTTTGACATATGCTGGCAAAGATAGGAGGAGGAGGAAGAGGAGTGGGAGGGGCTAAGGAAATACGGGTATCCACGCCTATAAAATCAACACCTGATAGGGGCGTTCGCTGTCTATCAATTAAATTGCCAGACTATCGCATCGAGCAGCAACACAACAGGTAAATATAGACTCAATAAACACACACACACACACACACACACCAACACAGACACACACGCACAAGTGGTGCGCCTAGACGCATGCAATGCACTCCACTGAACCACTTCGCATGCACCTGCAAGTGCGCCACACAATATTTAAATTGAAATTGATAGTCGAGCGGCTTCTGTGGTTTGTTGTTCACATACTTCCTGCGCTGTCTATCACCACGTGTGTGTGTGTGTGTGTGTGTGTGTGCGAGTTGTGTATGTCTTGTGTATGCAGGCATGCCATCAAATTAAAAATAAATGTATTTGTTTACTGCACTCAAGTGGCATTTCCAGCGATAAAACTGCGATTCCATCGCAAATGCATACTCAATGCAAATGTAGTCTGAGAACTGCAGGACTAAACAAATCACGGCAAGTAACTTATATATCCGGTAAATAAGTTGAAAACGCTTAATGCATCCGTTTCAGGTTCCGCTATTACTCAGATATATAATATATTCAAGGCGAAGCTCAGAAGCAGCGAAAGTTGTTCAATATTGAAGTCTAGCAACACTTCAGATAAACGTTTGCTTAAACTAATGAAGGAATATGTATAAAAATATATAAAAATAAATATGTAAATATAGAAAGATATAGAAGTCAAGCAACACTTGGAATAAGCGTTTGTTTAAACTAATGTAGGAATATGTATAAAAAAATATACAAATAAATATATAAATATAGAAAGATATAGAAGTCTAGCAACACTTGGGATAAGCGTTTGTTTAAACTAATAAAGGAATATGTATAAAAATATATAAAAATAAATATATAAATATCGAAAGATATAGAAGTCTAGCAACACTTGGGATAAGCGTTTGTTTAAACTAATATAGGAATATGTATAAAAATATATAAAAATAAATATATAAATATAGAAAGATATAGAAGTCTAGCAACACTTCGGTTAAGCGTTTGTTTAAACTAATGTAGGAATATGTATAAAAATAATATAAAAATAAATATATAAATATAGAAAGATATAGAAGTCTAGCAACACTTGGGATAAGCGTTTGTTTAAACTAATAAAGGAATATGTATAAAAATATATAAAAATAAATATATAAATATAGAAAGATATAGAAGTCTAGCAACACTTGGGATAAGCGTTTGTTTAAACTAATATAGGAATATGTATAAAAATATATAAAAATAAATATATAAATATAGAAAGATATAGAAGTCTAGCAACACTTCGGTTAAGCGTTTGTTTAAACTAATGTAGCAATATGTATAAAAAAATATACAAATAAATATATAAATATAGAAAGATATAGAAGTCTAGCAACACTTCAGTTAAGCGTTTGTTTAAACTAATGTAGCAATATGTATAAAAAAATATACAAATAAATATGTAAGTAAAGGAAAATATACAAATAATTCGGATAATATGCGCAAGTTGAATAGTTAGCTCAGCCCAAGCATTTCTAAATGGTTAACAAACTGTAATCAATATTCCATTGGCAGCAATTTACAAATACTTTCTTACTTGTATTAGCTAGAAAGACCTTAAGGTAAAGCATTTATGCCTAAAAACCTGCTACAGCAATAAGAATTATAGCACACATCATTTGAATATTCAGGCAAGCTAGAATAATTAGAATATTTATGTTGAATACATAGACAAACAACTCGAAGATGACACTGAAACTGCGTGTAGTTATTTTAATAGTTAATCAGTAAAAGCAGTTATAAAGCAATTAAAAACAGTTGTAAACGAATTACGCTAACCACTTGATGTTTAACGATTCTCATGTGAAGACCAAAATACAATTAATGATAACAATAAAGCAAAATCAAAAAGGCAAAGAGAAAAGCCGCAGTGACAACAAAAACCATATGTATTAGTAACAGGGAGTTGTTGTCATAGGGGGAAGAGGGCTGAGTATGGTTATTTTTAACACAAGCAAGCACACAAGGGATGTCTGTGCATGGTGTGTGTGCGTGGTGTGTGTGCGTGGTGTGTGTGCGTGTGTGTGGTGCGTGGTATGTTGTGTGCCGTCAAGGTAAAAGCGCAACAGAGCATCCACGTAATGCGTGCTAGGCACTTGTGAGGGCAGAGACCAAAGAAATGGTTACGAATGTCGTTTAATGGGCCCAACGCACGCAAGGATAAAACTTGCGAATAAATTTAATTGGCAGAATGTTAATAGAAATGCGAATGATACGCGTTTTTAATTGAGGAGTCAAGAAGCGACATTTTGTGTCGTGACAGCCACTCGGTTTGCCATTGACGTCACAGAATATTAACTAAGTAATATTAACTAAGTAATGGAAATGCAAATAGAAGTAGTCTTACCTCATTAGCTCGAATGTAATGCACAAGTGTCTACGGAAATATGTATAATCCAGCATATGTATAACATTATGAGATCCATCGGCATCCTTCTCCCGCAACTCATCCAGTATATTGAGCTCAACGACAGCCTGGTTGAGAAAACGCTTCTTATTCCTTATGATTTTGATGGCCACATGAGTATTGGTCTTATGATCTAATGCTCTGATCACCTGACCAAAGCTCCCCTTGCCAATCACTTCCAGTATCTCATAACGAAAGGCTATATGGTCATGTTCAATCTGCCAAAAGATATAAAGAAAACAAGGTATATATATATATTCAAGTAAAGATTTTAACATTCAACTTACGATTTTATAGTTGCCATTGTCATCGTCATAGCCCATGTTTGTGGTATTGGCTGTGGGGGCGGGCTTGACGAAGTTCTTGATGGCATTCTGGCCAAAGTACCACACCTCCTTGTACACCTTTAGCTCCTCAAACTCCAGATCGGTCAAGTAGTTGCGGTACTTCTTAACCAGCTCTGTGGGAAAAGAAGCGTTAGTCAAAATGAAAACTTACTGATTTATATCAGAATATTATAAACTTTCTATATTGCTTTATGCACATTCTATTACTGTACCACTTCCAATATTTATATAACAGTTCTCTTTGCCTTTCTCCTTGCTGATCCCCAAGAGATCTTTTTCATTTACATTAGTAATCTATTGACTCTTATTTCTATCATTTTATAGAAAGAAATCATCATTCAGTTTTCATTTTTGAGCTATTTCTATAGACCTTTTCTACAGTTGGAGTGCCTCTCAGTTGACTGCCAAAGCAAACTAATTGAAAGCTAAACCATGACCGTGACCTACATGCAATTTGCATATCAAATTAATTAATGGCAGCTTCCAACTGTGCACCCAAAGCGAAACTCAACTGGAAGCTCTACTAATTCGCATTGGAGGCCAGCGATGCGTATTAACCCAACGCGTTAAACATTGCAAATGTTGACAAGGACTCTCGCTCTCTCTCTCTTTCCCCTTCCCCCTTGCCTACCTTCCCCCCTTCATTCTGGCATCGCTACAAACCTGATGGTGTCATGGGTGTGCTGCATTTTATTTCGGCGCTTCCTGTGCTGCTCGCCGAGTTGCCGGAGCTGCCGCTGCTGCTGTTTGATTTGGTCGAGGAACCTCGCTCATTGCCGCTACTGCTGTTTGTGGTGGAGCAGGAGACCGGTGAGCCCAGGTTGTTGTTGCTGTTATTGTTGCTGCCGCTGCCACTGCCGCTGCCATTGCCATTCAGTGTGGTTGTTGTCTCATTTACTTGATTGCTGCTGTTGTTGTTATTGCTGTTGATGATGTGGCTATCAGTGCGACGACTCGCATTGCACAACTGTGGCAGATCCAGCCTGGAGCTGGACAGACGCACGTCGCGTCGCAGCTTCTCGTTGTCCAATTGTAGCTGTCGAAAAGGGGAGCAAAGTTTACACTCATTAAGCATTCGTTGAGATACAGAATTAAATTAAACTATTATCTGTTGCATACTTTTAAGCTTGCGCATTTAAATGCTGAGTTCATAACAATGTGTTGCATACTTTGAGGCATAATTTAAATATGAATAACTTTACATCACCAATTGCATTTCTTATACAATTTCGAATTGTTTTCTCAAGCGTATTTATCAAACCGCAAATCGAACTATTTTTCACGCTATTATCCTCATACATTCGATATAGTATTATTTCTTTCGCTATATTATTTCATAATAATCTGATTTCCACTATTTCTCTATTTTTTTGTGAGAAAACCAAGATCTTTAATTTTGCATTTCAGTAGAGATTTACTCGCTAGTTCCTAATTCTCTATTATTAAAGAATAAAAAGAAATGAATTTGTTGTTGTCAAATTGTATTTCAGTAAGTGATTTATTTGAAACATTTCTTTTTGAATCCATAAATAATTGAATTGCTTTTACCTCTGTATCTACATCATTTCATCTCACATCTTTTGTTAGCGACTTACCGGCATTTCACATCGATCCAACATTGTGCTACACTATGTGTGTGTGTGTGTGTGGGTGTTGAGTTTCCAATGTTATCCAAAATGGCACAGTTGTGTCGCCACACAGTGCTTAGTGGTTGGTTGGTTGTTCTTATGGAACCGGCCAAAAAGAATTATTATTGATAACCAGCTGCGGCGCTATGTGTCCTCAGGGCGCACAACAACATTTGCATTTGTGTGTGCCTGTGTGTGTGTTGCTGTTGTAGTAGTTGTTATTGGGCAACTGCAAAGAAATAGAAAAGAATTGATATATTTGAACAATCAGAAATATAAACACATTAATAATATGCTAAACTAAACGGACGGATGTCTTTAAACCCTTGACTTTAACCCTTGACGTTCGAGCCGGTAACCAACCACTGCAACAACAACATCAACAACAACAATAATACTGAATAATCGATGTGCATTCAAAGCACACACCATAAATAAAACGGTAAACCAAAGGTAACTTCCTTCCCTGCAAGGAAAAGCCCCCCTCCCCAAACACATCAACGACTTGTCAAGACATAACCATAACTAACTCAAAAGCGAGAACCAAACCAAACCAAACCAAACGGAAAGAAAACTTGAATGTCAGTCAACGGCATTTAGCTGTTTTCATTGTCAAGGCAGTGTTTGTCGGCAAATCATCAAAAGGCCAAAACTTTATTAATATTTGAAGCTCAGGAGCGTTCTATGCACTAATAGCATAACTAGACCCTCGCGCTGACTCTGAATCCTTGCTGCCTATTTACTTCCCTTTGCCATACTCAATGCAAGACACTTGGTAACCAAAAGTCATGGCCAATTATTGGCTTTTTGTGTGTTGCGCCTTCTTGTTAGCCCTTTCACATGCACTTCGTTGCGAGAGGGAGCCAGTTGGCAGTCGGCATGCATAACGATCCCTTTTGCTTTTCCTAACCCTTTTCTTTTGTGGAGCGGGAGGGAGACCATCCCCTTCTTGGGGTCTGATGCAGCGCAAAAGTTAGCTGTGCTTCACAAGTTTCCCTATGAATAGCGACATAATGAGTAAACAGTTGGACAAGGTACACTGAGCGTAAAATGCTATTGAAAACCCAACTGATGTTAACATTTTGTATATTCTTTGATATTTCTCATATTTGCTTTCATTTCTAGCAGTGTATTTAACGGGTTCCCACATTTCAAGGTGCCACTGAGCGAAACCCAGGCGAACCTGTCTACTTCTCAAGTTTAACCTATACCTTAGGTCTCTTTATATTTGCCTTCTTTTCCGTTTTGGTCTCTTGCAATGGCCTGCAAAATTTATTGGCATTTAAAAAGTTTTCTGTCATAAAATCATAATTTACAGCATTCGCTTTAGATGCAAAGCATTTGGATCAACTTGACAGTTGTTATGGCATCAGTGGGTGGTTGGGTTGCCATTTTTTATATTTCTTATTTATATTGAGCAATATATCTTAAGTTTCCTATTTTATTTTGTTGGTTTGCCTCTTCAATCGTTTCTACTTTCGGTGCCTGAAGTGTGGACCCGTCTCTGCATTTTGTTTTGGAAACTTAACGTCGTCGTTGTCGTTGTCGTTGTCTGTCTGAGTCCACTCAGTCAGACACAAATGCATTTCAGAGCTTTTTTTTCGCAATAAACACAAATGTATATAGAAAGCAGAGAGTTGGCGAGTTGAGACACATGCTCAGGTCACTGAGTTGCTTGAATTTCATGTTGTCTGTTGTAATTTGATAAACGAAAGTATTTCAAACTCATTTTGATACACAACTCCGACACAAGGCTGCCAATTTATTGTCCAAAAATAACTGACGACGGTCATGGGCCACATTTAAATGACAAATCAATGATACACATATAAGTTTCAAAAAAAAAGAAAAATAAAAGTAAATAACAACTTACAATAGGGCGTTCACAATTGTCTATATTATGCGGTGACTTTGAGCTTTAAACGCTTTTTGTACTGATCTCAATTGAAAGACGGCAAACTCTTTGACTCATTTGCCATTGCTTTGACACCCACCCAATGTATATATATTTATATATATATATATATATATGTATTAATGTACTCAAGTATAAACGATATCTGCAATTTCTATGAATGGCATTGAAATTTAAATGTCAGTTTCAATGCTTTTTGATGTACTCCGAGTTATTTTACGTCTCAAGTTTTGCGAAGATGTGTCAGAGAAGTGGTTTGGCTTTAGTTGGCATTGAGCTTTCTGTTTTTTTTATTTTTTTTTGCATGAAACATGATTCAGTTCAAGAAAGTTTCAATATTGACAACTAATATCGAGTTATTGCAGGCAGCTGTTGTCTAGCAAACGAATTTTGGCATTCAGTTTCAAATATTTTCAACTGATTGCTATTACTATTTCTATTTAATCAATAAAGTTCTTATAACTAACTTTTATTTTGTTTAATTTTTAAGTGATGAAATTATTGTTATTAATTCTAATTTTGTGTTAATTAAATAATCTTTAAATTATATTTATCTTCACTTGGTTTCTTATTACTTTTCATTACTTTTACCAAACTCTCGTTGCAGCTTTCTCAGCCACTTACTGCTCGTTGATCCAAACTGACCCCAAACATTATAACTAAATATTAAGTAATTTATATGAAATTTCTACGTCAAGTGTCGGAGACCTTAAGCAAAATAAAAGCGACAGTAAATTGGTCACTCAGAGCAATTGAGTTGCTTCTTTTGGAAAGAAACAAAAAAACATGAGAGGCAATAAAAAAGTCAAGAAATTTATGTGCACAATTTGTCAGTTTATGGTGAAGTTTTATTTTGACAAGCGCGAGAAAATCATTTCAATCAAGTCAACAAAAAAGAATATAAATATATATATATATATATATATATATGTATATAAATGTATATAAATTGTGCAATGTTTTTAAAATGCATTTAATTTTGAATTTCCGTTAATGTCCAACCACAAATTTGCTTAACAAATGCCAATTGTTTTTTGTTTTTTTTTTTGGCTTGAGCTTGAGTTTTGTGTTTTTATTTGTTGTCTACCAATGATTAAGCGCACAACAAAGTAAAACAAAATAAAACAACGAAACGTGACATTTTGTTGTTGACTTTTGACACTTGCAATCATTTTTGGGCAGTCGGATGGAAGATTTATAATGTTGCCGTTGACGCGGCGAAACTGAGAGAATTGCATTATGTAAATGAACGCTTAAGACCCTGTAAATATGCGAAATGAGAATGAGGTATCATATACAAAAGTTACAGCGTATCTTCAAGTCTGACAACGTTATTAATATATCACTTATAGTCTTAAAGTAACAACAACTGCTTTTGTGAATCAACGCACTAAGTACAGGGTATCGGCAAGTCGAACACTGTTGTGGTCTTAGCGTTATCACTAGTTTTAGTTTCATCAACAATGAAAATACTTTGCTGCAAATGTCAAACTTGTCGGGGAGTGTTGCCATTTAAGTTACCAGCTACCCTACAATTTACAATTTACATTTTACAGGCAGCGACAATTGGCAGATGTTTCCATTCACATTGAATGCCAAAGAACTCTTTATAGCCAAATTCCCATATTCTATCAGATTGTGGCTTTCAGGCGAGCTGTCCATAAATCTATCGATATTCTGATCCATTGTTACAATTTGATTTATTAAAATGTTTTCTTTTTTCAATTGATTTTGACACCTCAAGTGTCTGTCTGTCTCTCTGTCTGTCTGAAGTTGAATCATGTGCATGCACAGCACATTACAAATTGTATAATTCACAAGATCTTATATTGTTTTTTTGGGCATGTACACACACTTGTTGAGTATTTCATCTTTAGCAATCCTATGTCCATTGTTCCATTTGCCTGAAAGCGAACCAAAAATGCCAACAATCTGGACATATTGATGTTTTGGGGGTGAATAAACTAATAAACTGCCTTTGATCTTTTGCGTTCCATTAAAAAATATCAAATATTAGCAGACATTAGGCTTACAATGTAGTATAAAAACTGTAGAACGTTGTAAGACTTGCCAAAAAGGTAACCAAGTCAAATAGTTAAGTTTAGTAATGATTGTTAATAATAATCCTCAGTAAACTCTTTAGAGTTGTCATTTAGCATTTGTATGGAGTCTACTTTCCATCTGCAATTTTGTATTAGCCGCACATAATCATAATCAAGCCAATTTATCAGTGCATTCTGCTTGACGAACCCATTCATAGGCATTATTCGAACACCATAATAAGCCATAATTTTGTAGCATGCAAGTATCAAATTGCTCAGTAAATGAAATGAGGAAAATGAGGAAATGCCTTGGCTATGTTAAAGACTTATGGAATTTGGCACACGTAACCCAAATAGTGGATGCAACGCAAGTTGAGTATCCTAGTTCTAGTGTTGTTGCTGTCCACGGCAAGGGGAAATTGCACTTAATCATATGGCACACCAGGTTAAAGCGCAGCCAATAACATTGTTTGTGACAACAACAAGTACAAGCTGAAAATAAGTATTGGCCCAGAAAGAATCGCCCTCAAAAAAAAAAAATAAAAAAATAAATAAAACAAGTCAGGAAGCTACAGTCGGGGTACGACTGTGGGAGACTCTGAACTACAGCACGAGTTTTAGCATTTGTCATATATATATATATATATATATATACGAATTTCTAACGAAATTTGGTTATTGCTTTCTCTTGAATTCTCAACATTTTCTGACAAATATGGCAAAATTAATATTATATGTATATATAAAATAAAAGTAATTAATTTATAGTTATTAAAAAATGTATTTTGGAATTGTCAGCAGTGGGATTCGAACTCGCGCCTATGCGGCGTTTCTTGTTGTTGTTGTTTTAACTAAAGCAATTTTGGCCGCAGAGGTGCCATGGACCTGCTGATCATTCATTCCTTAATATCTTCTATGTTTATGAACTGATCGTGCTGAAATTTTCAGAAAACGTCCGAAATAGGACATCCTCCATATGTGCCAAATCTGAATTAAATCTAAAGTCGGGAGCTTCAGTAATACGTTTTTTTTGATTTGCGGGGGCGGAAGGGGGCGTGGCAAAAATCTAAAACAAACTTGATCTGCCTGCAAACTAAACACGTGTTGTCACCAAATTTGGTTACTCTAGCTCTTATAGTCTCTGAGATCTAGGTGTTCATACAGACGGACAGACGGACAGACGGACAGTCGGACAGACGGACAGACGGACATGGCTATATCGTCTCGGCTGTTGATGCTGATCAAGAATATATATACTTTATAGGGTCTGCCACGCCTCCTTCTGCCTGTTACGCACATTTCGCTTTCGTCAAACCTAATAGACTGTGAACTTTTAGTTCAGAGTCTAAAAAAGCGCCAGCAACATGCTATAAATATATTTTCGTTACATTTAATTTGGCGCAGACACGACATATAAGTGAAATTCATTTAGTTTTCATTATTACCTGAAATATTATTATTATTGTTTGTTGTTGTTGGTATTAAGCAAAAAGCAGGCCAGCAATCGCATGCCACAAACAGACCGTAGCAAATATGTGTATTGCTCAAAATGCTGTGAGCCGGGCCATTAACCAGCCAACTAACTAACTAATAGACTAATAGACTAAAATATCCCCAACAAATGTGACCCCATAAGTTATTGACCCACTAACCCCAGCAACGAATGCCAGCCCCAATCCCAATCTCCCAACAAACACAAACACAAAGTAATGACCCCAAGCGAAATGTCAACTAATCGCATATAGATTTCAACTGGCCAACGGAAGTGGCCAACTCGAAGGTTCAGTGGGGCAATGTACCAGGCTTTCAGCCAGAACAGCGGAGACCCGGCAAGTGTTAAGCCCCCAGCTTGTCTGCTTTGGCAGGGAGCAGGTGATATGACTGTCTAAATAAACATGACTATTGCAAAGGGTGTGTTATACATATTATCAATGAAAAAAATTAGCTAAGAAATTGAAATTCCTTTATTAGAATGCCAAAGACATTTGCCAATGCTAGTATTATTAATTAGCTCACATTGACAAGAAATACTGTCGGGTTTCACTTTCATTAAGAGAGTGATAATTTCATTTTCATTTCATTTCCATTTCATAATGTCTAGCAATCCACAAGTTAGAGTATTTCTCGTATCACTTTAACCCCAATAGGACCAAAGCACAGCAACAGTTGTCAACTATATAAAGCACCAACAACAAGCATAGGTGTGACACACAAACCCTAATACCGTAACACAACACAACAGAACAGAGAACAGAACAAATGACAGAGGTAGCCCCAACCCGGCGCACGTTGCGTATGTGTAATAATTGCTGGTCAATGCATTGTGCAACAATGCCTCCCCCCGCTGCAAAAGCAACGGTACAACTTGGCTGCTAAAACATTTTAATAACTTCCGTTCTGGAAACACTTTTCGATTCAAGTTCTCCCCTCTGCCCAGCACCACCGACCTGCTTCTGGTTAGGTGACTGCACAAACACAATGGATAGACGGATGCGATAGTTGGGGGCAAGTGGCAAAGCCCATAAACTTGAAAAAAATAAAATAAAATAATAAAGAGCAGCAGGCTAATGACAGGCAGTTGATATTTTAGCCAAAGAGCTAGCCAAAATCGAGGGATGGGGAAAGGAATTATAACAAATGGAAACCTGTATTAAAATTAGCAACTGTCATGACGCCCCACGACGAAGTTTGTTGTTGCTGACGGAAAATGACAATTAGTTTTCATTTCGTATTGCTTTTGTTGTTGCCCAAATTCTCTCTCACTCACTCTCTCCCTCTCTCATTTGACTCTCTTTCGTTGTTACTTAATACTAAAAAGAAATAGACGGAAGTCTTTAAACTTGATTGAGTAATATCTGTAAGTATATTTTGAGTGTATGTCGTTGTATCTGTATCTGTATCTGTATCTGGATCTTTAACTTGTGTTTGTTTTGCTTGTAACTAAACTAAGCATGCTAGCAGCTGCTACTCTGACGTATTGCCAATTTTGTAAATAGCTGCGCAAATGTCTGCCAACGTCTGTTGCAGGAAGCAGCTAAAACTGTTACAAAGCGCATCGAGCACTTTTCGCCAAGGGCCTATTTACTCAGCTTATATTCGAGAGTGAATCGTAATGCTTTAAGGGAGTGGAGCTGGGAAAATGTGGAGATGGAAAACTCTACGAAAAAGCAACTCCAAAAAAGTTTATTTGGGTGTGACTGACAAGGAAACTTGTTTTCTAATGCGAAAAGAGTTTAAGTCTCTCTAATGCTAACTAAATATATTTAATAATAATAATATTTAAAAAGTGTCTTTACAATCTACACACTTTAAGTAACTACTTGAGAAAACTACAAAATAATACAGAAATTTCTAACAACAATAATACAGAAATTCTATTGTCTTGAACGTCTCACTTCTCGCACTCAGCTGATGTCTGTGATCTTTATATAGGAATTGTCACAATCATAGGGGTATCATAAGAGACTACAATATAACTAAGCTAATTGCGTTGATCGCGCACACACACACACACACACACACATGGCTTCACACACTAGCAATAATTGCTTCAATTATTTTCATATTATTATGTGTTAAAATGCTTTTTTGTTCAATTTATTTATTTCACAGTTGAACCCTCTGCAGCCTCCTAAGCATCCTAACATCCTCACATCAATTCATTATGCCGCCATGGCCTGAGTTCGTCCGTCTGTCTGTCTGTCTGTCTGTCTGTCTGTCTGTCTGCCTCTCTGTCCGCTTGTCTGTCACCGGGTCTAGCTCTGCCCATACGGGGAGTGCTCGCTAAAGTGTGCTCATGTTCATTAACGCCAAAGTTGAGGCAATTGTCGTCGTCGTCGTCGTCGTCGTCGTCGTTGTCGTCTGTCCGCTGTAATCTGAGAGTTGAGCACATTTTCACTTCCCCCCCTTCCCGTTCATGTTTGGTCTGACGTATGCCAACAATTGCCAGCATATTCCATGGCTCATTGTAAAGCGAATCGTTCCATGTCGCCCCATTCCCCTGCTTGACAACGCTTGGAATCTCATGTTGTATACCCTGGACGCAGACAATTAAGAGTATTATAAACTTGTGATAATGCTTGGCTTACAAAGTTTTCTTCTTAGTTATATTCATGATCTATTTCCAAAGTAGAGTGAATCGTCTGTGATCGAATATTTACTGAATATTTACTTAATTTTACTGGGTAACTTATTAGTCCGGCATTCATTAGTTTCAGAATTTTCACTTTTTATTAATAGTTTGCTTGATTCAGTGTTTGTTGTTGCTGTCATTTTAGGTTTCTTTACTTTGTCAGCTGTCAGCAGATTTTTTCAGGCATGGAAAGTGTGACTTTTTGATTAGTTGATATTTTGGCTGGTTGCGCTTGTGATTGAACTTGAGGCACTTGTGGGTTAATGAACGTCAAGGTTGACCAGAATAAGTGGAAGAGAAAATCTGTGAGAATTGGGAGCTCAAAATATGGGCAATGCGAGTGAAGAAAGTACTGCTGCGATTGTCTGTTCAAATGTGAAATGTAGAAACTACAAGTACAAGTAAGGGCCACTTACAACTAGTTAATTTGCCTTACGCTTTCATCTTTACACAACCTTGATCAATCTCTCCGGTTGTATATGTTATTGATATGTCTAAAGATGCAACCCACTAGCTATCTTTTGTACCTTTTGTAGGTCGATTAGTTGCTCGACTTGTCTCGACTCAGACATATGATTTGCCTGTTGCCTGTTGCAAGCTAACCCTAGGTAGCCCCTTAATTCCCCCTCCGCTTAGACTTCCTTTCTTCCTTCCAGTAACGAATCTGTAAGCTAGCAACCACAATTGACAGTTGATTGACTGACAGTCTGTTGTCAGTTTTTTGACAATTAGGTGGCAAAGTGAAATTGCTTTCGGTTTCGTTACGTTGCGGCGCAAAGAATCCAAATACAATAACAAAGAAGCAGTACAAGACGAGAAAGAACAACAATGGAATGAATATATTCACTTGTATGTCTTTAAACAGAGACGAATGCCCCCCCATCCCTTCCCCACACAACAAATTGCTTTGAGCACAATTGATGGGGAACTTATAAATCAAAATGGTATTTTTACACAATTTACTATATTTATATACGTTTATTTTGGCACGGAGAAAGCGACGAGCTATTGAGAAAAGTTCTGAGATGGTGGGCTGTTTATATACCCTGGCAAAATGTCATATTGGATTGGATGTGAATATCTAGCAATAGAATTAACTTTACATTTTGCAGCTCTCTTTTGAAGATTTAATAAAAACTTCTTACTTATTAATCGCCCTAAATAAATGATTAGTTAGCAGAGTAAATTACAGATTGATGTGATTTGAATAAGTGAAGCATTCTCCAAATATATCATACTCTTTGACTCTATTTATTATTTAGTTCTTTAATTCTATTTATTATTTAGTTGAGGCACAATTCTAAAAGGGTATTTATCCTTCGGCAACTAGAATGATTTGTACATAGAGCTCTTCTTCTTGCTAGTATTTCCCCGAATTCGTGAGTCTTATTTTGGTTCTTGAAAATTGATAGAATATTTATTATTTATTATTTAGTTATTTAATTTTATTTATTATTTAGTTGAGGCACAATTCTAAAAGGGTATTTAACCTTCGGCAACTAGAATGATGTGTGCATTTCTTCTGTGCTCTTCTTCTTGCTAGTATTTCCCCGAATTCGTGAGTCTTATTTTGGTTCTTGAAAATTGATAGAATCTTTATTATTTATTATTTAGTTCTTTAATTTTAATTATTATTTAGTTGAGCACAATTCTAAAAGGGTATTTAACCTTCGGCAACTAGAATGATGTGTACATAGAGCTCTTCTTCTTGCTAGTATTTCCCCGAATTCGTGAGTCTTATTTTGGTTCTTGAAAATTGATGGAACGCTGTCGAAAATTGGGTCAGAGCGAGTCACTTGACATGTGAATGTCGAGTCTCGATGTCTTTGCCATTTGAATTTGGATCTAATTGAAGGTTGAGCAAAATATATATATTTTTAATGAAATTATCAAGTGGACCCAACCCAGAAACATCATGTGTACGCCTCTACATCATCATCATTAGAGCTCACCATAATGTTTTATCACGAGCCACAGATCATTTTGATGCTCTCCAAATTATTTATTGCCATTATGATAGCTTTTTAAATGTTTGATGTTCTAATTTCGTGAGCTCAGCGGGTTAGCCAAAAAAAAGAGCTCTAAGTTCATTTATTATGCAAATTTTTATTTCAAATGATACCCTGTACCAGAGCATGCATAATCTTTTCGCTAAAGTTTGTAACATATAAAAATTCGTGATGTTTGTATTTGTATACTTAATATATTATATTATATATATTATCAAATAACTTTTTTGATTGTTATAGGGTACAATACCGCCCAGACTTTTTAGAGTTTCTATGGTACGGTATTTTGGCAGTTCAACTATCAATTGTGCTTTGTTTATGGAGTGGAAACTTTTCATTTAATATTGCAAAATCTGAGCAAGTTCAGTGAACTCCTGGTAAGTTTTATAACATGGCTATGATCTCAGGTGTGATGATAATTTCTTCTAATGAAATCGCTATGTTTTAACTGTTTATGATACAATAAACAAATTGGATGTATTGTTGTGAGTCATGCGACTTATGAAGTGATGAATAAACAAAGAACAAATATGGTAATACACTGTACTATATTGAAATGCTTAGATACAACGATATAAATAGATATAAACAGCTTTTCTGTATATTAGCCAACAGTCTAGCAAATTTATTTCACCTGCAGCAACTGCAAAAAATACAGTTACAAATTGCTTTACTAAATTGCAGGCATAAACCGAACTTTAGCTCAGGTTGCAGCTTCACTGACATTTCTCACTCCCACGAATTCGCATCGATTACTGCAGCAACAGCAGCCCTGAAAGCCATTCAAATAAAATGGAAACCACAAATTGCAAACCACGCAAATCCCATTCACTGTGCACTCCAAGCGAACCCCTCTACCAACCACACAACCACCCAACCACTCAACCACCCTACTCTACCCTCTAGTACCTTTGGCAGCATCAAAAACGTTAACCAAAAACACAAAAATCCATTTGGCAAGCACCTAAAAGGCTGTTTCTCAAGTGGCTAAAAAACGTGCCTTACTTCAGCACTGTAAAACAGTGTTGGATAAGTATTTTGGCTGCATTTCAACATATACTTGTGTTTTATTACACATCGAAAGACTGCAGCCTTGCAGAAGTCCAAGAGAAATCAAACAAAAATAAAACAACAATATTTAGCTGATTGCCTTGCATTCCATAATGGAAACTTCTTTATAGTAGCTTCTTATATATATCATATTTTTATGGTATTTATGCCATAACATAACGGATGTTTGATTTGTCTTAGGGCAGGTCAGGGTCGGAGAGAGTAAACAAGCTTATTTGTTTACAGCAGATTTGGGTTTTATTGACTTGGATCATCAATAAAAAAATGTAACGGAATTTGAAACAAGTTTGCACTGAACTTTACCTATAGAAGCTTACGTAATGCTCTAGCTGAAATGCAGTTGCCGCACCCGCCCCGCTGATTTCCCTCAAATGTATTGTAATCGTTTTCAGTTAGATAAAACTTAACCAAGGCCGTAACAAATCCCATTCACTTGTCTTACTCATTTTGATTTTATATTTTGCCAACTCAGCGCATTGCAAAAGTTGCGAAAATTCGATTTCAAATTTTTTTTTTCTGGTTATTGCTGGTAATTTTCTTAGCACAGACAATACTACAATACAATACACAATTTTGAACACATTTATCGCATCTCTTCAGGCAAAACAAACAATAAATTGGCAATCGTCATGAAAACTATAAAACTAACATCTAAAAACCGAACGAAGCGCAAAACAATTAGACATGCAATACTCGAAAGTACTCGTAATGTCATATTTGTAATGAAAACTAAATTCAATTTCCAATTTAGCAACACGTTAAGTTGTTTATTGAGAGTGACTAGCTGCCGTCGAGGTAAGTCAACAACTTAGAAAATTCACTTTAGCAATTATTACAACTTTGTGGAACTGATTCAAACGGAACAAGAAAATTATAAGTTACATTTACGAGGTCCAACTGTGCCAGCCACGAGTCTTGGATTGCTCTACGTTCATCTCTCTATTAATATTGCTAATAATACTGTTAAGATGAGTATAAATTATTTTAGTTTACATTTAAGAAAGATATCTAATAATATATATATAAAAATTGTGTAACAGACAGAAGCAGGGCTCAGATGCTGTAAAGCATTTATATTCCTGATCAACGTCCACTTCCTTAGTCATTCCTGTCATTTAGACCTGTCAGTGAACTTTTCCAACACTGATAACTGAGCAGCACACAGAACCATTACGCCATGCTCAGTCCATACTAAAAATCTTTCTCGGATGCATAGGAAACACTCTCTTTGTCCCTTTCTTCACTTATTCAAACGTTACTTAACACTAACAATATTCTTAACATGCTGCACTTAAGTGATTATGTAACTTAACTTACTCTACGCACATGGAAATACAAATTCTCATGCCCATAGCTGCTAGCTTTTGCGCGCATGCAAGCTTAATGAAAATAGCTGAGATCTAAGCAGGAGTTGCCAGACCAGATTGCTCAGTTGAAGCAGTTGGAAGCAGCTTAATAAAAGGAGTTAAGGAAGGAGAGTTAAGACCCTGAGCAACTGTCCTTCCTTAATTCCTATTATTTCTGTTATTCTAATTGCTATGCACTTAACAGTTATCTATTGAACAATAGAGTAAAGTGAGAGCACATATCTTCTGCAGGAGACAAATCTACAACTCAAGTTGGCTTTCATATGCGGTCTATCAATGCAAAGCAAACGCTTTAATTTTAAGCGGTACAGACAGGTCATATATCAGCTGGAGTGAACTGCAGTCAAACTGTCAGTCGTCTGTCTCTTTTTCACTTCCCTCCCCTTGCACAAACCCCAACCACTTCACCCAATAGACGATTTTATACCAGCTGCCGCCAAAGAGACGCCAAAGACGAAATTCGTATATAAAAATGTCACATGAATTTCCATAAGAAAGTGGAAGTTGGTATGAGCAAGACAAAAGAGCGCAAATACAAAAAATGGTCAAATGGGCTGTCTGTTAACGCTTTTAAGAGATCATTTCATGCAACTTGGAAATGATATTAATGAATTACTAAATGGTAACATGTGGGCCTCAAATGCAGTTTGAGAGACAAACAAAATGTGAGTTGGGCAGCCACGGAACTGAGGCGAAATAGTAACGTTGTGTTGTGTGGCTGTTGTATGTTGAGAGAGTTGGAATCAGAGCCAACTCAGATAAACCCTAACACGTTTTGACCACAGACCAAAGAGTCTGGACTCTGTGTTGCAGTTGAAACTTGCTAAACTGGCTTTTAAAAGATTTGCTGCTGCTGCTGCTGCTTCTTTAACATGCGACTGCGGAGGTTGCCTTCAAGTGTTGCAGGTTTCTGTGAAGATCATGGTCCAAGCCAACAAGTTGTTTTACCTCTCCTTGTGCTTGTCGTTGTTGTCGCCAAAACGCATGCCTTCTCGTTGTTGTTGTTGTTGTTTTTGCGAGCACTTAAATACTGATTGTTAAGGTTAATGCACTAGAGTTCGTTGTCGCTTCTTTGCGCACCAAACTTGGGTCCAACCGCAGTTTGTGATCAACTGTGATCGCCCCAAGGATTTACATTTAACGACTGTGCTTCGATAAATGATCGTAAAGTGTAATTAAGGCTCTGTCTATGACAAATTTCATATCATCAAAAAAATGTTGTAAACTGTTTTCACTTTAACAAGCAGCAAACGATAAACTACGATATTACGCATACGCAACGTTGAACAAACATTTTTTTTCTTCTTTTTTCTACACATACATTTTTTTTTATTTGACATGTTGTGCATTGGTGGACTTTCACTTGTTCGTAGGCTGCCTAATTACAGAGATATAAGTATTATTTAACTGACAGCAATTTAGCTAAAGAAAAAGTTGTAATCACTCGAGATTTACGGATTTTGTTGTTAAATAGAAAATTTAAAGTCATGCATGCGACTTAACTGAGGATATCGTGAGCTTATAATAAACATCAATTTCAAGACAAGTAAGTAAAGTATTTAAAAGCTGCATCTATGCCTATTAAAATACTTTAAAATGCCGCAACTCTTCATTTTTATTATCGACTAAAAACTCTATTAAATTCAGTTAGAAATCTGAATATTCTTCTACATTTGCATACACATTTGTTGCCCTCTTTAACTAGAAGTATTTGGTTGAGTGTTAAGTTGTTAAGTGTGAAAATATCTTTCACAGTGCTGGTACTTAAAACAGATCGCCAAAGAAAAAACAAAACTAGAATTGCGTTCAGTATTCAGATTATTCTCGCAATGCTCATTATGCTACTCCGGAGCAGAGAACAGGTTGGAGTTGTTCTATTAGATTTAGAGTTAGATTAAATAGATCACTTTAAACTTTAGTAGAATCCTTATCCTGCTATTCGCTGTGTAGTGAATGTAATGAAGATTTCTATACTTCCTCTCCTTTGCTCACCAATCAAAAACAACACTTCGCAAACTAATTATAGAAGGTATTTCTGGACGATAACACTCCTTACTTAGCGGGTGTTTAAGGAAGACTATTTTTAAATACAGCTGAAAGTTTTAGAAAAATCGGCCCAGAAATAGCAAAGGTAACTAGCAGAGAAAGAAGAAAGAGTAAACCACTTTGCATTGCATCGCCTTGCGGTGACAATGTGAGTTTCTTGCATACGCATAGCAGCAAGCTTTTGCATATGGAAAACTAAGTGTTATGTCACTTCAATTTGGAACTAACTAACACTGTCAAATATCACATTTGCCGTTAATTTTGTTAATTATTTGCATTTATTTCGATAATTATAATATTGAAAGAGTTTGTGGCTCAATATTTGGATAAATTATAAAACATTTGTTGAAATTCAATTCGCAAATTAGTTGACTGAAAATTACACAAATTACAATTACATAAATTGCCAGATCAGAGAGGCTGGTAATTGGGATATTTGCAGTTTAGTATTAATAATTATGAAAATACTAATATTATAGAGAACTATAGAGATTACAGAATGTTATACTGTCGCTTGTTTAGCTTTAGATATCCCTCAACAAAATTATACATAAATAAATGTAAACTGGCTACAACTTTGCACCATGCATTTGGGCAGAACAAACTTCCCTTTTGATTTAAACAATTATGCATGAGATTCGTTTTATTCATATTATACACACGTTTTTTCCTTCTCCTCAATTTGCTGGCAACACCAAGAAGTACATATATATATATATAAAGAAAAAGAATTAAATTTGGGAAGGCCATTGCTTTAAAATAGGTCAGTGTTGTCAGCTTTTTTGTTGATTTGGGTCAAATGTGCGGTGCATACGAAAGAATAAATCATAATAAACATAATCATTTTATCATTCGCAAGGCAATAAAACCCTCAAGACACAAGACACAATTCGGTAGGAAGTTGTTAATTAATGCCCACAAGAATAAGCAAACCAAGCAAAAAGAAGTTAAGAAACAAAGCTGGAATTATACTTGGTAGGTTCTGCTTGTGGCTGGAGTTTTAATTAAAAACTGGTTGGTTGCATTTTAGGATGATTTCGAGTGGCCACAATTCTGTTTTATGCACGAGTAATTTCGTTACATTCGAGTTGCTGAGTTGCTGACTTGCTGAGTTCCACAGAAGGTGTGACCCTTGTAGAGTTCAAGCAGCGATATCAGACAACAGTTATGCAAATAGAATTGTTCTACATATTATGCTGAATCTTACATATTTGTTCTATAGGAAAACTCTTTAGCTCGACTACTTCCTCAACTGAAAACGGTTTATGCCCAAAGTCAACTATTTGACACTTTTCGTAGTCGATTCCTATTTATTGTCCGCTATTTCCAACTTCCGATTGTTGGCCTGTCTTGTCTTGTCTTGTCTCTCGCTGACAGTTTGGCTGTGCGTCTGTCTTTTACATCTGGCCGCATAACTTACACACACCACACACCCCACACACACACACCTCGCAATCTCTTAACCGGGCTAAGCAAATCGCACTGCCGGCATTTTAAGGGCAGCCAGGGTTGTCTTGGCTATTAATACTCTTAACTTGTTCGCTTTTCGCTTTTCGCGCTTTTCATTTTTCGTTTTCTTTAGTTTTTCTGTGGCGCACAATAAATTTGTATGTTTTCTGCTTACTTGCCACAGTTTGCGTTGACAGCTGTCGGAGATTGACGCTGGCAGAACTAGCTTAAAGATAGCTAAAAAGACAAAGTAGCTAATTGCATACAAACTGATTATCAGTTATCCGTTATCCGGTATCTATTATCCGTTATCTGTTATCTGTTATCCGTTACTCGATACAGTTTTACCATTTATTTTGTTTGAATGCGAAAGGCGACAAATGTAATTTTCACTTTTCATTTATTTAACAGCCCCTCCCATTTCCCAGGCACATAATTGATTGATGTATTGCTGCGCTGCATGAGGTCTAATCAATTATTAATTTGCGCTGTCTATCAGTCAGTCAATCAGCCAGCTTACATCATAACACAAAGAGTCCAATATCATGTGCATTAATTACAACTTGCACTTGCATCAGTTAAGCAGTCAACGAACCAACAAACTCCGCTACGTTTCCAGTTGCCAGTTGCCAGTTGCCAGTTGCCAGTTGCCAGTTGCCAGTTGCCAGTTGCCAGTTTCCAGTTTCAAAACAATAACAAAGAAACTGCGCGCTCTCTTTGAAAATTTCACCCAATTTCCTATAAATTCGCTGTTCAATTTTCGTTGTCATAACAACAATAAAATCTGATTTTTATAACTGATGCAAGATAAAGAAGAAAGATACTGCTGTGTTGCTATTGAGAGTGTTGCACTAGCAAATACCTTGTAAAATATGCATTACTACCATTCAGGAACAAGTGTATTTGCTGCTTAATATAAATATAGATAATGATTTATAAAATAATAAATAAATTAAGAACTTTGTTGGTTAATAATATTGCAAAGCTCATACCCTTTATATGCATTTAACAGGGTATGTAATGAGTTGAAGCTGGTTGCTTCAGATACTATAACAACTGCCTGGAGCAGCAGCAACTTCATGTCTGCTCGGCATAATCAGTATTTATACTCTTTACAGGATATCTTAACTTTGTCATAAAATGTGGAATAACTTAAGGGAGGCATAGAGAGCACTCCATTGAGTATATATATTCCTGATCAGCACGAAGAGAAAGAGAAAACAGACGAAATTGATTACTATATCCCATAGCGATCAAACAGAGCTAACTACTTGATTGGTCAGCGCAAGAGTATCAAATCTTCGGCATTGTTTCACTCACTTTGCTATCGACTGCCGCTGGCCGTTGGCCACTGACCATTGACCAGCACCTCAACATCGACGTCAACTTCAAGAGCCGCTGCTTAATCATAGAGGAGCAGCAACAGCAGCAGCAGCAGCAGCAGCAGCAACTTCAGCCAAGTCCAAGTCAAGCAGCAGCAGCAGCAACAGGCGCACTTCATTTGGCCAGTGGCAATTTATATTGGTCTTTTGATTTGTTGTTGCTTCTTTCTATTGGCAATCAGTATCAGTGCAAGCTTTTGTCGCGTCTCGCCTCCTCCGTCGCATTCGACTCTTCCTCCTCATCGTCAGTCAGCTTCATTTGGCTCGCTGTCAATTTTTTGTTGGCTCTGACCTACGATAAATTTGACTCCGCGCTTGATTATACACTCTCGAGAGTCCCGCATCTTATCGAGCCATGCATAATTTTGGGTTTGAAGCCTTGAGGCATTGATTTGGGGTACGAAAGGTCTGCGGAAAGGTTTGCCTACGATCTGATATGGTTTTTGTGGGTCGTTCGGGGCTGTTGATTTCGATGGTAATTTATGAGATCCAACCAAAAAGCGATTTACATTTCAAATGTCAATTGCATGCGAATCGCTAGAGATCTCAACCTTTCAAAACAGTGGCAAACAAACGAGGAATACATTTCGTGAAATTACACAGAGTGTAAGCAAATAATCTGTACATAGTTTGAGAAAGCTGATCATTTGTTGCGGTTGATTATATTTATTAAATCTATTAAATACAATATTACTATTAATCATTAATTTTTTTTATATATTAATTTAATATTCAAAGCAAATTTATGGCACACAATTTTGAACCTTGAATAGCAATTAGTTATGTAAATTAAATAAATTAAGATATAATGTAATTACGAAAATGGCTTAGATTCAAACTCCTGATAGATACTCTCTCCAATTAATTGGCTTTAATCAACTCAGTAAATTAGCCAATTTCCTCGAAACACTTCAACATCCTAATTATTATCGTAGTTCTTGGAAACAGCAAGAGAAAAGCACATTAAATGCAACCACATGTCGATTTTTGGCTACTTTAACAACAATTGATTGATAAACAAAATTGTTGGCTAAAAAGTTTTCCCTTTTGTTCTGTTCTACCTGTTGTTGGTAAGCGATGCATAAGTAAACACCTAGAAAATATGAAGAAGGAATGGGGGAAGTGAGCTGCGGATGAAGAACAGATCGTGGCGCAAGATCATTGAATGCCAGACGTGGTCCGAGACCGACCCAGTGACCAAGTTATGTTAGCCAGGTCGATAGAGGTGGGTAACAGCGATAGACGACTAAAGAGAAAGGAACTCACATTCGGCGGCGATTGCCCCCGAAAGAATTTATGATATTTTCGTTGAGTGATGCGTGTGTGTGTATATATATGTGTGTGTGTGTGTGTTTGTGTATATATCTGTGTTTGTGTGAGCTCAATATATAATGAAAGATCATTCAGAGGAGCAGACAGATAGCAACTAGAACGGCAAATGGGAACAGTTGTTATTATAGCCTGTACCTATTGCTGCTCTTCTTGCTCTCGTTGCTCTTGCTGCTTTTAGCATGCAAGTGGCGCCCCCTGGCGGTCGAATTGTCATTGCAACTGAAAATGAAAAGCGCATGAAAAGCGCGAACGAGTTTTACAAACGTGAGTTTTGTTTCTTCATATTTCGTTACTCTCGCGCCGTTAGTGAAATCGATATCGAGAGTATCGACTGCAATGCTGCAATAGTGGATTGTGAAGGGGGGATAGTGGGAGGGGGTTCATGCCAAATCGCACTTATAATTTGCTTTGTTTTCTCAGTGAAATTGCAGAGTTGCTGTCGAACATCTTCACTTTGCTCATATCTTTCGTCTAATTAACGCCTCGACTTTGCCTGCTTTCCAATTGTTGTCTATTGGGTTGTTTCCACACACGTCCCAAATACTGCCCCCCCTTCACTTCTCTTGCCTCCTCTTTCCTACTCTTCCGTCTGCTCCTCGCCGAAATTTAAATCAAACGAAATCTTTCACGCGCCAATTCCTCGCATAGTTTACGCTGTTTAATCAGCACGTAAATGTTTGGTTTTTATTTTTAGCCAAAATAAAACAAACTAAAAAGGCTGCAATATGGCACACACACACACACACACACACAATCGCTTTTGGGAATTGTATAATGGACAACTGGCCATTCTAATTGCCACGTGCCTCGCAATTAAGAGCATTACAAAGTCATTTATAGATTCGTGTAATGTTATACTTTACTTGCAAAATTATTCAAATTATTTTTATGCATATATTGCAGAATGAGTCTGTGACTCAGTCTTAATTGTGAAACCTTTAAAATTTAAAATATAAAATATATTTTCACTCCTATTGAAATTTAAAAAGAAATCAAAAACAACTTTCTGGTTTAGTCTGAAACTAAACAATCTTTAAAAATGTGTGAAAGATTAGAGTAAAATAATGTTATTAATTATATTAACTGTGCAACAATATTTTAATATTTCCAGTTGCAAATCACTGGTAATATCGCAACTTATTACATTCCGTTTCGTAACTTTCCGTTTGCAATCGTGCAACATATTTACAGTCTGTTCGTGTATTTTGAAACGCCTCAGCGAGTCCCTCGTGGTGCCTAACTACCCAATTAAAGTGTCTCAAGAATATGCATTTTTTATGCATTTTTAACAGAAGAGAAAAAACAAACTATTTGAACATATTTCTAGCAGCATAATTTGATGTCGTTGATTAGAGCCAGAAGGCGCAATAAACTTAAGTATACATTTAATGACAGTGCAAAAAGAAATTACAAAATATAGGAAAAAAAAAACATGAATGGTTAAGTACAGGAGATGCCAGAGACCAGAGGAAATTCACAGCGCACACTGGGGCATAAACATTAAACGGAGGCAACATAAAGAATGCCACAGCAGCCAAAACTAATTTACATTCTACGCTATTACAAGGGGGGAGAGAGAGATTCTAGTCTCCATTCTATTCTCTGGCGCAAGTTCTATGAAATATGTGGCAGGCGGTCAGCCACAGCTGGAGTTGGAGTTGGGACAGCATATAGAGTGGTTAAGTGGCTCCACTCGCCACTCGCCGCTTGTCACGCTCTAACGGCTCTCTGGCAACTGCCGCACCAGCAACCGACACTCCCTACCCGGGCTGCGGCAGCCGGGAACCATGCATTCCAATAGAGCGCAAGTTCCAATTGGAAGGGAGCCGGGCATCACTTTGCATCTATGCCAGTTGTTGTTGTTGCTGTTGTTGTTGTTGTTGTTGCTGCTGGTTGTCGACCCTTTGACAACTTTTTGTTGTTATTATTATTTTAGATGTTCGTGCTTCATTTGCTTTGTTTTGTTTTGTGTTTTGTTTTGTTTTTCCATCGGAAGTTGTTTTGTTAATTTATGACTCTTCAAATGGAATTATGCCTACCCCTACAGGAAATGCAATTAGATTTTTTTTTATTTCTTTCTCTTTCTCTTTTTTTCTCTCTTTTTGAGGGGGTTCTGCACTTCGATTCTGTCTGTTGTTGGGCTTTTTTGTGACCTACATGTTTTTATGCTCAGCGATCTTTGCAGTGTCTCTTAAACATGTTTATGACACATTTGACAAATTGGTTGAAAATTTACTACTTGACGTTCTGACAAATGAAGAGTGGCAACCAATTGACGTACCATCTTGAGCAAATGTGTTCTTCGGGCGCTCAAAATGAACTAATAACTAGAAGCTGTCGAAATCTATAGAAAATTGAAGTTAACTGCAGTTGCATAAGTCTGCAAAGAGCTGCAGTAACTGAGCAGCGTAAAGTTGCGAGAATTAGTAGTACAAGAATCTACTTAGTTCGACTCTCAGTTAAGTCAGACTTCTCTTAAGCTTATACTGTTGTAAATTAATTAGCAAAAACTCATATCAGCCAATGCCTCATTGGGAGTCAAAGCACTTGAGAAATGAACAAACAAAACCCGTCATTCTTTCGATGATGGTTCAATGAATTTGCGCGATTTCATTTCTCAATTTCTCAACATTTCTCAGCGCATGTGGCGATACCTTTTGATTAGGCACTGTATTTGAATAACACTTTCTGTTATTTCCTGTTCAATATGCAAAAAGGGGGAATGATTGATAAATTCTGCATATTTATTCACATTATTCATTGCTGATAAGCTTGACGAAATAATTATGCGATTTTTCAGAAACCTTGACCACCTTGTCAGACCTTCGCGCGGATTTGTAGCGTCATCTGTGGCTATTAGCTAACACTTGCGATTACGTGTATTTGCTGCAGTTTATATATATTTATATTTAGCAAGATCCCCCCACCACCACACACCGCACACCCTCAACACCCTTGCTCAGTTAGTCAACAGAGATGAAGATGAATTCTATATAGAATTACGTGGGGTAAATTCACAGACGCCGCGCCGCTTGCGCTTGCTCAGCATTTCGTAATCTTCAGACAAAGAAGGCGATAAAGATGTCGTCTCTTCTAACTTGTAAAGAAGAAAAACAAAAAAGATTGTCGAGGGACAGAGAGAGAGGGAATGCAATCTGCCTCTGCTGGCAGCCTTTTGTTTAGTGTGTCAGTCTAAGAATACGTAGACCTACGTCCATTGTTTCGCTGCACTTTAATTGTGAGCATTCGCAATCTCAAGATACTCGTATTCGTATTCGTATTCGTATTCGTATTTGTATTCATAGTATCTATGCCAAATAGTCGAGCAGTCGCACAAATGTCGAACTGTTTAAGTAAATACTGAAGCCGTCGACAGCTTAGAGACTCTTAACTATGAATATATTTTGGTTAACTATGAATACTTATGAATTGCTGAATATTGCAGACTTTTTAGTTACTCAATTTCTACTTTGAATATTAAGCACTTGAGTATTCAATTAATTGCATTTTCTTTATATTCCCTCACTGCTGCTGTGAGTGATCAACTCCTGAAGTTAGAGTATCCAAATGTTACGCTGGCAGAGTCATCGTTTATTGTCTTATGTGATATGTTTAGCTTAATTGTTGCTACGTGTACATTGAAGAAGAAAAAACTTTTCTAACTTGAAGGTAATTGTTGCTTATTTGCCTGTCTGTCTCGATGTCTCTCTGTCTGTCTTTCTGTCTGTCTCTCTGTCTGTCCGCATGGCCATTGCGCGAGTATAATGTCAATTACTTGTGATTTACGACAGTTTAATGACAGACGCTGGCTGACTTTGTCTTGGACTTTTAGAAGCACTGCTAACAATTTACATGATGTGAGTTTAGCATGTGAATGATGAATGCGATAAGTTCTTGCTGCCCAGTGTTGCATGTAATTGGCTCATAAAACTTTTCCAAGCTTTTCATTTTTATTCTTTCGTTCTGAGTTACTGTACAATATATATATGCATATGCATTCGATGGACCGCCCCCAACTTGGGTCATAAAATGTCAACAAGTTTCCAGATGTCCCATACCACAGTGCGATGATTGTACAGCTTGTAAGATGTGGCAAGAAAACAAGAGAAGTAAAAGAGTTATTTTTAAGTTTGAAAACGCTTTGCCATTTGCTTATGCAGAGGACCAGCTGCACAGGTGTGTTGCCTTCTTTTCCAATCACGCTAAATAACAATTAACCATATGTGGTAAATGTTATTTATACTTCTTTTATTCTACTTCGATTTATGCAAAGCATTTGGCAAACGACTTTTTATTTGAGGGAATGCCAAATGTTGCGTTGAGTCAGCGATTGAAGGTGACAATGGGTTAGTTAATTAGCTTGAATTTGGGGTATATATACTGAGAGAGATAACTAAAAGCTAAGAAAACTCATTAACTGAAGCTTAAATAGTTAAAAAATACAACAAAAATTAAAATTTCAATTAGATTAATCTCAAATCTGAATTCAAAAACTCTTAGAAATATCTCGCAAGCAGCTCTTGCTTGTTTCTTCATTTTAGAGGCAAGTTCTCTCATTTTTGCCCATTGTTAACCTATTTCTTTTGAGTCACCGCACTAATAATTCAACAGGTTCTGCTTTCAAAAATTCTGACTGTTGTTTTTGGCTCTAAGCAGCAACTGGAACCTGACCATTTAAACCGACCACCAAGCGACTACCGAAAGGGAAACGAACTCATTGAAATTCTTGACAAGCTACGCACGCGAATTGGGTAAAATAATAAAAGAAACACAATAAGAAGAAATAGAAATAGAAATAGAATAAAATGAGAACAGAAACAGAGTGTTCACATGTTGAGGCTTAGGGGTGATCTCTTGTGCGGGGTTACCAGCTTTTCCGAACTGTCAATATGTCACCTGCTGCGAGAGTCGGAAGATTTCTAAGCTCTTATCGGCTTGTCAAAGTTCAAAGTTGAAGTGCCGGAAAATTCGCTAAACTAATAAGCCAGGCACAACACATGAGACTTGGAGACACTGTGCACAGTGGGTGAGGAGCAATAAAGCTGCGTATTGTGGCTAATGCATAAAAGTTTTAATTAGAAGAGAAATAATATGAGCTTATGCATGAATATGTAAAGTTTTTCCTCTGTTTAACTGCTGCTCGGAAAGAAAACAATGGCAGAGCAGCAGCAGCAGCGGCTCCGTTAAGCCAAACAAAAGCCCGGCTCAATGACAGCAGCGAGGGCTGCGTCAGCAGCGGGCGCTGCGGGGGCTGCGACGGCAGCGGCCATAGAAAAGTATCTTTTGCGCTGAGCTGTGTATCTGTGAAATTGCAAACGGGCGAATGGCAAACAATAACTTGACACATATTGGAGCACCCGGAGTATTTATCATACAGGAAGCACTCGTCGTCAAGTGCATTACACTTGCAGCGTGCCAAAGCAGGCAGCTTCTGTCACACAGTGCAGCAAGTTGAATGAACCAAACGCCATTTCCCCAACATTCTCGAACTCCATTTTGGAGCCGATTGGGACTGGGACAGCAACTGCATGTTGACTCACAACTACCAGTACGAGTACAAATAGTATTCATTCGGCAAAATATCTAAAGTCAATACTCCAACACCACAACGACTCGCTGATAAACTGTCGGACGGACTGTCAATCTCTCTCGCTGTGCATTATGCATTATGCATTATGCAGCCACTTCGTATTGAAATTTTTATCTGTTGTCGGTACTTATGAAAGAATTTACGATTGTTGTGTCTGTGTGTGTGTGTGTGTGTGTGTTGCAAGTTGTGCAAGTGTGCTTGCAACATTGTCGCTGCTATCAATTATGGCACTCAGACAGCGAAGTCAGTGGGTCAGTGGAGCAGTCAACTGATTAGAGTTAGATAAGTTAAAACTTCTACAAACTAGATAGAAGAAGAATGAATGGAAATGTGATTGAAATTGTATTTAAAAGTTGAAAACTTATTGCCCAATACGTGTGTCTTGTATTTCAACATTTAATTTGAGAGAAGCCAACAAGATGTGAGCCAAGTCAGTGAACTTTGAACCTAGTGACACGACAGATGACCGCAACACAAGCTCTTGCATAAGAATCTAACATTCGCTACGCCTCCAACCGACTTTTATTAATTATTATAAATTGCTTTGGAGTTTTTCTGGTTTTTTTTTTCATCTTCTTCAATTTTGTGGGTGTCCAAAAAGTTGCTGAAAGTTGAACTCACCTTTAGACAGGGATGCTTCCTGCGCAACTGCCGCAATGTCTGCAATAGTAGAGAAACAAATGTTAGATAGACTTAAGTTGTATATATTTATATGAAATAAGCAGACAATTGCAAGACTCTTAAACTTAATCAGCGTCGTAAATGAAAGACAACATCAACTCGTAACCAGAAACCATTACAACTCATTACAAGCGTCGTATGAGCAGTATAATAAACCCGACTAACTGCCTGTCTATGCGGCAAAGTAGCTATTCTAAACGAACAAGCCACAAAGAACACACAGAACTTGTTAACTGTAACGCAGGCAATCAACAGAAATGCATAAATTAATAAGAGATATGATAATATGAAATGTTATCGACTGTGACTACCAACAACCAACAACCAACAACCAACAACCTATAACCAACAACCATAACAACAGCAATGACGTTGACAATGATGACGATGGCCCTGTAATGAGTGAGACAAAACATGGCATGATAGCCTCGGTTAGTTGGGGGTGTGTGCACAACATGATACACTGCTGGAACGAGCCAAAGGAGAGCTCAGGTCTCTGTCCCTCAGCTAATTTCATGCTTAGTTGCGTAGTATCTTTTTATAATTGATTGTCCATAGAGTACATGCAATAGAGCAGGTAACGTGACAGGGGGACTGACAACACGCTGAAAGGACTCTGCACTCAAGCAATAATGCAATAATGCAATAATGCAATAATAATAAGAATCAACAAAGCGGAAATACGCACTGCGGTACCAACAAAGTTTTGTCAACTTTTAAACTTATCAAGGGAGACAATTTATATTCTTTGAATTACTTTAAAGATTGCAAGTTTCAGGCAAAGTAAATGGCTATGTTCTCCATATATTCCTTCTACTTAAGCTTCATTTATTACCCCCTTAGTAAACACACAGATACTCTGTTAGTTTGCAGTAAAAACTATTAGTTAAAGCTTATTTAATTGTTATTGATCTTGCGCACTCAACTCTACCTAATGATGAAAATTTGTGAATAGTTCATCAATGTCCCGCCGCATTAATTCACAATTGTTACAACAAATTGCCAATAAACATTCTGTCTGCCATCAATTGTTTGTTATCCTTGCCACAGTTCATTGACTCCTTAGCTTGCACAATGATATGGAAGAGGTTTCCCCGATTTCCCAGCAGAGACACGCACTCTGTGTATTTACTTAATAAATACGAATTTGCACAATAAAGCAGAAAACAACGCATAAATAAATAATCCAAAGTGATTCTTGTTGTTATGCTTTCTGCTGAGTTAACGATGAGCAAACAAAGCAAAGGATTCGTTGCAAATACAAA
Source organism: Drosophila macrospina (assembly GCA_035042075.1). Taxonomy (NCBI): domain Eukaryota; kingdom Metazoa; phylum Arthropoda; class Insecta; order Diptera; family Drosophilidae; genus Drosophila; species Drosophila macrospina. The sequence continues at coordinate 4,332,984 of JAWNLW010000267.1, read as the reverse complement.
ACACAAATATGAAGTGCAAACTTTGATTTGAAATATGTAGAAGCATGAATATGACGCCGATCTTTCAGGCTTAAGTTCAGTGGTTTTGATGGATGTGCGAGCTGAGTTCTGTTTAATCCCTAGTCTTGTCTGTCTGTCACTCTCTGGTATCGCAACACACACACACACACACCCATTCCACTTAAAAGCCGCAGCGTCTGATGTTCTGATGAGCTCAACTTAACGCTTACCTTGACCCAGCCCAACCCAACTGAACACAACCCAACCCAAGCCAAGCCAAGCCACATAACATAGCAATACTCAATCTAAGCTCAGCTTAGCTTGTAGCTCACTCAGCCAAGTTCTCCTCATCCACAACTCAAAGCTAGCACTCGCAATAACCCTTGAGGCACTTTTAACGAGTTCCGAGCTCGATGGATCGACCCCCTCCTCGCTGGACTCCTGCCAAAGTGTAACTAATATGCAAGGTTAGACGGGCATAATGGGTAATGGGAGTACACAGAACCGATGTGCTGCTCTTTGATTAATGAATGCCGCTACTGTTTGATACACTAGGTAGGCAGAGAGTACAGGGCAGAAGCAGACAGAGCAGGAGGAGAAGGAGGAGAGGGCATTAAAATGTATGCACGCTTTGTTCGCATTGAAAGACCAAACCCAATCACGAAGAAGAACCAGAAATTCAGAATAGAACTTCAGGCAAAACCAAATTTCTTTCCAAGCGTAGCGAACTTTCAGTTAATCAACTTTATGTGGCCGTCATCGGACATTAGTTGAGTCAGCTCAGTTCCAATGCTCCGCGTATCATTTGTCTTCTGGTTGAATAGTTGATAGTTAATAGTTAATAGTTAATAGTTAATAGTTAAGTTAAGAACGCAACAGGGGTTCTACTACAGCTGGTAAGGGGTCTAATTAGCGACAATCATTATTCATCTTTTGCTGAGTAACATGTACATGTGTTGTATGTGACTTTTGCCAGTGATTAGCCCGCTTCAAGGCCAGGCCAAGAAATTAAGTGACATGGCAAAGCAGCTGACCAGTTTTGTATCTCACAAATAACAAAACTATCATTGCGAAATGCAGTGTTTGTATCTTTTGTTGTTATAAATTAAGCATAATATTTAAATAAACTATCAAACTAGAACAAATTGCTCAAACGTGGTATCAGTTGCCAGAAACACAGTAGCCTTCTTGGCCTACGCGAGTTGTCAGCTTTTGTAGCCGCATTGTTGCACAAAAGTTGAACATGATAATAAATTTATGGAAACATTTGCAGAGAGGGAGAGGCGTGCTAGCTCTGCCACTGGTATGTGTGTCATGTGAGCTTGGTGTGTGTGTGCGAGTGTGTGTGTGTGAGGGTGTGTGAGGGTGTGGTGTGTGTGTGTGGGTTGTAAACAAGTTAAGTTGAGCAATCCAAGCAAGAAGATGTTGCCATTGTGTTGTATCGCCTCTTACAATAAAGAATAAAATCGTTACAGTGTTGGGAAACACACAAAAGACAACAAGTTAACAATTGAGCGATCTGTTGAGATTGTTTTGAGTGTTAAAAGTGATATACTATATAAAAGTAAATATAAAAGTGATGTTTACTATCGATGGGATGAAATGGAAAAACAATTATATAGAGAACGTGAAATAGAATTTGGATAAGTCGTAGCTCACTGATATACATATGCTTCCTTTAGCCAGTCACTGCTCTGATACTGAGTAATGACTTACTGAGCCAAGAGTTCTCCTCTTTAATAGAGCAGATACATCAACTCATGTCTCTGTTCGCAAACTCTGTCTTGAATAATAATAATATTCATTAACATTCAATTAAATGTTAAAACACTTATAGAGAGAACTTGAATGAGAACAAGGATTAGGAATACCATACTTATTCCATCTATTGCCAGTCACTCCTCTGACTCTGAGTACCGACTGAGCAAAGAATTCTGAGCTCCTGTAGAAGAAGCAAGAGTTCTTCTCTCTAATAAGGGAGATAGACTAACTCATGAATCTGTTCTCTCTTGAATAATAATAATACTCATTAACATTCAATCAAATGTTAAAACACTTATAGAGAGAACGTGAATTAGAACAAGGATTAGGAATACTGACTGACTGACTGAGGAAAGACTTCAGAGCTCCTGTAGAAGAAGCAAGAGTTCTCCTCTCTTTTAAGAGAGATAGACTAACTCATGAATCTGTTCTCTCTGTTCTCGCTAGCATAATTATAATATTCATTGACAATTAATTTCCGCACATCTCTTAGTATATCCAAATATATATTATATCCAAGATAATGAAATATCTGGCGTTGCTCTATAAAGACGAGACGTCTTGGCTATTCATTTGCATTGCAGCGAGATGCATTTTTTTCAATGTTGATCACACTTTGTAAATGCAAATGCAAATGCAAAAGCCATGAGAGCACTTTGTTGTTGTTATTGTTGTTGTTGTTATTGTTGTTGTTGTTGTTAGGCAAGTGCTTAATATGCAAAGTATGGTATATTGTAGCCACGACAAGTTGTGCTGTCATTTTGCGTGATTGCTCAGGCGACAGAAAGCCGTGGTGAACAAAAGAAATGAGTTATGGATTGCAATTGTGTGTGTATGTGTGTGTATGTGTGTGTGTGAATGTGTGTATATTGCCTGTGTGTGTGTCTGTGGGTGTCTTGTTACAATCTGTGATAAATCTTGGTCAAAGTATTAGCCACAGGCATTTACGGAAGTTGTTGCCCAACCAGTTACCCAGATAAGCGATTCGGTCTGCTCTAATGGTCGCTGATTGCGATAACTACACGACTATCAAATCGAAAGCCTTATCGATAAATTCGATAATTTTAATTGCACCCCTAACAGCACTAAATATGCATTCGTGTCCCCATTGCATTCATCAGTCTGTTTGTTGTAAAACGATATCTCTTCTATGAAATTTAGTTTGTGAAGATCGCAAACAATTGAAGAATTTGTTTTCTATTCTAGAATATCTAGTATTTTAGTTATATAAATAATCAATTCTGTATATATATTTGTTATATAATTTATTAATTGTTCAAATGTTATATCAGTTACAGTTTGCACTTCATTTCATCCAAACTTCTACACATTTCTCACATTATATTATTGCAAGTGTTCTCCTATTATTCTACTCTATTGTCAGGTTGCCTTATTAGTTGACTGACTTCCTCTGCAAGATTTGTTGCTATTTCTATATAATATTTTCTTATATTATATATAAATAAATAATAAAATAAACTCAAAATGCGTTTCCTTTATATGAGTTGCTTATTTTATTTTATTTTATTTTCTTTTTAGAGCCTTAATTTATATTTGAATTTGTATTTTGAATACATTTCATGTTTACACTTCCCCGATCTTTATCTCAATTTCTCTGTACTTGGCTCTTTCCCCATGTTTCTGCTGTGATTTATTGAACAACAATGTTAAATGTCTTCCTACTTTGCCCACACAAGGTTGACTTTCACGCGACACTCGACTCTGAATGGCTTTGTTTCCTTTTCGAGTTGTCTACTCGTAATACACGTAAATCGAAATCGATTTCAATTTTGCAATATATGTGTAGAAATGTACAAGGTTTAAAGTCTTTGTTAATAAAAATCTTATCGCATTTCACTGCGTTTCCAATGACAATTTCAAATACGCAATTAAAAACCAAAGGCAGTTGATTCACATATATAAATTGAAGAATAAAGAAAACTTAATAATACAAACTACTGCGTATCTTATGCAGTTCAATAATAGATCCTCCCTCTCTCAATCATAATAATTATTTTAAATCGCATTTTCTCGTATATGCAAACAATTCGGTGTGAGTTTTCAATAAACTAATTGTCGCAGCAGCGAATTTCCTTATCAGAGAAATACATTGAAACATTACGATATTTAAAAAGAGTATAAACAATGAATTTGTATAATGGAATTACCATTACGCCTACATAGACGGAACATGTCCGGCGCTATCAATGAGGAAACTGATTTGCTGCAAATAGTGCGACGCATGCAAATCATTGAAATGCGCTGCTAATTAATTACCAGCTCGGATATTCTGGTATTTAAATTAATTAGAATTATAAATGCATAAATGTTAATTTAGCTGAGAATGCAGTAGTCAAACGATATCAGTTTCAGCTCTGTTATAATTCCTATTCCCCCAGTTGTTACGCCTCAAACGCTGCTTAATGTATTGTGTGGGGAATTTTCATAAAAATCGCAATGAAATCTGCTTCAAATATGCGAAACTTTAATGTTCCATTAAATAGGTTCATTGCATTGGTCATAGAATGTTTTGAATGTGTTTAGAACGTTCAATCAACGTTGATTTGAATATTTAATTAAACGTAAAGTTACTCATAACTTACCCAATGCTGCTTAAGTTTCTCTCGTTATGTCCAACTAGTACATAAGGTTTTCTGTAAGATATAGAAAATATAATAAATTTAGAAAATATGTCACTTTATCTCACTTCGATCAATCAATTGTATATCCCTAAGTCTACTTACAAACTGATATACTCGTAATGATCTAGCTGCCGCCCTAGTTTCCTGCTAAGCCCCCTCAACTGCAGGTGACCCAATTTCAGGTACACCCGTTACAGGGACACGGACAGGGAGCTCTTCTTATCGGCAGCTTACAGAACTAAGTACATTAAATATATAATTCACATTGCGTGTATCTAAACTAAATGATAATAAAATAGAATTTCCATTACAAACTAGACAACTTAGTTGTAGCGCCGCCTGTCTTATCGCGTGTGTGTGAAACTATATGTTTGACTGATAAGCGACAGTTAAAGCTACACACACCATACATATGTACTATACGATAGAGACCCCAATCAGTAATTGGGGGCGTGTGAGTCACTTGACAAGCAGATAATGTATGGCAAATGGAAATCAACTGCAACAAAGTGATGGAAAAGCTTGGCTGCTTGACTTTTTGGGCAAGAAGTTAGACAAGTTAGCAATTTCTGCATCAGCTCAATCCACAATCCACTTATTTCAAAGCTTTACAAACTCAGCTCATGAGAGTGCTTCACACATAAATAATTGCTAAGCATTCGTTGGGTTTAAACAACAAATCAAATTGATATTAAAAAGCATAAATTACGCATTGCAATGAGCTGAAGACAGGCGATAACTCAATGACTTAACTGCCGCTCCTCTCAACATGAGTAAAAGCTACAGAAAGCAGAAAAATCGAAAGTGGCGACTGCACAAATCTGAGGATTATATCGGGTGTGTTGGGAGGTGTGTGTGTGTGTGTTGTGGATCACGTCGCTCAGATATTTATTTAAATATGCAATTTGCATGCATGTGCAATTTGTCAATTGTATTCACTGCAAATGGAAATAAAGAAGCGATTTCCTTGTTGTATTTAAAACGCCAAGAAGCTAAGAAATAAAGTCTGGAATATTTAATTTATTGCTGCTGCAATTGTTGTTGATATTTTTAAATGTATACAAACAATCATTTTGTTAAATAAATAAGAAAATCTTCACAGCATTCACGACAACAATTAATAGAAATAATAAAAGCAACAAGTGGCAACAAAAAAAATCAAAATAGACCAAGAAATAAAATAAACTGTTGAAAGCGCGCAAAATCTGTATGTGGCAAATTGAAAAGCTCGTAGGAAATCAACAAGTGAAAGCGCCAAAAATAATATAAACTCGTGTCTATCTATTGCTCAGCTGTTGGCCATAAAGCAGCTATTTCGCCTAATTTATGTTACATCTATAAATACTTTATATTGCAACTCAAAATAGGCAGCAGTCGCCACAATAGATATATATATAAATAGGTGTAGTTTGAATAATTGCGACAGTCCAAGATCGTAATGTAACGGGGGAAGTTTGCAATGAATGAAAACTGAAGAGAGAGCAGATAAAAGAGTTCTAAAGAGAGAACTGAAAAGATACAAGCAACTCACTTTAACTATTTGGCCAACTCAATAGTTAACAGTAAAGATTGCGCATACGGAGCGGAGCTTGCTTTGCAGTGATTGCATTCAAATACACTCGTATCCTGTAAGCCACGTTTTGAAAGCAACTCGTGTGCAGCTGCTAATTTAGCAGCAATAACAACAACAACAACAGCAACAACAACAAGAGAAATATGATTAACCGCAACTGCAGCAGCCCCCAAAAAGATACAAACTGCAATGTGGCAATCTGCGCTTGCTGCAACTGCAACAGCGCCGTTGCAGCCAAAACGTTGCATGATTTTTCGACTCATAATGAAACCGAAAGCAGGCAACAGCAGTTGGCGTAAATTAACGTTAAAAAAAAGCACAGCAAAACTGTTTAGATTGCCGACTTAAGAGGCAAGAGGGAAGGAGAGAAGTAGTGACAACCATTTAACAATTTTTGTTTTATTTTTGCATCCAGTTGGTTGTGCACACCCCAATAGTTTACACAGTAGTCGGCAAATCAGCACGGATCTCTCATAGCCCAGCCCCGCAGCCATTTGATTGGGAACTTGTAACACAGTCATTATGAACTGGACAACAGCAAACTGTTGGCCTTGCTGCTTTGAGGCCAGGTGATTCTGGTTGTTTACACAGTTTGCCATAATTTATCCCCCCAACTACATAAGTAAATCGCTTTAATTTGACTTGTGAAAGCAAAGAGGGAGTATTAGTGTCATAGTTTCATTATTATTTAAATATAAAACGCTTACGAATTGAGCTTAAGATTACTAAATTCAACTACAGAAATTTATTTTAATGTTAAATTTAGTGTCAGCGATATTTTCTCTATATTACTCTATAAACACAAATAAATCATATATATGTGGCTTGGTAGCTCCCAGAGAATGACAACTACCCTAGACAAGAGCGAATTAGCGAAGACAACGAGCAGTTAAAGGGCGAATTCACCCGCAGGCGAATTCGCAAGCACAAGAGAGAGCAGAGAGTAGATCTGCGTGAGAGAGGCCGAACAGGAGTGGGGGAGTTCGGCCTTTGACGAGAACGATAGCGACAAGAACCACTGAAACAACGAAAGACGCGAAACTTGATTTTATTATATTATTACAATTAGTTATATATTTTTATTCAGTAAATAAACCCCACATATATTTTTAAACGTTTAAAAATGTCATTTTTAAATATAAGTAAACTTATTTGCAATGCTGAGTATTTGTCAGTCTATCAGAAATTGCAGTAGCAGCTTATTCTAGTATTTTTTTGATTTATTTTGGACGACTTAAGCACGTGCCAAACTGTTTATGTTTAGCTCTAAAATAATTAAAGTTATTGTTTGAAAATATTGTATAACTTTCCCATTGCAAAAGTGGAATCTCCAGAGCATTAAATGCACAACTAAAATTAACACTTTTTACACAAATATATTTGGAAGTTTGAGCTGTGAAGACAGACTGAAATAGTTGTGAATAGATATGAAATGTTATCGTACGCTTGAAGTGAGTTTCTTGTAATTATTTTGTAGACTGCATTTCTTTTGGCCGGGGATCGCGAGTACGCCTACTTTGAACAGCATTTATTATGTGGGCAATCGAATAATGGCTGCGATTCGACTCTAAATTACTTTTTACTTAACTGCAGGTACGTAGTGCAGTGTGGGGGGGACAGAGGAGTGTAGGATATATCTCATTGCATGTTGTGTGTTGTGTGTTTGTGGCACGCTTCGTTGACTTCCCCTGCGTTTATCGAATCGCTCAGCTTGAACTGAATGCATTGAGCATTGAGTGTCTGATTGAATTGAAGGTAGGCAAAGAGCAGGCGATACGTTTAAGACCGATTTCAGTGGATACTCTTGTACAGTAACTAACACACACACACACACACACACACACACACTTGCAGACCTGTAGATACATATTTTAGACGCATTACTTTGGCATCTGTAGGCGTTGTTTGTCTGTTCGCTGGGCTTTTGAGTGTCAAGAACTTGTCTTGGCCATAAAAGAGAAACTGCCAGATATGAGCAGCAAATGCACCAACAACTTCCAACTACCAATTGCCAATTGCCAACAATTTGATTGTAGTTGTTGCTAAAGTTCAACCAGTTTCTTGAGCCAGCCAGCCAGCTGGAGACAGACTTTTATGGTAGCTTGCAGACATCAGCAATACTAAGAAAATGCTGTCAATGTGCAGGTTAAAGTCATGGTTATACCTAGGCCACGGCTTGCCACATCAATTTAAGGGCAAGTCTACATTCAATTCAAAATGGGAGACAGTCTAAAGATAAAGAGATATTCGATCTACTAAAAGTTTAATATTACTAAATATTTCTAAATAGACTTTGCTTAGAATAATTAGTAATATATTGAAATCATATTGGCTTAAATACGATGACCTGCTTAACAAAGCATAAAAGAGTCAATAAACCCTTTAACATCATAATCAAAACAGAAAAGCAAACGAGTCAAAACAAGTTTAATAAATGTTTAAGGCTCTTTCTGTTCTCCACTCCAAATACGCGGACGCAGTGAAGCATTGCGAGGCGAGAAAATGCTGAAAAATGGCGTAAACTAAAAATGAAATAAAAAAAAAACAAACGTTAAAGTACAAAATCAAGAGTCTAGAATAGCTGGCGAAAAGCCTAACAAAGAGGGGCAGTTGAGATACACACACACACACACACACACACACACACACACACACATAAGTAAAGTAAGTACAGATAAGTACCTACGACAAAGCAAGACGAGTCGACAATGCGCCTATGAACCTGGCAACCGGTTCTCTCACTCGCCTCTGGAGTACACAGCCAAATAGCAAAACTTGAGCTTGAGTATCTATAAAGCAAACAGGCGACAGCAGCAACAACAGCAACAACAGCAACTACAACAGCATCGACCGCTGCAAAGGGCAATAGATGTAGATACTTGTGTGGAAAATCGAGTTTTAGAAGCTGCTGGCCAAGCCAAAGAGCACAGGTAGATGCACTCCAGCTTTTGGGCCAGGGAGTAGCCAATGCTCAAGTCCAGACCAAAGCAGAAATAAAGGCATGCACTGAAAACAAATGATTGTTGAATATCGGAGGAATGAGCAGTCAAATTAGAGCGAATTTTAAATATAATATAATTTTTTTAATTTAATATGTTTAAGGCAAAAGAGATGCCTCAATCTTAACTTTCTTTATCAACAGTCTACAAATGAAATTAAACAAGACAAAAAAAGTAATTTAATAAAGTAAAAAGTAAAAGTAATTAATATTTGAAATGTCGAAGGAATGAGCAGTCAAATTATAGATATTTTCAAATACAATATAATTTGTTTAATTTAATTTGTTTAAGACAAAAGAGATGCCTCAATCTTAACTTTCTTTATCAACAGTCTATAAATGAAATTAAACAAGACAAAAAAAGTAATTTAATAAAGTAAAAAGTAAAAGTAATTAATATTTGAAATGTCGAAGGAATGAGCAGTCAAATTATAGATATTTTCAAATACAATATAATTTGTTTAATTTAATTTGTTTAAGACAAAAGAGATGCCTCAATCTTAACTTTCTTTATCAACAGTCTATAAATGAAATTAAACAAGACAAAAAAAGTAATTTAATAAAGTAAAAAGTAAAAGTAATTAATATTTGAAATATCGAAGGAATGAGCAGTCAAATTAGAGCGAATTTGAAATACAAATAATATAATAATTTGTTTAATTTAATATGTTTAAGACAAAAGATATGCCTCAATCTTAACTTTCTATATCAACAGTCTAAAAATGAAATTAAACAAGACAAAAAAAGTAATTTAATAAAGTAAAAAGTAAAAGTAATTAATATTTAATAATATTAATATAATTTAATTAATGCCCATAGTTATAAGCCAGCCACATCTGAGATATCTTTAAGTAATTCTCATTTCTGAATTATCAGTTATTTTGCGCAGTGTAAGGCAATAACAATAAGTGCTTGTTTCAAGCCTTTTTGGTCAATGGACTGAGTTCAACAGCAGTTGCCGAAGAGCCCGCAGATGGGGAGACGTCGTCTCCATCGTCGTCTCCAGCGCCTCCATCGTCGTCTCCAGCGCCTCCATCGTCATCGTCATCGTCGTCATTATCATCATTCATTTTTCATGGCTGAGTGCCTACCATGCAGTTAGCTCTGATTGTTTACAGCTGCCGTCGGCTTGAAACTGGTTTTTGGCCAGACCCGGCTGCGCAGCCAGTCTAAAGACTCGCCCCAAAGGCTTCGCACAGCTGTTGGCCAGGTCCAGAAATTTAATATGCTCCACGCAGGATGCAGACACCCAACCAACAGGGACAGACACGCACTCGAATTGCTGGCTGCCGGGCTGAGCCACTGGAGCTACAGTTGCCAGCAGACAGGAGCAGCGGCTGCGGTTTGACCTAAAACTTTTTAAAGACAACGCCGTCGCCATTCCGCCACATCCGTCCCACGTCCCTCAACCCACGTCTCACGTCGCTTATGAAAATGCTAAAATCTCAAGCTGCCCCAAAGCTTTGTTAGTCCGACTCTTGTCCCGTCAAGTTGCGTCTCTGTTTGATTTGAGATTCTGTCCTAGATACCCTACAAAAGAGGAGTTTCTACGGTTAAATATTTTCCTATCTACTGATAGTTGGAACTGAAATTCCATCTTATTGACTCGATGTCCATTCAAGTCACTCGACACTAACTTTGCAAGGGTATTCAAACTTCGTTCTCTTGTGTATTTTATTTTGATTTCATTTATATTTCGCTGCTTTGGCGTTGGTGCAACTCATTATTCTGCGGCTGAAGAAGTTTGTTCTCTGTTGCCGCGTTGAAGTGCATAAATAACTTTTTCTTTAAACGGTAAACGATATACATACGTGGCTGGCTTTGGCATAATCTCTGGGGCATTAATATATGCCTCTCTATATGTACCAGTGACTGTTGGCTTAGTCAGATTTCAACGGGTTTTGCTCGTGGGTGAAGTGGAAGTTGAGAGTTGAGAGCTGACGATTTCAGTTAGCGATTGCTGTGGGTCAGCAGAACAGGGTAAGAGCTAACGGGTCTCCACATCAATCTTGTCCTTTAAGGAAATGTACATAAGTGTATATATGTACAGCTTGTTAGTTAATTTATTGCATAGCTGACATAGAAGGTCTTTAGTTATTAAATATTAATGTCAATTAATCTCAATTAGCTAACATTTAAATCTGAAGCCTACGCTCTAAACTTTAATTATTGTTTATGTTTATTTATTTATAGATAATTACAGTATTTTCAGCATTTTGTTGAATCATTAAGAATACACATGCAGAAGAGACTTTAAAAATGTGCTAGGAAAACAAGTTTGTTGGGGAAAACGTCTTATAAGAAACGAACTATAATCTCTAATTTAATTTTATATATTTCAAGACACAAGTTCATTAATAATTGTAGCTTGTTTAAAGTGTTCTTCTAAGTTTAGTAATTTATATATAAGAGTTATTGAATTTGACTTTGTCAGTATTAAGAATATTTAAAAATAAAGCATAAATAATTGTTAATTTAAACTAAAGGTCTTTGTGTATTTATTTTCCACATTTCATTTTCAGGGATTTTCAATCCAAAGCGCAAAATCCCAAAGGGCAATGTCAGCTGGCCCAAGTTCAGTGTTAAAGCGCCTTACACAACTTGGCAACAGAAAACAGAAAATGCCTAATAGAAAAATGGAGAAAAAAAGCAAACAATTATTGAAAACAAAACCTAATGCTGCCAAAGCTGGTGCTACCCACCCAATACCCAACAATAATAATGTGCGACGACTAATTAAGTTTTGTCGCCAACGTCAGCAGCAGAGCTGCGACTCGTTTAGTCCAAAAACTGCATTGAATAATTCATAATGCAATAAGAATATGAAATACAGACAGAGTATTAAAGGTTTCTTAAGCAACAACTACAAAGTTGCAGAATATTCTAAATAAATCACTTAAGATTTCGATATTTGGTTTACTGATTGTTGAAGTGATTGAAGTGGGATAAATATCATCAGCTTGGCTAAATGCAACTGAAATTCTTCAAATTTATTCAAATTGCAATTGCTGCACCCCGTCTAGACAGTGGCTCAATGACAGCATCCCTGGCAAAGCCGTCAAGGTGTCGATACTCAATGACAGCACTTATAAATAGTGAGATAAGTTGGCTTATTGCAAAAACAACTTGAGTCTAGAAGCATTTAGTAAAAGTGCATGTGATAATTAGAGAGAGAATTACTGAGTCATTGTTCGTCACACACAGAGAGAATGAAAGAGATAGAGAAACAGAGAGAGAGGGAGAGAGAGACAAGAAGCTGATGATTAAAACTTAATTACAGCTCTTCAAATGCTGCGATTTCACTTTTCATTATTATTACTTTTGTTGTACGATTGCCTTATAGACTTGACCCAGTTTTGTGCAAGTAGTCAACTTGTTGAAGAACGACTGAGAATCATAATTTGAAAATGAAAATGAATATTTGTTGTTGTTGCTGTTGTTGTTGTTGTTGCTGTTGTTGTTGGTAAGTTACTCATCAGCGCACGCCCTCATGCGTGAGTATCTGACGGATACAAACGTTTGGCAGGTGGTAAACCAGCTGACCAAGACCCAATTTTCACATGACAAAAGGAACATTTTTACCATCTTGAATGTGGCGTATTGAGTGTCGTGTCTGTCGTCATTTCTACTGACACAATAGACACAACACTGAGGCCTCAACGACAATTAAAATGTACAGACAACTAGATGCAGAGTTCCTTCACATCTGAATGACCTTAGAAAACAAGCAACACGCAAATCTTTGGACATCTACGCCCACTGGCTGACAAAGTGCGACAAGTGCTGAAACCACCCACGAAACTGGGAAAGTTTTATTTATGCCGAAGGTCTGGCAAAAACTCACTTGACTTGACAGCTGGCTGACAAACCCGTAATACCCGCAAATACCGTTGCCATATCATAACGAATATCGAATTGTTTCAGAGTCTACAAAGACTGCATTTGCGTTGGGTGGGCGTTCTTGTCTTTTAGCTGAACTTCAAGCTTTGCATATGATAATTGTATCTTTTTCCGCTTACTATTTGTTAATTAAACAATTTTTGGACTGTGCGTGGTTGTCGCGCGACTAATCAATTTCAATTGAAGGTGTCGGCATGCCACTACAGCTAAGTGATCTTCCATTGAAGGCCTACAGACCTAGAGGCCTAGAGGCCTAGTAGCAAAAGAATAGCAGCTGACGTAGGCGCAGTAATTGTGAGAGAACTATGACAGCTAATGGAAGGTTATATGGCATAATGGCCTAGCGACAGTGATGTTATCATTTAAACTAATAAGTTGAACCATTTTAACTCAACGAAAGGCAAAGAGAACGCATGAGAGAGAAATGGAGAGAGTTCGAGTTTAGTCATGAAGTGTTTGCTTTAAATGCAATAAATTGCTCATAGTCATGTGATTAAATTCGTAGTAAAATGTTTCAAGTGCAACAGGAAATGCCATTTTAGTATTTGCTTGTAAATTGCTTAAATGTAAATTACATTAATTCATAGCAATTCTATCAAAAATGCAGTTTTACTGCTGATAACTAAGTTTATAACGAAGCAGACTGACTGCAATTTTATAACTAATAATGTAATTTTATATTTTTCATATTTAAGCTCACAAATCTGCTCAAGAAAGCAAACAATTTAATGAGAATTCTCTAGTTTGGCTTGCCAAACATATTTCACATTGTTTAATGTTCAATGAAAGGTTTGGCAGCTTATCTAGATTTCAATTATATATATATAAATATAAATATATATGTATGTACTTAGCTAATTGCCTAACTTACGCAGTTATCAACATCATTGCGATCAGTTGTAAACGATAAGTAGAAAATTGATAAGCGAACGACCTCGTCGAGAATATCGTATAGAAATTTCGATTAGAAGTGCAATATCAAATTGCTGGCAAAGTGATTACTTCCTATATAGCAGTACAATATGGCTATAAGTTGTCGTTTTGGCCAAGATCGTGAAACCCTCTAACTACACACGCAATCGTATCGAGAGTAGAAACGTTTTGTCTATTGACGACAATAATCGAAAGATTTATGGGCAAGAGATGCCAGCAATTGTGACGCACTACGGAGTCGGAGAGGGGGTGGCAGACGTGCGACGCAAACGTGCTAAATTTAAGAACACTTTAAGCATATACATATATATAAATACATACACACATACACACACACATACATAGATATACGTATGCTTTTACCAATCTATGAAGACTTTGCATTCATCTGCCGAGTGACGCCTGACGTTCGATTACTATTACTGTTTATAGGCCCGCTCAACCCTTTACCCCCTCCCACCTTTCGTTGTGAATACTGAGCGTAGCTCTCTCTCTCTTTAGACCTCTCTCGCTGCCATCGGCAGACCAGTTCCACCTGTTCGGTTAAAGATTCATCCGCCGCTTCGTAGGAAACGCATATTTGTCATCACATTTTTGCGGAAGTTTCGGCTTGTTAGTGTTAAATGCGTAATCTCGTAGGTTATTTCTGGGGTCTTCCCTGATAATCAAATTTCTGTGTCACATTTGGAATTCGCTGGAATTTATTGATAAGGCTATCAAAGAGCCCAACATTTCTGTGTGATTTTTTTTGGCATTCTCATTGAAGAACTTTGATAATTGAGTTCACTTAACGCTCACAATTCTCTTTGATAACATTAAGAGGGGCGGGTGCTACTCACTCTCGTTCTACATCTACTGAAGTCGAACTCAAGCATTGAGTTAGTTTATTTTTGTATTCACGTCAAGATCTTTTCAGAAAGATTAAATGGCAACGACCTACCCAAATATTCCATTGAATGGCTGTCATAAATGGTCGACATAATGTTAGTTAATTTCGCAAGGGAATAAATTATAAATAAAGCTAGTTGAATGTAGAGTTATCTTATGTTTATTATTATTATTTGAATATATGCATAAGTTTAACTACTTTTCTATGGCTACTTTGCTGACCTAACGGAACTTTTGCCACTTGACTCCACTCCATCTCCCTTTGCTCGGGTTATTTCTCAAGTAGTAGAGCTGCCGAAATTTTTTGCACATCATAAAAATTGCGCAAATAGCAGCAAAATAAATACTTATAGTAATAACATTTGAAGTCCGTTAGGAAGCGGAGAAGTCAAGGGGCCCAAGTGGGTTAAATTTTTTATATGATACTTAAGCGAGACCACAAAAACCAAACAAGAAAACTACACACACACACATGCACACACATACAAATCACACCTGAGGGCATACAAATTGTGTCACTGTGAGTGCCTTGCAGTGTCGAAAATTCATTAGAATTTCTAAACAGAACTGAGCATTTCATTTCGTGCATTTGCATAAGTTTATGAGTTTCATGGCATAAACAATGTGAGAGAGAATTTCAGTTTCATTATGTTTATTATTATTATTATTATTTCTGTTTTGCTTATATGCTAAGTAGGAAAAAACAGGGTATAAACAGCATAGTTATTCCAGAGTTTACAGTTCATAAGCCCTGCAACAGTAGTTAGACAGCTAATACCTTCTGGCTTTAGTTCGAGTGAAATAGAAAGCTTAACTAAATCCGAATTCAAAAACGTGTTGCAAATTGATAACCAAAAAAAATAAATAAATAAAAAAATGAGCAAAAGATTATAAATAATACAACAATACAAGTCAGACAACAAACAAAGCGTTGATTAGCCAGTAGGTAGCCAAAGGGGGTCTACAACAACTAAAACTACAACAACTAAAAGAACCAACAACAAGAAAGAAACGTTATTTGTGGGATTATGAAAATGTATTACGTCTCCGGGATGCTCTTTAGCTTTGGTCAGAAGAGCAATACGTATTCAGTCTTCATTTAAATTTTGACTAAATATACAAGTAAACAATAATAACTGAAGCTAGCAATTTAAGAAGAATCTTCTTGAGAAGAATTAAAATATAGTTCAATAGGAATGTATTTAAATTCGACTGAATAAATTATATGATAAACCAAACAGATTGCTTTCCAAATTTATACTTGATCAAGAATAAGTTCCACCTTCCCCAACTTTAATACTTACTACTTTCAATATTAATATATATATATATAAATCTATATTATTATTTTATTCCATATTTGCAACAATTCTTCAATTCCTCTTAAACATTTAGTACATATTTGCCAACAAAGTAGAGCTACTTTTTGCAAGAGTATTAAAAAACTGTTTAATTTGCAAAAATTTCAATGAAGCTACATTTTGTATCTGCATAACTAAGAGCATCTGAGCTAAAGTGTATGTGAGCAGCTATCTACAAGAGTGCTGTGCATGTGTGTGTGTGTGTTTGTGTGTGTGTGTGTGTGGCAAGACTGAGCTGTTGTTGGATGTTTCGCTTATCGTTTCTCAGCTGACTTAAATCTCCAATAGCCTCCGCATCTCTTCCCCCTTTCGCACACGAGGCTGCTCATTAGTGACCTGGCGAACGACATTGACAGCGATATCGATAAGTTTATAAATTGATTGTTAGTTCTTTTGATTGGATTTGATTTGATGTATTTGTTCCTTTTGCACACGTGAAAAAGTTTCACCTGGCGCTTCTACCTCTGTGGCTTAATTTGATTGTTCTTTAATATTGAACAATTGTTTAATTTAACTCTTTCGAATTTATTATTGTTAAATTAAATTATAAATAATCTGAAATCAGTCACTAAGAAACACCGTTATCTACAAGCATTAATATATAAATACAATCATTAATAATTGTTTATTATTGTACTACATATATTTCATATATCACCTTGTCTCCCTTATCTGCAGTGGCGCTACGAAATTTGTTTATAAACAAATCGGCAAATCAACAAAAATCATAAATAAATACAAAATGTATATAGATTTATATATAGAAGCGGGTGTGGGGGCAGCGGAATTACAGTTTAAATGAATGAGAGCTCAACAAACATTCAACGTGATATAATACGTAATAAAACAATAAAAAATTGTATATTATTTATTTCAAGTGTCATCGTACCCTACAATAAATATACATATAAACAATTAATTGATGTTGTAATTAAAATCAGCTGAGATGATTTTTAAGATTTATGACGTTTAATTTCGTTATATTTGCCTTAGCAATAAATATACACAACAATAATTATTATCAAATTACATATTATTATTAAGCAAGCTAATATTGTTATTGTTTTCAGTAGATTTTTATGAAATCCTAGACTAGATTTTCCCCTGAACTTCTTTTCTAAGCTCGCTTTCTGCTTTATTCATTGCTTATTTGTTTTCCTTTTTCGCTTTGACACTTTTTCATTTATCTTTCCCTTTCGCTCGCAACTTCAATTGAAAGAGCTTTGAATATAGTATGTCCTGCACAAAGTTACACACACACTCACGCTCACACTCATACAAACATATATGCACGTTGTTTTGGGATGCTGCATAACTCTCCCAATTGTGTGCTCTCTTTATTTCGCTCCCTATGACAAACTTCCGCTCTCTGAGCGCTAAGAGTGACTAAAAAAAATGTATTTGCATTATTTTTGTTTGGTGGATGCATGCAGACGAATGATTACAGTATTTAACTGTTTGTTTGAATGCGAATATATGTACTTGTGTGTATTTGTGTGTCTACACCTTCCATTCACTCGCACCCATAAAGCTCGACATAAATAACAATGTGAATGCATTTGTTCACACTTCTACTCGTACCTTATTATTATTATTTTGTTGATGCTGCGAGTTATTGTTGTTTGCTGAATTTAAATTGAAATCGCTCGAAATTATTGTATATGAACACTAAAGGAACACTTTTAATATTTACTGTTAAACTATTAAACACTTTTGTAATTAATACAAATTATTAATTTCTTTCCGTTATAATTTTGATAAATATTTTTTTTTCTTTTGCTTAGATTAATTTTTATTGCTTGCTTTTTTAGCGTTTGATTCAAAAAATTTTTTGCGCGTTGTTGCGGTGTATTTCTTTTACCGTTGTAATTTCTTGAAAAAGTTTCACTTTCAAATTTTTACAGATTTCTATTTAAATTGCATTCGAATAATTTGTTACCGCGTTATATTGAACCGTTCTGAAAATCTGCGACTGCAGTCTTTCGGATGTTGCTGCTGCCGCTTCTCTCACAATTGAATTCAACAATGCGTCAAACGAACGAACGAACGAGTACTAAACAAATGAAAACCTTTGGACAAATTGAAAGTAAATTTCAAGTTTCCGCTCCACACAACCGCACAGCGCGAACAAATTTTCTGAACTGAAATCCAATAAGAGTCTGGCAGCAGTCAACGCGGCAGAGGCAACGGCAGCGGCAGCACAAGCAGCTGCAAGCAACGGACAAAGGCAAAAGAAAACAAGTAGAAACAATATATGAAAAGAACACGACTACGAGCACACTCTGCACAGCATTATTGTTGTCGTTCCAAAATTCAAAGAGTGGAATATTTTTATAAATAAATAAATATAAATTTATTAAATGGAGTCTTCATATCTATGAGACTTGTATAATACGTATGAAATATTGGATCTGTTGTTATGTTTATTATACAAAACCAAATTTCAATTCCTTCTATAACAGAGTATAGCCAAAAAGGCCAGCGCATGAAACAACATCACTGAAAAGTACAGCTCACGAAAGCAGGAGCACCAACAGTAGTACCCAGACACTGCAAACACAGTGATGGAGCCAGAGCTATACTGTGAGAGAGTGCGAGAGCGCGTGAGAGCAATAACAGCAATGCAGCAACAATAAGGCAACGCAAAACAAAAGTAAACACAACGAAAAGCCAGCACAACATAATTGAATGAGAGCGACAAACCAAAAAACAACATGGTGTGAGAGAGAAAGAGAGAGTGAATGATAAAAAGGTAGGGAGAGCGAAGCAAAGACATGCGTGTGGTGAGTCTGCAGAGTAACATGAGTGTGTGTTTCGGAGCGGGTTTTTTTTATTGTTGTGAGTTTTGTGACGACACATGAGAGAAGACCATCGCATGATATTTTAAATTTGAATAGTAACAGATATGTAATATATACTACTTATAAACAATATACATAAAATCATATATGTGATTTGAGTGAACTTCCACCCTCAAACTCTCATTACCTATTCATCAAGCTAAGCATAACAAAAAGCCCTTCTTAAATATGTAATTTCATATAATGAGTGCATACAGATCAATCATATCGCATGCAACTATGTACATACATATAACTTGCGGTTAAAACATCCCCTTATTGCCATAATTACAGCACAGTAAAATACTTCAACGAAATGCGATGAATTTCAAGCACTCAAACCCGCATATGACCGATGGCTATCGAAATTGCATAGTGCTTATTGTATGTATTGTATATTGGCCTTCATATGAGCACTTAAATTTCATCCCTCGAGTGCTGATAAATTACTAATGAAAAAATTGCATTGATCAACGCTCCAGATGGAAAATCAAAACACACAGTCTGGCAACGCTTTAAGCGCCACTTGAAGCAAAGTCAATTTCATCTATACGTCACATAAGCAAACACACGAGTCATGCGCAGCTCTCTTGTTATTGTTTTGTCTCTGTCTTTGCGGGAGAGCAAGTAAAAACAAAGAGCAAACACAAAAAGCAAACTCAAACGCAAAGCTTGCACTCATTCGCTCTCATTACTCTCTATCTCCAGCTGTTAACAGCGCCGCGTGTGGTGATTTTAACAGAGCCCTGTAAATCAGCAGTGTCGCTTAACACAGCAAGCGAGATTTAATTAAGACATTAAATATCACAATTAATTGAATTAAAAATAGGGAAGTAACTGGATACACAGCCGATAATGCTAAACAAATATAAGAAACCAACTGTGCTGCAATCTGCGGCAATTTGTGCTTATCAATCCCAAAGCAAACCAACACAAATTGTTTATTCCAATTACAACATATGGAACAGCTGTTGTCAACGTCTGGGGGGAGGGGCATACAAACGCACAAAGCAATAGGTCTAAACGGGAAAAGCAGACAGCAACAACAACAGAAACAAGAAATCAAAACAAGCTTACAAAATTTCAAAAGAGCACAGACTGCGATGTGTTTTGAATACTTTATCATAGAGCGAAAACCAGTTTTGGTGCTAACAAGTTCAAACATGCTCGTTGCAGTTAATGTAGTTAACAGCTGGCTAAGTTAACAGGATCGTTGAGATCTGTAGATAAAGTAAATCGTATTCTTATAGGAGATGTATTGAAGAGTAAGGCATACAAGGAAATGAATTAAGTTTTCTTGAATTACTTGGTTTTGCTTTCAAGATCTTTTCTCCAAAACAAACTATTTAAGTATTTCCACCTTCACACACCCACATTCAGTTGCACACACTTCACCTCGCGTCCCACACTCAATCTACGCATTTTGAATGATAATTTCGAAAAGGAAAAGTAGAAGAAGTAGGAGAAGAAGAAGCAGAAGAAGAAGTATTACTACTTCTATCACGAGAGCAGAGCCCACATAGGCGGACTGGACTGCTGGCACTTCTATCTACAGTTTTTATGACAGGAAGAAATCCATCAACACGATTCTTCTGCCCGCCACAAGAAGCGATTTTCCTATAACAACGATCAGAAAGCGCGACTAATAAATACCCCTTAAAATGTTAAATGTAAATTCTTTTCTTTGTTAATTATAATTATTATTATTAACTCTTGTAAAATTACAAATTAAATAAAAGTAAAAATGTAATAATTATTTTATAACTTTGTTATTTAGCTTTTAAATAAGTATTACTTGCTAATTCATTAATTAACAATTTACCTTTATACATTTCAATTATAATCTTAAAGATCGCATACCATTTCAACACACCTTTGCTTATCATTTAACAGTTTACAGGGTATTCAAGTAAAAACTTGGAACAAAAGTTGCATTTAACACTCGCTTTCTTTGCGACTCATCGTGTAATGTGGCTTGAGGGCCCGCAGCTAAATATTGCTGCATTAGGCCAGTTGTTATCCCCTGCCACACACAAACCCCCCCCCCCCCCCCCTTCCACGCAACCCGTTGGGCGTTGGGCAAACATTTTACACTGTCACGGGAAATTGTTTGTTTAACATGCGCGGTGCGTTTAAAATTACATGATGAGCCGCATTAATCAAAAGAAAAAGAAAAAACTACAACAACAACATAAAGTAATCAAAACACAGCAGAGAAAAACAAAAGGGAGAAAAAACACAGAGGAAAACATTTCTGCACATTGTCAGAGCTGTGGACTCCAGAGTCTTCCTCAATGTCTGGAGTTGTCTGCGTGTTCTTCAAGCTACATAAAGTCCTACGCAAGTTTACTGTGTGTGTGTGCGTGCGTGTGTGTGTGTGTGTGTGTGTGTGGGATTCTTTTGATTATACGAATATATATTTAGCTGCTTGACTTCTGAGGTCGTCGACGGGGTCTTCATTCAATCGACCGGCAACAGTCGTCGCCAATTCTCGCCCGATTCTCGTCCGATTCTCAGTTCTCGATTCTCTTCTCGTTTAGTGGCCAATCATTGGAGTCGTCTTGCCACTCTGTCTTGGGTCTTTGTCTGCTGACCTATACTGATTTCTTGGAAAGAAATTATGATATTTCTTATATGCCATCAAGTCTCTTAAGTCTAGACTCGTTTAGCTGCTGAATTGACCCTTTGAGTGGCAGAGCAACAAGAGTTTTGACAGTCAATAAACATCTATACGAGTAAATATGTAGGAACAGTTGCAGTTAAGGGAAAATAAGAGAAAGTATTCAAGATTTTAGAATGATTTATAGAACAAGCTACAGATAGAAAAGGAGGAAAGAAAAGAACAATTACATCTCTGGTTTATTTCGGAAAATTGGTTTGGTTTTCCGATTAAACTGCAATCAAGGAGTTAACCCGATATGATAACTATGACTAAAAAGAACTTTACAGCGATTGACTTGGCATGAAAAACTTGAAATATTTGAACAGCTCATAAGAATATTAGAAAATATATCGAACGGCTTAATGCAGTTTTCCGGGTTGCATTGGCTGCACTTTCCCAACTCGTAATGCTGACAATTAATCACAAAGAAAATAAGTGCAAGCACTTGGAGCATGTGTCAGAGTCCGAGTTGGACTGAGGGGAGCCGTAATTACAGCACAGTTGAGCTGCTGCCTCCTTGGTCCCCTCACCCCCTCTCTCTCTCTCCTCTCTCCTCATGTGTAGCACGCTCTTTCCCCCGGCGACTGCAATTGAAAAGTTGACCAGAGTTTGCGGACTTAATCGGCTTGCAAGACAGCGAGATAAGGTCTCTGTCTGTCTCCCTGTCTCTGTCTCTGTCTGTGTCTTGCAATCAAGCAACGGTTAATGTACGCATAAATTAATTATTCCACAAGACAGAAGAAATCAAATGTCAATTAAATCTAAAGCCGCAACAGAAATATGCTCAAATGTAAACAAAAGATCAAATTGTTGCCGATAAGGCGTGGCTTCCCCTGCTCTGCAGTGTTATGTGCCTATCCCGAGGGCTTTACGACTTTCCTGCACACATCAAGCACTAACGGCATTTCTCAAGTGCTTTTCGAACCTCGAACCGGTTAGCCAAACGAATCGGGAGCCCTGACAGCTGTGCATCAGAGAAGCAATCCGAGACAGGCGGGGTCAATCAGCGTTTCGGTCGGAGGTTAAAGTCCAGCCACACAATTTACACAAGATTTCAAATTGTTCAAATAAATCATATAGTGATTGATTGCGCGAGAGGGGAGAGGAGGAGAGAGAGAGAGAGGGTGTGAGAGGGGAACCGAGAAGTTCTTTGAGCTATGGGAATGATCTTAAGAGCAGGAAATTGTGAGCAGAGCTCATAATGAGACGCACTTGATTAGCTTGTCGAATTGTTGCAGCTTGCAGGGAAAATAGAAGTGCTCGACTGGCAGTTACCCTGTAATATGTGTGTGTGCGGAACCGAGAAGTTCTTTGAGCTATGGGACCGATCTTAACTTGATGATTAGCTTGTTGAATTATTACAACTACAAGTGCTCGACTGGCAGTTACCCTGTAATATGTGTGCGTGGAGAACCGAGAAGTTCTTTAGTTCCTTGAGCTATGAAATTGATCTTAAGAGGATGAAATTGAGAGCAGAAATTGTGTTACAACTTGCAGTATAACTACAAGTACTCGACTAGCAGTTACCCTGCACTTTTGCATACTCTTCTGTTAATTATTCTTTGTGTAAATTGTTTATTTACAAGTGCTCGACTAGCAGTTACCCTGCCCTATTGCTGACTCTTCTGCTTATTATTCTCTTTGTATAACTTGTTTCCTTAGAAGTGCTCGACTAGCAGTTACCCTGCACTGTTGCTTACTCTTCTGTTTATTATTTGTATAACTTTTTCCTTTACAAGTGCTCGACTGGCAGTTACCCTGCACTGTTGCTACCTCTTCTGTTTGTTATTCTCTTTGTATAACTTGTTTATATACTATCGAAGCGCAGCAAATAGTAGAAGCAAGCCTATTCAAACCACTTTAATATCATTACTTTCCCATTTACAGGGCATTCACAGTACATACACTGTTCCTGAGTTCCTTGGAAGCGTAAGTGGCTTTAAGTGGATGTGGCAACAAAAGTAATTCGATATGTTGAAGCAGCAAAGGAAATCAGCAAACGTCGCAGACTTTGCCACACAGTGTGTGGGTGTGGCATGGCGGAGGTGGATATAGAGGGGGAATGTGAAAGAGGAGACGACATAGAAGTGTTGTGGCAATTGCCACATCATATCCCCCCTCCCCTTACCTTCTAGCAGTACCCTGAAAAGACAGCGTCTAGGCAACGTTGATATGATTTTTTACGACTCGTTTGAGTTGCAAATTGAGCGAAAGAAGAAATTATTCTCATAGCGCAGAGTTGCTTGTGTGTGCGGAGGAGTATTACAAAGATTGGAAACACTCTATAGAGTTTATAGTTCGTTAAGTGGAGTCGAGCACAAAGAAACCAGAAACTCATCTCACTTAACGATTTAACGTTGTAATTTTAAATGCACATCAAATTCCTTTTATTAATTTAGTTTAATTCATTTTTTTACACTTTTTCCGAACAAGTATAAGTCAACTGTCAGATGAACTTTAGCTGTGGAGTTGCCAGACTATTTGTTGCGTGTTCACTTGCTGCTCGTTCACTGGTTCAGGTTCTTAAGTTCCTTTGAATGTAGCTTATTTCATTAGTACTTCCAGATTAACTACAATAGTGTGTGTATTTTTATTATAAAGTTTGTTTTTGGTGATCTTTTAATTGTTATTTTAATTATATAAATTACGTTTATCTTTTAAAGTAACTGTATTATATATTAATTGCTCTTCAAGGCGATATATCAACGAGAAATTGAGACCTATAAAGCATTACTATATGCACCTGGACTGTCTAAGTGATTCCCTAAACCTGATTGCTTTGATAGGTAACACATTCAAGTAGTAAAATACATTTTCAATAGGACAAACAGCAAAGAACAGACATTAGAAAAGAACAAGCGGATCTGCGGGGTGCACGCGATAGTATAATACCCTGTAGAGTTCTCTTTATTTAGCTAATTATTACTACTAAACTCATTTTTCGTCTCAGCTTTTCGCTGAAAAACAAAAGAAGCTGTTGCATTTGAGTTGCAAAAGCTGATTGCTGCGTCACTTCATTTACAAATGCATGCCTCGCAGTCATTTGCTGTCTCGCTCGCAATTATGTGCTGGCAGCAAAGCGTAATTGAGAGACGAACGGACGGACGACTCGGCAGTTGATACTGATCAAGAATATATATATATATAAGAACTTTATTGAGTTGTAGCATTAAGTAAATCAGTTATTTCACTTGTCTTCTACTTAATTAAACAATGCTAACGCTCCTTGAAATGGATAATACTATCTGTTCGTATCTAATGGAGAACTGTGATAGGTATTCGCTTAGTCCTCAAATCTGTCCTTGATCTGATATCCAATTTATTAAAAACCCTCGTCGAATTCTTTGCTACACTTGACCCACTTGAAAGCGCAATTGTCAGAAATGAAACCTTCAAAATAGACCTCAGCAATTGCAGACATACGAACAGTTTACAGTCCAGAAAGCACGATCCATAAACTTGTAGAGACCCAGATCTATGTGTAGACCTTACACAATCGAGCGAGCAACCAAGCGATCCCAACGACCCGACAGACCCGACGCGACGCGACCCTACTTAACCCTACACGACCCACATACCATAAAGGCCGCACAGTGTTAATGAAAACGCGCGCAATGCAAATGAAAATTGCAAAATTTTCATGTAATTTTCATATGCAATGAAAAGGGTCGACGTTAAGTGAAATGTGTTTATCTTTTTTTCGGAGGTTTTCCCCACTTAAAAGGTCGCTTTCTGCACACACTAATGGATTAATGATAGGGGCAGGTGACCCCAAAAAAACACTACTCGTACTTCCCTCCATAAATAGGTGTGAATAACACCGTTCACCGTTGCTTTGCTAATTGAAATGTTTTCACTAATTCAGCCTTAAATATTTGCATCATCAGTTGCTGTTTCATAAACAACAAAATGCAATTGAAAATGAAAATGAAAATAAATTCATTGCAAATGCTCCATAAACATTCACATTTTCACTTTTCTATGGCTGCTGCCTCCAAAACTCATTCCCATTCCGGAAAAGCTCAATCCCCTGCTCCATGAAATGCACGCGTTGCAACTACGAAATTTTCCGAGTTCGAAGCGCATACAAAAGTAGGAAAACAACAACAACACGAAATAAACAAACAAACATACAAGTCGGGAAATGGGAAAGCAGAAAAATTCTTATTACTATTCGCTGGCACGCCTTCGCACTCGGACCAGATGGTCCACGAATTTTGCAATAGAACATGATTTTTAGTTAGGCGTGCGAGGAGGAACTTAAGATTAATGACGCTATACGGGGGTCGCTCCAAATAAATCTAAACAGAGTAATGCTCAATATAACATCAGCATCTCGTAAAGAAGGAAATTTCGGAGGGAATAGAAAGGGAAAACGGATCGAAAGCAATGTTCCTAAGATAAATAAAGCAGATCTTTAGAGTATATAGTATGGACGAATTTGTATTAAATATGTGTTGTAAAATGCAGAGACTTCAACTAATATTATCTGCATTGTTCAGTTGAATACATGATTAATTTTAATCACACAGCATGCAGACAGTTGTTAGGCGACACTTTTGTTATCTCGTCTAGAGTCCGAGTGGATAGTTTCACCAGATTTGCATCTGCAATCGTCTGAGTTTTGAGCTTAGCAATGCAATTGCGCAGCTTGAAAGTGATAAATACATGCACACATGTATGTGCCACATACAGAACGATGCCAAAATGGAACATTGAACATTCAATTTATGCGCATTTTACGCCTTTTGTATATCAATTGAGGAATTGCATTGCAATGCAAAGCGAACAGTTAGTGAGCACTTGAAGAGATACATTTGAATCTTTTGTAAAGCCCTGTGGCATTTGGTCTAGCTGGACTGCAATATGTGAGAAATATAGAAGATTAAAGTGTTGTCAATGAACTACTGAAGTTGACACGATCTGTTTTCATCAAATTTCACTATAATTAATTATATTTAGTTGCAGTTCAAATTTATCAAGATCCTCTGTAAAGGCTCTGTTAAGTTATAGATATTAACATTACAGAAAGTAGTTTGCATTAAATGTTAGCTCCGCACCTACTCTGTTAACCGCATAAAGGCAGCATAATGTTATTCAGTTATAGTTATGTTATGTTCACTGCATGCACAACCGTAACAGAACAATTAACTGCAATTTAACAGCACAACTTAACATGTAACAATATTCTTGAAAATCTCTCTTGAAGGTTGCCACATTTTCAACGGTATTATTTCGTTTGAAGTGGAAATACAGCTTAATGAAGCACATTAATTTTAATGCGCAGACATTTGTCGGCTTTTCCACGTTCAGGATGAGAAGAGAAATGGCTGTTCAGGGGCGCCTCATATGAAATTAATGAGTTGTTATTGTTGCTGTTGATGCAGTGGCAACATTATGTCTCTTGTTGCCTCTGTAAATGTCAGGCAGTCAATCACATGCGGATTTTCAAGATACTCACTACAGATGGGGGGCAGATTCGCGCTATGTCATCTTAAGCAGAGACAGCTTTAGTTGTTGGTCTTGTGTGTTTGTTTGTCAGTGGCAAGTTTAATGGATTATTATGTGGGCGAGTTGGGGAAGTGTTAAGGAGTTACAAGAGATTACAAGAGGGGCAAAGTAAATGATGCTGAATAAACTGATTAACGAAACAGATAATGTATATGTGTCGATTATTTGTAAAAATGCAGAACTCTAGAAGTTTTACAATTGTGTAATTGTTGTAATTTATGATTGAGTCACCTAAAATATCGCTCTCAAAGTAAATTTATGCTGCATTTTCTACTACGGAAATATATTTATTCATTTGCCTTAAATGTCTTAATTAATGCATTACATTTTTCATCGACTTCTTGAGAAATATTTGCATATTCAAAAGCTTTTATTTTAAATTCTCAATTAAAAGAAAAGAAGAGTCATCGCCACTAAGAGGCTGGCAATTTGCAAGAAACGTAATTTTGTTATTAACAAATTTGTTTCTTAACATATTTTGAGTCATTCTTGGTTGACACAAAGAGTATATTATTCACCTGACTGCGAAACTGCGGAATTAAACAGAATTCTTAGTATATTCCTTTCAGCTTCTTTTTCCCGGAAATACAAATTTTCATTTAAAAGAGAGAGAGAGAGAGAGAGAGAGAAAGAGAGAGAGGGAGAACTTTGCATGAATAACTCAAGTTATTCAATTGCTGTAATTTCATTTTTAACACAAGGAAATGGAGGAAAAGCTAATTGAATGGCAAGGTCAGCCACCCGGTGGGGGTGGTTCCTCAAGCGGTCATGATATCGTGTGTGTGGAGGAGGGGAGGGGGAGAGGCACATTTGCCTATTAATCAACAAGTGACTTGGACAGGCGCGGCAGCCAATACAACTGAATCGATTGTTGAATAAAATATATTGCACATCAGATTTCTACAACAACAACAACAACACCATTAGCAACAACAACAACAGCAACAAGTCACGCAAATGCCATTGAACATGGCCCAGGCGGAAATCAGCAAAACGGAAGTCGCATTCGAGAAAGGATTGCGAGTAAAAGTATCTAAGTATCTCACAGTTAGATCGCATGCTGAGCCCGAGCTACTGTTAAAACAGCTACTAAGGCGCCTTGCGTGTTCAATTTCACTGCTAAATTAAATTATTAAAGAGACTGCACCAACAAAACAACAAAACCAAGACAAGAAACAATTAACAAAAGAGTTGTTGCACACCGCAGATTGAATACTCTAACTTAGGAATTGTCAGAGGGTAGACAAAAGCAAGTTGAATAAAAAATAAGTAAAATAATTAATGAGTAAATAAATAAATTAATCAATTAAAAGATAAATGAGTAAATAAATAAAAAAATAAATAAAAAATTGAATAGATAGATAAATAAATAAATAAATAAAGAAAGAAAGAAACAAACAAAAAATAAATAAATAAATAAAAAAATTAAATAGATAGATAAATAAATAAACAAATAAATGCATAAATAAATAAATAAATATATTAATAGATAAATAAATTAATAAATAAATAAATAAATAAACAAATAAATAAATAAATAGATAAATAAATAAATAAATAAATAAATAAATAAATAAATAAATAAATAAATATATAAATAGATAAATAAATAAATTAACAAATAATTAAATAAATAAACAAACAAACAAATAAATAAATAAATAAATAAAAAAGCAAGTAAATAAACAGATTAAAAAATAATTAAATGCATTAATAAATAAATAAATGCATAAATAAATAAATACATAAATGCATAAATTAATTAATAAATGAATATGTGAAAAAATAAATTAAAAAATATATAAATAAGTAAATATATAAATAAATAAGTATATAAAAATATAAAGAAATAATCAAATAAATAAATAATTTAATTAATAAATGCATAAATAAATAAATAAACAAACAAATAATAAAAATATAAAAAATATATATTTGCAAATTAATAAATAAGCAAATGAATAAATTAATAAATAAATAAATAATAATATTAATTTATTAATAATAATAACGAGTTTTATGCAAACTTGATTAAATGAATAAATTAGCTACTTTAAAGTAAGTTACATTGTAAGGTATCTGAAAGTCAATATACCCTTTACACTCAGGCAGTTCAACTGACTTTGATTGTGCTTGTCCAACAGCCAAAATCTATTTAATAGCCGAAATTGCCAGGCGTCGTTTAAAAAAGTTATTAGAGTGCGTCAACAGCAACAACAACAACAGCAATCGACAACAACATCGCAAACTGTTGCCAGCTGTGCTCCTATAGATGATCATGATAATGATAATGATGATGATGATGTTGCTGTTGTTGTTGTTGTTGTTGTTGTTGTCGCCTAAAACTGATCATTGACCGTCACGCCTGACGCAAATGCGGCAACGGCAGCCGTCGCTTTCGAAATTCGTGTGCCAAAGCTGAGTGGGCGGCCGTCAACAAAAGCGGGGAGGGGCATGCAGGGTAACAGGGGAGCGTGGAGAGTGCTCTAAGCGTTGGCTACTCAATCAAATGGGCAGCGAAGCGCCAGGCGGACAATGAGCTGCACACGAACTCCCCAACTGAAATGGGATAAACTTACACCTGTTACAGATACACACACACACACACACACACACACACACACACACACATATACGAGCAGTTTTTTGTGTCTTTTTTTGTTATTTTTATTTTTATTATAATTCTGTTTTAATTTTCAGCTAGGCCTCCCATATGAGCATGCAAAATGTAATTATAAATCAACGCAAATGTGAATAAACTTTTGCTTTGAATTGAAGGCGGCTGAGGCTGTGGCTGTGGCTGAGGGGAGTGGTGCACGGGGCGTATGAGTGACGTGTGGTGGATGTGTGTTATGTATTTTGCGAGGTGTTTAGATTAAATCAAATTGATTGAGCTCACACTTCACGCCAAGACCCAAAAACATTGCGAATTTTCATACTTTAGATACAATCTTTGAGGTTGCCAAACACAATTTTAGAGATGATGAGATACTTTCTCATTTCTCGCTGTTTTTCCTTTTTAGCATGAATTATGAGTTTGGAAACTTATGTAGCACTGATTTGTTAATCTCAGCACTTAAGAAATACAGAGAACTATGTGTTATAACAATTGAATTAGTTGTGTAGTCTTAGTCTAAGTTAAGTTTGTGAATTGCAAGTTGGATAGAGCAGAACTCAGAGGTTGCTGACCTGTAAGCTGTAAGGAAGAGAGAGAGAGTTAGTTGTAGATACTGGAAATATAATTAAAATTAACGCATATTTAATTTTTACTAAGAATTCTATCAGAATCAAGCAGCTGAAACTCGTCAAAGGGGTTTAATCAAGACAAACTTAAGCAGACTTTCTATAAATCCTTTGATTATTTGCTACAAACTCAACTTAAAACTATTTAAAACTTAAGTTGAGTGCAGTAAATGAGCTGAGCTTTAATATCTTCCACATTTCAGGCTCATTTCAGCCAGCTAATCTCAAGATTCCTTCTGCAACTGTGACAGCTTCAAATCAGCTCTCAGCTCACACAAGTTCCCCCCTTTTAAATATCTTAGATCCATCCAAGCAATTGTTAAGTTGATGTTGCCAGGCAAACAAGTGTTCACCACAGCATTCCGCACAACAATCAACAGCTTGTCCATCAAATAACAAGTAAAAAAGACGCCCAGCCAAGTAAATAATGTATTGTGCAGGCCCCTCCCCCAAGCTCCCCTTTAAATGTGTATGTATCGCATTCGGCTGAGTGGATTTCCTATGTACAGAGCAGACACAATGCGATGCTGGAGATGGGTCTGAATACAGCCTACGTCAACATGGCGGACCCTCGATGAGTCATCGACAGACGTATTCGTCATTCGAGCCTGTTGAGCAGCCGGAAGTCCGCTCTGCTCCCCTGCTAACCCCCGTACAGAGTACAAGAAAGAGGCAACATCTTTTAACTTATTGTCTACTTTACGGCCATTTCTATCTTTTAGCATTTTAGCCTAATTTGGCGTATACTTGGCAATACTTTCTCCTTCTTAATATCGACCTAAGGCTCCGGCCAGACAATTCCTACAATTTCATTTGCAACTCTGCAGCTCCCCCGTCCACAAGAATGTTGTGTATCTGTTGGTTTTTGGATGCTGTCACTTAAGCAGACATGCCAATCTCTCTCCTCTCTCACTCTCTCTCTCACTCTCTCTCTCTCTCTCTCTCTCTCTCACACACACTCTGTGTCTGCTTGCCCTTCTGTGCTGTTTGTAGCTTTTAATTTTATCGATTTGTATCTGCTCGTCTGTTGGGGTTTCACTCCCCAAATTGCTCCTGCCTGCCAACTGGGGGTTGTCCTTGTTGCTGGACCATACAATGTGCTTTTTATTGGCCATGGGCATGAGATTGTAGCCTTGAATGAGGCGAAAGATACTTGCTGTTTGTCTTTTTTTACGGATTTGTCATTACCCCTTGTAACATTTACATTATGAAGTGTTACATTGAGTGAGATAGAATAGTGATATAGGAATAACGTTGCGGGAAAGTCTAGGAAATATTTGATTGCTTATACCCTAGCTTATATCCCATATGATAAACTTCTAAATGAGCAATCATTTAGTATTCACAGTTCGATTACTGAAGCAGCAGTATTAAGTAAGTAAGTCAATGCCCCAAGGATTTGGGATTAGGGCCACAGGAAATGAGTTTCTTATAGATAGCTATTTAGGGGCAAGTGAAATGTATAAATTGCCACGTGTAAGCCACTTGCCAGCTTGACCTTTTCGTGTAATAAATATTTAAGCAAGTGCAGGTAAAGTTGAGACGAAAGTGAGCAACATAAGATTGAATAAGTTCGTAGTTGGTGCCAAAACTGTTGCCTACTTCCCGAGCCATAATAAAACTGAATTTTATTACACATGTATATGTCGAAATGGCTAAAGGAACTCGCATAACACAACAAGCAGCTGTCTGAACCAACTAAACATCATGTAATATAGTATAGATATTCACTCTTATATATATATACAATCACACACACACACACACACACATCCAAGTCTGGCCTCGATAAATGTTGAGTTCAAGGAGACGTCACTGTTGTACTCGTACTCGTTGTTTTTGTAGTTGCAGCTTCCCACAGCTGTTGTTCGATGCGAAGGGCTCTCAATTGGCAAAACTCTCCAAAGTGTAACGCTCTTACTCTCCCCTCGTGCTCAGTGAGAGTGCGCGCTTGGTCGGGCAACTCTCCGCTCGCTTGCATCTCGTTTACAGACTCAATACTCAACAGTTATGCAATGTTACAAACATACTCGTTCACTCCTTAAGAATGTTATGCTGCGCTCTTTGTTTGTGCTGACATTAACATGTCCCATGCTTTGAGAGTTTTTTGTGTTTTTTTCTCACTCTGTATTTGGTCCATCTCACTTCTTTCAATGACGTCAAATTTCTGCACTCTACTCTCAGCTGAGTGCACAATCTGAAACAGAGAGTCTGCTCTATTATACAAGATTTTGTCCCTAACTGTCGTTGACACTTATGCCAACATGACGACGACTTGGGGCGTCTATTCTTTGGAGCGGACAGTAACTGAAACCAGCAACTGTTTCCAAAGTTTTGTAAAAGTTTAACCAGAGTTAATGCTTGGCCTCTGTGCAAACTTTGTATCTATCTGACTTATAAAATATGTATATTATAAATATATTTATATTGATTTCTATATAAATATAAACATAACAAGCTTTTTATGTATATATAAAAGACGATAATGAAATTAATGGCGTTTCCAAGCCTATAAACATACATGAATAATAACAGGAAAAGTTGGAAATAGTTAGCGTAATTAATAACCATATAAGGTAGCAGAGTGAATAGCAACATTTTAATATAAATTGCAGTTGATAAGCTTGATTATTATTAAAAAGGAAGTCATGAAAATGCTCAAAATATAAACAATTACGAGTTTGTTTGTGAGTCGATTCGATTGTGAGTCGTGAGCTAATTTACAGTACGCACAAATTGCCTTCAATACAAGTGTAATGACAATTGCAATCAAAATCAAAACAAACATCACATTTTAGTGTGTATTACATCAAATAAGAAAGAGATGCAGACATATAGAGCGGGAAAGAAAACAGTAATGCAATGATTTCCGCAATTAATAGATGGGTGCTACGGGTTAGGATGTGGAACTGGAATTGAAATTGAAAAAAATGAGGCAATTACAAAATGCGTTTGAAGTTGTTGAAAGCAGCCTTCAAGTGAGCTAACTGATTTCCAGCATTGAATTTTTGTGATCATCTTGTTGAGATAACAATGGCAATAACAACAAATACAGTTATTGGCTGACTGCAACAGCGGCGGCAACTGCGATTCAGGTAAAAGGAAAGCGCATTTAACGTTAGTTGAATTCAAATACTCTTTAATGGAAAGTTAAAACTAAGATTATTCTAATCCATACAGCTTGTATCTCTAAAATCTCTGACATTATCATACTCTTTAAAAGGGATTTCGCTGAATAGTTTCATCTACAGAGAAAGAACTGTTATACTGCTCTCTCGTCTAATTGCAAAGTAAGATAAGAGCAGTTCTGTGAGAATTGAATCGAATTAAATCACATGTTGAATGAGTACAGGGTATATAAATAGTCGTTAGTTATACGAAAACGACAAAGCGAAAAATATCACGTTTTGATACTCTACGATAGGATACAGTTAAAGTCGTTATACCCTCGCTAAACAAGTGTATAACAATAACAAAACAAAACTTGCAACTGTAAACAAAACACACGCGTTGAGTATGAGTTGATCGATTGAGGGAGGGGAAGTCGGAGAGGGAGGTGGAATGGAAGCATTTTTGGTCGAAGCTGTGAGACGAGACGAAAATTTCACTGTGTGTAACATCGTCAGCCTCATATGGAAAATTTCACTTGCACGCTTGAGAAAAAGTGCAGTCATAGGGTAAACTCATGGGGCAGGAGAGGGGCATTGGGGTTTGGGGCCTGCTGTCGAGTGCGGTAATAACGCGTTTTCATGAATTGCCAATGGGGGGAACCGGCTACAGTGCGTATTGTATTTGTATTTGTTATTGTATTTATTTTCGACTTATTTCTTCTTCTTCTTCATCTCTTCTTTTTTTTTTGGCACTTTCACTCTCATCCTCGGTTAGCGTCGATTTGTTTCGTTGAAGTTTAAGTATTACGTTATGTTTTGGATGGTTTTGGAGAGATAAGCGGGGCATTTGTTTATGTCATTTGGAAGTTTGGAACTGTCAAATGGAGCGATTTAATTATACACTTACAGCGGGTACAATAACTCTATTACAAAATGTGTAAAGTAGTCTATATATAAATAATATATTAAGTAGATATAATAATAATAATAATAATATATATATGTGAGGTTTACTTATTGAGTCATAATATTACTTATTGCGATTGTATAATTAAATTGAATCTTTCGTCTTTTGTCGTTTCAGCTTATGTTCTCACAATGCTTGACGTCAAAGGCCGAACTTCAATTCCCCGTTCGACGTCTCTCCCACAGATCTGCTTGGCGCTCTCAATTGTATTTGCGAATTCGCCTGAGCGTGAATTCGCCTTTTTATTTCCTCATTGCCTATTTCTCTGCTCATATTGTTGTCTCGTTCGATCTTGTCCAGGACTCGATGTAGTTGATATTTGTAGGGAAATGTAAATGTAAAGCTTGCAGCTTATATGAATAATAAGCTAAAAAACCAGATTAAGCAACTATATTATATATATATATTTGTAATAGAAACGATTTGCTGATAAATAAGTATATTATATAAAAAGAGTTCTTTGTTCAACTTACACTCGGAATTTGTAGTAATTAACAGCAATTATCAAACTGTAGGGTATGGAGACTTCGGTATTCCGTAGACAACAACTATCGGTTGTTTTTCTTTTATTTCTGGTTCGTTGTTTGTAAACATAAACAAAGCACATGGAGATCGAGTTGGAGTCGCTTGCTTTGTACAAAATGGGTGCAACGAGTGACTCGACTACTTAGCCGAAATCTTTGTTTCGTTGTCCAAGGTTCGTTACGCCGAAAACTCTATAAACATTGTTCATAGCATATTGTTTATTTCCAGCTCAAGTCTTTAATTAATTTATGCGTTTTAATAGCTACGGGGGCGACTCACCTATTCAACTATACATGGATTGAAATTTATAATGCCTTTGCATTCCGATTACCGAACAATGTGATTGTGTTATCGATGATTGGGCGAGCGATTCGAGCTCATTATGAAGCGATTAAAAAAGATTGAGCAATCGCAAGCAAAATGCAATCAATCAACGATTAAACAGACTTCTTGCAACCATCATAATATCATTATTATTGTGTATCACTTAATATTTAGTTAAATTATGAAACAATTCGTATATTCTGAACCGATTTCCATATGTAATATCAACAAACGCTTCTCCGATCGTCTGGCTTTATGTGCATTTATGCAGGTCAAGCCCAAGGCTCATCTCGTAAATCTTTTCCGGTTAATAATAATGCCGCAATAGTATTGTTTATTGCGGTCGAGAAAGAACAATAAATACCACACAGAAATGACAGTTGTGAGCTTCATTAGCAACGGCAAAACATGAGCACAATGTATTTCAAAATCGAGACGCATTGAAACCGTAGGATAAATGTGGATGCAGTGCAGCATCTGTGCGCCAGATGGCGCTCCACCTTGTCCCATTCGAATGCCAGATGCAGCCTCATTGAACTGTCAGCGCAATGAATTCGAATTGCATTACGAAGTTGCATTTGCTTTAAAGGTTTGTTTATCGACTTTCCCCCAGCCCAACGGTTTATTAGCTAACGGATAATATTCGCAAGTGCAATCGCTGTTGTTGTCGTTGTCGTTGTTGTTGTTGCTGTTGCCACGCCAAGCGCGTAAAAGTATCTTGCAGATACTTGCGTGTGTCTACATGTATCTCAAGTACTAGGGAGGCCTATTTAAGTGTCTGTCAAACGCTGACTAATGGCCTACGCATGTGGGGGCACCTCAGCGGCGGCAGGGGCGGGGCAGCTGTCAAGCAGCGGGCGGAGTGTGAAAATAGTTAACAAATTGCAGCGTCGAAATGATTTGAGAAAAACATTCATTTAAATTTAGAGAAATATCAAAATATATGTGTAACTTTCGGGATTGCACTGCAAGCGTTGCACTCAAATCTGAAATGTGTGAAAAATTGTTGTTAATTTTTCCAAAAAGCTTTTTTCGAATTTCTTTTTGATTTTTGTGTGGGCGGCAGATGCAACTTTAATTGACAATTTAGCCGAGAAGTGCTTGGGAAATGGGAAAAGCTGCGTTGACTGATGTTAATGTATTTCGTCGTATGAAATATATTTCATAATGAATTTCAATTGAATTGGTTGCGTATTTTATCTGTGAATTATATTTTAAATATTAAAAATGTTATTTTTTTGTAATGCTATATTTGAATTATAGAATTGATTTATAATTTACTTTGAATTCTATTTAATATTATTTAAATTTGAATTTTACTATGCATTCTATTTTATATTTTAAATATGTATTTTATTTTTAATGTTATATTTTGATTAGAAAATAAATTTATAATTTACCAGGAATTCTATTTTAAATATGTATTTTATTTTTAAAAATTTATTATATATATATATTATATATATTAATCATTAATCCAATTTTATATCTTGAATATGTAATTTATTTTTAAGGCAAAATTTAAATCATAAAATTGATTTTTATATTATTAATAATTATATTTTAAATTGTAAATATGTATTTTATTTGAATTAAAATATATTTCATTTTATTTGTATTTTATTATGAAGCAAATATAAAATTTTAAATTGTATTTTATATTATGTATTTAATGTTATTTAAATTTGTATTTTACTATAAATCATTTATTATCTTTTAAAAATATATTTTATTATTAACGTGAAATTTAAATCATAAATTGTAATGTTTACGTGATTTTAAAATTATATTTTTATTTATTTTTTATTGTTTTATTTATATATCAATCAACTGAAAATGTAATCTCATAATAAAAATTATTATATAATTTATCTGACTTGTTAATTAGATAGTAAATAAGAATTACGCATAGACCTCAAGCTGAAGGTTCTTATTGATGGATTGCAAAGTGTTTTGAATGACTCTGCATAAGCGTTGCCAGATCAGCAAACATTTGTCCTGCTCAAATTGTTTACAATTCACACCTCGATGTGGAACGATGTGTTGTCGCAATTGACCCACTTCTCCGCAGTTCCAGTTCCAGTTCCAGGTCATTGTGATGACTCGACGCCGCCTGTTTAAAGCAATTTGTACAAATTATAGCCCATCGTTTGTGGCATTTTATTATTATTACGGCATTAACGCAATCAGCGAGGGCGAACAATCGAAAGACTTTCGCGTTGATTACTTTGGAAATTCACAATTCAATCAGTTTACGCTGCTTAAGTCGTGAATTGATTCGGCTTGTGTTAAGCTTGTCTTAATTTTGAGTCGAACGCTTTAAGTTGGGGAAGTTGTTCAAGGAAATACTTGGATTATAGTAAAGTAAAACTGTTGAGAATAAGTTGAAGATTCAAGCGGCTTATCGAAGTAGATTTATGCTGATTCCGCGAGCTCAATGAGGTCAGAAGCGACTCCCTCCCTCAGTTACGTGTTACACATTTCGCGACAAATGCTTAATAATCTCTAAAAAAAACTCACGCCTCTCTGTCTTTCTCTTTCTTCTTCTCCTTCTCCTTCTCCTCTCTTTGCCTTTATTTGTGTGTATCTTTCTTCTGTGCTGTAATTTCACAAAATTTTGTAATTTCGCGCATGCGTCAATTTCTTTCGTTTCGTTTCTTATTTTTGGACCGGTTTTTACCGTTTGTCGACATTTCAATTGCCAAATTCGTAAATAAACAATAAACAATATCGTATGTGCGTTCAACATTTTGCACATTCGCAATGAGTAATGGAAATGTGATTCACATTTCACGGGGCCTCCGTCTGTCACTTTTGACAGCTCTTTTGTTTGCTTAAAATACGTTTTTGTGGCTCTTTTGTGGAGCAAGGACGTAAACCCAAATGTCAGACCTTGTATTTCCTGCTTTCACCCCATTTAGATACGCCCACTCACCACAATTAACTTCCCCCCAAATAAGGCAAACTGAAGGAATTAAAGAAAGTCGCAGGAAAATAATTCAACTCATTTATTTCCCAGTTAACTGGACTTGTTGACTACTTGACTACACTAAATGGATAATATATAACTTAGTAGAAGATCTTTAACAACTCGTTTACTACTCTACCCTAACTGGGTATTATATAACTTAGTAGAAGATCTTTAACTCATTTACAATCTAGAAAGAGCAATAGAACCTGGCTTAAACGGTATTCATATTCATGGTGCTCGGTTCTTGATCGATTGCATTACGTTCCTCTCACTTTCGCTCATCTCCTTGATCTGCTTCTTCAGAAATTGCCGCTCCAGATTCACCTCCAGCTGGTCGACGTGCTCGGAAGACGTCGCGGCGAAGAGGTGAACGGTTCGTGGGCTGATAAAGGCGCCCTTGTGGCCCAAGGCGTATGGGGGCCGGACGGCTGTTTCCAGGAAGTAGGTGCCACTCATAATAGGAGACACATGGTAGCCCATGAGCGCCTGCGATGGCATGGCACGACACCGGCCAAAGACATAGGGAGGCCAACTGTCGCATCGAATGCCCCAGAAGCCCCGGGTTGAGTTAATGGACTCGGCATAGAGCTCCGGTGCCCGATAGTGACTACAGCTGCCAGGATCCTTCTCTTTGTTGCAGCCGGGTTGTTCGCCTATCCGGAAATTGGGGTAGAAGTCCACATGCCCGATGGGCTTCAGAATGCCACGCTCGGGGGGATTCGTGTGTATGACGTCCACAAAGTCCGCATCTTCCACATCCAAGCGTTCCGAGCTGGGGGCCACCACGAAGAGGGGCTTGGCCGGATCTAGGCCTGTTATATGATGCAGTTTTTGATTCACATAGTTGGCCGTTTGTCCAGCCACTTGACCGCCCAAACTGAAGCCAATGATGTGCAGCAGATGGTTGTCCACAATTCCATGATCAACCAGATGGTTTATCAGCTGCGCCAGACACCTGCTGACCAAGGGAGCATTCAGTATGGATTGGGGAAAGCAGGGTTCCGCTACCAGAGGACCATAGTCCACGGATATGACATAGACATCCTCATTGTCGAGCAGAGCAGGTCGTATATTCGAATTGGGCGAATGGTCCCGATCTCCCGAGTATCCGTGCACTAGAATTACCACTGGTTGTGGTGGGTAGAAGTGCTCCGGACTGAGATGGAGGGGATCAAGCTCCTTGGGATCATTTCGGGTCTCGCTGTTGGACAGTACATCACTGTTAATGAGGATATATTGATGTCAAGTCAACTCACTTAGTATAGAGCCAAAATGTCACGTTCTTGTTGGGACACTCCCCCTCGGCCACATAGCATCCCCACAACGTCCGTGCATAGGAGCTGAGGAATAGAACTATAGGAAAATTAACCTTAAGACTTTCCGATTGCAATCTATTCGCAACGCACCCAGCAACAATCTCCTCATATCGATCAATTCCGTTGCAAACTGTAGACCCTAAAACTGTTGTTTCTGCCTTTTAAAGTGTAAACTTATTTATTCAAAAGTGTCAACTTTAGTGCCAGAACAATTAACCTTTTAGTATAAATAATGAAGAGTGCTAAATACATTTAACCTTGACGAACTTGAAGCGTAATGCGAAACTCTGAGGCCTAACAGGCATTCCTCTTACTAATTGCTATTTAAATGATTACAAATCAAATATAAATAATCAGAACTATAATAATTTTAATATATTAACATATTACTTAATTCATTTTGTAATCAGTTCATTTGAAATACAACAATCTTTAGTAAGAAAAGAACGTAGAAAGTCATTCCAATTAGTTTCTCTTACTAATTGCAATTTAAATGATTACAAATAAAATATTAATAATGAAAACTATATTTATATATATTTATATTAACATATTACTTTCAATTTGTAATCAGTTCATTTGAAATAGCAACAATCTTTAGTAAGAAAAGAACGTAGAAAGTCATTCCAGTTTCCCTTACTAATTGCAATTTAAATGATTACAAATAAAATATTAATAATGAAAACTATATTTATATATATTTATATTAACATATTACTTTCATTTTGTAATCAGTTCATTTGAAAAGAAGTTTCTCTTACTAATTGCAATTTAAATGATTAAAAATAAAACATAAATAATCAAAACTATACTTATATATATTTATATTAACATATTACTTTCAATTTGTAATCATTTCATTTGAAAAGAACTTAGAAAGTCATTCCAATTAATTTCTCTTTATAATTGCAATTTAAATAATTAAAAATAAAACATAAATAATCAGAACTATATTTATATTAATATATTAACATATTACTTTCAATTTGTAATCATTTAATTTAAAATAGCAACAATCTTTAGTAAGAAAAGAACTTAGAAAGTCATTCCAATTAGTTTCCTTACTAATTGCAATTTAAATGATTAAAAATAAAATAGTAATAATGAAAACTATATTTATATATTTATAATTAATTATTTATATTAACATATTACTTTCAATTTCTAATCATTTCATTTAAAATAGCAACATTCTATAGTAAGAAAAGAGTGTAGAAAGTCATTCCCTTACTAATTGCAATTTAAATGATTAAAAATAAAATATTAATAATGAAAACTATATTTATATTAATATATTAACATATTACTTCATTTATTTTGTAATCAGTTCATTTGAAATTCTTGCTATAGTAAGAAAAGAACGTAGAAAGTCATTCCAATTAGTTTCTCTTTTTAATTGCAATTTAAATGATTAAAAATAAAATATAAATAATCAAAACTATTTTTATATATTTATATTAATATATTACTTTTATTTTCAATTCAATTAGCAACAATCTTTAGTAAGAAAAGATTCGACCAATTCGACTCTCTTTCTAATTGCAATTTAAATGATTACAAATCAAATATAAATAATCAGAACTATATTTATATTAATATATTAACATATTACTTTCAATTTGTAATCATTTCATTTGAAGAAATAGCAACAACCTTTAATAAGAAAAGAGTGTAGAAAGTCATTCCCATTCGTTGGAGAACATGAGTCAAATAATAGTTGAAAATGCATTTAATTCTGTTTATTTAAATGCTGAACTCGAGTTCATGTAACTTTGAACCTTAGGCAGGAGTTTACTTAGACAAACACCTGAGTCTTTTAGACAATTGTCTGTTGTTTATTGGCTTTAGTAGATCAGTTGACGACAAAGTGCGAGTATTGAGTTACCTTTGCAGCAATTAGTTAGTGAGTTATCGGAATAAGAATCTTATTGATTTTTAAAGCTACACCCAACGAGAGAGAGAGAGAGAGAAAAAGAGAGAGAGAGAGAGGGTAGAGAGAGAGAGAGAGAGAGGGAAACATTGAGACTGGAGGCTCTCCTTTAGCAAAATCAAACTAATCCGCTTAAAAGCCTCGATTTTCCGACTAGACACTGACAACAAGGCAATGTCGCAATTGAGGCGAAATAAGCTGATGATGCGGAGGAAGAGGAGGAGGTGGAGAAGGAGAGCTATATTGATTTTCAAATCGCACCCAGGTGAGCAGTCAAGATGGTCTAGTGTCCGACACGTGACAATGCATGTGGCCCAGACACAGAGGGAATGGTTAGACAGCTATTTTTGTTTTGAACAATAGAGCTGCTAATTATGTGTGCACCTGATGGCTAAGGCGCAAACGGTGTGCTGAGCGCTGGTGCTGCTCATAGCCAACTGAGTGGATAAGTCGCCCAAGTCGCCCAACCGGCTAAGGCTAATCACAAAAACGCCAAGACCCACCCATTTGCCAGCGACCCACTTGAACATGCGCGCTCGTGACATTCGACTGGGAAACGTGCAAAGCGACGGAAAATCGAGCAAAGAAAACAAAATGTGAAACGTGCAAAACGTCACTTAAGTTGGCCACAAACCGTCGCTGCCTCAGATGCGTCATTGCAGAGAGGCGGCCGAGAAGCGGCCGAGAAGCCAACACAAAAGTCTAAACAATAACAAACAAGAAAGTGAAACAAAATGCATTTCAATAAGCGAAGGTCTAAATACCCTAACAATTCTTCAATAACAAACACATTAAGTGTTCTTATCAGCAATTTGAAACATAGTAAAGTGTAAAACATATTTAAGATAAAGATAATATTAATGTTGTAAACTGCTGATTGATTATTTCTAATTTGAATGAGTCAATAAATTGTATTTGCATGGATCTTCTCACAACTCCCGTTAGGCCGCTCTCACGCACATCTTCTTTGTGCTCTCTCTCTTGCTTTTGCGAATTCGCCTGTGGGTGAATTCGCCCTTCTACTGCTCGTCGTCTTCTCCACTTATTCGCTCTTGTCTAGGGATTGTTGTTAATTGCCATTCGCAGGGAGCTACCAACCTTCATATTTATATACATATATTAGGGTATAAGTCGAAGCAATAGCATATTGCACTAAACTACTCGAAACAACAAATATCAGGAAATGTGCAGCGCGAAAATGCGCAGCTGAGCAATGAGGCACGCACGAGAGACAAGTGGAGACAACAACAAAGATAACAACAACAGCAATGAGTGCAACAACGACAGCAAGCAACGCTGTGACTATGACAATTGCCAAAGCTGACAGTTTGACGTTTTAAATCACGCGCCAAACGTCAGAAGTAGCAACAGCAGCAACAGCAGCAACAACAACAACAACAAATCAATTCAACATTTTGACGACACAAAGGCGAATTGAATATCTTACAATTATTTATGTTTCAATTTCGAACAATAACAAATGCAATTAACGGTAGACATCGAATTTATAGCAACAAAAGCAGCTGAGAGGTCAGCGGTGTCAGATGCCGATGCAAATGCAATTGAATCAACAATTGTAGTGCATGTCAAACTAGCAAAGTGCTTGTTAAACTGTCTGCCAACGCTGTGCTGCCAACACTGCCAAGTGGCTGCGTCAAACTGCGCATCAAACTGTAAATGTAAATAAATTTGGAAAATTCCAAAGATTTTATAACAAATAATGACCTTTAATGAATTTTTATTATATACAAAGAAATATTACTATTTTAGAATTGTACTTAAACATTTGTTTACATTCACAGCTCTTGACACATTTTGCAAGTGACTAAACAATGACTTTCAAATTGTCTATCATTTTAGAGTATATAGCGTTTGTAATTAAGATAATTTTAGAACAGATTAACCTTCTCAAAGGTAAGAAAGTATTGTAGTAAGTAAATTATATGATTAATTGCAGGTAAATATGATGGTATTAGTCTTCTAATAAATATGAAACCGATAAAGATTGAATGCATATTGTTTCATTATCAGGAGAGTATCATAACTTAGTACAGATAATGTTAATAGTTATCATTTGTTTACTCTCAATTCTCGCGAAGGGGCTACACACAACGAAGTTGTTTAGAATTTTGCACAAACTGAAGAAAAACGAGTTTAAGTTTTAAGTTGATTGTGATTGAGATACGTGCACCGAGTATCTCGCTGTCGGGCACACTCGTCCGTTGCAATCTTTGCTTGCTATTATAGCTGCAGTTGCCATTTGGATCGATGTCAGTGTTCTATGTGTTTATGTGCCCAAGAACTACCCACACAAGAGACACGGGCTTGCCTTAGTTGTATCTTCTGACCAGTAGAGTCCGTTGAGCAATTTACTCGTACAGATGTTGCATTGCATCAATTGTTATTAATTTGTGCGCCGAGAGTGTCAGCTGCTCTTTAGCAGATAAAGAGAGCATCTAGTGCATAGTATAAAAAGAATCGCACGCGTCTCATGTCAATTGCATATCACATTCCCAGCCCCAGACCCAGACCCAGGTCAACTGCCTCAAGATTGCATTGAATGTCTGCTTCGCTTGACCCTTCCTCTCTCTCCTAAGTCTACGAGTGTTGATAGTGTGCTCAAATGAATCAATTTAACTATTCATGTTATTCATACTAAATGAGATTTGCTTATTTCACCATTAACTTTAACTTATCTAAAGTTCACTATGTTAATTCAACAGATTGTGAAAAAGTTTTATAATTTCAGCATTTTAGTGAACTTTCATTTGTTTGTTTTGGCATGACGACTTAGAAACAATTCCTTGCCAACTGTCACGTGTGAAATATTTGCTGGAGTCAAGTTCCTAAGCTTTGACGCACGTCTCTGTATCACTTAGTCTTGTGAGCCTTGAATTCTCCACAGCACAGTGTTGGGCTGCATAAATAACTCGCATGCGTGTTGCATACTTTTAGGAGGCGCTCCAAAAATAATATTTGCTCGTTTCTGTGCAACGAAATTTAATTAGATTTATTTTGTGTCGTCGTGAATTCGCTAAGCGGCGTTTGCTGACGACAAACAAAACAAAAAGGTAAGCTCATGAACTCGACTATAAGATACTGTATATCTAAGACAGAACTCAGTAAAGGATGACAATTGAGCC
This sequence comes from Drosophila macrospina, assembly GCA_035042075.1. Classification (NCBI taxonomy): domain Eukaryota; kingdom Metazoa; phylum Arthropoda; class Insecta; order Diptera; family Drosophilidae; genus Drosophila; species Drosophila macrospina. Next base: position 4,288,386 of record JAWNLW010000267.1, on the reverse strand, counting down.
GAATGTTGGAAATAATAGTTTTCAATAGAAATTCTTAGTAATACGCTTGTATAATTACATTTATTTTGTAGTATTTCATAATAGTTTACTTACGGAAGCTTATAATTTACTACATGCGGTTTTCGAATAATTAATAATTAATATACTCTCCTAATATAATGGAAAACACTGGGAAGTATAACTGAAATAAAGGAATATAATTTGTTTAATTTATTTTTGTCATATCAGATTTGAAATTCAAATGTTTGCCAAAGTCTATGACGTCAATCAAAAACACAGTTAGTAATGCTAAAGATTGCGGGTGAATTAATTCGAAATTAACTAACAAGCTGTAAAAAATAACACATAAATATTGCATACTTTCAGGCTGTCCTTAAAATCGCTCAACAGTGACTCAACAGTGACTCCAAAACTGTATGTATGTATAAAAACAAAAGTAGTATAATTGAGTCAACAAATGGATTGAAATTAGATGATCGGATGTCGGAAGTCTTACTCAGATAAAATTCGTATTGAGTAAATATTATATATATTATATTTATAAAGTAATATATAAGATTAATGCAGATTTGATGAAGTCGTTATTGCTTCTAGCTGTCTTAACGATATCAGCTTCCCCCTCCCTAACTTTGCTGTTGATCTTTACTCTTCTCCACAGTCTGCTTACCAGCAACACAGTTGTTCTACAACTCCCTTCTCACTCACATCGACTCGTCTAATTTGCATGTAATTTGTTGTGTCGGCACCACAAGCGCTACAAAAATATGGAAAAGGTTCGCTCCATTTTCAGTCAGTCCCAAAACAGGAGCACTCTCAATATTTTGCATTTGCTGGCTGCACAGATGCTTATCGTGTTGACAACAACAAAAACAGCAGCAGCAGCAGCAGCAGCAACAACTTCACCAAATTGGCTGCAACAGACCCAAAAGTAAACTCGACTTTTCTCACTTTGCATATTGCGACGGCTTTTTAGCATAATATCAAGTTCACGCTGTGCGCCCGGTTAACCTGATCACCATTTGTTGCTGTGCCCGATGCTGTTGTTGCTTTTGTTGTTGCTGTTGTTGTTGCTGTTTGGTTTGCCGATCATGTCTTCTTTTGGGCAAACAACAATGAAAACAACTGCAAGCTCATTGGCCCAGTTGGGAACTGTTTGACATGCTTACTGTTTACCACGCTTCGGGGCTAAATCAGCAGGATTAACTGGGAGAGGGAATCGCTCTTTGATCTGATTTCCAGTTATGCGGAAGTCTTGCCCCGAGTTGTTGTTCTCTCTGTTTGCCTGTGAAGGTGTCGGCTTTTGGCCATGATTGATGCGATGCTGCGAGAAGAAGAAACAATTTTAAAGAGAGTGAGTGAGAGAGAGCGAGAGAGAGAGAGAGAGAGAGAGAGATGTTCTAAAATATAGAAATTATTGAAGACAAATTAATAGCATGTCAATATCTGAGTGTTATTCACACTTAAATGCAGTTAAATGAATTTAGATGATTCACATTTTATTAAAATTTGTTAAATAAGTAAGCATAATCATTGCTGATATATGTAAACAATTGTAATTATGTTGTCAACAATTGTAATATAGTTATTTAACTTTATCTAAAATTTGACAGACTTTAATTTGGCGTTAACTTCTTTTAAATTTCTCCAGAAAGACTCGCACAACAGGACGATACTTTCACACCAACAACGGGATCACACGCCTCCGATATTTGCAGTTGGCTCAAACCAAAAGTAAGCGCGTATTGGCCAACACTTACAACCTGTCCGTGCTTAATACCTTTAATTACAGCCCAAATATTGCGGTAGACAGCCTGATACCAGATACAATCGGCTCGTTTAATCAGCAAAAAGTAAAGAAAATAACGAGGAGAGCAGTAGCCGAAGTGAGCTCTGCGAGGCCTGGAATGTTATCAGTGGCAAGCAATCGGCGCATGTGCCACACAGCCAACCACTGAGCCACTGAGCCACTGAAACACCAATGGAAAAGCAATTACACGCCAAGCTATCGAGTTGTAAGCAAACTGATGTATGTGTATAAGTATAAGTGCTCCCCTCGTGCCTCCCCCTCGCTGTATGCAATGGTAACATCAGATCCTCAGCTGTCTTGCCTTACCTTGAACTCTGTTTTCTTTTTTTTTACATTTACGTCTCCTTCTCTTACTTCTCCTCACTACTCACGCCTCACTCCTCATGCAAATTGGCCGTTTAATAGGCGCTAATATGTTTTGCCAGCTACCGCGTTAATTTACAGTTTACTTTTCGCAGTTGCCAGTTGCCAGTTGCCAGTTGCCAGTTGCTGCCCACGCGACAGACTCGTAAATATAATGCTCAGCAGTTTTTTACGATTTTGCAATTATGTTTTGCTCTCAGCGCCAAAAGGCGCCTCGTCTCGAGGTGTAATAGTTTGGGGGAAACGTGAGTTGTCTACCAAACAACAAAGATCTAGAATATTTAATTGAGCTGCAGCATTAACTATAGCAATTTGATTCATTCAAAATTGAATTTGAATACTGAAATTAAGTTGTCTAAATAAAAAATATAATTGAATGTTGATTAAGTAGCACAAAGAAGTTTTAGAAAGGTTTTATAGTTTAAGAGAGATTAAAGGGAGATTAAAGAGTTAAAATATAAGTAAATGCAATGCTAAGATAACTAAAAAGTTTAATTTACTTAGTTTAATTAATAAATTTAGTATAAGTTACGATTTAAGCTATATATTTGTATGCAAAGTAACTGACATCCTCTAATAGCTGACCCTCTCCAACTGTTGGGTCAACTTAGCTCTGTCTGTCCATCTGATATGTTAACAGTTATAATAATTATATTATAGTGTTATAATAAGATAACTAAAATATTAATTTACTTAGTTTAATTTATTAATTTAGTACAAAATGAAATTATATTCTATCTTTTTCTATGCAAAGGTAACTAAAAAGTTAATTTATTAATTAATTTATTTATTTTTTAAATTATTTATTTATTTATTTATGTATTTATTTATTTATTTATTTATTTATTTATTTATTTATTTATTTATTTATTTATTTATTTATTTATATATTTATTTATTTATTTATTTAAATAATTACAAATGAAATTTAAGTGTAAAAAATGAGTTTGAAATTTAAGTTTAAAATAAGATTAATTTAAGTTTACCTTTAAATTTAAATTTAAAATTTCAAATTTCAAATTTACTTAGTTTAATTAATTAATTTAGTACAAGTTGCGATTATATTCTATCTTTTTCTATGCAAAGTAACTGACATCTCTGACCCTCAAATAACTGACCCTCCCCAACTGTTGGGTCAACTTAGTTGTCTGTCCATCTGATATGTTAACAGTTATAATAATTATATTATAGTGTTATAATAAGATAACTAAAATATTAATTTACTTAGTTTAATTTATTAATTTAGTACAAAATGAAATTATATTCTATCTTTTTCTATGCAAAGGTAACTAAAAAGTTAATTTATTAATTAATTTATTTATTTATTTACTTATTTATTTATTTATTTTTTATTTATTTAGTTATTTATTTATTTATTTATTTATTTATTTTTTATTTATTTATTTATTTATTTATTTATTTTTTATTTATTTATTTATTTATTTATTTATTTATTTATTTAGTTATTTATTTATTTATGTATTTATTTATTTATTTATTTATTTATTTATTTATTTAGTTATTTATTTATTTATTTATTTATTTATTTATTTATTTATTTATTTATTTATTTATTTATTTATTTATTTATTTATTTATTTATTTATTTATTTAGTTATTTATTTATTTATTTATTTATTTATTTATTTATTTATTTATTTATTTATTTATTTATTTATTTATTTATTTATTTATTTATTTATTTATTTATTTATTTATTTATTTATTTATTTATTTATTTATTTATTTATTTATTTATTTATTTATTTATTTAACGTCGACTAACAGCAGTCGACCCAAGTATAAAATCAAACTCTTATGATAATTAAATTAAAAATAATTACAAATGAAATTTAAGTGTAAAAAATGAGTTTAAAATTTAAGTTTCAAATAAGATTAATTTAAGTTTACATTTAAATTTAAAATTTAAAATTTAAAATTTACTTAGTTTAATTAATTAATTTAGTACAAGTTGCGATTATATTCTATCTTTTTCTATGCAAAGTAACTGGCATCTCTGACCCTCAAATAACTGACCTATTCTAACTGTTAGGTCAACTTAGATCTGCCTGTCCATCTTTAATGTTAACTGTATAATACCTAAATTCGCAATTTGATGCCGTTAACTCAATATTAAAGCGTAGGCGCTCTAGGCACCCGGATATGCAGTGCAATATAATATGACAAAGTTAGTCCATTCATGAAGTGGAATTTTTATTGGAGTCTCACACAAAGCAATTAAAGGCGATGCAACATTTTTGCATGCACCTCACCCACCACACATACAGAGAGAGATAGAGGTCCACAGACAATGTGGAGAGAAAGAGAGACATGTTTATTAGCTTAATTAAAACTCTTGAAAAGGTTCATCACAGCAACGGACAGAGTCGATTGGCTGCGCTTCTCTTCGCCCAGAGGCAGCACAACAGAATCGAAATAATGAAAAATGCGTTGAATGTTGGCAATTTAGCAAGTTTACAGCTCCCTCGCCGACCCAATAATGGAAACCTAATCTCCATTGCTATTCGCAGTGAGGAGCAGTGCATGTCCCAGTCTTGGACCATTTGCTGTCTCTCATTCCCAAGTCCCAAGTTGAATGACGTTTTACTTGATTGCAGTTAATTTTTTTCTCCCTCAGCTTTGTCCAAATGCAAATTCTACGTTTCTATCATTTCTATCAGAGGAGAGGAAAGTGGCTTTGTGGCAATGCCACAGCTCAAATTGATGCCACAGCAACTTTTGATTGTTTGTCCCTCCAGCCTCAGTCCAGAGTTGCTTTGCCGGGCCACATAATAAAAAATGAAGTTGTAAACTGTAGAAGACTTGTTGAAAGACTCGAGACCTTGTAGCGAACTCTTCGGGTTATGCTCCAACATTTTCAGTGGATTTTACTGAAATAAATTACAAAATTGCAGCCCAGAAATATCAATAAAATATCAATAAAAAATAGAAAAGTAAATACAATAATAAAGTATTGAGAATAATGTATTTAGATGTGAACTACTAAGATTAAAGTTATTTCTAAAAAAAATATGTAAAAGGGAATCATTTACAAATAAAGTTAATAATAAAATATGTGTGGAATATAAAATAAAAATATAGAAAATATAATTTAAAAGTCTTCAAGAAGTTAATATTAACTTAAAACTTACATTTAAAATTCATATATTATGCTTATTAAATCAGTTTAAATTGATTTCAGTTGTTTAAATACAGTTTTCTCATATTTATTTAAACTTTATTTAATGTGAGAATAACTTGCATAATCTATTCGAAATCCATATTACCCCATGCCTGCAAATCAACGTAGGGCAATGAGAAATTGAAGTTTCTTGACTTTTGGCTCGTCGCTGAACTATTGACCTGAATAGTCATTCAGTTGGCCCACGACGAAGTCGTCAATGACGTCGCTGATGACTGTGTTTGATTTGCCGAGAGCTGAGAGCTGAGAGCTGAGCTCAGCTTAGTTGGCAACTGCCACAGCTCTGAGATTGAAACATTTCGCCAATTACAAGACGCAAAAGGTGAAGGCGAAGGGTCAAAATAATGGTGAAATTAGCCGGAAAGCAATATGAATATTTGTGAATAGAAATATGTATATATATATGACAATTGAACAACTTCCTACTGGACTCTGGATAAAATGCAAACAAGAAGTGGGAAACCCGTTTGAATACAGCTGGTTCTATTGGAAACTTGCTCAGCTCGTTGTCAATATCAATATCAATTACGTAATGTGGGCATGTACAATATTAATATTCAATGTTGGACATGAATCAGCATGCACTCTCTTATCTAATAGAGTCATAAAAGTAGCAACATTTCGAGAGATTTACCTTTTATTGCACTGGACACTTTTGTGGCAATTAACAGCCTCCACATGGCTCGCAATTAAATGAAACTGTCAGTAATTTATCTTGAAGCGTCGAAGATTGTCGACGACATGACTTCCCAGAAAGACCTGGTGACTTTTCATTTGCGCCTCCATAACTGGATAGCTGGATAGCTGACTGGCTAACTGGCAAGTCGAGACGGACAATGGGTACTACGGCCTGGTAATGAGCGAGCAGTGGAAAGTAAAAGGGTTGAGATTGCATTGGTACATCCTCTAATTGGCACCAAATATGGCTCTTGGCTTCTACCATGGCCAAGGCTGCCGTGGCATGCCGTAAAAATATGTCAAAATGTGACAAAATGCGTATATGCTCGTGACTTCTCGGCTAAGATGGGAGAAAGGTATCGAAGGGGGACTGCGGATAAGTCCACATGCCAATGGCAAAACTCGGGAAAACACCATTTAAGGTGTTCATTAGTCGCGCACAGCGCTGAGAGCTCAGATCGCTTGACGAACCAAAAGGGTTGTCCAAAAATGGCAAGAAAATCTCATCAGGAGTTGCCCATTTCTGAAGATTATGTGCAGACCAAAAGATCATCATGATCATGATCAAGATTGATCATGATATTGAGCATGATAATGCCAGCAGGCAACCGATCAGTCGCCATCAGCTACGATTGGTCTCTTCTCCACTGGTCTCTTCTCTCTTTTCTCTTCTCTCTCTTCTCCTTTTTCTCTCCACTCCACAGCGCCTTCTCTCTCTTCGCTTTCTTCCGATAACTGTAAAGCTTTGCCCTTAAATGTCACTCTGCCAACGTTGTCCAGTTGCCGAACTCGCGATCGAAATTAAGCGATTTTCTCTGCTCAATTCACATTTCTTTTTAACAGATTTCGATTATTGTCCAACTGTCTGTCTGCCTGTCTGTCTGTCAAGGCAATCGTAAGTCGTCCTCAGGTGTAAAATGAGACAATGAAAGCAATAAGACAAAACTCACAACTTTCACTTGTCGTGTGCTCAATGTGCAACATGTTGCAAGTGCGCTGCTTTAATTATGCTCTCTATTACCAGCAGCACTTTGTGGAGCTAATAACTGTGCGAATATATTTCCTAAGCTTGGACTTTGCCTAAGTATTTCAGCTTGTTAAGTGATTTGTCTAAAATTAATTAACGTAAACATTTTATGCCAGGAATGCGATAAACCAGGCCACAAATGAAGCCAAACACGCAAGCCCCAAGCAAAGTCCAGGGCACAAATCGCCCAATAACATACACTGAGAGAAAAATGTCACACTTGATTTGAATATGAGAGAGAAAAACAATATCAGAAGAAGTTGAAATATCGTAGTCTAAAAAGTAAACACATTTCACTCATTGCTTAATAGAATTGTTGTAATATTTAATGATTAATTTAAATGTATTTGCTTTTCTCAGTGCATGCGTAAGGCAAGGCACAGGACCTCAATGCTGTCTAAATTAATGGGCTTTCGGTAGCATACAGAGAATACAGATAGAAGCGGTACGGGAGAGCGAGAGTAGGAGAACATGAGAACCCGAGAGGATTGCCGACAAAGCGCACAACCTGCCAGTGGTGTAGGAGTCCAGGGAACTGGGGGAACTGTTGCCCTCAAGTGGCGTCTGCGCTCTGCGTTGGCTAATCAAAATATTTAAAATAGTTTGCCGCAAGCTGTGGACTGTGTCTGGATATAAATAGCTGCGCAGGATGAGCTCGAGCTCGAAGGCGACTCCTCCTACTCCTCCTATGGCAATTGGCTGGCGTGTGCTCGCTTCATAAATTATTGAATCTCTCCGCTCTCTGCGCCCTTTTGTGTATATCATATTGCGCAGACTCAAACAATATGCTTAATCATTTGAGGGAAAAGTGACACTGGAGGGGAGCCCGAGCTCGGGTAATTGCGCATGCGCGACATGCCGCGACGGCGGCCTCTTTACAAGTAAAATGCGCCGTACATTAAAATATATATAAAAACTTGATTGCATTGATGTCCCGCCAGCAGCTCCATTTCCTCACCCACCCAGTTGGAGCTCTCTCTCTCTCTCTCTCTCTCTCTCTCTCTCTCTCTCTGTCGGTCTGTGGGTGACCTACAAAACGCATTTATTTGACTCTTCCTCTCATTACCCAGCCCTACATCGATCTGATTTCAGTCTTTGACTTTGACTCTGTCTGTGCCTCTGAGTGCCGCCTCGTCACGCAATGTTGCACCACTCAGAGCGTGCTTTAGCATTTCCCTTTCTTTCGACTTCCCAGCTCTAATTTTGCCCCGCAGTTAGGCAGACAGCAAAAAGCTACTAACCTCAAGGTGCGCTAATTTCAGTAATTAGACTTATCAACTGGCCAAACTATGAATCAAAAATCAAAAATTAAATCAAAAGCGACCACACAAAATGCTAATTGACTCTGTGGGCTAATTGGAAATTGGTATATGTATTTATAGTTTGAAATGATTAAAACTGAATTGAATAATTAGCAAACAGAATTCGTGTGTTAACAATTTTGTTAAACTGTGTTATCAGAGTGTCTAACAAGTTGGATTGAATTTGTTTAGCAAGAGTTTCTATTGATTACAATTAAATTTCTATAAGTGCTTTGAGAAGATTGTAGTTGAAGAATTTGGAATACGAAGTTAAGTATTCTATCTTTCATTCATAAACAATATAATTTCTTCTTCTAACTTTTGTTATATATTTAAATCTACTTTACTGTAGCTATAAATATCTACAATTGAATTTGTAAATTGGTTAATTAATTGGTTATTTGGAATACGAAGTTAAGTATTCTATCTTTCATTCATAAACAATATAATTACTTCTTCTAAATTTTATTATATATTTAAATCTACTTTACTTTAGCTGCAAATATCTACAATTGAATTTGTAAATTGGTTAATCAAACCTGTTTAATCTTAATTCCAAATATAGAAGATTGCAGTTGAAGTATTTGGAATACGAAGTTAAGTATTATATCTTTCATTTATAAACTATACTATATAATTTCTTCTTCTAACTTTTGTTATATATTACTTTAGCTATAAACATCTACAATTAATTTTGTAAATTGTTTAATCCAATCTATTTAATCTTAATTCTAAATATATCATGCAGCTCACACATTGAATTGGATTTGTTGAACCCTTTTCTGTAACAGCTGTATAATGTTTAATTAAATTACAAAAAGTAACGCCTCTGGTAGACTGATTACAATCTGTCTGCCGACTTGCTTTTGGGCTAGAAATGCTTCTAGTGCCCTTTCATTTAGGCGTATCCACAAGTATAACTTAATTTTACAACAGTTTAAACGCTTACGGGGCGTAATCGCATTAATTAATCGTAAAACTCTTCAATTAGTGGAGCATTCAAAGCGCCGCTCGATGCACAACTGGTGGCTATAAAAAAAGAGGCCCAGACAAAAGGCGTTACCAAATCTTCCAGTGTCAAAATCAAAATGCGCTGCATGACACTTCAAAGGTCATAAACTTGTCTGAACCCCTCTTCACTTTTGTTGTTCGAGTTAAAAAATTAGTAAACACATTTCATTCCCACAGGGTGGCCGTGATTGTACATAGTTGGCTCAAGAACCTTTCCACTCTGGCCGAACCACACTTAATTATGAATTCTATAAGCATAATTTTGTCATTTCAGAAATTGATGCACAAGGAATTTTGGGGAAGGCTGCGGCTGCGCATAATGACACACATACGTGTATTGAAGGACTCGAAAGATCTAGGAACGATCCATACTATTTAATATGCATGGTCATGCAGCTCGGACTCAAGTGTCGCACTTACAACTGAGAACGAAAGATTCTCCTACAACGAATTGGTGAAACACGTAATAAAGTTTATTGAGTATTAACTGAAGTTCAAGGCTGCCAGGTGAAAGGTTTGCTGGTGTAGGAAAACAATAAAAAGGTGTCTGTAGTAGTAGTAGATTTGTAGCTGCAATAGTAGTCGTAATAGAGGCAATTGTAGTAATAATAGTAGTGTAAATAATAGTAGCAATTGTAATAGTAGTAGTATTATTAGTATTAGAAGTTTTTCTAGTGGTAGTAGTAGTAAATAGTTGTAGTGTTAGTAGTCGTTGTAGTAGTAGTATCAGTAGTAGTAGTAGTAGCAGTAGCAGAAGATATAATAGTAGTAGTAGTTGTAGTATTAGAAGTAATGCAGTATAAGTAATAGTGGTAGTATAAATAGTAGTAGTAGTAGTAGTTATAGTTGTAGTAGCAGTAGTAGTAGTAGAAGTAGTAGTAGTAGTAGTAGTAGTAGTAGAAGTAGTAGTAGTAGTAGTAGTAGAAGTAGTAGTAGTAGTAGTAGTAGTAGTAGTAGTAGTAGTAGTAGTAGTGGTAGTATAAATAGTAGTAGTATTAGTAGTAGTAGTTGTAGTAGTAGTAGTAGTAGTTGTAGTAATAGTAGTAGTAGTAGTAGTAGTAGTAGTATTAGTAGTAGTATTAGTAGTAGTATTAGTAGTAGAAGTAGTTTTAGATGTAGTTGTAGTAGTAGTAGTAGTAGTATTAGTAGTAGTAGAAGTATAAGTAGTAGTATTAGTAGTAGAAGTAGTAGTAGTAGTAGTAGTAGTTGCAGTAGTAATAGAAATAGTAGTAGTAGTAAAAACAGTAGTAGTGGATGTATATATTGTAACAAAAATAGTACTAATAGTAGTATATATTAGTAGTATTAGTAGTAGTATAAGTAGTAGTAGAAATTGTTGTTGTATTAGTAATAGTAGTACTAGTTGTAGTAGTAGTTGTAGTAGTACTAGTAGTAGAAGGAGTAGTAACAGCTTTAGTAGTAGTAGTTGTAGTAGTAGTAGGAGTACTAGTATCACTTCCCAATAAACTCGTCTTTATTGATTTTATAGTTAATTTATTAATTAAACAAAATGAATAAAAAGCATTTCTTCTATTAATCTCAGCTCCCTCTTACGCATTTATCATTAAACCAATTCTAATGAAGCGATCAACGTGGAGCCCCTCAGAGAACTGATTTGATTTTACAGCTAACTCTGTGACCAAAACTCCAAATACATCATTAATCTTTGCAGCTCCTTGGGCAATTCCATAAAATATTTCCAGGAAAAAATAACAGAAAAAGCAAACAGTAAAAAATGCAACCTTGTTAGCACTTGGAAGTCTCTTGTGTACTCGTTGCACCCACAAGAAACCGAAACCTAATGCAATTTACATAACAAGACCAGTTCCCAAGGCGAGAGACAATCAGTGGCGCTACAAAAACCCAAAGCCTGTCAACATGTAATCCATCAAACAACAACGCTCAACATGTGAGGCAACAACTTGGGGTAACAACTGTCCGACTGTGCAACAAATGTGTACATACATAAAGCTAGAAACAAACAGTTGAGAACTCGAACTCTAACTCGCAAAGACTGGAAGACCCCATGGGCGATCGAAATCAATTTGGCGCTTTAACACACGAACGTGCCCCATAGTTGGCACGCCCATCGCCTTGTTGAGCAGTGCAACTGCAACTGCAACTGCAAGTCCAACTGCAACTGCAACTGTGCCGCATGGCCCACAGGAATTGCCAGACTTCAGCCCACAGTCCTCAGACTTCAGTCTTGAGATTGCGCTCCAGCTTGCACCTAACTCTAATTGGGCATAATTTAAATTCCGCTCGTGAGCGCCATGAATTGTATTTAACGTTTTGGCGCTTCTACAGTTGCAGTCGATATAAGATTCGATGGCATTGGCTGGCGGTAAATTTCATTTGATTTTATTTCGTTTTTCCTAACTCTTTTTCTTGCTTTTCTTTTCGACTAACGCAAGGCTATTACCACCAGAGAGACTTCCTTGCTTGAGTGCAGTTTGTTTTTTGTGTTTTGGTTATTTTATTTACATTTTCTTTGTCCCCTCCCAATTCCTGGCTTAATTGGTTTTGCGCCATGAACCGTGGAGAAGTTCGATGCCTTAGTTTTGATTAGAGGCCGGCTATTAGAAAATGGAATACACGAGTTTCTCTAGATATCAGTTGAAAGTCGAAAGCTAAACAATGATTTCAATCTGGTGAATTGCTAAAATTACATCACAGTCTGCTAATGTTCAGTGTGTCATGCGAGGGTAAAAGCAATTGAAGGCCTTTCCGATTGTCAATTAATAAATTAAATTTAACTTGTTATTAAAATAAAATTATTCTTTCAATTCGCTCAGAAAGCTTAAGCAAATTGAACTGAATAAATATGTTGTGGTCTTGATGGAAGTCGCAACTTAGTAAACCTTAGTAATCATTCAGTTCTATTTATTTGCTATTTATTTATTAACTACTAATTAATTCAACAAACTGAAGTGTAAAGTATAGAATTAAATTCAACCGATATGAACTTCCTTAGATTTTATACTCTTTACTTCACTCTATACTTTCAAGCTCTCATTTTATTTTACTATAAAAAGCAACTCGTTGAATTCTTATCATCTATTAGTTAACTAATCTGACTAGACATCTTTCAACTACTTAATTTTTATTTCAACCTTACAAATGCGATTATATTTCTTTACTTTCAACTGTCAACCTATTGGGCTTCAACAACATTGCCAGCAGGAAGTTGTCACACTCCATCAACATCCGACAAACGATTCGAAATCCATTCACGTTGCACTCAGTCATTCCGGGAAATAGAAACTCCTTGCTGGCATGCCAAGGCCAAGCGTGTCTCTGTCTTTGGCACTTGCGCCAACAATTTGTAAGCCATCATTTCAATTAAGTCGCATAAATCACAAGGAAATCAGCAGCATCATCATTATGATCATCATCGTCCTCGTTATCCTCAAGTACAGAGAGCACTTAAACAGGCACTGGGCATGCGCATGCGCACAACCTACGCAACCTCAAGCAAACCGAAGAGAACCTTTTCTTAACTCGTTCGAGTTCGTTTCATTTGGTAAACGAACCAATTTAAGCGGCGCAAGATGAAGCTGAAGCTGAAGCTGATGCTGAAGCTGAAGAAGAAGAGGACAAAGGGCCGACAGACTTAATCCTTGTCATGACCGAGACCCGGGGGAATCGAGAGACGCCTGCCTGGCAATTGCAGCAGCTCGTGAAACTGCTGTTTCACGCTTCGACAAATGCCCTTTGTGCTCTGTGCTCGATGTCCAGTGTGTGTTGAGTTGCAGCGGCAACAAATTGCGCCACATACAACACCGTACTTACGGATACATTTTTTTCTGTTTTGCCTCTCAACATGGTGAACTTATTAGGCGCAGCGTTTCGACAACGAGGTATTTATGTAACTGCCACGAATTGAGTTGCAAATAGCCAGCGGGGCAACATAAAACGTGCGCCACCGAAACTGAGTGGCTTAAGTATCTTTGAGATACAGCGATATGTGTTTCTCCAGTGGATCCTGGGCGGCGTTAAGTACCCCTCATTCGTTACGGATCCATCACCTGCTGTGTTGCCGCGTTGAAACACGAGCACAACAAAGAGCACCGCAAGGATAATCAGGAATGCCCCTTGGTCAGTTCTCAGTCCGTCCGTTAGTGGATGTTGTTCTAGTCCTAACTTGCAACTGTCAAAATGCATTTCAAGGCAAACAATAAAGTGTAAAATGCTCAATGTGAGACAACAATGACAGAAGGCTAAAGGTGCGGGAGGTCAAAGCAAAATGTTTTTCTTTTCTGCACCGGAAAATCCCATTGAACCCAATACGCATTTAAATCTTTGAAGTACCTGTAAAGTCACTGAACAACAGGTAACCATTGGCTGGCAGCGGAGAGCCTTCGTAAGAGAACGCAGGTGAGCGGAAATTAAGAGCGAGTCCAAATTAAAAGAGTATTAAATGCTTTGTGGATCATAAGTTGACAAAACAAATACCCAAAAATAAAAATAGCTCTTCAAAATCTTTGATAGAATAGAAAAATTGGTGGTGCTCTTTATCTTCTGAAAAGGATAATTCTAGAAAATTCTTAAGGTGTAGTTTTCGTTATTGTTAGTCCAAGAAAAATATTAATAAAAGTCTCAGAAATTAATCTTCGGTTTCTTTAAAGTAAACTTAATTTATCCTCGATATTTCTGTCTGAACATCAGCATCGACAAATCTTTAATAAGGATCACATTTAAAGAATCTCTGTAATTGCCACACAAATAACACGAAGGCATCGAAAGAGCATGCTCAATGCGATCCACAAACAGACACACAATCACATTCCCTCTTGCAGTCAGTGTTGCGCATTCAGCTAGTTTCCACATTTTGATTCTTTGCTTCATTTTGAATATCATATATATATATAATATTACAAATAACTAATTAAATAACAATTTGTGGGCTAATATATTCGAATGTAAATTATTATTATCATACATGTTATATAGCAAGTTATATATATACAGCTAATATAAAATAGAAATATTGATTATGCACAAACAATTGAGTAAATTTATAAAGTAGAGATGAAATTTATATATACAATAATCATACAATTATAATTCTAGCAAGAAACATGTTCTCTCACTTCAAAATTACAATTTCCAAACGCAAACTAGTATTTTTAGCGATATTTACTTAGCCGTTTTTTTAGTCCAACTCAAATGCGAGCATCACTGAGTGCAACGAACAGCCGGCATGATCGCCAAGCCGGCACGAGCGTTCGCATCAGTTTCGATTTGACGGTCGTTTGTGTAGGACGCAGATTTCGCTCAAAGGCCGAAGCGAAGAGACTCGTCGTGTGTTCGTCGGTTCGTCGTCAATCGGTTAAACAGCAATTCAGTGCGTGTTGTTGTTATTTTTGATAGTGCGTGTTGATGTTATTCATTTTGATTTGCAGTGTTCTTGTTATTGCAAGCATTTGTTCAATCCTCTGATAAATAAGCGTGTCATGAAAACTAACTTGAAGTCAAATGATTGTGCAGTTCCAATAGAGAATCGCTTACATGCATATACCACTATATATATATATATATATTGATATCGCTACTTGTTCTTTTTTGCGTCGAGGATATACGAAAATAGCCAGAGAAGAAATTTGTCGCTGTCGCCGTGCAGGGAAGTGCGAAATGTGCGTGAAACGAAAATAAAATTAAATAGCGCAAAAATTGCCACAAAAAAATAGAAAAAATAAGTTTCAAATGTTTCTAAATACATATAGAAAGTTGAGTCTGCACGAGAATTTGCATGCCAAGTGAAATAGAGTGCCAAAGGAAGTGTGTAAAAAATAATATAAAAAGTCAGCCAAACGTCGCGTCGCGTCGCAAACTGACAAGCGGAAATTGAAAGAAAAGAAGAAAAGAAGAAAAAATAAAAGAAAAAGAAAGAATTACAAATAATAAAAATTATGAATGAAAATTCTTGGAAATGTGTGAGTGCGCGATAGTTTTGCTATAAGCTATAAAAGTCTTAAAGAATACAAAATAAGAAGAGCAAATTGAAGTTACAAGTTCAAAGTCAAGTCGTTAATAATGCGTGTTTGAGTTGAGTTACAGATTTGCTTGTGATTAAAATGAAAACCAGAAAGTTATACAATTGCCTCCCTTGGTGCCTGCTTCTGATCCTGCTGATGGTCTATGATAGCCACTGCAGGCGTCAGACAAAGGCCAAGGCACAGTCAAAGCGCCTTCACACGCTCTCCCCCGCTCAACTGCTTAAGGAATACAATAGCAGTGATAGCTCCGCTTTATACTCCGCTGAGCCGCAGGATGAGAACATTATGTCCTGGACAGGCGTTAGGATACAGGAGCGCAAGCAGACGACGACTTCAAGAGCCCAAAATCCACGTCGTCGTAAAACCAAAAGTGGCCTCCTGATCGAAAGTAATATTGCTGAGGAGCCGGCAGCTGTGTCCGCAGAGATGAATCCCAGATCGGGCAAGAAATCCGCACAGCAGCGTCGTCGCAATGGTCGCCTCCAAAGACCCAATATCAAATCGAATGCCAATAGTAAGTTGATGCCTATGTAACCTGCAACCAGCGAGCCTAATGCCCAGCTTGGGGATGGCTTGGGATAGTGTACTAAATATGGCTTTGATCGATTGTTGCGCCTCAAGAAGTCGATCGTTATTCGGCTTCCTTTCTGTTCTCGTCGTGTCCAACTTGTCTGCCGTCCATATTTGGACGCTCAAGTTGAAAGAACTTTCATGTGAAAGTTGTGACAGGAGGAAGAGATTTTTTCTACTTGTTATTTATTTTTATTTTATTATTATTTCTCTCGTTTTTTTTTTTTTCTTTTAGTTTTGTAATTCTATACGTTATTACGTGAGAGGTCCAGTTATGGGCCAGCAATGTTGTCGTTGCCTTTGTCGATGCTATTGTCGTTGCCGTTGTCGTGGTCTTGGCTCCAGTTGTGGTTCTTGCATGCTCAGCATTTGTTCTTTGTGTGCTCCCTCTCCCTCTCCTTCTCCTTCTCGCTCTGTGATGTGATGTGAACTTTGCCTATTAGGCGTGCGATCTGCATAGTTGCAGCTGCTTGACGCACCAACAGCGCCATAAATAAATTTCTATCCTATTAAACCAGAACTATTTTGATCAAACTCCAACTGCTTGCAACTCACAATTCTGTAGAATTTATACTTATATAAATCGCATCAAAAAACTTAAATTTACTGTTTAAAACTGAATATTACAAGTTTATCAATTGTATGCAATATACTGAACTCATACTCTCTTGTCAAGCAGTCACAACAAATCATTTTGCTGTCCTAATAATTTGCTGGCAATTGAACCTGCTTAAATAAGGGCACAATCCCATATCCAAGTCAAACAACAAATAGAAAGGTACAGGAAACACTACAGAATGTCCCTACGTGTGCATGTGTGTGTGTGTCTGCGTATGTGTGGGTGAATGTCTCCCAAACGCATACATGACCCCATATTATAGCAAGGACTGAGTATAACAATAGCGTGAGGCTCTAGAGGCTGTCTCCTACCTACACTAGGTCTAGTTCTAGTAATTGTGGTCGAGCCTAAAGAAGATGCCGTAACAACCGAATAGGATCGACAACACAACAACAATGGACACAATGGCCAATTGTTTGGCATTTAGAAAACCCTCTTGAGTATATAATAGATGGGCCTGCGTGAGGCTCGTATCTGTGGAACTGGAACCGCAACACGCGCTAATAGGAACATGTGTTCTGCTTATAGTTCGCTTAGGTGTTGAGCTGAAGACCGCACAGGGGTTAGAATACAGTTTCAGTGGGACTGGATGCACTTTTACTTTGGTTCGCTGTTGATAAAAATTAAGTGGCTTATCGTGTCTGCTGCTAACTTCGAATCGTTTACATTCGTTATGCTCCTAACCAATTTATCGCTTGAATATGCATTCTTGTATTCCCCAAGACTTGCTTATGACTTGCTAATAGATTAGGGCCCATCTGGAGAGCTTACAAAGTTGCGTGTCGTTAAGTTTAGGAGCTGATAATTTGAAGACACAGAACCTTTATGATAAACCCTCGTTAATGTCGACGGTTGTTTATAGAATTTGATGAGCTACGAAAACACGTTGGACCTGCAGTCATAAAGTAAAAGTGGAATGTTGGCAAAATAAACAATTTTTGATATATAAATATTTTATTTTATTTATTGTATATAGATATAATTAATAGTGATAGTATAATAAAGTTAAGTTTCTCGTCTTTCCGTCGTTTTAGTGGATCTGCTCACAACCGTTTACGTTCCACTCCTGTTCGGCTGCTCTCACGCACATCTTTTTTGTGCTCTCTCTCTTGCGTTTGCGAATTCGCCTGCGGTTAAATTCGCCTGTAGGTTAATTCGCCCTTCTACTGTTCGTCTTCTTCTCTACTTATTCGCTCTTGTTTAGCGATTGTTGTTAATTGCCCTGCGCAGGGAGCTACCAGCAGCTGTGAAGCATAAAGTAGATTGATATTATTTCATATATTATTATTTATAAGTATTTGTTGATTGAGACTCTCATCTCATACTGTGAAAATCAAACTGAATTGCAGTTAAGACAACTTTCAAACTAGTCATCAAAAACGTTGCTTACGAGTATTAGCGATTGCGATAATGATTGCAAATCAAATTCATCTCATAGTTAACTCAATCATTCAATTGTAAATAGACTCAACGTAAATGGTGAAATGAAGTGCAAGATGTGTGAGACAGCGAGACATAAATGCGAATTGATAGAGCAAATTATTAGCGATTAAACAGCGTGTTGACTATTTATAAAGGCAACAGCAACAAACAGCGAATTCAACAGCTATTGGCATTAATTGATTGATTGCTTGTTTAGATTACAGAAAATGAAAGTTCGTGATCACTCGAAATGGGTCACCAAAAGACGCAATAGACACAAGCTGCAAGCTACCGCTATAGATACAGATATAGATATAGATACAGATACACTTACTGAAAGCCACAATGGCTACTGCATGATTGAGCCACGCCGACGCTGCCTGCATTTCCGTTGCCCGTGTTGTTGTTGTGTGCTAAGCCATGCCTAATCAACACACACGCATGCGCACTTTAAGAGCTCATTAGTTGCCCTGCGTGGATACTGATTCTTATACACATCGATTCCATAAGTCATGGGCAACCTCTTGTATCTAACAGATACTATTTATACAGTCCAAGCTGGAAAGCTGTTGCTGCTGCTGTCGTTGCGCTGCTGTTGCTGTTTGCCCATCGGAAAACTGTTTGGAGAATGCATTCTTCATTGATTTTTAACGCGGCTTTTTTGTTTGCTTCTTGTTAACTGCATTACACAATGCATCCAGCGTGGCTCAGCGTAGACAACACGCCGTATTGCTGGAAATTTAGATTTGTGGGAAAAAATGCCGCAGAGCTCCAACTGTTTGCAGACCCCTTCCCCCTTCCCCCGTCCCACTGCCACTTGCTGCCTGTCATTGACTTTTATTTGTTTTTAATTTTTTATTGACATGTGAAGTTGTAGAAGTTTAGTGAACTTTGCTGTTGATTTTCTATTGCCTTTTATGCTTAATGTTCGCCTCAAAAGCGTGAAAAGCAAAAGTTCGCTTTAAGCATTCTATCATTTTATCATTTTATTGGGAAATTGTCTTCAAAATGCACAGCACAGAACCATTTCCGAGAAAATAAAAGAGCCGAAAAGCTTCAGTTGCTTTTTAGGAAATAGTGGGGAAATGTGAGAATCGAAGAGAGCAAAAGATTTGATTAATAACAAGCCGATGTCTTCAATCAATTATCAACTTCTTGAATACATTGTAGATCTCTTTTGTTACTTAGTCACAACTTATATACTACAATACTTTGTCTCTCTTACTATTGTTGCTCTTTCTTTCTATTGTTATTATTCAATTCATTCATTGAGGAATAACTATTTTACAGCTTTGCCTTGGCTGAGTTATCTCAGTCTTTGGCTATTTCTGTTGCATTTCAGCTGCAGTTCTTCTTCAGACCTTTGTTGTGATAATTTATTTAAATGCAGTTTATATATCATTCATGTTTATGTGAGGAGCGAACACCTGGCGCACACCAACTCACCTGTGTCTTTTTGTTGCTTCTGCAATAATTTGCCCTCGGTTAACGGAAGACAGCTGCCAGCAGCAGGATTGTATATACTTCTGTTACCAGAAAGTAGATCAGGGCAGTGAGTAGATACTCAGTCGGACCCCTGGAGGATTTACAGCTAAGCAATGAATGTAATTTTAAAAATTGCTCGAAAATTCCACAAGATATTTGATACAAAGGGCGTTCTGGAAATTGGGGAAACACATGTCAAAACTCCACAAAAACAATAAACATCAAGATCAAGAACAAGAACAAGAACAAGAAGTTGGAGGAGGAGAATCGGCAATTGGAAAACTCATTAAAAATAAACAAAAGCCGCGAACACAATGAAGTACCGAGTCTTGTTCAGTTATTGTTAGACTGGTTATTTGATACGGAAACCTAATACATCTTTACAATTTGCGAGCGAGCTTTTGAAGTGAAGTTCGAATAAATAAACCACTTAAGATCATAAAACTAAAGGGCAAACAGGCATTTAAAGTTTTATAGATCAGACTTGCAATGAGTAAATATGACTAGCAGATACCCCGTAGCTGCGATGGCAATGATATGTAAAAAATTTAACTGAAACTGAATTAAAGTGTTTAATTTGAGCAACCTCCTTAGATTCTATCAAAAGTACCCACAACAGGGTATATACGACTTGTAAATATTTTGCTGCGCATTCATAAATACACACACGGCCCAATTGTAGTTGTATCTTTTGTAAACAAACAAAAACAAAATATAAAAGTCGAGTTACAACTTCACGCTGACCGAGAGACGCCACAAAATGATCTATAGAATTTGGAAAAACTCCCAAAGTGAAACTGTTTGTGGCCATGTTTACACAAAGAGGAACATCGCATTGGTTAGTTGGTTGGTTGGTTGGTCTCTTGGTCGGCTGGTTAGCAATAAACTTATGCTTAATTGCTGGCAGATATCTGATGGTTCCAGGCAATTCTACAGAGCTTTGAAGTGCCCCCAGTGGTATGCAGGCCTCTCTAGGCAATAAATTAATGTTATAGACCACGTTTTGATAAGACATTGACGCCACCAGACGCAGACGCAGACGGCATCCCTCTCTCACCCTTACAATCCCATTGACGCTCTTCGTCTCTCCGGTCTGTCCGGTCTGTCTTGGGCCACCGGAACATTTAACGGGTCAGCGGCCGTTGATGTGGAGCCCGTGGAAAAACAAATTCGTAGCTCGTTAGCGCAGACACTCAAGTGAGATAAGAGATGGAAATGCAGTGCGCTGTGAATGAGGTTGCAGCAGTTCCAATAAATTCTCACAGCCTAACAATTCCAGAAATTGGGTCAATGAAAGACAGCATCAGTTGTGTAAACTACCTAATGTTCTAAAGATAATCGTAATGCACGTGAATTAAGCAGAGATTGAGTTATCAATATGGCGAACTCTTGGAATATGTGAAGAAGATGATGAGAAGAGGATGCATTAGCATTTGTTGATCAGTTGACAGCGGAGCTATTCAAATTACTCATAAGTGGAAATGCGCTTTTCTTTCCTTTATCACATCACAGACAATCAACAATTCATTCTCTTTGTTCCATCTTCTCCGTAGCACTGTTAAGAATCTTAGCATACTTCAGTTCATTTGTGTCTTGTCCTTTCGTATTCAACTTGAGATCGTCAGGTCTTCCCTATCTCCCTTATCAGACTAAAACACCCATCAATGTCATCGTCTTCTCCATGTATTCCCTACATGTTTAACACAATCGTACAAATTCTTCTGTCGCCTCTTCGTTTGCGGCGTCTTTATCGAACCATTTGTCAATATTTAGTCTGATAAACGAACGTTGTTCAAAAGTTACAACAACTGTCATTGAACTTCATTGATAAATGTCGCCGGGGCGACAGGTTTTCTCGACTGCATTCCATTGGATGAAGTGGCGAAATGGATGGACTTGTGATTCGATTGATAAGCTTAGCACACACACCAATCTCAAGCGGGAAAGGCACAGACATTCTATATCATTGCCCATAACTCAACCAATATCAGATTAACCTGTTGTTGTCCCTACAAATAACGAATTCAAATCGTAGCAATTATTTTTGTAACAGATCTTTCCACATCAACACTCGCACTGCTCGTTCTTGATGAAACGATTCGTGATTTCTGGGAAGGGAAATGCGTGCTTGCGTTTTGCCCGGAAAAGCGTGTTGTTTGAAATTGGGGGAAAAACACTTGAAAGTGCTGTATAAATATTATAGAGAGCAATCCCCGCTGCTGAAGATGTCAGAGACTAGAACCAATTATGCTTTATGTTTGCGTTGAAAGAAGTTCGCCCGGTAGACAAATTGTTTATTTGCCTTCGACATCTGCGGATGCTTCTTTTCGGCATTCGATGAAAGCTGCATAAAAATTACCTGCAGTTGGAAATTTCTGCTGTTCATTTATCAGATGAGCTCAACACTATGGGGGCAGTTGGGTAAACTGTTGACTTGAACTCGCTTAAATGCCCGGGATGTGATTTTAGTGGGGCAATTCCGACTCTTTGATCGCGATTCCAGTTTTATGTTAGTGTTCTAAGTATTCTAGATAGTATATAATAATAGGTAACATTATGGCTAAGACAAATTTCAAGATAAGAATTCATAAAAGCCCTTTTCAAACTAAATAAAACGTGAATTGAGAGTGAAAGTGTTTAAACTTTCACTGGAAATAAAGCTGCAAATACAATGAACAGAATTTAATATTTTCAAGATAGAATTTAAATGAAATATTCAGAAGATATGTAACAAAAGAATATAAAGTGTAAAACAGACTTTCTTCTTCCGTTTGGGGAAGTTATTCATGATGTTCTCTGATGTTCACGCTTAGTGAATCATCAATCAGAGACATACGACCTCCCTGACAATATTTAGTTACTCTAGTCTGCAACTTTACTTGCTTGCCTCTCTCTCTCTCTGTCTCTCTCTCTCTCTCTCGCTGTCTGACATTTCTACAAATGTGCCGACAGTCTATTTTAAATATGCCAGGGGCTCGGCGGAAGAGGGGCATCGAATGGGCAATGATGGAATTTCCATCAACATGCAGACAATGTGCCGACTATGTACAAACTGGAAGCAACAACTGCCGTCAAATGGGCAGATAGATGGATGTACCGACTGACTGACTGACAGACAGATGTCGAGACGTGCCTTTACGCATGACTCACACATCGAGTGCAGGAAAACTCAGTGGGGAAAATGTTGCATAGATTTGCATAGCTCCAACTCAGCTGTTGAGCTGCGGAACTATCTGGTTATCCGGAGATCTGTCCCACTGCGTGGGCGTTGACAACACTTGTGCAGAGTTCAGTATGAATATGAAAAGGCCTCGTTAAAGGTATGACAAACAGAACTAGACTAGAATATACCCTATATGTATAAGAAGTTCGGTTTCAAAGTGAAGATAATTGACAACACTTGTACAGAGTTCAGTATGAATCTTTTCAGATTCATATTCATATTCAAATGCCTCGTTAAAGGTATTACAAACAGAACTCGACTAGAGTATACCCTGTATGCATAAGAAGTTCGGTTTCAAAGTGAAGATAATTGACAACACTTGTACAGATTTCAGTATGAATCTTTTCATATTCATATTCATATTCATATTCATATTCATATTCATATTCATATTCATATTCATATTCATATTCATATTCATATTCATATTCATATTCATATTCATATTCATATTCATATTCATATTCATATTCATATTCATATTCATATTCATATTCATATTCATATTCATATTCATATTCATATTCATATTCATATTCATATTCATATTCATATTCATATTCATATTCATATTCATATTCATATTCATATTCATATTCCTCATTAAAGGTATGAAAAATAGAACTCGACTAGAGTATACCCTGTATATATAAGAAGTTTGGTATCAAAGTGAAGATAATTTCAAGGATTAGTTCAAGAAACTGCAGCTGAACAGGTTTGCAACATTGCTCTTGTGTTTAGCAACAGATAACCTTAAACACTTTATCATTTCGAGAACAGAAACAAACACAAAGTAACGCATTTGATCACAAGTGTAATATACTTCTTTACATATATAGTATTCAAAGAAATTCATTTAATATAACCCGATTTGTATAGGGTATACCGAAGCAAACCTGCTTTCAAATCACTAGAGAAATGCACGACAAAACAAATTGTCCACAGACACGCGGCGCAGACACGTTAAAAGCTCAAGAAGCTGGCAATGAGTCGGCTGCCAACAGTCCAGAGCTTCGGCTTGAGCTGGAGATAGAGATGATCACAGCTGGCGGTGAGTGTGGAGTTGCTGCAGCTGTCGACTGCCGTTGGCGGCTATTTCTTTCCTTTTTGGGCAAGGTGCGGGAGGGGGGAGTCTTTGACAGCTTCGCGAGATTTGTGTTTAAAAGGATTTAAACATTTGGGGCTGCCATGATTAGTGTTCTAAATAACGCAACTGTCGCGTTGTCAGGGGCCAACACCAATCAATGAGAAGTTGAGAAATTGACACGCGACATGCAAAGTGATTCAGCTCCACAACTGGAATTGATTCGGGATCAGAGAGTCAGTCGATTCGATCCGTTGCGACGCTTGACAAATTGCTTAATTAATACTCTTTGAATGCGTTTTGTAGTTGTGGCTATGCGATTCATGTTGCATATGTGGCTTCAAAAGCAAAAAGTCCGCTCAGTTTCTTTCAGTTTCATTTCTTTAATTAAATCATAAATATAATTATTTCAATTGAAAAGCTTGTTCATTTAATTTTAACTACTGTGTGGAGTTAGAGGACTTTGTCTACCTTTTGTAATTGACAATAAACCTGTCACATTTATTCTGCGACTTCGTCAAGACAAGCTTATCGGGAAGAAGCAGTTTTCCAACTGGAAGCCACCCATAGCTTAACAGTTACAGCCACATAATATGAATTTGAGTTGGAAATCTTTAGCATGATCAGCAAAGATCGGGTTAAGCTCAGCTGGAAATCCACTTGTTTAATAAAACATTAATTGCTTATCAAAAGCAGAATTGTTGTAATGCGACAGGATAAGAGCTTATCAAATTGCAGTGAGTCTAAGTATGCAGTAGGCTGATAACTGGTTAGATTACTTGCTCACTTCGTTCAGGCGATAAACATATTTGAATAGCAAACAAACCAGCCAACAACAAACGTATTATCATCCTCGTCATCATCATCATCATCATCATTATCATCCTGGTTGACGACATTAACATAAACAAGCAAATTAACGCAATTTCTTGCAATGCATCCAACGGATACACTCGACAATTAAACAACGACAACTGACAACTATTGTGGCTTGCATATGCCATAAAAAACAATGCAATACCCAAAACGAACAAACAGACCAAAATAATAATAATAAAAAAAAGGCCAAAACGGCCAAGACACTCAGACACTTGGCGGACACATCTGGCGGCGCCATCAAATGGCCAATGCGGCGCCTCAGGCATTCGTGGGTTGACTTTGCTGATTTTTGTCTCCTCCGTCGGCGCCTTTTTACAGCCAAAACTAACACGCTGGCGCGTACGTACTAATTAAATAGTTTACAAGTCAACTTGATTGCACTGGAGGTGGAGCCTTCAAGAGTTACTGAGCAGGCGGTCAGCTGTATTGACCAAAAGTTTGTTCAGGTCTGAGTATACTACGTGTATCCTATAGTCATAAAGTTGCTGAGAGGAGTATTAGTGGAGAGGAGTATTAGTGGATTCAAGCAACTTATTTCCTTACTTAAAGCCAGAGCAAAGCAATGGGCAATTAGAGGGTATTTCCCAGTTAATCACTCGCAACAAGTGCACCAATACTGGCTTCACTTTTGGGGCGGATCAAACGTTTTTATAAACTTGTTCCAGCCTGGAAACGCTTTAAGTTTTATGTCTATTGAAAATGATTTGTTTATTGCTGATCGCATACAACTTGTGCCATTAATGGCTGTCATTTGGATTAACAGCTGATTCGCAAGCTGACCGAGCGACCCACTTAAGCACCGTCTTGGCTCGTGGCCGGTGCTGCCAACTCTTCAAAAAACACTCAGATTTGATAACGCTCGTAAACTTTATGATTTTACCTTGAAATTCGTAAACGATTTGCGAGTAAAATTGGGAAGAAAAAGCTTTACAAGTTACAAGCAAGAAATGCTTTATAAGAAATGATATAAAGTCTGTATCAAACAGAAGAAAGCACTTCTGCCCTATAGAATAAATTCTTGATCAGTATCAATAGCCGAGTCATTCTGGCTGTCTGTCTGTCTTTATATTCGTGTCGATCTCAGCAAGAATTAGGAAATATATCATTAGCATGAAGCCTTAAAAGTATGCAAAATATGCAGTTGCAGTAAGCGAAGATATATTTACACATACATACGTACATAGCTACATATATCAGTCAACATACTAGGGAGACT